>JACCLO010000011.1:0-1200000 GCA_029448655.1 Wolfiporia cocos | reverse complement strand
TATCATGTATGTTGATTGTCGGCTGTGCGGGGCAGTTGCTCACTAAGCTGTTCCCAGAACCGCCACTGGTTCGGCGTCTGATAACGGTGCTTCAGCCACGGTGGACGGGTACATGGCCTTCATTTTGTTCTCGGTCGCGGGGCTTGCATGTGAGTGTGGTCTCGTCAGCGGCGGCCGTCGCTCACACAGCTCCTGCAAACAGTCGTTCGTTTCGTTGGTTCAACAATATATATGTTGGTTCGCCTATTCGCTGGCGAGTAGACAAACATGCAAGAACGCTTCAAACCCGAAGAACCTATATCTACATCGCTAGATACTTGGGTGCGCTGAATTACTGATGTATTCGACTGCTTCCTCTCCATCTTCCCTTGTGTCCAATACCCATTTTTAACCAATGTGACCACTAGTGGCTATTACTGTTTCCTATCCCGTGCAATCAATGAAGTTGTTGTACACATGCAGTGGTAGTGGTATCGTAGAATGAATGCCCAGAGATCCAATGAGAAAGTACGTGATGATAATTCTTGTGATAGGTCATAATAATAGTCCGTGTGCGTCCGTGAACAAGTGAGATGGCCTGGAACCGCATCAGCGGGTGGCACGGTGGACCTGCTGATTGTTGAGTGACTGCGAGACAAGACCGCGGCTAGCAACATACTCGGTGCTTCTTTGGGAGCATGAAGAGTCCAGGCTCGTCGTCGTCATCCGATAGATCTCGTGAAGGTGTCGTCGGCGAAGGCGAGGGACTCTAGAAGACCCCTGAAATCAGCATTGCTTACTATCAATAACGAGCTGCGGGGAGAACACACCGCCTGGCCTGGACTCGACACCTGTCTCTGCTTTGTCTTCTGAAGCGCCTGGTGGAGCTAGATGGGGCGATCATGAGCGGCTTAGTGAATGAGGAACGCTACAGAAACACATACCTTTGTCTCGCTGAAGCTCTTCGTGTGACAGGACATGCCGTAGTGAACCATGTCGTTCGTCACGGATGTCATCGACGGGAACGACGAAAGCGAGTGGGCGAGGCTCGGGAGCGCAGTAATGGACGGCGTCGGTGGTGCAGACTGAGCCTGGCTGTTCGTTGGCTGCGTATTCATCATGAAGAGAGAGAAGGTGGGACTGGAGGAAGAGGAGGAGGAGGCGGTGGGGTAGAGGGGCGGGGACGCGATCATTTATACGTGGGGTAGTGTGTGCTGGACAATGGCAAAGACCGCGGTCACTTCTTATATATAGTGACGCCACACTGGTCCAGCAGGAGGCGTTGCAAATAGCGCAGCGACGGGATGCTCCCTTCTCCGCAAGCTTCGCGGGGCGTTTGCGCCTCAGCCGATATGGCGAATCTGGACCTGGCCGGCGGGCGCGGCCCAGTATCACAGGAGATCACAGGTTGCTTTGTCCCGGACGTGAAGAATCAGATCGGTAGATACGCTCGTGCTGTAGGCGCCACGCGGAGCTGCTCCCGGGCGGGCCACAGCGAGGGGCGCAGGCGCCAGCTTCTCCCCGCACGTATCGGCCAAATCACTCTTCTAGCGCGTCCATCTGCGCCGATAATCCATCTTCCCTGAGTCATCGCCTGTGCTCGCCCCCGATGGAGTGGCGTCGCCCGGCACAAGTCGACAAGCGAGCCTGCGGGCGACAGCAGGCAAGCAGCTGGGGATATCCGGTTGGTTAGCGCAGCACGACACGCGGAGATGAGCCTGCATACCTGAGCCACGAGCCGAGCATCATCACGCTGTCGTTTCCGCCTCGGTGCTACGCTACATTTGGCGAGCATGCTCCGTATTCTTTCGAAGCCGCGTTCACACCGCCTCCAGATGCTCTGCATCGTATGACCTCGAGCGACCCAGGCACCGGCGCTTGATATCAGCCGCTCGTCTATGTGGATATCCTAATATGTGGATATCGATGCTGCGAGCATTCATAGCACGCCCACGCGCAGTGAGCGACACCCGACGCGGCACAAGGCTACACTGTGGGGGCGTGGTGGTACTCTCGGTAGGCGTTATCAAGTTGCCACAAAGGTCAGTATAGAAACGCCATGTAAGTCGTAAATTATCAGTGTCTCAGAAGGTGATTGACCTGGTCCAGGTATATGATCTCCATTCTTGAGGGCCTGGAAGGTGGCACTACATCCGCATCTTCTCGACACTGACAAGTCGAATAGCAACAGCCCGTTTACTGGACACAGCACATAGGGTTGCATTCAACGAACATCGCACTGCCGATCCGCAGTAGTCACTTGATGTTGACTGAGGGAAATTGGGGTCAAAGTGCATGCCATAGCTCCTAGCATACATCAAGAAGCAGGAAAGCCTAGACTAACGCGACAATAGAGATCCAAATTGCACATGAGATGATCCATATGAAATTGCCAGAAGCTCAGCAGGAGATAATGATTTGGATTCCCAATTCATACATCGCGCACGAAAGGATGTTAATCGACCACTGAGGCTGCAGAAAGCATGCCAAGCTGCTATGCAGCGCATTAGCTGCTATACATCTGTGAGCTCCCTAGAGTTGGCGACGAAAGAATTGAGAGGACTGTACGCTCTATGCCGTGGGAAATATCATGTGTGCCGGCCTTGACTGTAATATCATCCGCGTCAATCAGTAGATCTCCCAACATCCCAACAAAAGATCTTCCCCGGCCCGGATCTTCCGTGGCCACCGGGCTGTTGTATCTAAAAGTAATGGGGGCTCGCGTGGGAGGCGTCGCGTGTCGCTCGCGTTTTGCGCACCTGGCGTCCACGTTCGCCGCGTGGCGTCCATGGGCGTCATTCCTGCTCCCATTAGATAGGGCGCCTGGCGCCGGTGATTTCCCACGCCCAGCGCCTGCAAGGCGCGCTGCTAGCTCGCGTTTTGCGCGCTGTTCCTGCACCACGGGGATTCGTGCCACGGGGATTCATACCCCACACCACAGGGATTCGTGCCTCACACCACGGGGATTCGTGGCCCATTCCATGGGGGTTTGTGGCCCATGCCACAGGGATTTGTGTCCTGTGGCATGGGGATTTGGTAATGTAAATACCCCACACCACGGGGATTCGTACCCTGTGCCACAGGGATTTGCACCCCAATTCCACAGGGATCTGTGCCATGTGCCATGGGGATTTGTGCCCCGTGCCACGGGGATTTGTGCCCCATGCCAAGGGGATTTGTGCCCTGTGCCACGGGGATTTGTGTCCTGTGCCATGGGGATTTTGTAATGTAAATACCCCACACCACAGGGATTTGTGCCCCATGCCACAGGGATTTGTGCTCTGTATCATGGAGATTTGTGCCCCGTGCCATGGGGATTTGTGCTTTGTGCCACAGGGATTTATGCCTCATGCCACAGGGATCTTTGTAACATAAATGGCCTGTGCTGTAGATGCCTGCCAAAAGATTGCAAAAAAAATGAAGAACATTTTGACACCACATTACACAGTATTACAAGCAAAGCGATGATGAGACCGAGGATCAGCGAGGTGTCAGAAGTGGCTGAGCAGGCAGAGACAAGAGACAAAAGAGGGAAGTTAGGGAAGCCATGGGTAATGGACATGAAATTCATAGGGGATCCACAGGTAACTTAAAAAAACCCCTGATTATCTGAAATAGGGACACATGGATTGGAATAATATATTGAAGTGTAAAAAGCGGTGTGACCGTGGCGAAGCCACGGGCAATTAACCTAGTCTAAGTACTAAAGGGCCGTGGATTGCGTGGGAACTGCCATGTGCTTTTCCACGTGTGCCACGTGCTGTCCGTCGTCCCATAGGGCTCGCGCCACCGACCCGGGAAGTTGGCCAGTGGATTCCCACGCCCAGCGCCTGCAAGGCGCGCATGCCGGTTGCAAAGGTGTTACAAGCGAAGCGACGACGAGGCCGAGCGTCAGCGAGGTGGAGGAGTGGCTGAGCGGGCAGAGATAAACAACTCCTAAAGTACAAAATTGTGGCGAAGCCACAGGTAATTAAGCTAGTCATATAATAAAGGGACGACCGTTGCGTGGGAACTGCCATGTGCTTTTCCACGTGTGCCACGTGCTGTCCGTCGTCCCATAGGGCTCGCGCCACCGACCCGGGGAGTTGGCCAGTGTATTCCCACGCCCGGCGCCTGTAAGGCGCGCGTTCAAATCCCTTCGACGAAAACTCGCGTTTCGCGCGTCCTCCCTGTGCTGTGCCACGGGGATTTTGTAGCTGTTGTAACGTAGATGGCCTGTACTGTATATACCTGCCAGAAAATCAAATTAAGAGAATTCAGGGAGTTTTCTGAGGCACTACATTTGTGGACACAATGTTACAAGCGAAGCGACGACGACACCGAGCATCAGCGAGGTGGAGGAAGTGGCTGAGCGGGCAGAGAACAAAGGACAGGTGCAGCAGGGTGATCATACACCCTGGAGGTTGGGTGGACTCATAATGTCTCCATCCAATGTGTTTTTCCCTTATTCTATTAGTTATCTCACTTAAATAACAATTGATATTCGTGGCGAAGCCATGGGTAATTAAACTCGTCTGTCTAATAACAAGCAAATTAACGAGGCTACCATCATCAATTGAAAATCAGATAGACTGTCGAGTCGCGTTGCTAAATAACGAACGGATTGGATTTATTGATCTACCCTACAGTACTTTTACCCTATACGTGCAATGATCAGTGACTAGCACTTCTTCGTATCCCATCTAATCCATGTAGTTGTGATGCATATGCGACGATATCATAAAATATAGGTCATTCGTCTAAAGAGAGGATGCATGATCATTATTGTTGTGGCAAATCTGGGATATGGGTTCGTGTGGCTCCCCTCGATGAATTGAACCACCTCGGGCCACACTACCGTGTGGCACGCTGGGCCTTGTGGCAGGTCAGTACTTGTGAAAGTTTCTATTGGTACGAAGGGACACTTACCCGCTTCTTTTTGGGGATGATAATTAATCCAAGGTCATCGTCATCGTCAGAAAGATCCTGTGCAAGTGTCGTCGGCGAAGACAATGGGCTCGTCTGGGGACCATTTTATTCAGCACTTCGCAACAAGCAATCAAACAATGCACGCACCGCCTGGCTGTGGCCTGACACCTGTCTCTGCTTCGTCTTCTGGAGCGCCGAGTTCAGCTGAAAGCACAGACGGCCGTGAGTGGGCGTCGCAGGCGCGTGATGCCACTGGGCCACACACCTTTGTCTCGCTGAAGCTCTTGGAGTGGCCCGACATCCCGTAGTGGACCATGTCGTTCGTGACGAATGTCATCGACGGGAATGACGAGAGCGAGTGGGCGAGGCTCGGGAGCGCAGTGATGGACGGCGTCGGTGGCGCAGACTGCGCGGGGCTCTCCGTCGGCGTCGGCTGCGTGCTCATTGTGGCCCAGAAGGGAAGAGAGAAGGGATGAGAGAGAGGGAGGTGGGTTGATGGGGTAGGGGGACAGACTGACATGTATTTATATGTTATGGACGTGCACTGGAGGATGGCCGGCCACAGCTCTATGGCGACGTCACACTGGCCATGCTGTATGCGGAGTACATGAAGGCACTGCAGAGTAATGCAGCGGCAGGGTGGTATCACTTCCGCGAGCCTCGCGGTCCTTCGCTCTATGCCTAATGTGGCGATCTGCGACGTAGGCGAGAGCCGCTACGCGTGCATCATAGACCGCTTTGGCCGTGCGTAATACGTTGTGTTGGGTCCGAGGGGCCACACAGTTAATGCGCTAGCCATGAGTGATTTCCACGTTGCAGACCCACCCTCGCGTTGGTCAAAGTATTCGCCTATCAGCCAGAGATCCTACAGGCAATTTGACTCCGTGCCCGTTATGCCCCTGTTATGGCCGTTAGATGCGGACAAAATAGCTCAAAGCGTGACTATTAGTGCTATGCGATACGCGGTCATGAAGCTACATACATCACCCTTGTCACTTCCATCTCGTTGCTATACTAGCATCGCCGTGGCCACAGGATCCAGTCAATCTGGGGCATGATGCATAATCGCAGTGGCCTGCGATACCTGTGTCAGCTAAGAACGTGTCTGCATCCAGCCTGTCAATTAACAGGTAAGGTTGAGCGGCCTGACAAGACAAAGTTTTACTACATGTCACGTATGGAATACAAAGAATTGATTAGGATAGTCATGAAAACCATTAAGGTGCTTAAATCTAGGGCTTGAAAATGCCATAATGCTTCATAAGTCGGAGCGATGGCAGAATTATCAACAGACTGCGCACAACGGATGATCTCCTAAGCAAGGAGTCCAGTCATCAATGGCCTCATTGCTTATGGAAACCAGGCGTCGGCGTTGTCGGATGGGCATACACGCGCCGTGTTGATTTCTGTAGCGTGTGTGATATGTACAGCTAGAGTCAATGGTCGTGGCCGTTAGGCAACCACGAACCGATTTACCGTACCAAGTCACAGTCAGTCAAATTTGATCTACCTATCCCTTTCATATAAGGCTCGCCACTCCGCGTCAGCGTTAAATCAACGAAAGACACGTACTACTGGTAGTGCGACTAAGGTTAGTCACATTCTCCGGCGAGAGTAACGGAGAGGGTAATCGTGAGAAAAATTGCCATCGGCAATGCTCGGCAATTCCCCTCGATCTTGATCGCGAATCGAGATCCTGCTACTTATCAATTCTTGCAAGATCTCATTATGTGTCGTCGTGATAGGTCTTTCCACTTGGTAAATTGCTGGATTATCATGCTTCAATGCCTAAGATTAGGACGTGAAGTCTTTGAGCGCAATACAACCGTGCGACTCAAACACTGACGTCGACATCGATGCAAAGAATTTCCGAGGCGGTTGATGCAGCGAATGTGTTTTCAGTACGTGTATCACTCACTTTGTTGAGAGCATGTATCTATGTGAATGAAAGAACGCAGGTATCTTTGCCTGCATCGGATACTGCAAAAACCACTAGCCGAGCAAGTCTCGGGGCCGCGCTGCATCATTGGAGGCACGACAGCTGTGCCCTTTAGCCTCGAGGCCCATTGAACGCCACCATCGAAAACCCTTGATACCGAGACCACCGTTCTCAATACTTTCAATTGTATGCTCCGAGTCGGTCCACCAACCAGCTGCAGATGCATTCATCGGAGTGGCCACCAGCCGTCAGAGAACGTATCTTTAGATGGCTAGTCATCGGCTCCATCTTTTCAGCGACATCGACGTCCGACAGAACCGGTGCCGCGCATTGAACTTCTTCAACCAGCCGAAACGCTGCGAGAGTCCCTCGTTCTGGTGGCACATGCGAGTGGCAGTCTTCGTCAGCTACACGGATCCGCCTGGAATGATAGCTGGAAGAGCCGAGGCACACACCCTTGATTTATCTCAGTCGATGTATTCATCATGAGACCTCGAGACTAACTATGTTATGTGCACGTTCCCGAGAACCTTGTGCCACATACTTGGCGGCTTCGGGTATATTTGAACTTCACGCGAAACAAAAGTAGATATAGGCAATCAGAGGTTGTTCTAATCTATATTCCTATGGGGCAGGTCAAGGTGCATTTTATGTATGCGTTTCTCTGGAGGTATGTCCCGACACTTGAGAAATAGCTACGGGACGATAACGATGTCTAGAGCGTCTATATAACGTTTGACCACGCCGAAATGAGCGGGAAAATCCGCAGTACATTAACACAGCAGCTTTGTAAAAATCTCCGCGAGCTTGTCGGAACGAAACCGGAGGCGTTCAGATTCAGGGACGCTCACTACAGCACCGACTCGAGAAGCACAAAGCAGACAGAGAAGTATATTCGCATGCTTGGCTCGAGTAATAGCGTCGCTCACCTATATAGATGCTCGAGAACCATGCTTTTGCCTACAGTTCTCTCAAATCCTCACAGCTGAATCAAAGCAGCCTGGCTTTTATATTATGGTGAGACTTGATGGACAAGCGGTGCTGCGTACCCACTATGCAATGTGCTGAATAGATACGCTCTCAGATCAATTACGTTGAAGCAACACGCAATGTTCTCTAATCCTATTGTGAGTGATGATATTCTGCATCAATGATCAAGAACGCTAGATTTGCAGGGGCATACCCAGAGCGATGGCCATTCACGATCAGGTCCCGTTCTAGATGCGGCATCACATTCTTCAATCACATTTCATGAGCAAATATCGTCGACGCAGATGTCCTTTCAACTAGATGACGGATCTGCAAGTGCACGACTGTCGGGACAACTATATCATCGGCGTTGCAATAGTGGGGTAGAAGATGACAGCTCGTCTGTCACATGTCGCAATGCTCAGTGGGGTGAAACCACGTTCATCAATGTCGGGCCCAGCATCGAGGGAGCGCTAATTTGGTAAGTTGACACATCGATATTATCTCCTCCTTCTTACCTGATCGACCCCAAGGTTGTACAAAGGTATAGTTGGCGAAACGTATGCCATACCTCTACCTGAGGATGAACTCAACGGCAGGCCACACAACGAGACCTGCTGGACCCTTCACCGGGTGATGCATAACCCGGCTCGTTCCACGGAGCTATTCATCGCTCACACTGTACAATGAAAACGAAGAGCTGTTCTGCCGCACTATGAAGGGTGTGATGGAGAACATCGCCGATCTATGCAAACGCGCAAAGAGCGAGGTCTGTGGTGAAGATAGTTGGGAGAAGGTAGTAGTGTGCATCCTGGCGGACGGTCGATCCAAGATCAATCATTCTGTTCTCTCTGTGCTCGAATAATGGGGCATATATCAGAACGGAATCATGAAGGTGCGTTTTGAGTACATGCAGCGATAGAATTGCTTGACCAGTCACAGAACGCTGTGGATAGCAAACAAGTAACCGCACATGTTTTTGAACGTACAATACGAGGTCTGTGTCGCACTACTGTGAATCTAATGGTTCAAATCATATTTTGCCTAAAAGAGAAGAATCAGAAGAAGATAGACTCTCATCGATGGTTCTTCGACGCATTCTCGACGATTCTTCAGCCCAGAGTTTGTGTGCTCCTCGATGTCGGAACAAAACCGGGTCCTACGTCGATTTATAAATTATGGGAAACGTTCTACAATGATCCGAACGTGGGTGGCGCCTGTGGAGAGATTATCGCTTTCAAGGGAAAGCAGTGTCTGTATCTGTATAATCCCCTCGGTGAGGACTCACGCATCGTCCCACCAATACATGGCTAACAACACTGGCTGTTTAGTTGCCGCTCAGAATTTTGAATACAAGATGTCGGATAAACCTTTGTGAGAAATATACGATCCCGTGACATTCTTGATATGCTCACGACCGGCTGAAACCAGCGAATCATTGTTTGGGTATATCACCGTTTTACCAGGCGCATTCAGCGCATACCGGTACGAAGTGTTGAAGACCTTCAAGAATAGTCCACTTGATAAGTATTACCTCGGAGATAGGGCGGGTTCGCGAATAACTTCCTATGCTACACGCTATATCTTGACCTCTTGATAGTCTCACACTCCTGATGACATTTTTAAAGCAAATATGTATCTTGCTGAGGATCGTTCAAGCATCACACTTTTGTGGAGTCAGATTTGGCTTCTCACACTAGGACGCGCAATTTCTCAATTCAGATACTGTGCTGGGAACTAGTCTCTATGCCGGGATACTCTTGGGTTTCGCGATATGTAAAATCGGCATACGCGGAGACAGACATTCCACAGAATGTCAGTTCCTGTAGACTCGTATGCAGCGAAGTGACTTCCGAAACTCCTACATAGATTTCTGAGTTATTCGGTCAGCGTCGACGTTGGTTGAACGGCTCATTCTTCGTGTGGATCTACAGTATCCTCAACTTTGGTTCTGTCTACCGATCGTCCCATTCGCCTATGCGAAAATTTTGGTTACATGTACAGTTTGTTCATCAGCTGGCCACAATGTGCTTCTCGTGGTTCACTTTGGTAAGTCAATTGACTTTCCTCGTGATCACAGTACTAACTGATCCTTGGTAGGGTAATCTGTACATATCCTTCGTGATCATAACCGATTCCTTAGAAGACAGATCACTGAACCTTGGAAAATATATCCAAATCATTAATACGCTCCTTAGCCTGCTTTTCCTTGCGTTGTTGGTGTTATGCTATATACTGTCTCTCGGAAACCGACCAATAGGCTCGAAATGGGCCTACAGAATTGCCTTCATATTTTCCGCTTTAATAATGCTATGGATGACGGTAACGCCGATCAGTTCAATGTTTCGTTAACTTCTCATCGAGCCTTTCCTTCTAATAACAGGGGGCTGCATTGTTTATTGCCATCAAGAGCATCCTCAACATCGTTGAAGCCGAAGGCTTCTTCACTCTTTCGACAATGTTCAGTCATCCGATTATCCGGGACTTCAGCCTATCCATGGTCCCAACGTTCCGAATATATGTCCTTGCTTCTCTCATCCATGTGCGTGAGGTATCGTGTCCGCGAGGTATCGTGTCCGCATCATCCGGGTTGGTGACCGTAATCCACAACATAGATGGAGCCCTGTCATCTAATCACATCGTTTATGCAATATCTCCTAATGCTGCCGGCATATACTGCAGTCATGAACATTTATGCGGTCAGCAGCACTATGCATCACCATTGCGTATACCTACTGAAGCCTTGATGTACAGTTTGCAAATATTCAGAGAGTTAAATACTCTCGTGTACTCGTAAGGAAGTAAGACGGCTCACAACTCCCCCAGCGACGTATCCTGGGGTATAAAAGGGGATACCGACTTCCAGAATTCGGATACTCGTGGGCAGTTGCAAACATCTGACTCGCCTAGGGAACGTTAGGACCATGTGCGTTCTGCATCTTCTGACCATGCGGCTATGCTGAATATGTATCGTAAGGTGCGTAGTGATTGACCGCAGGTATGTCGTAGTGTGCATGCGCATTGTATATTGGTATTACTAACTTGGACGTTATCGAATGTGGGTTGTGCATTCACAAAAAGCTGGATAGCTCATTCATCTGTGCCATATAGGGTCTCCTTGAGGCAGGGGTCATGTATGTTCAAGACATCATGCGAGAATGGACGCTAACATTACTTCAGAAATGCTACTGGGAAAGCCTCGGTACGGGAGTTATAGCCACGATCGATGGCTACTTGGCCTTCCTGCTTTTCTCTATCTTGGGGCTTACATGTGAGGGCGTTCCGACTTCTCATGCGAATTGTTTCCGATGGCTGACATCTCATAAACAGGCTTCCGTTTCTTGGGTTCGATGATCTACATGATCGGGTATTGCTATTCCTTATTGCGTAGATCCGGACGGACAATCTGTCGACGCCTGAGAGCATCTCCGCCACCAGAGACTTCATCGTGCTGGCTGAACAATGGATGTATTAAATGCATCAACCCACTTATACCCTCCTTTCCCGTATTATGCTGTATATGATGTGTAACGACTACTGACTAGCACTTTTCCCTATCCGATACAATCCATGGAGTTGTTGTACATATGTAATGTCGTTGTGAAACATGAGGCTTACATTTAGTGAAGGAGCGTGAGGTCATAAAGCTTGTGAGAACAAAATTCATGATGACATGGGTTGCTGTGTTTGATGAGTGGCACGGTGGGCCTGCAGGTTTCTAAGTCCTGATGATACAAACAGTCATTACAAAGGCTGCTTACCCGCTTCTTTTTGGGAATGATAATGAGTCCAAGCTCATCGTCATCGTCGTCAGAAAGATCCTGTGCAAGTGTCGTCGGCGAAGACAATGGGCTCGTCTGGGGACCAATACCGTCAGCACCTCGCAGCAAACGGCCACAGAATGCACGCACCGCCTGGCTGTGGCCTGACACCTGTCTCTGCTTCGTCTTCTGGAGCGCCGAGTTCAGCTAAAAGTACAGACGACCGTGAGTGGCTGTCGGAGGCACGTGATGCCACTGGGCCACACACCTTCGTCTCGCTGAAGCTCTTGGAGTGGCCCGACATCCCATAGTGGACCATGTCGTTCGTGACGAATGTCATCGACGGGAATGACGAGAGCGAGTGGGCGAGGCTCGGGAGCGCAGTGATGGACGGCGTCGGTGGCGCAGACTGCGCGGGGCTCTCCGTCGGCGTCGGCTGCGTGCTCATTGTGGCCCAGAAGGGAAGAGAGAAGGGATGAGAGAGAGGGAGGTGGGTTGATGGGGTAGGGGGACAGACTGACATGTATTTATATGTTATGGTCATGCACTGGAGGGCGGCCGGCCACCGTCCTATGGCGACGCCACACTGGCCATGCTGCATGGCGAGGACAGGGAGGCATTGCAGAGTAATGCAGCGGCAGGATGGTATCTCTCCCGCGAGCTTCGCGGACCTTTGCTCTACGCCTAATATGGTAAAGTAGGGCCTAAGCGGAGGCTGCCACTCATGTATCACAGGTTGCTTTGTCCCGTTGCGTGCGTGAAGAGAAGATTCGACAGATACGAACTGCCAGTGAGCGCCGCGCGGAGTTGATCCCGGGAGGCCACAGAGAGAGTGCGTGGGCCACAGCCGCCCGCCACTCCCCAGCTCCCATTCACATTGGCCAGACCGCGCTTCTAGCCGGCTCATATTGCTGATAAAATGTCTCCCGCAACACAATCCCATTGTCCGTCCCAGGATGGAATGGTGCCGCGAGGCGCTTTCTGACAAGCGAGCCTGCGAGTAGGACAGCAGGCAGTGCGGGAGTTTTGGTTGGTCAGTACGATTCAATACGCGGACATGAGTCTACATACATAGGCCTCGAACAAAGCACTGTGATGTCGTCATATTCCTCTCGGTCTGTAGACTAGAATCGGCGAGCACGCCCCGTACTCCTTCGCGTCCACCTCCGCACCGCCTTAGAATCCTTCGTCCAGGCACGGGCTTGGGTCACACCTCCCGCCAGAGCATGTCGCTGTGAACGTTGTTCTGCCAGCGGACGTGCCCCCAGTCCTCGTCGATGCACGTCCACACGCAGTGCAGCGACGCGAACCAGAACCCGACGCGCCGCAGGTTCGGGCAGAACGTGCGCAGCTCTGCCGCGAGCATCCGCTGGAACACGTCGTGCGGCGTCGGCGCCCACCGCGTGCAGTCCAAATCGATCGTGTCGAGCGCGCGCATCTGCACCAGATGGCGATGCACCTCGTGCCGCTGGTGGCGGTTCAGCGGCGCGCCACAGAGGTACAATCGGATGGCACTTACGTCGTTGACCGGGTACGGGAGGACGCCGAGGTACTTCAGCCTCGTCGCGAAGGCCGATGTTGAGATTACCTGCAGGACTTCCAGCGTCTGTGCCTCGGGAAGTTTGACGAACGCGATGCTGCGCAGGGGTTTGATTCGATCCATCTCAGCAAGTATATTCGGTACAATGGGGGCGGCTTCCGCGTCCACGGTCAGCTGCACGTGCGTGAGTGGGCTCGCGAGTAGCTCCAAGATCGCCACAAGTGGCCCGCTGAACATATGCAGCGTCTGGAGCTTCCCTGCAGAGAGCGGGCATATAGGCCCATCCTCTAGTACTTCATCGACATGTAGTGTCTGTAGACGGTCCTGCGTCTCGAGAAACGCGACCATGTTCGCGTCCCACGGCATGTAGAAGTTCGCGTCGAGCAGTTGGAACGTTATCTCGGGCGAGTTGAGCACCCATGTATTACTGAAGTTAGCGTCGTCCAGCATTAGGACTTCGAGGTTGATCATCGTGACCAACGCGTCCTGTATGGCTTGCCACAGGCGCAGGGGCAGCTCCTGGCGTGTCGGGAGCCACAGGATGAACCTCCGCACAGACGCGCCGCGGTGATCGCGCGCGACCACGGCTTGACAGAGCAGATACGTGTTCTGCGCGTTACGAGGGGCTAAAGAGGTATACAACTTCTTTTCCGCGGCATATTGGAACTCTTTTGAAGTGCATGTCAGCGCGAGCAGGTCTGCGCATTCGTTCGTATAGTGGACGATCTGCGTGCACACTTCCGGTGGGATAGTGTGCATGTTGTAAGCTCCTGGATGTGATTGTGACGGCCTTTGAAATGTAAACATGGAATCAGCGATTAGCTGATCTGGCCACGCACTGTTGAATGCTCTCCCGTTCGCGACTGTGGTTGTCCAATTCTACGAGTGTTCAGTATCATGGACAAATTTGCAAGCGTTACAGCTCACCAGGGTTGCGCACTCCGGGATTCTATGCCCATTCCTTCAGGTAGGACAGAGGACAGTAAAGGACAGTGGTCTAGTAGGTTGTGGCCTCAGGTTGTGGCTTGTGGAGGGCTACGTTACCGGTAGCGTGACCGTCACGTCACAGCAGAGTCGCTGTTGCTGTTTATGAGAGATGCAAGATACAGAGGTTTGAACGGCTACACATGCAACAAAGAATCGACAGAAATAGAGAAATCAAGTCAAGCGATAGAGGCTAAGGACGGGTCGAACACTTGTCAGCTAGCGATGGTGCGGTGGCAGACGCGTGACTAGCCGGTGTTGAAGCGGGCGTCTAGTCACTGTAACTGCGTGCTGCTCTCCTAACGCTTCGAAGCTCACTTTCTTTGTTTCTAACTGATCTTGCACGATGGGCGAATCACGGACAGAGCTGCTTGCATGGCTCAATGACCTCCTCCAGATCAACTACACGAAGGTCGAGCAGTGCGGGACCGGCGCCGCATACTGTCAGATCATGGACTCTGTCTTCGGTCAGTGGTGCTGGTCTGGGCGGCAGCGTGATGACGATGCTAGCGGCGGACAGGCGATATCCCGATGGCGCGCGTGAAGATGAACGCGAGGCAAGAATATGAGTACCTTGCCAACTACAAGGTCCTCCAAAACGTCTTCCGTGCGCACAAGGTCGACAAGGCGCGTCAGGTTGCTCAATAAAGCTACACGATGCTGACGCGCCGGACTATGCAGCCGATCCCGGTAGAGAGGCTGGTAAAATGCAAGATGCAGTACGTCGCAGTCCGGCGTGATGACGCGCGGGTCGCTGATCCACCTGCTCCCTGCGCAGGGACAATTTAGAATTCCTGCAGTGGATCAAACGATTTTGGGACACGAACTATGGCGGTCACCCTTACGATCCCGTCGGGCGCCGTAAGGGTGCGCCCACGGACACGCCTGGCTCGATCGCGCCACTCGCACCGTCTTCGTCGCGTACCACGACCGCGTCGCGCGCTGGCGGGCGGACGCCGATAACCGGTCATCGGTCCACGTCGACGCAGCCGAACGAGCTTGTGCAGAACCTGCAGGCCCAGGTGAAGGAAATGTCGGTCTCTCTGGAGGGGCTGGAGAAGGAGCGCGATTTCTACTTCTCGAAGGCGCGTATGCGGGCCGTGCGCGGTCATGAGCCAGGGCTGACGATCGCTACAGCTGCGCGACATTGAAATCATTGTGCAGCAACAGCTGGAGGCGCTGGAAGCGGAGGGCAAGGACGACCCCTTGTTGCGCGACGTCCAGAAGATTTTGTACTCAACCGAGGTGAGTCGGTGCCGTCTCGGTTCGTGAAGTGCTGGCCGACCACCACGCAGGATGGCTTCGAGGTGCCAGAGCAGGCCGCCCTCGACGAGGAGGAGACGTTCTGAGGGAGCGGAAAGACCGTAATCGCCGTGGCGTACAATACAAGGCCGATTTTATACTCCGTCGTTTTATCTCAGGAAACCGCATACCTCGAACATGTATTTCCCTGCACATAACCGCTCATTATTACCTGGTTCTCTTATTAATAATGTGCGCGAGTCGCGAAACTGCGAATATCTGCTGTCACGGGATGCTGCAGGTCAGACCAGTGTGGACATATCCAAGTAGCTTCACTCCCTGAGAGTCTTAGCTCAGTTGCTGCACTGTATCAGGGCTTACCATGACACCACTTGATGATGGCAATATATGGATGAAGTATGATCGTTTTAGTTTCAGTATCAGCTCAACGCATAATTAGAATGTGACATTCTGTACTAGGTAGCCTTCAAAGACTATCTTACCCCATAACTCAGAATTCTGCAACATGCTTTTGCAGACAGCTGACAAGCACAATATTTTTTTGTACCTGTGACCGTTGCGTTCAAAGTGTAGCCCAGCTCTTATCTCTATTGTTTTGCAGACATATTCTCACCTTATTTCTCAAGACAAACCACTGCACAAACACCTCTGTAAGTTGGTGTATGCTCAACATGATACTCTGTGCACATTTCGGAAGAGTGAAAGCGCTAATCATCGTTAGCCTCTGAAGCTAGACGTTCATCCAGATTTTACACATGATGACCAGCCTTGCTGAGCGCTTATCTCATTCTCTACGGCGACGAACTCGCTCCAGGCAACACGCGGCGATGCAGCGCCCAAGCCGCGGCCGGTTATTATAATATGTTAGCCTTTGCACAAGCCGTGTGGCGAGCGCAAGCTTGCCTTGACCTTGTGCCTTGACCTTGAATCTCAGAGCGCGACACAACGAGCAGAGGACCCAACTTATCTTGCAGACGTGGTGCTGGCAACTGTTCTTCACGATGACCGAGGTGCTCGGCGAGTCCTACGTTGTCTACGATGACTGGAGCAGTGCGGTACACTACTCCGGACCATGGATTCACTACAGCAGCCTCTCGGGCAACTGGGCGGTTTGGAACTCGACGCTGAGCGACGGCTCCTCGAGCAGCTGCTCCTTCACCTTCAATTTCAGCGGTAATCACGCACCTTTTCTCAAATTAGGACATCTCGCTTACACACTACTAGCGACGGCAGTGGCTGTTGTAGGCACGATCCTCCCCGCAAACTCCAGTGCGATACTCCCGTCATCGTCCTACTCGATCGATGGCTCGTCCGCCTCGACCTACACGCCCCCTTCCAACACGACCGCGCGAACGGACAATGAGATCTTCTACATCTCCGCCGCGCTTTCCGACGGACAGCACACGCTCACGATGACCGTCAACAACGCGACCGCGCAAAACCCTGTGCTGATCGACTACATCCTCGTCGCAAGTGTCTCGACGGGCTCGGGCTCGGGCGCGAGTCCGACATACATGACGACCTCGCTCCCGACCGGCACGGGGCTCGCCGCGGAGGAGGACGTAGCGCACTCCGGCCCGGAGGTAGGCGCGATCATCGGCGGCGTCGTGGGCGGCGTGGCGATACTCGTCGCGGCGGCGCTGGCCCTCTGGTTCCTGTGGAGGCGGCGGAGGCGGAGTGGGCCTTATTACTACCGCTCCGCGGAGGACATGGACACTGGTGCGTCTCCGTCCGTTCTGGGCAGCGCACCGCTCTGAGACCGTCTGCGCCGCAAGACCTAAGGCCGTTCCTGGCCACCCTGCACTCCAACCCGACGTCGGCGGCGTACGAGCCGGACGTGTTCACGCGCCAGTCCGTAGGCTCGATCGACTCCGCCGCGGGCCCGCCCACGCGCCGGCGTGCGACGATGGACAGCATGAGCGAGACGAGCTACCTCGCGGGCGGCAGCATGGGCCAGGGCGAGGGCTCGTCGACGTCTGCCGCGGCGGATGGCCGGCCGTTGAGCAAGGCGGAGCTGATCGGCATCCGGTCGGTCGCGCCGGCCACGACGTACCACACCGACGCGGGCGTGCGGTTCGACGCGACGGGCGCGGTGCAGGCCTCGTCCTCTGACCATGCGACGCTCATACCCACGGACGTGCCGCCGGAGTATTCTGAGAGGTAGCCGGCGCGCGTACCGTTAGGGCGGGAAGCACGTCCGGTTGGATGCTGTACAGGCATGGATTTTTTGCATACCATGATAATCTGAGGGACCTCTAGGGTTTATCTCTCCGGGCGCTTAAATACATATGCTGGCCATCTTACGGCATGGTACGTTATCTAAAGTTTCGTTTTTATTACACATGTCGAGCGCTGCGAGAGCTGCTGCCAACTACGGTTTTGGTTTTGCTGGCACTAAATGAGTACATAACAGCGCGTTCGCGGCGATTGACTTCCAACTGTCCGACATTACATATACTCAATGTTCTGTATCTCAGATGGGTGGTTCATGTGATCCAGTCAGTACTTCATTTACCAATAAGCACCGAAATGGACTCACTCTTGTTTGCAAGTTTTATGAGCAGAATTGAGTGACTGCACTTCGGCAATCACGGTACTCTAAGCGTCCAGCAATATCACAGCGGCGGCTAACTACTGTGGACAAGTTCGACACGTATCCATGCTTCATAGCCTCGTAGCAGTGCGGTTAGTGGATACCTAATCGTCTGCAGAATGCCCAGCGCGCCCACAGCCAGCAATGAACGTGATCTAGAAGCCTCGAGGCCTCAATATTCAATGCTTAATTGGCTGTGCACATGGGCGAGACTTATTAATTGCTTGCACAGCCCAGCTGATTCCACGCTCGATATAGCCCCTAGATCCATAACAGCCACTTTCGCTGCAAGATGACATCTAAATCCGCCGCGCAAGCATGTGCTCTACTGGCGGCAATTCCCTACCTGGGATGCACAAGCACCTCACTTGGGCTATGCGGATGCAGAACTTAATACATGTCTATCACACTAATGCTATTGAAAATGATTACAAGAACTGAGATATCGAACTGGATGCGACGTCAAGTGTGGTACATCAGTTTTTGATCCGTACCGCTCTCTTATACATAGAAAACTACTCGCCAGATCCAGCAGCAACATCCTGCCATGAGCATCACAGCCTGAAGACTGATTGCAGATTCAGCACCGTACCACAACGCAAATCCCTGAAACCTCCGGAGAACAAGGAGGGTCGCCGGTAACATGACGCACCAAGCAACACATCATCTGAACTTCGATCTGATGGTAATTAACAACGTGCACCAAACTTTCTATTACAGATATGTGATGGCCCGCCCATCGGGGTTGACGTTAGAAGGACTATATATTGTATTGGAGGATCTATTTAAATTGGGTCCGCCATCGTCGGCAGAATTATTAATCCGAGTGGCAGCCACAATCCCTGGACGTTATCTTTGTTATGGCAGATCTCGGCGAAGAAGGTGGTAATGTATAGAGGAGATAATGAGTCCAACTCAGTAAGTGCGGTGCATGACATTCGGCATGATGTGGCTGGCAAATGCTATCCTCACCGTAAACCACGCATCTACGGTGGCGCAAACTGCGCATTCGTGAAACAGGCGATGCAGCGCATCGTTTGCTTCTTGATATTGGAGCGGGGACGACCAATGATTATCCCGAATGACGGATAGTCTGTTAGCCCCGAGCCTCGTGGACCCAAATGAACGGGCCTCATCTGCGGTGATTCACCAGTGCGGCGCTGCTATGGCGGAGTGCAGTGACATATCTCTTAGCACCCAAGACTAGTGTGGCTCATGCACCCGGCAAGTTGTCGTCCATACCCGTTATCCCAAGGTTCGTGGTGCGCATGTCATGTATAGCACTGGCGTCTCGCAGGTGAAGCAGTGACTACTTCATATAGACCTCACAGTGGATCCCATCGGATCGCATATTTCCACAACGAGAAACGAGAACGAGTACATAATGAAATAGAGCCAGTCGCTGCTACACAGACGAGAGCTGTCAGTGCGATACCGTTGACGCTCCCCGAATTTTACCGAGTTCATTGTATGGCAGATGCATATATATCAAACATAACCGGATCTCGGGGTTCGAGAAGGCAAACTCTTAAGAAGATTATGTTCAAGCGCTGGAGCTGAAGCGCTGACGCTCAGCTTCGTCGCATCACGAGGTATTATCGCACAAGGCCGGCCATCAGCCGCGAAGCATTGGTGCATCAAGCGGACCTGACGAAATCATTAGATTCAAGGTGTAGTGTTATTGTCCCATGCAAGCGCCGATATGTGGATGTTGACTTTCGAGACCGACTGCCAAGGAAATCGCTGACTCGTCGACTGGTGTGTCGTCCTTGCAGCCCTGTGGACCTGGCGCTGATGCGCCGCAAGGCTCGGCAAGGCACCTGCAGGCAAGACGCACTGCAGTGCAGTGGCATGTAGTATGTGCATGTATTCTCTACAGGTCTAACGCCACTTGGTTATATTGGCAGCCCGAAAGAAAGGAAGTGCATAGCAAGTATAGGTGATGTGTTTCACTTGAAGCAGCACGGTAAGTCCAGACATACAATGGCGTGCCAGGTTCGTCAGCGCCCACATCTCGATTGTGATGCGGCTAGGCACAGAAGTGTTCGCGATAAGGGTCTGGAATATGCACAAGAGCGGTTTCGCCTCACCTTTACGCTGCCTCATCTGGTATGTGCTGCCCAATCCGTTTCGACATCTATGGCTGCGCTCGAGTCAGTATCGCTGTAGACTATGGTGTACCAGTGGTTCCCACCGCAGTTCGGGTCAATTCCTTTACGGTATTATCAGGTTTCAATGCTGTACATCTGCATCAATCATGGGATAACCTAACAGATTGTTCATACCGCAGAATGTGCGCTGCCAAGAAGCGGTCCTAACTCCATAACATTCCCACGTCCCGTGTGGGAAGATACGTACACGGGCGTACTCTTGTGTATAGGGATTGCACGAGGCCCAGCAGGGGTTGTCCGACCACGACGGAGACGTTCGCGCACATCACCGACGGAGTGATGCAGTGAGTCTGGCGGATCTAATTCGATTGCCATACTGTCCGGACGTCCGATAGCAGCTGGCGAATTGCTTATCGACTCCCTTGTTCTTCTATAGGTTCTCACTGCTCTCCGGACTCTTCTCCAGACCTTGGGGACAGCTGCCACGAGGGCCCACACGGGTGCAAAAGCCAGTATCAGTGCCGTGATCTGTGGACATACTTCAGCTGGGATGCAGATCGTCAACTATATCGCCACACACCTGGCCAAACGTCCCAAAGTCGTTTTCTCCAGGAAAGATGCAGTTTGCCCAAGTCTGGATCTCCGACACTGCGATATACCACAATGTAATTCCTGTGAAACACTAGAGAATCTGGAATAGACGCACTCAAAATGTATGACACCCATATTCCCAGCGAGACCAAGTTCACCAAGAGAATCAGCTGGTGCCTGCGCTGGCGTAGAAGTTTAATAGACGTCCTTATTGCGTCAAATAATTCCTTGAGCGGTGGTTGGGACCTGCTACTTGACGACGATCTTGATGAATGCAATGAATCGCTGTATGCTCTGCTTTGGCCGGAGACAGCAAGCACCACAGTCAAGAAGAGCGTCGCTCCTAGGCCAAATATTAACCATAACACCCAAACGTAATATTTATCGTCATTGATCTCCTTTGCGGAGAATTGGCCGAAGAAGAAGATTAGGGCGGTGGCACCACTGCAGACCGTTTGCTGATATGCAGGAGACAAGAACATTATTAGGGCCCACGTCCATTGAAGCGAAACCTGTGACGTGTTGATCTCAGAGTTATTACGGCCCTACCCGTTGGCTTACCTGTAGCAGTAGAGCAACAGAGATGATGATTCTCTGTCTCATTTGTCGTGCTCTGGTATATACGCCTGGAATGTCAAGCGTTGATGTGCCGCCGATCGCAATGTCGTCGCCGGTATGATTATGATCTGGCGGATGATGTTCGCTCACTGTCGAGCGCCATACAGGGAGAAGTGGCGCTATCGCAAGTGAGCTTATACAAGACAGCGTGGCATAACTGTAACGGAGTATGTTACTGTGCAAGCTCCGGGTGGTCAGCAGCCTACGTACTTGAGCACCAATGTGGCATGATGTAATGTGATGGTCGGAGGCTGCTGGACTTTCTGGGCTATCGCCGCAATGACAAGTGATCCCGTAAGGAGAGTGCTGGCCCATGCACTTGACGCCGCGTCATCAGGTGAAAAGATAACGATCAAAGCTGCAGGTATGTCATCTCAACGCTGCTCCGCATGTTGATACATCAGTCCTGACTTACCATTTACCAGACTTTGCGCGTAGAACGCTACGCGGACACCAATTCCCGCTATGTCTGGATTAGGGCAAACGCCGTAGCAGCCGTCGTTAAGACTGATACTCGGACATTGAAATTGTTGACATATGCTATAGTATATAATAATCGACTCGTTCAGGCATAAGCCACTGGTAGCACTCTCATAACAACTGCTCGTGCAACAGTAGGCTTGCAGAAAGCTGTTCCCGAGGATTGTGTCATTGGGGCAAGAGCGGCGGTATATGCCTAACGTTGTGTGAGCAGAGAAGGCACTCATCTCGGAGGAAAGTTGTAAGTAAAGCACGCGACACCACATCGCTTATATAAAGCACTCGGACAGACCTCGACGTCTGGGATATGGCCTAAAACATATTGCCCCTGACTCCTCCCACGTTGCGTGAATCCATGATGTGGCCTCTACAGACGAGCATCTTGTTGCGGCGACAGGCTGATGCACCAGCGCCCATCCGGTGGACAGCCGAGGCCAAACATTGTCTATAATTGCAGAGGGTAGTCATCGCGGAACACGTTTCTGTCATCCTTTATCTCAGTGTGTCCACAGAAATGCGCGCATAATTGACGCAGGACCCGAGCAGCGCAGCCTCGACCAATACGGATATCTGACAGATGCAGTACAGTGTTGGGCGCCGTATGATGATAGGACGGGCGTCTAGGTCTCGTATATCAACCTTGATTCGCAAACTTGGATCAGCACATTAAAGCGTAAACTAGCAGCGCATCGGTCACTTCAATGGGAGAGTCTATTGCTTTGACCTCTCCTGTGGGGAACTCCCGATCTCCTTCGAGCGTTCTACGACGCCGCGGAGATGAGGAAGCATCCAATCGACCGTCACCAAGGAACTTGAATGTCACGATCCAAGAACCTCCACCAAGTGCTCGCCCGACGCGTATCCGCACGCTTACGGTCTCGCAGCGAATATCTGAGCTGCAGCACCAATGGCGTAATATCAAAGCAGACTTACCTCCACAGCTATCTCGTCGACACAGTGAGTCACTTTTGCGTCCAGCCAATTGCATAATTACGGATCGGCTTGTGTTCGGATAGTCGGCATGATCTCGATTGGTAAGTTGTGTACTCACGTGTGTGCACCCGGAGGCATCCCAGATTCGTATAATTAAATTGAAGGTGCCTTTACTAGGTGGTGTCATCGGGACTGGTCTCTTCCTTGGATCCGCAGTACGAGACAATGATGTCATATGGCCACATCACTTACTCACAATGCACGGCAGGACGCTCTCGTATACGGTGGTCCGGTAGGCGCATTGCTGGGATACTCGATTATGGGCCTAGTCGTATACTGCCTCTGCGTATCCATTGCAGAGATGATTGCATTTCTGTGAGGAGACATGCCTCACCTCATGTGTCACCTTATATTAAGAGCGTATATCAAGCCCAAACGTTGGCGGTGTCGTTGGCCTGGCTGACCTTTATGTTGATCCTGCGCTTGGATTCTCTCTCGGCTGGGCATCTTGGGTAGGTCCACATGTCCTTCTCGTGTTAGGGTACGCTCTAACAATCGTAGTACAACTGGAGTGTTACACTTCGTGAGTCTTGTCGCAATGGCATGTTCGTTCCTGGTCTGGAATCCCTACCTTAAAGCGACGGAGGTTGTTGCCGCTGCCTCTGCTGTCGGATACTGGTTCCCGAAGGACAACTATCAAGCCCCGTAAGTTCCATGAAGTACCAAGGCACAGGGCTTTACTGATTATTGGTGACAAGTACGTTCATCCGGAATGCATTGGCCGCCACATTAGTGAGTAGCTGTAGACCTTGCAGTTCGACGGAACCTCGTGTTCAATTCTTCCTGAAGCTTTGCGCAGCTACTGCGTTGAACCTATTACCTTCCCGCTATTATGGGGAAGTTGAGTTCTGGTTATCCTCAGTGAAGGTTCTCACTATCGTCCTCATCAGTAAGTGCTCATTCAGTGCGCGGTACAGCTTCTGATGCTCACACTTCACCCCGTGACTTCAGTCATTGTCAGTATTGCCATTGACATTGGTGCGTCGTCGGAAGGGTACGTGATTCGTGTGGCTCGATGCACAGACGCGCTCAAGTCCATCCGAGAAGGCACATCGGTTTCAAGTATTGGCTTCATCCCGGTCCCTTTGCCACATCCTACCTTGGCTATTACGGGAGCAAGGGCGAGTTTCTTGGGTTTTTGGCCGTCCTGATGCAAGCAGCATTCTCATTCTTCGGGTCGGAGGTCCCTGGAATTGTGAGTGCTCTGACGTCTTAGATCAATATTGAAGGTCAGGTACAATTTCTGCTGTGTAATTAGGCTGCCGGAGAGGTCATAGATGCTACGATAGTAAGGGAAGATGTATATGGCTCACTAGTCAGACCTGCTGATGTAGGATCTCCAGAATGTACCGAGGGCCCTCAAGCGAGTCTGGATTAGAATGTAAACCACACCATTTCTGCGTGACGAGGACTTACTTACTCCGTGCAGCACTCTTTTCTATGTCGGCGGGATCATATGCGCCGGACTCTTGGTCCCATCGACAAATGAATGTCTTCCGTCGGAAACCGACACTGGATTTTCCTCACCATTCGTGATTGCTCTTCATTTAGCACGTGTGAGGGGGGTATGCACCTCGTCTAATTGATCTGATAGAGTATTAGCTAAAGAGTAAAATTCGACTCACTTAGCTGCCCCATATCATCAACGCTGCGATCATGCTATCGGCATCGTCAGCGGCAGCTTCTGACATCTATATCAGCAGCAGATTCCTATACTTCCTCGCGCGGAGGCACCATGCGCCACAGCTGTTCGCCCATCTGATCAAGTATCCCTCACCGCCAGAAGCCGATGTCGAAAATGCTGACGAGAACGAAGAGATCTACGGAGATCAGGAGCCAGAGACAACAGTTACGGAAGTACCGGTTGACACGGATGATCGTTCTCTCACGCCTTCGGATCCGGGGCAAGAGGAAGATAGAAGGCCCCTCCGCCTTGGTCCACAAGAATCGTTCTATGTACTGCCATTAACTGCCGTGTTGTTCTCGTCTCTACTGGGTGGCCTGGCGTTCTGGAGTGCAAGGAATGGTATGAGTGTGGTAAGTGGATATGGTTACGGCGATTTGTATAAACGACCTAACTATCGTTCACAGGCCTTTCGCCAGCTGTCCTCGATGGCTAGTGTAGCCTCACTGCTCTCGTGGATAGGGATGTTGTTCACGTATATAAGGTGATAACCTGTCAAATGATGATGCGCGAGTCGAATCTGATTGAGGTTTGCATCAAAGATGGTATCAGGGAACCGCATATGTAGAGAAAAACATCGAAAATCAGCCAGAGGCAGAAGCGATAGAACAAAAGAAGAATTTGGAGTTACTCAAGAAGCACAGGAACCCTTTGCAACCATACGTATGTCATCTTGAGTTATGAGGACTTCAGCCTAAAGATAGCATGAATGTTGAATCCAGCTGGCATACTTTGCTTTCACCGTCTGCGTTCTGGTACTGATAATCAATGGTTGGCCCGTATTCTTGCATAATCAATGGAAGATTGGTGAGCTCCATCCGCCAAAGTACTTAGGCACTGCAATTGGAACTGATTATGGCGCTGCATATGACATTTATCGCAGCGGATACCTCACTGGTCTTTTCGCCCACTCCTACGACCACAACACCTCTCACAGCAAGTTCGACCGCGGCATTATCGGCCATTAATTGTAGGGGGACAACATCACCATCTGCGAATCAGAAGGTACAGGATCCAGCCGGAACTTTTCTATCTTCCTACGCGCCACTAGTGAGTGTGTTTGGATTCTCTGAGAGTTCTTATAACTGGTGCTGATAACTGCCGCCTTGTTAAAGCCGGTCTTCGTGCTACTTACACTTGGGTACAAGATGATCTATCAGACGAGGGCTGTCAGGCTGGATCAGATGCGCTTCTCGAGAGGAGATGCTCCTTTGAATCCTCCTCCGGAACCTAGACCTCGCAATTTCTTAGAAAGGTTATTTTTCATGTTGATCTGAGTAGCTGACAACTGCGCGTCTACCTTGTGGAGAACCTGTAAAGATATTTCGAGAGGATAGTGTACAACAACGGAGGCTATATCGATGCAATTAATTTACCTCCTTTCCGCCCGATTCAAACCCATTCCTTTGGGGTTCTCAGCACCTGCACAATTTTGCCCTCTTCACTGTTCTCGCCATCCCCGCCCAAGTCGCTCATGTACTCCCACCTCGCCGTTTCTGGCATGCTTATCAGCACGCTCTCGATCCGCGCACCGGGGGTGAGCATCCCAAAGAGCGTGCCGCGGTCGTATACGAGGTTGAACTCGACGTACCGGCCCCGCCGGAGCTGCTGCCACCGCTTCTCGTGCTCGTTCGTCAGCGTACGCATACGCCGCTCGAGGATAGGAATGTACGACGGGACGAATGCGTCTCCGAGGGCGCGGATCATCGCGAAGATCGCCTCCTGCGTGCGCGGCCGCTGCGCGTCGGCCTCGCCGGGGAAGCGCTTGTGCGGCTCGTCACACACGTCGTCGAAGAACATGCCACCGATCCCGCGCGCCTCGCCGCGGTGCTTGATGAAGAAGTACTCGTCGCACCACTTCTTGAACGTTGGGTACACCGCCGCACCGTGCGGGTCTGCGGCCTCCTTGAGCGTGCGGTGGAAGTGAGCCGCGTCCTCCTCGTACAGGTACGCAGGCGTGAGATCCGCACCGCCGCCGAACCACCACGCGAGCACCTTGCCTTGTGCGCTCTCTGCGCCCTGGCCCTCCGCGACGGGCTCTGTCGTCTCGAAGTAGCGGTAGTTGGCGTGGACCGTCGGCGCGTGAGGGTTACGCGGGTGGATGACGAGGCTAATGCCAGCGGCGAAGAAGGGCAGGCTGCCCTCGATGTTCTGCATCGAACCGTGGTCCGCACGCATCTGCTTGACCGCCGCGGGGGGCAGGACGCCGTGCACGATGGAGATATTCACCCCTGCCTTCTCAAGGACCGTGTTCTGCATCGCCGCCGCCGCCTCGGAGGTGCTGGGGTGCGGCACAGCGAAGACAGCGGAGAGTCCACGGCCGCCCTGGGGTCGCAGCCACGAATCGCGCTTGAAGGGCGGCGCGTCTGGATCGAGCTTCTCAAGCGCGGTGACAATGTCCTCCTGTAGCTTTGAGATGTATTCTTCCGCTTGCTGCCTCATAGGTCTGGTCGATGGGGATGTCATGGCTGCTGCCCGCCCGGTGATGTACAGAAATCGAAAGTAATCTCGGACGACTGACTGACCTCCTTTTATGTTCTGATCCTCATGCAGCGTAAGGTCTCGATCTCGGAAAGTCGTGACTGGCCTGGTCGATAATGATGGCCAGAAGAAACTCTCGCCCAGACTCAACGAGACTCTGGAGTCTGGAGGTAAAGCTGGAGGGACGCGACCTCACGCGACCACGTGATCGTACGGTACATAATACTTACGTAAGTGAAAGCGCTCGCCACTTCTCCGCTTTGGCGGTGGCTTGAGCACCTTCCTGTCTACCTCCCACCCAGCGCAATAACGGAGGTCTTAGCTCTTACTTAACATGGTCGAAGCTCTCAGACAGATGCTACACTACGATGCCGCGTATCATTGGAGACGGGCGGCCGACAATTTACATAGCCTCAATCAAAGCGTTTGTGCTATCGTATTGCGGTCAAAACATTGGGATATCTCAGAATCCTCAATCTCGATATGTCGGAGATCAAATGATTGTGGCTTGACTCTGCTTGTATTTAAGATCGCTCTACACAGCTCAACTCTATCTGCCAACTTCGCCTTCATCCTTAGCCGGCATATACTGTTCGCACGATGATTGAGCCCGCGGCACCTGAGAATGGGTATATCACTCCCTTGTCTGCTATACCTTGCCATCTACGTTGGTCATACTCATCGTTGCGACCACGGCGAGTTTTCATGCCCAAGCCTTCGCCGTTAAGAAACTCTGTCACATGTGGGCTACCCGATAGTGATACCGATGGAGCCAAAGGGACAGGGCCACAGCCTTCACCGCAATCCGGGTGTCAGCAGAGTTCCTCGTGAGTGTCATCTTACGGATGTTGTTGGCCGCCACAATTTACCCCCACCATAGTGCCATTGAGAAGTCTAGCAGCGAAGGAAGTCAGTCTGCATCACCAGCCTTGATAGAGGCTATCCTTCGGCTTCAGAGAAACATGTCGCGGGCTCCTAGGTCGATAGAGAATAAACCAAATCCTCGACGTATAAGGCCGTACGTTGCGCAACTATGATGAATAGAAGGTACTGACTAGTGTGCCACACAGCTCAATGGTGGCATCTGAGAATCGGAGCCATACCGAAGAGTCTGTGAAGCCAATAGGATATGGGCGACATCTTGTGCATCAAAGAAGGAACATCTCATCGTATACCGGAAGTGTGCATGCGAAATCATCTCGCGGCGCAGCGTATTCGCCTCAGGCAACGGCACTATCCCCGGATGATCCTATAATACCTTCAGGCACGATGACGCGGAAGCCCACAACCTCCTCGAGAATACGCGTAGCTGGAAATGTACAGCAAGCGGAGGATCAACAAGATCGTGTCTTTTTTCGATATGATTCTGATAGTGATCTCCTGAATCTTCTGCTACCGCAAGAGGATCATGGGACTACTTCTGATGTATGTAACACTGCTCAGGGCGAGGGGATCACCAAAATCAGACCGTGAGTTCAACTGGACTTCTACACACCGTAGATTCCTTCTGACATTGTCCGATCAGAGCTACGAGTGTCCATCCCTGGCCACCGCGAGGTTCGTCATGAGCACGAGAGATTTATGGTGGCTTGGACTTTTGTTACAAGCTAGACACTGCATTACATGTATCTCATCACGCCAAATACGTTACAGCGCTATATGTAGTATCACTTTCACACTCCCATGCGAAACGAATCAGGGTATGTACAGCGTCGAACCGTTGAACAATTGTTAATTATGGCTCGTAAGACATCATTGAACATCGAATCATATATAGAGGTACGTGGCCCTCCATGCTCTACAAGTCAATAATGTATGCACATGTCTATAAGCACCAGTGACTTCGTTTCGTAGTGCCACACCCATAGGCAGCAATCATCCACTAATGAGGATATACTCGCAGTCGATTAGCTCCTTCAGACGATAACGTGGGCTACTTGTATGAAACGCAATCCAACCGCGTGCAAATGACTCCCATGCGTCGCGTGCCTCGCCCTCGCCCAGGATGCTCCGGATACGCTGCGTGATGACCACTGTCTCATCAATCACCTCCCGCAAAGTCTCTAGCGTGGTCTTTCCACTAGCAGCCGCACGATCACTCATGTAATTTCCGGGCTCTCCGGCGAGCTCTTCCTTGTAGAATGAAAGGATGTCACTAAGATCAGACATGTCAGAGCGTTGGAATGTTTGAGTTGTGACGACATGTAGACTAACTTGACATGGTTCTGATACCAGCAAATGTCACTATTTGCGTCAATTGCGGGACGAGCGCGTTGATAGCAACATGGGGTACTCACGGAATCGCTTGCATGTAGACTTCTATGTCGGGAAATTTATCCTTCGGCCAAATCAAATGCGCAATTGCCTCTGCGAGGCCGGACATGTTCCGCCTGTAGGTGATGAATGGCAAAGCATTTGAGTTCAGAGCGATCCCCTTGTTCGCGCACTGCTCTAGGAGGCATCCGTTTACGAATTGCAGCGCAGACGTGAAGATGGAGCTGGCCGAGAAAGGCGAGTAGTATCCCCACATATTGTTTAGATTGCTCGTTAGCCGGCCCAGAATGTTCGTTTCCCCCTGTACGGCGCCAGAGCAGAGTCGATGGTGGAATTCGTCGGGTGCCTGGGTGTTCAGGATAGATGGATCGTCCAAAGCAATGGCGAGCGTGCCGAAGAGTGCAATGCAAACTTTGACCTCTATGTCGGCGATATGGTGATAGCAGGTTATTGTCAGGATCAGTGCTGGTGCAAGGTAGGATTGTAGTTGATGCTCAAAACCCCAAGAGCGCAGGACGTATATCACCCTAGACTCTAGCTTAGGGTCTCGCTGGTAGCTCGGTATGTCCAGCTCTAGCCGTTCCAGGAGACTGCGTACTGCTTGTCTCGACACATCGGCGACGGAGAGCTACAAATATAAGTTAACAAGCCCAGAACTATGAGTACAGCACAACATACTGAATACGCTGGGGAAGGCATGTCTGTGGTCTGTAGGAAAGATGTAAGCTGAGGCCACAAGCATCGTTCTCGCCTTGCGTGGATGTAGCTTTTATACGAGCATATTTTCTCTATCCCTACCGCGCCTATTTGGTATGACATCTCGAGGTGTTGCAGATGCCTGATGCATGCATGCTATTGTGTAGGAGGAGACTGCGGTACGCCTCTTGGAGCTAAAGTGTTCTGAAACAGAGCGCCAAACCTGATTTAGAATGTAGAGCCTAATCGAGATATTCAAAATGACTTGTGTGGTTTGTTTGTGCCTTGCGGCCGTTCTCCGTGAGTCACCCTGGTTGCCATTGGTAAAAAGTTAATGAGATGATGTTTTGCTACTCCGCTTGACATAAAAAGCAGATACCATACGTCCAGATATCTCTGGCTCCCCATACACATCTGGGAACATCTATCGCAAGGTATGTGACTACCTCAGAGAATATATTCGCCTTGACAATCTCAAACTGATGCGATCAATGCTCGTCATCTCCGAAGGAGTGGCACTTTATCGTTTTCACGTGCGTATGGGACTGTGGCGGTCATGTCATGATGAAGCACTTTGAATGTCATCTTGCAACTGATTACTGGTTTTGACTCGGAGCATGGATCACACCGTGAATCTCTCCATTCCACCGTCTCAACCCCATTTGAACCAGAAAGCTAGGAAGTGCACCATACTTGATGTCAGAACCCGTTCCGGCTATAGTGCATGTAGCCAACTGTGTTAAGCTTAGCTCGCGTTTCTACGTCAGAGCTCCCACAAGAATTAGGACATCGGAACCTGCCTTAATATAATACGCCTGCGTTGTGCTGTTAACTGCCTCCGACTGTTGGCTTATGTCCGATTCGCCGATAATTCATACCATAACATCAAACTCATGTGGAAATCTTTGACGCGCCCCTGCGGACAAAATATATTTGTTCACATTCTGATCTTGCAAGGGCGCTGCGAAGAATTAGCGTTCTTCGTATTTTACCTCACATCTTCAATAGCGCACTTGTATCGCCCACTATGTGGTTTAACCACTCACGATGAACTTTAATCACAGTTTGATTGCTTGATGAAATGCATTATACAACTTACCTCGATTCTGCTTTGATCGAGTATTGTTCCTGTCCTGCGAAGTCGGAATGATTAATGAACACCGGATGTCTTAGCACGTGCTTTTTGACCCTCGTGATATTAGCCTCGGATTGCCGGTGCTCGCTTTATTCCGGTCCTCTCAACTTGGCGAACACGATCGACTCTACAACGAATAGTGACCCAGGCGATTCAGCTCTCTCTGACCATGTCCTCTCTCTTTCAGTCCTCCGATTTGTTCAATGTCTCCGGCAAAGTAGTGTTGATTACAGGCGGTAGCCGTGGGATCGGTAAGATGGTGCGATGCCACAAAGCTTGCATACAGTTCATAGAAGCATTCTGACGTGATCATAGATTGCAGAAGGGTTTGTCGCTAACGGTGCAAAGGTACGTTTAGTCTGAGCAGTGATCATGCGTATACTTGGACGCGTACGAGAAGGTCTACATATCGTCGCGTTCCGTGGAGGATTGCAACGTCACGGCGCGAGAACTCGGTGGGCGCGGACCGGGGACTTGTATATCCCTTCCCGCCGACATGCAGAAATTGCAAGAAGTAGAGAGGCTAGTGAAAGAGCTCTCTACACGCGAAAACGCTTTGCACGTTCTTGTAAACAATGCAGGTGCAGCATGGGGTGACACGATTGATGATTACCCCGTATGTCGTTTACTTCCACTCCCACTCTTTCGTCAGTCGATAGTGATAGTGATGACAACCTAGGACTCTGCATTTACTAAACTACTGACATTGAATACGCAAAGAGTATTCACGCTCACGCAGAAGTGTCTTCCCTTGCTACGCGCAGCAGCCGAGCAGGGAGGTATGGATGGTAATGTCTATCGCGATCCTGCGCGCATCATTAATGTAGGTCGTCCATCAGTCGAGATATATATATGCACCATATCATTACCAACATAGATTGGTTCTGTGGAAGGTCTGCATGTGCCTGCCCATGAGACATACGCGTATTCGACATCGAAAGCTGCTTTACATCATCTGAGCAGGCACCTCGCAGGCCGCCTCGGATGGGAGGGCATCACCAGTAACACCATTGCTTGCGGTAAATTACTTTGTGCATACTTCAATTAATTACTGATATACCCTCTCGAAGGTCCATTTGAAAGCAAGAGTGCGTGATATCGTGATTCTCGCGTGTAGTGCATGATCCTACAGACCTTCCAGTGATGGCCCACACATTGAGCACCCAGGGTGATATCATCAGAAGTATGATCCCCCTTCAACGCATTGGCACGCCTCAGGACGTCGCAGGCACAGCACTCTTTCTGTCGAGCCGTGCCGGTGCTTACGTGAACGGTGCTACTATCGCGCTGGATGGCGGTCAGCTTGTTGGAATGCAGACATTTAGTCCAAACCCGAAACTGTAAATTGCGCTATAGCAAAGCTCATTACTCTAAGGAGCTGTGGATATCTTTTGATTCTGAATTCTTTCTTTCTTAAGAGCTCAAACTCCTCCGGCCCTGATAGTCTCACTGCGCCGTGGGCTGCGCCTGCTTCTCGTCTCTACTCAGCGTCTCCGTCTCGCCTGGTGTTCCATCTATTCTGACTTTCTCAATCACCTTCTCGTCTCTCGCCTCTCCGTCGACGATAACCTGGTGCCCCTGATCTGTTTTCGACCCCGTTATTGCTGGATCGGGCCCTCTCGATTCCTCGTCCTGTCTCTCCTGCATATCGGCGACTTTATTCTTCCTAATCTCGCATCCGCCCGCGTACCCTACCCATGTATATCTTGGCACGTGAGGCCCCCGGGCGAGAATCGCGATCAGCATCAAGCCGCTCCATCCGAGTGAGGCACCCGCGGCCGCACGCCATCCGTACGTTGTGAAGAGTTTCGAGCCAACAGACGTGCCCATGACCTGTCCGATGAAGAGCTGTATGCGGCGTAGCGTGTCAGAAATATCATTACGTAGATAGGTAGTAGACGAAGCTCACTGAGATGAGGATGACAGCGTTGATTCGAGCCCGCGCGTTAGCGTCGAGGCTAAACACGGCTGTGGTAAGTGAGACCTGCACCATTTGTCGGAATACATCGAGGCCGATGCACACAATCACGACCGAGGCCACGTTGACGCCATTCGCGCCGACGCCAATGGCATTGATGATAACATAGCAAATGACAGCGATCACGGATGCGAACCAAGGGACGAGTACGTCTATGGCGCGGCCTACTAGAGGGGCGAGCGCGACACCAACCATCCCTACCAGACCGAACAGTCCGATTACAAGCCTTGGTAGAGAGTAAGAGACCGCAAGCCATACGTAGTCGAACACTCACGTAGAATACTCATATGGTGGTCCGCCAAGCAAGAATGTAAGGGTGACCTATCTAGCATTCATCTGCTGTTCTTCCGAGTGTGGCAAGTAGCTTACCCAGAAGTTGGTATAGCACGCGCTGGAAGGTATACTGATGAGAACAGCCTGCACGAGCATGGGCTCGGTGACAGCAAGCTTGGCCATGCTGAACAATATCCCAAAGTATGTCGCGCCCTTGTTTTTTGCCGGATAGTCTGGGAGCACCAGATACAGCCATACGACGACGACATACTGCATGGCGAATGCCATGTAATACACGACGCGCCATGTCACGTACTGGGCTATCGTGCCCGCGATCACACGCGCGATCAGGATCCCCAGCAGCAGGCCAGATAGGACTATTGACATCGCAGTCGCGCGCCTCTCTGGTGGCGCCAGGTCGGCGGCGAGCGGGAGAAGGATTTGCGGCACAATGGTAAATGCACCAGTGAGAAAGTTCAGCGCCTCGAACGCGGCGAGATTTGTAGTGAATGCGAGGCCGACTGACAGGGATGCCGCGATGAAGACAAGCGCGATGATGAGAGGCCGTCGGCGAACTAGGTCACCAAGCGTGGAGATGAATAGCAGCCCTGCAGCATAGCTGCAACGTGTCGTATGAGAGCGTAGAAGCGCAAATCAGTGCAGGATTGCATACCCGACTTGCACCAAGGTCGGTATCCGGGATACTTCATCGTATGTTACGCCAAACGATTTGGAGAACTGGACTGAAACTCCGTCAGTACGACTGTCCACATAATGGATATACACTTCATCAAAGCGACGAGTATCATGAGATTGTAATTATAGCGGGGAAGCCGATAATAGAGCCGCCCTCGGCATAAAATTTTAGCGTCAGTCTAGTCTTGTCGCCTTCAGGACGGCTCCCCGTCTCCGCTAACGCGCGCTCAGGCTCAGATAATCACACAGGTCATAATGTGTGCACTATGCCCTGGGCGGACACGCTGTCAAGCCACAGCAGGAACATGTTATCTCAACAAGTCACCAAGATCGCCTTCGAAAGTTCACGAAAGCCGACTCACTTAGCAGTGGTTGACAGTAGTATAGATTCGCGAGCACTGTGGATTGATCAGTAACCGAATGAGAATGGAAAGAGAAAGTGGGGTCACACACCGAAAGTACCACAAAAACCAAATGTGATATTCAAAAGCAAGCCAAAGTGTGCGGGATGATTTGGATCATGGCGCAGGTTTTTGGGAATCGGTAGGAACCCGAAGTCCTTTGTTACAATATGCTCTTCTAGCGGAGTCTGATCATCCGGAGGAACAGGCAGAGTGGTTGTGCTGGAATCCGCACGGCTAGTTTGTGAGGCTCGTCCCTCCATATTGCCGTGTGCTTGGGCCATACCAAGTACCCACTGACTGTGGTCGTCTTAAGAGACCACCAGAACACTAAAGTGCTCGTGAGTCAGCTGATAAGAGTCGGTGGTCGCTTATCCACCACCGTGTGTGCTATTTTCGGGGACGAGAATCATCACCCGTGTAACCCGTACGGTCGGACGGTAGGCGGATTGCCTCCATCAGACCAGATATGGGTTTCCACCTTGGATTTTCCGAGACGGCGCGGATATCATGGCTATATGCTGAAGTCCCCGGTAATCATTCATCCTAGTAAGTAGACACATACTTGTGTTTGGACGTTGAACGATGACAGAGAACACTTGTCGAGCCTCCGGTCCGTGTTAGAGTCGGAAGGTCCCTTAGTAATTGTTCGGCAACTCGGCTTGAAGCAGCAAGCGCGAGAATCGGTGACCGTCTCCTATGTGTTGTCTCGCTACGATGGCGTATTCGCGCATGACGAGCTTCTGTGGCGAAGACGATAATGACGCTATAAAATAGGTCTATAATAGTGTCTGTGCAATCAATCTATGTCTATGCAGTATCTATAGTATTGACGTCAGTGTCGGTATGCTATCCATGAACATTACAGAATACTGGGCATTCACCTAATCATAAGGCTACGCGATGTCTTCAATCTCATCTTCTACATTCTCCGACTCCTGCTTGTCTTTTTCGTCCTTCTTCTCATCATTCTCAGGTGTCGCAGCCTCAATGTCGCCAGTGGCATTAATGTCAGCGGCAACCGCTTGCTCGGTGTCTTGCTCCTGCTTCTTCTCCCGCTCTGACAGCTTGCTCTTGCGCACCTCGATTCCACCCTGATACCCGATCCACGTGTAGCGGGATACATGCGGGCCACGCAGTAAGAAAATCACCAACGTGAAGCCCGTCCATGCGAGGGAGAGCGCGGCGGCAGGGCGCCAGCCGTACTTTGTGAAGACCTGCGTCCCGACGGAAGTGCCCATCACTTGACCCATGAAAAGCTGCGCGGATAACAAGTCAATTGTCGGTGTGCTGCATCAATGGGCGGACAGCTACACATACCGAGAGCAGGAGTACCGCGTTCAGCCGCGACCTAGCATTCTGGTCAAGGCTGAACACCCTCGTCGTGAGCGAGACCTGCACCATCTGCCGGAAGACGTCGATGCCGAAGCATACGATTACGACGGCAGCGATGTTCACGCCGTCGGCACCAACTGCGATCGCCTGGAAGACGAGCAGCGCGAGGGTCGCGATGAGTCCAGCGAACCAAGGAACGAGGCCGTCAATGGCGCGTCCCACAAGGGGAGCCATCGCAACGCCGAACATGCCAACAAGGCCAAAGAGCCCGATGACCAGTCTGTAGTCTATTGTTGAGATAGCGCTGTTATGCACAGTCGATATGCACTCACGTAGAGTAGTTATATGGCGGACTACCCAGCAAAAATGTCAGGGTGACCTACATCGCGCTCAGAACGAACTTGATAGAGTGCTAGCAAGATGACCTACCCAGAAGTTGGAGAAGCATGCCATTGACGGTAGGTTGATGAGTACAGCTTGTATCAGCAATGGTTCCGTGAAAGCCAGCTTCGCCACACTATACAGGATCCCAAAGTACGTCACGCCCTTGTTCTTCGCCGGATAATCCGGCAGCACCAGATATAGCATCAGTAACACAAGGTACTGCAAGCCAATTGCCATGTAGTATACGACACGCCACGTCACATACTGCGCGATAACGCCCGCGAGCACGCGCGCGATAAGCACACCAAAGAGCAGACCGGCGAGCACGATAGAGAGGGCGGACGCGCGGCGCTCGGGCGGAGCGAGGTCTGCAGCAAGCGGCATGAGGACCTGCGGTACGACAGTGACCATGCCGACGAGGAAGCAGAGGGCCTCAAAGACGGCTAGATTGGTGGTGACTGCGAGTCCGATTGTGAGGGAAGCGGAGATGAAGACCAGGAGCAGCAAGAGGGGGCGCCGGCGGAGTAGGTCGCCCAGAGTTGAAATGAAGACGATCCCAACGGCATACCTACATGATCAGCGATGAAGATAGCTCTATACCAGTGAGAGATTGTAATCTTACCCTGCCTGCAAAACGGTCGGGATCCTCGATACTTCGTCATACGAGACGTTAAAGGTCTTGGAAAATTCAACTGAATGTTGCCATCAGTATCAGCAGTAAATCTAGGCAAAGAATAGGCGAGGATGTCTCAGGAGTAGCCCACACACAGCATCTATGAACCGTTACATGGGCGCCAGAAAGGAAGGAAGAAGCCAGCGAGAGTGGAAGATAAGAACTCACTTAGAAGAGGTTGGCAGTAATATAAATTGGCAACCACTGTAGAAATGACCTAGCGTGAGCATGTGAATCTTTGGAGAACTGCGCCGCTACAAGACTCACCGAAAGTGCTAGCAAGCCCGAATGTAACATTCAGCACGAGGCCAAAATGCGCCGGATTTTGTGGGTCATAGCGCAAGCGTCTTGGAATGGGAAGAAACCCAAAATCCCGCTTAATTGCCTCCGTTTCCCCGGGGCTGTCTTTTGAGAGCACTGTCTCACCCGCAGGCGTGACTGGAAGGGTACCATTGCTCGACACTGTCGAAGCCTGCTCCCGTGCGATCTCTGCGGGGCGTTCCTCACCCATGGCTGCCTCTTACTAGCCTACCTGAGCGGGGATGGGTCGTGATGGAACCGACGAGAGTCATCACGGCGTGGGGCACTTTAAGTATTGCGCTAAGGGCATATAAAAAAGGTTTGTAATGGAATCAAGTGTTTGATCCAATCCATACATTGCCGAAAAGCCGAATCAAGGATCAGTACTCAGTAGTGGGGGGTTGTCTTATAGCGCACAAGTAGTCAGCGCAAGTACTTAGTCAGACGCTCGTCTGCGAGAATTATGGATCGGTTCATATGTGACCGGACACGTGCAACTCCACTAACCCCTCTCAAACTTTATGTGGCTGGCTCTTACGCTGGAATTACTCGTTGCTACGTAAGTACTCGCCGTCGAGTACGCAGCAACGAGAGTACTCCGACACAATTGCCACAATCCCATTAGTACCACGTGATCAATGTTGTTCAATAACGAAGTAGCGCCGGCATGGCCCGCTACACTACACAGCGTACCGAGGTCTAAGATCTAAAGGCCGAGCCACGGAAAATCCACAGGAATCTGGCCCTACTAGGCCTGAGGCCTGAAGCTTTTTGGTCTGACTTTCAGAATTCAGTACAGTCCTAGTAAGTAAACACGCACTTGTGTTTGGACGTTGAACGATGACAAAGAACCCTTGTCGAGCCTCCGCGCGGTCCGTGTTGGAGTCGGAAGGTCCCTTAGTAATTGTTCGGCAACTCGGCTTGAAGCAGTAAGCGCGAGAATTGGTGACTGTCTCCTATGTGTTGTCTCGCTACGATGACGTTTACGTGCATGACGAGCTTGTGTGGCGTCGACGATACTGACGCTATAAAATAGGTCTATAATAGTGTCTGTGCAATCAATCTATGTCTATGCAGTATCTATAGTATTGACGTCAGTGTCGGTATGCTATCCATGAACATTACAGAATACTGGGCATTCACCTAATCATAAGGCTACGCGATGTCTTCAATCTCATTTTCTACATTCTCCGACTCCCGCTTGTCTTTTTCGTCCTTCTTCTCATCATTCTCAGGTGTCGCAGCCTCAATGTCGCCAGTGGTATTAATGTCAGCGGCAACCGCTTGCTCGGTGTCTTGCTCCTGCTTCTTCTCCCGCTCTGACAGCTTGCTCTTGCGCACCTCGATTCCACCCTGATACCCGATCCACGTGTATCGGGATACATGCGGGCCACGCAATAACAACACCACCAGCATGAAGCCCGTCCATGCGAGGGAGAGCGCGGCGGCAGGGCGCCAGCCGTACTTTGTGAAGACCTGCGTCCCGACGGAAGTGCCCATCACTTGACCCATGAAAAGCTGCGCGGAGGACAAATCAACTTACGATGCACTACATCAATAGGCAGACAACAGCACATACCGAGAGCAGGAGTACCGCATTTAACCGCGCCCTAGCATTCTGGTCAAGGCTGAACACCCTCGTCGTAAGCGAGACCTGCACCATCTGCCGGAAGACGTCAATGCCGAAGCACACAATCACGACGGCAGCGATGTTCACGCCGTCGGCACCGACTGCGATCGCCTGGAAGACGAGCAGCGCGAGGGTCGCGATGAGTCCAGCAAACCAGGGAACGAGGCCATCGATAACGCGTCCCACAAGGGGAGCCATCGCAACGCCGAACATGCCAACAAGGCCGAAGAGGCCAATAACTAGTCTGTAGTCTATTGTATGAAATACGATATGTGCAGAATCGTTATGCACTCACGTAGAGTAGTTGTATGGTGGGCCGCCCAGCAAAAATGTCAAGGTGACCTACATCACGCTCAGAACTTGCGTGATTGAGCGCTAGCAAGATGACCTACCCAGAAGTTGGAGAAGCATGCACTCGATGGTAGGTTGATGAGGACAGCTTGTATTAGCAATGGTTCCGTGAAAGCCAGCTTCGCCACACTATACAGGATCCCAAAGTACGTCACGCCCTTGTTCTTCGCCGGATAATCCGGCAGCACCAGATATAGCATCAGTAACACAAGGTACTGCAAGCCGATTGCCATGTAGTATACGACACGCCACGTCACATACTGCGCGATGATGCCCGCGAGCACACGCGCGATAAGCACACCAAAGAGCAGACCGGCGAGCACGATAGAGAGGGCGGACGCGCGGCGCTCGGGCGGAGCGAGGTCTGCAGCAAGCGGCATGAGGACCTGCGGTACGACAGTGACCATGCCGACGAGGAAGCAGAGGGCCTCAAAGACAGCTAGATTGGTGGTGATTGCAAGTCCGATTGTGAGGGAAGCGGAGATGAAGACCAGGAGCAGCAAGAGGGGGCGCCGGCGGAGTAGGTCGCCCAGAGTTGAAATGAAGACGATCCCAACGGCATACCTACATGATCAACAATGAGAATAGCTCTATACCAGTGAGAGATTGTAGGCTCACCCTGCCTGCAAAACGGTCGGGATCCTCGATACTTCGTCATACGAGACGTTAAAGGTCTTGGAATACTCAACTGGAAGTCGCCATCAGCATCAGCGATAAATCTAGGCATAGAATAGGCGAGGAATGCCTCAGGCACAGCCCACACACAGCATTTATGAACCATGATATAGGCGCCAGAAAGGAAGGAAGAAGCCAGCGAGAGTGGAAGATAAGAACTCACTTAGAAGAGGTTGGCAGTAATATAAATTGGCAACCACTGTAGAAGTGAGCATGTGAATCTTTGGAGAACTGCGTCGCCACAAGACTCACCGAAAGTGCTAGCAAGCCCGAATGTAGCATTCAGCACGAGGCCAAAATGTACCGGATTTTGTGGGTCATAGCGCAAGCGTCTTGGAATGGGAAGAAACCCAAAATCCCGCTTGATCACCTTCGTTTCGCCGGGGCTGTCTTTTGGGAGCACTGTCTCGTCTACAGGCGTGACCGGAAGGGTACCATTGCTCGACTTTGTCGAAGCCTGCTCCTGTGCGACCTCTGCGGGGCGTTCCTCACCCATGGCTGCCTCTCCTCAGCTTACCTGAGCGGGGATGGATGGAACCGACGAGGGTCATCACGGCGTGGGGGTATCGCGCTAAGGGCATATAAACAAAGATTTGTAATGGAGTCAAGTGTTTGGTCCAATCCATACACTGCCGAGAAGCCGAGTTAGATCAAGGACTTACCGCGCTTATCTACGCGAGCGGCCGATACAGATGTAATACTACACCCAGGTAAGCTACAACCACATCATACAGCATCCCATTTCTTGCATTACGACTACCGCCGCTCCTTGTTACTTCTCTCTTGTGGTCCTCGCGCTATCACTACACCTGTAAACCATGGATGCTCGGCTGCGTCGTGTGAACAAAGAGATTGCAGGTGTGCACGGGCACCGACCCTCTGACCAATTTGCCCGACATTGACGCTTCAAGCGCATCCTCAGATTGCAAGAACGACAAGCAGTCGAACATCAGCATTGAACTCGTCGATAGCTCGCCATTCCATCTTATTGGCGCGTTTGATGGCCCGGAGGGAACCCCGTACGAGGGAGGTCACTTCCAGGTGGTACGCACGCTCGCCACCCATCGATCCTAGTACCTATGTTGATCAGCATTCAGGATATCAGCATCCCAGATTCATATCCCTTCCAGCCCGTCAAGATGAAGTTCATCACGAAAGTCTACCACCCAAACATTTCCTCCGCGTCAGGCGCAATCTGCCTTGACATCCTCAAGGACGCATGGAGCCCCGTGCTCACGCTCAAGTCCACGCTCATCTCGCTGCAGTCGCTCCTATGCTCCCCTGAGCCGCGCGATCCGCAGGACGCAGAGGTCGCGAAGCACTATATGACGAGCAAGAGCAGCTTCGAGGAGACAGCGCGGTATTGGACACAGATTTACGCAGGAGGACCGGGCAAGGAAGACATGGGGAAGGCGTGTGATGAGGGTCTGCGGGATGAGGTGGTGATGGCAGGACTGGATCGGGCGCATGTCGATCAGTTCGAAGCGCTTGGGTTCGAGCGAAGTAAAGTGGTGAGTTCTGCGCATGGTCCTGATGCGTGGGAGGCTGATGGCGTCGGCCGTAGATCGATGTGTTACGACGAATGAACTACCGTGGAGCGAACGTTGCTCAGATCAATGACGATCGTGTTGTCGAAGAATTGTTGAAGTCATGATGTACTCTTAACACGGACCCAATGTCGTATGTATTGCATCTCTGCTGTACGCGACCCATCCAAGAAGCTCGGCTGTGGTCCGATTGCCGCTGAACTCTATAACCAACGATATAGGGAGGAACCTCGGTTGGCATGACCACAACATTAGAGGCTTGGTGAACAAGATCGTGGCTTACACCGAATCTCAAGGATGTCACCTGCACTGACCATTCTGAGGCGCGACCCCGGGTGGGCAGAGTGTTTCTTACATAAGGACATCATGCATCGTCCACAGACTGGCCAGTTCATGGTACGTGTTACTTCTGACGGGCCATATCGATCATCCTCCCGGGAGGCTTGTATCAATTGACACCCCTCTGTCACTTTAGCCTGACCGCATACTGTTACTACTGGCATTGCTTAGCTATAATCTCGCCTTTACAGTCAAGCCCTGGTAGCCAAATTCAAGACATGAAAACGGAATCTTGTCCGTGGTCAATTCACTGTAGGTGGCAATCATAAATGCATATGGGTCTCTCATATACACCTGCAGAGTCATTCTCCGCTCCGGTTCCCAGTCGAACGCCTATGTTGAGGCTACTTCCTTGATAGCATTCGTGATATTTCGTTTAGCCGCGGATGCGTAACACCTTCAATATCCTATGAGAGCGAGATAGCTCCGTATCGGCTCCTCTCGTCGAACGGCGACATTGCCACAGACAGCGAATCTTCTGGCTGTTTTCTTTCCGATGCGGTCATTGTATGGCCGGATCCGAGAGAATGCAGGGACACCCCATGGTGTGTAACACAAGTAGAGGTTACTGCATCCTGCCAGTAAGTTGATTGAAACAATCTCACTGGTAGCCCCCATCGCAAGTCAGGAAGTGTTACCGAAAGATGAGCAGTCAGGCTCCTCTAATTTCGCAGACTCTTCCATGAGGAGCTGTTAGTCGCAGGGAAGCAGAACGGATATGTCCCCACAACTAGCTCACCACAAACTACTGTTCCTGAAAGCACAATTTCCCAAATGGAGAAATGCTGACTCCGAGGACATGGCGGTCTTGATGTTTCGGTATATCTTTGGAACTGAAGCTGCCACGCTCAACAGAGTAGCTCATTGCGGATTTTTGTGCCTGGTGCTGCGACCTCTCCAGTAGGCTCTCCGGTAGGCTCGAAGGGTCCTGCATTCATGACGCGACATTCTTGGCAACGACATAACGGTCGACCTCACTTGGTGCTACGGGCTGTAGAACTGGCCATGCGACTGGCGCACAAGTCGGCCACCGAATGTCATGATGGAGTATATTCGGTAAAGGAACGAGAGCTTGTATGGTGCCGGCACCCTAGTCACCGCTAGTCACCGCTACTTTTGTACAGTGGCCAAATCCTTGGGTCAACTTCGCATTAACCCTAAAGCAAGGTTTATATAGGCGCCGGTACTTTCTGTGCCCTGATACCGAACACTTTGGGTATGGCACAGCCCGGAGATGCGAAATTTGAATGCTCGTAGTGATGTAGATACAGGGCAGGCACAATATTAATATATCTACCAGTTCACTACATCCCATGCTTGAATAAGACACAGAAAGCATGCGAAGCCAACGTTGCTCAGTGCTGGGAAGTGGCAATTGCACGCATCACAGCAAAGGATTTGTAAACAAGAAGGCTATTCAACTGAAGAATCTCCTGCTCAATTATATCAACTTCCCAGAGGAATACAACAATTTCTCGTCAAGCCAAATATTTGGGTTGATGAGCTGCAAATGCCAAATCGTGGGGAATGTGACCCGGATGCAACCGGTTGCTGCACCTGTTGAATGCGTACTTGAAAATCAGCCAGATTCAAAGAACAGAAACCTCCTGTTCAGGGTCATTGAGGATGCAGGCCACATGTATATTTTGCCCAAATATCACTGAGCTGAACAGTTTCATCACATTTTTCTGAGTGCTGTCACGAAATCCCTTTGCGATTACTATGATAATATATTTCCAACATTACAAGCCAAATGCATTAGCATTGATGAGGATGTTGATGTGAGCTTGTCGGTACAAGTCTCACTGCCCGTCAGCTTGACTATATACCATATTTGGAGTAGTCAGACGAGTATAAATATCATTACTTTCCATATACGGTATTACTTTCCCACCACTGGCCAAATCCGGACATAGAAATTTCTCAACTTTGATTTTCAGACAAATCCGCCTAGCCATTTTGTTCCTACCTTCAATTAGAGCATTTTGGCTAGACCGATTATCTCTAGGCGCCAGTTTGAGCGAGCAGTAAGACTTGTACAAAAGTAGCGGTGACTAGGGCGCCGGCACCATAGGTGATCTTCCCACAGGCTGGCGCTTTTCTCTTTACAGATAGCTTCTTGGGGCTAAGTAGCAACCGCAACGGCAGGATACGCCTAAATGACATTGCTAACATCTCATGTGACATGAGAACGATTTCTCGTATCCAACTATCAGACTGATGTCCGAAGCAAATGCTAGCAAAGCAAATGTCTGCAGTGTGTGGGGCACCAATAGTAAGAGGCACGACGTCGCATGTGGTGGGCTCAAATGAGGCCTTGAGGGACGATGGCCTATGTCCGGAAACAATGAACTTGCCAACTCATTTTAGCGCCAGAAATCACGATCGCTCAATACTGTTTCTTGGTTCCGATCTCTCCTCTCGCAAATGAGCAGAATGAATTGTCATACGGTCTAATGATAAATAAGGCTCAACACCAAGTGCGCATTTCTCGGAAGGCGGAGACGTTGCGGAAACTCCTCGTACTTTCTCAAGAAATGGCGCTATCATGCCGGTCTGCCAGTCAGTGAGAGTAAGTGAGTCTGTACACTTGACTGGACCCTGAGCTATCATTCCTCCTTCCCTTCCTCACGACTATCCAAGACAAAGGAGAGTCATGCTTAGGGTGTTCCGCTAGAGAGAAGAATACTATCGTACTCCATCGGAGTAATCATTCAACCAATACAACTGATACCCCTGAACCGCTCCAGCAGGGGCAGCTCCCGTCTATCGAGAGAACTGTTACAGCCGGCGAGAGTTGTTTAATTGTCTGCTGCCAAATATATGACATTACATAGCCGGAGCGTAAGTTGACGCTGATGAACCTCGCAAGATTGATTTACCAGACTCAGGCTTCTCGCTTGTGCAGGTTCGCATCATGGAGTATCAACAGCTTCTGTCACGCGTGGGCGCGATGAGGCCCGACAGTGACTGGCGACCATATTCCAGAGATATCTCACACATGCATCCTGCATCCGAAGGGGATATATGAATGTCCTGGGAACAACTGCTCGCAGCGTTGTCGGCGAGTGGCGGGAGTTGCTTTGCCCTACGATACAGCTCTCATGTAAGCCCTGCACTGAAGAAATAGCCAAGTGAGCCGAAGATATGCTCTAATGGACGTCGGCTCGGTCAGTCTCAGCAGCGGTTGGTGCTATGTCATGACTCAACTGATGCCTGCGTTCTTGCATAGTCCGAGCATGTGCTGAATTGAGCTAGGTGAGCGGATTGTGATCTTAACTGACAAGCTGGGTTTGCTACTGCCTCCAGCATGAGGCTGTCCACCCTGGATTGCGCGCCATCCCTAATTCTGCTTAATGCAGAATGTCCCCATCGGACCCGCATGTCCGCATGAATGTGTTATAAGGCGTTGCCAATGCGAGGCATCGGTGCAGCATCTCCACGATCCGCGTCGGGGTAGTTCTCAAACACGCCCTGCATTATGTCTACCGAGGTCCTCTCAGCTCCAGTTCGAGTTCCCGATGCAAGCCACACCGAACTCCAAGATGCCCACGAGCCGGACTTCGCCTTGGAATCGCTGACGGAGGAAGAACTTGCATTTCTGAAGGGACAGACCGGTATTCAAGACGATAACGGACTGAAGGAGCATATCACGAATATTCAATCCGACGCAATGGTCGTAAGTGATTGACCGTACCTGTCGTTCCGGCGACTACACGCCTGCTCCAATGTAGGTCCATCCCTACGGCTGCATTCGTCACTTCGTTTTCACCAAGTATGTACTCCGCTCCGTTGGGTCAAATGCATCGCATTGACAGTAATCGTAATCATCATCTAGGCTCAAAATCTCCCGCCTACCTGCCTATCGTCAGATGATGAAGCTAGCGAAGGAACGGCAGGGTGCGGTCTTTCTGGACATTGGCTGTTGTTGTATGAATGTTCCTGGGTTTACAATTACCGTAATATTTCTCATGTTCCTGCAATGATGTACAGTCGGCAACGACGTCAGGAAGGCAGTGGCCGACGGGTTCCCCGCACAAAACGCCATTGGCTCTGACCTTCATCCAGGTTGGTACTTTGTAGCGCAAACATGTAACCCACGCTGATGCACCCTATCCCAGAATTCTGGCAGCTTGGCCAGCGACTCTTCGGCATTCTTCCAGAACAGGACCCTGTCAAATTCCTTCCCGGAGATGCTCTGAACACTGTTTTCCTTGAAGCAGTCGCGCCCTTCAGCTCACCCCCGACGTCCCCGCGCCCCGAAATATCTTCGCTTACTACACTCAACCCGCTTCGAGGTCACGTCTCCGCCATACACGCCTCGGCGTTCTTTCACCTCTTCGACGAGGTTGGGCAGCTCGAGCTGGCGCGGTCCCTCGCTGGCCTGCTCAGCCCTGAGCCAGGCTCCATCATCTTCGGCGCCCATAATGGACAGGCGGAGAAGGGCGTGCTGAAGGGACCCTCTCTCCACATCACCACGAAAAACATGTTCTGCCACTCACCGGAGTCATGGGTGGCAATGTGGGACGGTGTGGTGTTCGAAAAGGGCGAGGTGAAGGCGAACGCGTTCCTGTTTGCGCTCAAGGAGGAGGAAGTTAACCTCGGACAAGGTAATTCGGACCAATTCCACCAGTTGGTCTGGTCTGTGGTCAGATTGTGAATCCAACGGTGGTATCTGGGATGTCGCGGCGTGGTGCTCGCAGCGAGGCGCCTATTGTAATAGTAGCAGTCTGCCTATAACTGCGTCCATCGCATCATGATATCCTTACGCAATATCCGTTTTCTAGTTCCCGACCACCTCGTTTATGACCACTTTGCTAAAGTAACTAAATACATACTACTTGTTCGTCCGCATCGCGCAGGCTTACCAGCTGTGTGTCCCTTCCATGTTATCCCTTAGCTTCATGTTTATCTTCCCTGCGCGCGAATTTACCATCCCCGTCCCAAGGTTCGCGTACGCTGCATCCAACGACTACTAAGTACTAAGGTTGCGTGCCACGCTGGGCGCTATTTCGTTCCTGTCCTTACCCTGCCGAGTGGGAGTGGGCGCCTTGTCGTTGTCGTTGGAACGGATCAGCACACGCCAGTGGACACCTTCCTGCAGTGCGGGAAAAAAGCTCCAAGGGGGCTGGATCCCAATCTCAAATCTTGTGGACAACAGACGATAGCGAGTGGCATTATGATTATGATTGGGAACGAAGTTGAACGAGGCTAAGGAAGATGTCGGAACTGAATCTTAGACTCAAATGTGCTATATGATCAAAGATTAGGTGCAGCAGATATCCACGGCCATAGGACTCTGAAAGCACCGCATCCCGTCCGATCTGCGCAGTTAAGCAGAGTGCCGCCCAGTTAGTACCACGGTGGGGGACCACGCGGGAATCCTGGGTGCTGTGGGTTTTCTTTTCATTTTTCTTGTTGACTCTATTTTGCCTTGACAAGACAAACCTCGGATCTATGCAGTTGTCGTACCGGGCAACCAACGCGCCGAGAAAAGCGATGCCTCAATGGGATTGGCCATGTACTGAGTGGATTGCGACGATTCTGCGGCCAAGATGTATGTACTGGCAGGTGTATCGTCACTGCCATTGCCTTTCGCGCGATGGTGTTCGCGTAGTGACATTATGAGACGGCAACGGCAGCGGCGCGTTCGCGTCAGCACGCGCTGGCGCCGGTATAACTTCTGAGGCATCGGGCGTTGGGGCGTGTGGTCGGGCCCTGTTGCAGGCACTCGGCAGCAAGAAGCGTGCCGGTATCCTCAGTCGCATGCTGTATGATGGGCGGAGTCTACCAACCTTGCGGCGCTAATTTATCCAATGCTCCGAGAGCTACTAAACATCCGATTGTTGAGGTTCTTTCTAATACAAGATGTGCGCTCAATGGTATACAGCACATTACACTACTGGTCTGCCTTCTCCTGGCACTCACTTGGAGGTACGTATTGTCTGCCTTTGGCCTGCAGGACCAACGTCGACGACTAGACAGAAATTGGCATACGCCCAACCAATGCTTGCCGTGTTCCCGTAGTACACAAACGCGCCTTTCACACGATTAGCTTGTGGCGTACTCGTCACCCAGTGGACCGTTTCATCCGGATAGACTGTGTAGTCTTCGACCTCTTCTCCTTCCTCCAAAGCCTGCCGGTTATGCGGGCCATCGAACTCCTGCCACGAGTCCTTGACCGTGTCCAGAAGGTCACCGCCATACCGCGCCAGTAAAATCTGAAAGAGCTCGTAACCCTCTCCGCCGACATCCTGCACAGCACAAATATTCGGGTACTCGCTCAGCATTATACGGACAGGCCCTCCATCCCAAGCTTTTGTTTGCATGATCACTTTGATCGAGCTCGGGAGCGCGAGATCCGCACAAACCTCCTCGATGACCGCGTCGGCTCCCTTCAGATTACCCAAAAGCGTTTGGAGATCCATTTTGGGTCGACCGGGATACTCGTGTCGCAGATTGAACCCAAGCTTCCCGCCCTCAGGTAAAAACGTAGGATCATCCAACAGACGTTGGAACGTAGACTTGAACGCGAGCGCAGTATCCTGCTTGTCCGACCGGATGGTCTGGCCTGAGCGGCGCGCGGCGGTGTCGGGCGTGAAGTAGAGGTTGTACGTCAGTGTAACCCGATGTCCGCTCTTCACCGGCGTGATCTCGTGCTCGACGTCACTGTAAAACGCGATGTACGCCACACGTGGGTCCGTCCTGTCTGCCACCATACGCGCAGAGTCCACTGTCCATACTTCTGTGCCTTGACGGAGGATAAACGAGCCACCTTCGTGAGCGGTCGGGAATGCGACGACGAGGGAGCCAAACATGTCCTCAGCACGAGGGGTATCCTTATGGGCCTTGAAGAATGAGTCCTTGCCTGAATGTTTAGACCATCAACCATCACGATATGAACCGCAAAGTGCTCAGCGAACGGACCGTAGACGTTGAGCTTGTACAATTCGGCCGTGATGTTCCTCCGTTCGTTCCTTTTGAATAGATCGGTACGGGTAGTATCCAGTAACCCGAGCCGTTGAAGATCGAACCCGGTCGCGAATTCCGAGGTGTCGAGTTTTCCGGCCTTCCTATAAGACTCGTCTAGGACGTTTTGGTGATTGATTCCGAAGGGAGCTGCATCGCAAGTGGATTCGAGGTGATCGAGTTCGTCCGAAGTAGCTTTAGCGAGATGGATTCGCCTGCCGCGCATTGGTCAGAAGTAGCAGAAGCGGTTCGTACGAGTTAATCTTACCGTGCATCGGCAGCTTTCCCATAAAATAGGATATAGTCCTCGTCTTTCACGGATAGCGTGCCCTTGCAGAACGGACGCTGATACGTGATCGAGGACTTTAGTGACTTAAGCTGTTTCGTGAGGGGGTCGGACGCAGCAGAGCGATTCGCCTGCTTTCCTCGGCCTGTATTCACATGAAGAAAAGCGCCATTACACCTGCAAAACCAGTGTCGTTTTAGCTTGCTGCCAGGATAAGACGCCATCCATGTCAAACGCACCACTTGGTCGCCCTTGCTATCCTTAAGTGGCCGAAACCAGACGAAATGAGACGCAGCTGTCTCCCAATATGCTGCAGCGGTGGCATGGTCATGTTAATCTGATCGTACCAATGTTAGTCCAGACACTCCAAAGCAGCTAAGCGTTCATACAACTGCCATGACACATCGAACTAAATTAAGTACAACGATCCTCGATCCACTTTGTGATGTGTGTGGACTCTTCGTTTGCTGCCGATCCAATGCGTCGATGATGCCCGCTATAACTGGCGAGGCTGATTGCCGCTTTACTGTCACCATACATTAGAGCATAGACTACGATGCAAGGCAAACCGGTCTCACAAAGCGGATAACAGCGTACAGAGTTTACGGGCGCCTATAATATATTTCTGAAATGAATGTCATGACATGAAAATCTGCACATACCTCCAGTCCACCCTCAGAAGTTTTGTGCGGGAGAAGCAACCTTTGACGTGGCAGGCAGCATGCCGGCACTCAGGTCGGCAGATTTCGACAGCCTGTGGACCCACAAAAACAAACCACTGCGAGTTCTGAGCAAAACATGTCAAACATCATGACTCGTGGAGGATTTACATATGGTAGCTGCTGGTAGACCTTGATGGCACAGATCATTATTGCAGCGCATTGTATGCAAAGCAAAGGTCACTGCTACTTTAACAGTGAGCATAACGGCACGAGGGGTACCTTTGGGATGCACTAGGAGAAGCGTAGCTGTTAGACGAGGTTCAAGAAGGCGCATTCTCAGCCTAGAAAGTGCGTCGAGTTCCTCGCTGTAATGGCATGTAACGTAGTGGATGTACGGTGGATTCAACAAGACAACATAGTCATGATTACTGCGTGGGTGAGTGTTGCTATTCCGTTCATTTGATAAAAATGAACATTGCTGACCCCTTGCCACCATCGCTTCTGACAATCAAGATAATTCAGTAAAGCAATCGTTTCGTGGAAACTTTTGCGTGATTTGCCCAGGAACAATGGCATGTCGGCTTGCCAGGTACATTTGTGAAACACGTACGGCACACAAATGACATGCAGCGCGGCCTTGTACATTGCTGATGAGGATAAACTTACAGAGGTCTTGTAAGCATCACGCCAGCATTTGAATATCCACAGAGAGAAAAACCGTAATATTATATAGTTCCACAAACAAGGCTCATAACGAAGTGTGTGCGTATTGTTGGCAAGGAAGTCCGTGAGGTAACTTAACCTCAACGCTCAGACATTTGAGCGAGATAGTCAGACAGCTGCCAAATGTATCAGCTGCACGTAGAAAACGATACCGGGAGGGACGCACCTTGAGAGCACCTGCCCGGATGCTCTCGCCAACGTTCTGTACGTCAGGGTTGGCCAATACTCTCTGAATAGCATCCTTGGCCGCTATCTCTAGCCCAGCGAGCGTCCCATCACCCAACAAGCCTCCATCTGCAGCGCCGCCACCCATTTCCTCCTCTTCCTCGCGTCCGAAGTACTGGTTGGACGAGATGGACGTCGCGCCCTGGAACGACTGCAGGCGCGTCTGCGCCTCGCCCACTGCGGTGGGGTCGTACGCGTTCCTGCCAAAGTACATATCGGAAGAGATCGCCTTCTGCTTCCCGAACTTCTCGCGCGCGTACGTTGGCGCCTCCTCCTCCCCGGTCGCGCGTGACGTGCTCGCCGCCGCGGGCACCGCGCCGAAGCCGAGCCGCTTCATGCCCATCCCCAGGCGCTCCATGTCCTGCGCGCTGCCCTTCGGCGCGGCGGGCGCAGGCGAGGGGACGCTCTTCGTGCTGGTGCTCGCGGGGGCCTTCGCCTTCGCCTTCGCGCTGGCGGCGGCGGCCTCCTTCTCCTTGCGCACACGCTCCTCCTCCTCCGCTTTCTCGCGCTCGCGGTCGTATCCGAGTTGGCGGATGCGCTCGGCCTCCTCCGCCGCTCGCCGCTCGGCCTCTGCGAAGTCGAGCGGTGCGGCCTTCTTCGCGCCGAGCCCGCCGAGCTTCGACTTGCGCGCGCCGGGCGCCGTGCCGGTGCCTGTGGTTACGGAGGACGCGGACGAGTTGAGCCTCGAAGCGCCGAGCTTGGAGGCAGGGCGCGAGGGCGCGGAGCGCAGCGAGTTTGAGCTGATCGTGCGGGGGGTTGCGGGCGGACTGTCGGTACCGGTGGTCGAGTTAGCAGCTGTGGTGGCTGCGCGTCCGAGAACAGGAGGTGTGGGTTTGGAGGAGACAAACCCGGGGGTCTTCGGCGTAGCGGGTTTGTCCCAGGAGGAGAAGAAGTCATCATCGCCGCCTCCTTGCGAGGTTGGTGTAGCAGCCGCATCAACGGTGCCCTCAACAACGACTTTCTCAGGGAATCTGCGGGAGCTTGTCTGAGAGCACGACCTATCTCCGAGCGGCAACACTCACTTTGCAGCGTCCTCCCTGACGCGTTTCGCAAGCTCCTCCTTGTATAATTCCGCAACCCGACTAGAATATTTCTTCTTCGTATCGGAATCATTCAATAGTGCAGATCCGCCGTGCTTCGTGAAGAAGTCGGTTGCAGAAGCGTTTCCTCCAACCTTCATAGTACGCAATTGGTTGAGTTGCCAGCTATCGAGGTTGGTGGATCTGTTATCCGCGCGTGAGCAATCGCTGACACGTACACCGGTAGCTGGCTCACCGTACAAAACTGATATGCACGCCCATGTTGCGGTGTACACTCGAGCAGTCCAGACATATGTAGATCCCAAATGTGACGCTCGCCCACGTCGGATTGCGTGCATGACAGTCAAAGCACATCTATACTATTGTGAGCACGGTTCCGCGGCCGTTTGACCAAGCAGCGCTGACCTTATTCCCCTTCTGTGCTTTCAGGACTTTGAAGACCTGCTCCGTCTCGGATTTTGTAGGGTCTGCCATTGTCGTTCAATTAGTCGAAGATAAACTGTCGGAATCGTTGATGGTAAGAGTAGCTGAAGCGGTACAACTCCCGGCGTCTACGCGCGGTGGCAAACAGACGCCCATCAGAGAACACGTGGCAGCTGTACTGATAGCTCTTCGGGCGCTTCTCCTTCCATCTCGCGCCACAGTGGCGCGCGCGAAAATGGGAGTTGACATAGGTATGTTTTGATAGTAGATATTCACAGTTAGAAGACGTCTTCTTTGTTATTGCAGAACTGAAAAGGATTGCTGCGGACGAGACAATCACCCTGCGACACGCGGTGCTCTGGCCTAACCACCCAGTTTCTCATGTCCGCTTACCCGAGGATGACCACGGATTCCATTACGGAGCATTCGTGCCATCCCATGATACACCGGTCGCAGTAATATCTCTATTCAAGGAGCCTCCACCCTCGGTTGGAACCTTGAATGATGAATCCCGGGCCGCGGCCCGCTTTCGCAAGTTTGCCTGCGATCCTGCATACCAGGGTCGTGGAATTGGGACGAGGCTGTTGCAGTATATTTTTGAGGAAGCACGCACAGAGCTCAACTGCGACGCCATATGGTGTGATGCACGACTGTCTACCGCAGACTGGTACGAGCGGAGGGGCATGACTCGGTTCGGGGAGATATTCTACAAGGAGGATATTCCATATGTCCGTATGCAGATATAAACTGCACAATATTCCAACTCCATGTTCACGGATCGGTACTCACTAAGTATGTCCTTCTTCTTTTTGAGGCATGTGATGAATACTGCACTCACTACTTGTCCTGTGAACAGTCCGAAACATTGTATTGAATTGACCAGGTACAATGAAGGGGATATTCAACGGATGCTCTTCATTGTTACGCTGTACGAAGCTGATAGGTGCTTGGAACGAGGGTTCTAAGAGTCAGGTGCGCACCAGGACAGAATCTGTCAGGGAAGCTCAGGGAACGCAGCGTTGCAACGAAGATTATGAGCATGCGGTCCTGTTCATGATGCGACCACCACCCAGGAGCCTTCATTTTGACTTTGAAATGGGCGGAGCCATTCTGGTTTTTAGGGTGCGTCATGTACACCATCACGCTGTTAGACGTGCTGCATACCCAAACGGACGTATGAAAATTATAAATTTACACAATTTCGATTTCAGCGACTACCGTGTTATGCAGATGCAGAATACCAATCTCCATGAGTCCTACCAGAACAATGCACTGCGTCCAAGAACTTGTTCACGACGGTTGCTTTGCAGAGCCTTCTGCAACTTCTCTCGGAGAACCCATACCATCAAAGAGCCAGCGGTATATCATCGGCTTTCCCTCACAACAGTGATGACATTCTCGCTACCTCTTGGTGACGAGACATGCTCTGCACAAGCGCAATATGAATTACCGTGCCTAGATCCTCCACGGGGTGTGACCTCGCTCCTCATGCTCCCCCCGCTTTCACATCCGCTCCGTGGGCATCATACCGCACCCGTCCAGACACTCCCTATCCCCTGACTACACGGAAGCCCCGAGCCTGTCTCTGACTGTCTCGCAGTATAAAAATTGCCTCTATGATTCGCAACTTCCAGTGCAGACTTTACTAGTAAACGTCCAGTAGCTTCATCATGCAGCTCCTCACGCTCTTCCTCTTCTCTGCCCTCTTCGCCGGGGCATTTGCCTCGGAGACGATCACCGGACAGTGGACCTGCGTCGACGCGGGCGACTACCAGCTTTGCCAGAACCTATGGGGCGAAGGTGGGTGCCTGTGCTTCAAGGGCGACTCTGTCAGCTACTTTAGGACTTGGATTGACGCTCAATGTCGACGCCTGCATTGCAGACAATGGAACGGGCTCGCAGAACGCTACTCTGGTCAGTGCAGACGGCGACACGATCTCGTGGTCGACTACGTACACCTGGTCGGAGGGCCAGTATGATGTAAAGAGCTGTGTGTTTCTTCTGCAATCCGTCGAGATTGGAGCGGAATTGAATGGGGATGCCTGCAGACTCAAACGTCAACCAGCTCGACGCAAGCGGTATGACGGTACGTATCACTCCTATTGGTGCAAGCTGGCGTGCTGACGTTGTACATAGCTTGGCGAGATCACATCAGCCCCGACTACCTGGAACTGGGAATATGAGTCCATCTCTTCCGATACTGTGGCTGACGTGTCGTACGTTGTACTTCATCTGCTGTTCATGAGCTTGGCGACAATTTGGCGCTGCTCGTAGATACGATATTTGGATTGGTACCTCCGCCAGTGACCCCGGCACGAGTACCTCCACGTTTGAAGTGTAAGATGTGCCCAGTGCATTTGATACGGACCAGAGTCTCATCTGCCCTGTCAAACTCGCAGCATGATTTGGGTCTCCACCGAGGGCGGGTACGTATACAAATTCGTATTTCGCGTCAAATCTCATCCCCGATCCAGCGCCGGCCCTCTTGGCTCTGAAATTGCGTCTGATATCTCCGTCGGCGGCTACAGCTGGAACCTTTACGAAGGATTCAACACCTATTGGCAGACGGTGTCCTTCGTTACCAACCAAGGCAATATCAACGACTTCAGCTCTGACTTGAAGGACTACTTCAGTACGTCAACTCGCTATGTCCTATAAATATGATTTTACAGATCGTCTCGATTCTAGACTACCTGATCGACAACTACAACATGACTACTTCGATGGTAAATGGCTGATCGATTTGCGCAATGCTACAGTACGAGGCTGACTTCGAACTACAACAGTATTTGCAATCCGTTGAAGCGGGCACCGAACCATTCGTCGGCACTGCGACGCTTCAGACAAACAGCTATACCGTCACTGTTAACACATGAATTGGTTTGCGGGGTGTACTATGGAGGTCAGCATGAGCACGGGGTGACGTAGAAGTCATACAGGTCACAAGGTTTATCAAGGAGATACTATTGTATTGCTGGGTGCCGGGTCTCACACTGTGACAGTACGTTCCGACATCGGCTTCTGAAACATCGACATTTGGCGCGAAGCACAGCTCGGACCCCCATTTTCATAGCCATTTGAAGATGGAACTGAAACATCATATACACCTTGCAGCTGCTATTGGTGGTGTCTAAGCGGACGCCAATACGTGCTAGCATAGACGCCAATAGGCTGGGAATTTATAACACTCAAGACGTGAGAAGACGCAGTCGGGTCCGCTTATCTGTAGCACTGCAGAAGAGTTTTGTCAAATGCTATCCCAGGCACTTGTTCACCCGTTCACCCGTCTATAAATCGCTGGACAGTCGGCACAACATGTTCTCAAGTCGTCATCCGTCGTCTCAGTGCTATCCCCGCGTCCATCATTACTCAGATCGTCAATCGCGGCCGACTCCAAGATGTACACGACGGCGTCTGTATTCTGGAAGACACTGCACGCCGCAGGGATCACGCATGCGTTCGTGAATTGGGGCAACGATCATCCCGCGATGTTAGAGGACTTGGAACGGCAGCGTATCGAGAACGGGGGTAAATCACTACTGGAAATCGTGACATGCCCGAACGAGATGGTCGCCCTCAGCGCAGCGCAGGGATACGCACAGGTCGCAGGCAAGCCAGCGATTGTAATCGTCCATGTCGACGTCGGGACCCAGGTGCGTGCCTAGTGAGAATGCGACTACGGGATTGATCTGATCGAGGACTCCTATCTGGGATCTCGATTAGGCCTTGGCCGGTGCAGTGCACAATGTCGACAAAGGCCAGACCCCGGTCCTCATCTTCGCGGGAGCATCGCCCTATTCGGTAAGCGGGGAGCACAAGGGGTCAAAAAATGAGTGGCCGACGTGGGGACAAGGTGTGTTCACCGCGCAATCCCATGGATCTCCCCGCTCAAAATATGAGCGGTGTAGATGTCCCAGATCAACCTGCTATCGTGCGGCAATACATGCGATATACCGCACAATTCATGAGCGGCAAGACTGTGGCCAAGACTATTATGCGTGCTTGGCAATTGTATGTCCTATGCGCAAAATCTGTCGCTACTTGCAATGACCAATGTCGCTGTTGGTAGTGCAATAAGCGGCCCCAAGGGTCCGGTGTATTTATGGGCTCGCCGTGAAACACTGGAGGAGGAGATCGACGAGAATGTCTTCAAGACGCAACTTGAGGTTGCAAAATGGCCTTCAGTCCAGCCAAGCGCATTGTCTCCCAATGGTATGCTTGCTCGATATCTGTACCATACAGAGGGTTGACAGAAGTTCTGTAGCTATAAAAACCATTGTGGAAGCTCTCAACAACGCAAAATTTCCCATGATCATCGCCTCTAATTCTGGGAGAAACCAACGTACTGTACCTCTACTGGCAGCCTTCTCGAAATCTCGTGCGATCGGCGTGTTCGCATCAATCTGTCCGGTGCTCTGCGTGCCATTCAGCCACCCATACCTTCTAGGCTTGTCATTCAGCGGCAAAAATGAATACCTCCCAGAAGCGGATGTGATCATCATTCTGGACGCCGACATCCCATGGATAGAAGCGTCGGGGAGTAAGGCGCAAGATACCGCGCGGGTCTTCGTGATCGACCCTGATCCACTGAAGAGGCAGATGGGCTGGTCGCATGTGGACGCCGAGATGATCTGCAACGCAGATGCCGAGGTTGCCTTGACTCAACTCCTGGACGCAGTGCGCATTTCAGACGAGCAAGCGGCGGACAGCGTCGGGCTGCAAGCCAAGATACAGGAGCGTGGCGTGTGTCTGAAGGTTCTGCACGATCAATGGATGCAGGAGCTCGATACCGCGGCGGCCTCCCTTGCACCGGACGGGATCACATCCACCGTGCCCTTCATTCTCGCAACGTTGCGAGAGGCAGTGCGTTCGCAGACGCCGAGCCGCGGTGAGAACGTCCTGTGGTTAAACGAGGGGATCAGCGAGTACACGACGGTATGGAACCACATCAGGCCAGAGCATCCCGGGAGCATGATCCAATCGGGTGGCTCGAGTCTCGGGTGGGCGCTGGGCGCAGCTATCGGAACTCGTCTCGGGGCGAATGTTGCCGGCAAAAATTATGACCTCATCACGGCCATTGTGGGCGACGGTGACTTCTTGTTCTGTGTCCCGGGCACTGCATACTGGATAGCCAGGCGTTATGACACGGTACGTCAGCGTGTTGTTCATTGGTTTGGTGGAGATCTTACCAGTCTCAGCCGTTCCTCACAGTAATCTTGAACAACGGTGGCTGGAAGGTAAGTCATGAATCAGTTGATTACGGTATCTGATGCCACACTTACCATCTTCATCAGTCACCACGGCTCTCCATGCTGGGAGTCCACCCGAACGGACTCGGCAGCAAAGTTTCCGGACGACAGCTCACTGTAGGATTTGGGCCCGAAATGCCAGATTATGCCGGAATTGCCACCGCTGCAGGGGGTGCATGGGGCTGCCGAGTCGAGCGTGCAGCCGATCTGCAAGCGGCACTTGAGGAAGCAATCAGAGTTGTGGTCTACGAGAGGAGGAGTGCAGTTTTGGACTGCATCGTTGAACAAATATGAAGAAAGGATGCCTCTTGGACTTGTCTCGGACACATCTATCGTAAAAGAAAATGTTACACCAATGTTGTATGTGATATAATACTGAGGACGGCTACTTTTCATGTAAGCGACATTAGACCCATCATATGTAACTGAGAGCATTTAAACGCACGCGTACATCACACCTTCGCCACAGCCGCCTTCCCAACCTCCCGGAAGGTCTCCAATGCTCTCCAAGCAGCACCCGAGGTGATGCTCTTCTTCGCCTTCTCCACACCATCCTTAAGGTCCCCTGCAACGCCCGCAACCAAGAGGAGTGCCGCGGCATTCATCAGCACAAAGTGCAGCACGGGCGTCAGCCTCTCCGGAATATCCTCGCCCGACGTCAGCAGCAGCCTGAACGTCTCCGCGTTCTCATCCGGCGTGCCGCCCGCGACGGCCGACAGCGGGTGCGCGCGCAGGCCAAACTGCTCGGGGTGCAGCGTGAGCTCGGTGACAACCCCGTCCCGGAGCTCCCACGCGTGTGTCTCGCCCGCGCAGCTGATCTCATCAAGCCCCTCCGCCCCGCAGACGACGAGCGCGCGCTGCACGCCACCGGCGCGGAGCGACTGCGCGAAGGTGGGCCCGAGTTCGCGCTCTGCGACACCGAGGACCATGCCCCGCGGCCGGGCGGGGTTGATGAGCGGCCCGAGCACGTTGAACATCGTTCGGTGTCTGGAGAGGGGGGCGGTCACGCAGCGCGATGCGGAAGTAAACGGAGGACTCACGGGAGAGCCTTGCGGTAGGGAGCGATCATGGCCAGTGCGGGGTGGTAGTGGGGAGCTAGGATGAACGTGAAGGGGATGCGCGGGATGGGCATGGGCGTCCCAGCACTGGGCGGGGCGAACACGCAGTCGAGAGACTGCAGGAGATCGGCAGAGCCTGACGACGAGGTAGATGCTCTGCTCCCGTGCTACAGGACATTTGAATGACTTTGGATAGGATAAATCGTCGTGAAATTCACCTTGATCACTCGCGCGCCAGCTCCTGCTGCCACAACCGCGGCGGTAGTGCTCACATTGAACGTGTTGTGTCCATCCCCACCGGTGCCGACGATGTCGACCACAAAGTCCCGCTCCGGATCCTCGACTGCAGCCGTCAACGCGCGTTTTCGCAGCACTTCCGCTGCCGCCGCGAGACACTCCGGCCGCCTCTCCACGCGCTCGATGTGCAAAGCAGTCAAAAATGAGCCAATTTGCACAGGCTGCACCACGTCTGGTGTGAAAATGTGTTCGAGCGCAAGCTGGAGGTCGTCTGGACCAAAGTACTCAGGCGTCTTGACCAGCTTGCCCAGGAGGGCTTTGAACGTCTCCGGAGTGTAGCTCGACATTGCGGGGGATGATAAAGGAACGCAGTGACTCACGTTCGTTCGACCTTATATCCTCTTGCAGAGCAAATAGCCTGTCTTCCGGGCACTGTCCCATAAAATCGTACTACCCAGCTTATGGCACAGATTGGCGATGCTTTCTCATGATTATGGAGGTGGATGAGCTGAGACATCGACTGGGCAATGTGGGTGTTCTGCAGCAGCCTCCCGCAACGGACCACCTCCATTGCAATCCACAATACAGCATTGCACAGCATAAAATCATAATGCAGTTAATAGACTTGATTTCTACAGTGTCCCTGAGATTGAAGATTCATAGGAGATCAATGCAAGTGAGGCATAACAATTTGGTTAGCCGAAACCACCACCGATCCGGTGAGCAGTTGGGCGCCTAGCGTCGATGTAATAGCCACACCATGATCAGGTTCATACTCGTTCAGGTCAGCCAGTGTGCAGCTCGGCCTCTGGCACGTTGGCGATGTTGACGCTGTCTGCTATAGAACCGTCAGGGTAAGACCCGTTTGTCGAAATGGTATGTTCCATATGATGATGACGAGAAGGTAAGCATTGTCTCCGTTTCGCGACTCATTCGGTGGCTGAGTTGCGAGCATAGGTTCGATTACGCGGTGAGGTGCATCGGTTAGTTGCACCGCGCGATCAGAAGTCTCAGTCAAACTTTGTTGAGGTATGCTACATTGTACGCTGAGCGTACATTGCAGTCGCACTGATCGCGTTCGCCGTTACCTCAGTTCCGGGCACACAAGATTGTATACAGGCGTTATGCCGGCCTCTTCTTCTGCGTGTGCGTCGATGCTGACGACAACGAGCTTGCGTATCTGGAGGCGATACATCTCTTTGTGGAGGTGCTAGGTGCGTTGTAGAGCTGACTGTATGCGCGCTTAATATGCTCATGGAGGCAGACTCGTTCTTCGATAACGTCTGCGAGCTCGACCTTGTTTTCAACTTCTATAAGGTTTGAACCTGGCATGAGTCCTTAGCCCCAGGCGATGCTCAATCACAGATACAGGTGTATGCCATTCTGGATGAGGTCTTCCTTGCGGGAGAGATCGAAGAGACGAGCAAGGAAGTCGTTCTCGCAAGGCTCGAGGAGCTCGAGAAACTAGAGTGATGGCCGCATCGCTCCTTATCCTCGCTCTGGGCGATTATTTGCTATGGATCTGTCCTCTCTGCCCGGCGCACCGCTATCTGGCGACCGTATACGTTCGTCGCTGGCTACAATCGGACAACTAGATGTACTTGGCGGCACTGGAATATATCATGTTAATTGCTAGCTCTCTCCATGACGCTTACGCTCGACTGGCCGGTCTACGTCATTTACGGGTACGCACACTCCCCTACAGTTCCCCTTCTGCGCTCCGGTCTCCAGGCGGGTCCCTGCTACACCGGTCGTTCGCCGTCTCCCAACTCTGCTCAGCGGGGATGTTGCCCCGGACTGACTGCAGCTGTCACAGCTGCCAGGGTTCATGGTTCTACATTCGAAACGTATGAGCATTTACTTGAGGTGAATGTCTCATTGCTCATTAATATTCCGGGTCGCACAATACCTCCGCAGCAGTTTGCTCTTGTGGGTCCGCAGGTGGTCGGAATCTGCCGACATGCAGCATGGTGCCGTGCCACGTCTGAGCTATTTCTCTCGTACGAATTACTGAAGGACAGGCTCAAGGTATGTAAGTGTAAGCTCCAGTGTTATAAAAGTTGATATCCCGTGAGGTGTAGCTTGGAACCCCCGAGCATTGCCGTCCGCTCTGTGGCGCGAGGCTGATTGCATTGTAGTAACCGTCGCCAGCTTGACGGGTGACAGTCGGGCGGCGATCAACCACAGCCGTAAAATCCGGCGTCATCCATCGTATTCGGCGCCTCGAATCGGCAGAATTGAATAAGTGGATCGAGGATCGTTGTATCTGAGCTGGAGATCTTCGATGCGTCATGGCCGTGGTATGCACAGCTTGTCGCTCTCGGAGCAGTTGGGCTGAGCGACAGCACAACAGATTTATATCACCATGATGCCATTGCAGCACATGCGAAGACAACTGTGTCTCATGTCGCCCGGTTTGACTCACTTGAGGACGACAAGGGCGGCACAGTGGTACGTTGAACCTACGATGAAGTTTCGTCATGGATGAAAGCCAAAAATAACGTCGGGTATATAGGTGTAATGGTTCTTTTCTTCGCACGGGCCGCGAAAAGCAAGCGAAAAACACCGCTGTACCCGACCTCACGAAACAGCTTGAGTCGCTAAGATCCTCGATCACGTACCAACCTCCGTTCTGCAAGGGAACGCTGTCCGTGAAAGACGAAGACTACATTCTATTTTATGGGAAATCTGGCAATGCACGGTGAGATAAACTCGGGCCATCCGCTTCCGCTACTTCTGACCAATGCGCGGCAGGCGAATCCATCTCGCTAAAGCTACTTCGGACGAACTCGACCACCTCGAAGCTACTTGCGATGCAGCTCCGTTCGGGATCAATAATCAAAACGTTTTGGACGAAACTTACAGGAAGGCGGGAAAGCTCGACACCTCGGAATTCATGACTGGGTTCGACCCGCAACGGCTCGGATTACTGGATACCATCCGTACCGATCTATTCGAAGGGAACGAACGGAGGAACATCACGGCCGAATTGTACAAGCTCAACGTCTACGGTCCGTTCACTGCGCGTTTTGCGGTTTATATCGTGACGACTTACCGTCTAAACATTCAGGCAAGGACTCATTCTTCAAGGCCCACAAAGACACCCCTCGTGCTGAAGATATGTTCGGCTCCCTCGTCGTCGCATTCCCGACCGCTCATGAAGGTGGCTCGTTTATCCTCCGTCAAGGCGCAGAAGTATGGACAGTGGACTCTGCGCGTATGGTGGCAGACAGGACGGAGCGACGTGTGGCGTACATCGCGTTTTACAGTGACGTCGAGCACGAGATCACGCCGGTGAAGAGCGGGCATCGGGTCACATTGACGTATAACCTCTACTTCACGCCCGACACTGCCGCGCGCCGGTCCGGGCAGATCCCCCGGTCGGACAAGCAGGATACTGCGCTCGCGTTCAAGTCTATGTTCCAACGTCTGTTGGATGACCCCACGTTTCTACCCGAGGGTGGGAAGCTTGGGTTCAACCTTCGGCACGAGTATCCCGGTCGACCTGACATGGATCTCCAAACGCTTTTGGGTAATCTGAAGGGAGCCGACGCGGTCATCGAGGAGGTCTGTGCTGAGCTGGCGCTCCCGAGCTCGATCAAAGTGATCATGGAGACAAAGGCCTGGGGCGAGCAACTTACTCGTATCATGCTGAGCAAGTACCCGGACATCCGCGGCGTCCAAGACGTCGGCGGAGAAGGGAGGGAGCTCTTCGAGATCTTGCGGGAGAACTACAACGGAAAGCTTCTCGATGAGGTCAGGAGCCCGTTCCAGGAGGAATACGACGAAGAGGACCTAGAGAACTTGGAGGAAGGAGAGGAGCCCGAGGACTTGACGGCTTATCCTGACTTTACAGTGCACTGGGTCACGGAAACGCCGGAACCCAATCGTGTTGAAGGCGCGTTTGTCTGCTACGGGAACGAGCCGATGGTTGACAGCGCCTATGCGAATTTCTGCCTGGTCGTCGAGGTGGAGCCTGCGGGCAAAAGGCAGACAACTTGGAGGAGGAGAAGGGGAAAGCCTTGAGGGAAGAAAGGGAACCAGCCGCAAAGTCTGATCATGTAATCTCTACGTGCTTTGTGGTCTTGACGATATGTATTTTAATATCTGCAGAATCCCGCCGGACTCGAGCAGTTGAATAATTACTGGGATTGCCGATGTCAGGCAGGGTGATTGGGCTCCTTTAGCCAGAGTTGTTCGAAAGTACAACGAATCCGGATGTGTGCAAGCCAAGCCCCCACCGTGAAGCTGACGTCCTCCCGGTTCAAGAAGATCCATTTTTACAGGTACCTGTCTACTTTGCTGATGCCCTGCAATCGATAACCTGCACGTGTCGTGAACATCAATCACCTGAGTAGCGATGAGTTGACAGAAGCTGTAGATTAATCGTAGCGATGCGCGGAAGCGCCATCCCCATGTGAAGGTGCTAGTGACTCTGCGAAAACTGCAATATGCTCAGTATGTATGAGACACCACTGCATTGTAGTAGCATTTAAGCATAAATTTGCGATCGGGCGATACGACTATGCGGCACTCTGACAACACGCTGAGTAATCGATGATGCCACATCCAGTGGCCGGTCGAGTACGCAAGCGCGCGGCGATCAATTTCTGGGCGCCACTAGTGCTTTTTCGGACCGGTCACAGTCCGCTTGCAATACGGCAATACGAGACGGCACCTTTGGGTGAGCCTCCGGCATGATGAGAGGCTGATAAGACCCTCCTCTCGGAGTCGGGGACATGAGGAGCAAGCGAAAGGTTGCATATGTGGGTCATCGCCGACATCTACACACTAGCCATGACCGAAATTGAAGTTTCATCCATTCTCGGGCGGTGGCACTCCGCTCCCAGCTTACCCGATGGTCATATAACATCATTTTGAGACGAGAGCCGTGCTATTCCATCGAGTTCGGAGTTGATCGCGGCGCAGCGTAATTGATGCTCCCGCTGCTCCGATCATGTGTGCGTACGCTCGTCTTGCGATCTCGGAGAAAGATGTGGCGTCCTACTGATCGTATTAATACAGGACCTCTGATGCATCCGAACTCCAGAGACCCACAAGTCTGCCATCAGCATGTTCGCTCCTGCTCCCCCTCCTCCTACCAGGCTGGGCCGCTACCGCCAGCTTGCGCCCCGTGCGGCCATCCATGTCTCTCCCCTGGTGCTCGGAGGGATGAGCATCGGCACCCAGTGGGCTCAGCACGGATTTGGCGCGATGGACAAGGACTCTTCCTTCAAGCTCCTTGACGCCTACTTTGACGCGGGCGGGAACTTCATTGACACTGCCAGCAACTAGTTAGTATCCTTGACTAACCAGAAGTACGTCTATTAACCAAGCTTACAGCCAGGAGGGAACGTCCGAAGAACTCATCGGCGAGTGGGCTGAGACCAGAGGCGTCCGCGATCAGCTGATATTGGCCACTAAGGTAGCCTATTCTTGTCCTGGTGAGCCCCGCCGCTGACTGTGAGTAGTATACGAACAACTACGTCTCAAGGGACAAGTCCATCAAGCACCGCGTGAATTATATGGGAAACAACCTGAAGAGTCTCAAGCTCAGCCTGGAGGCGAGCCTGGAGAAGCTCAGGACCACATATATCGACATCCTGTACCTTCACTATTGGGATCTGCACACGTCCATAGAGGAAGTAATGGACGGTCTGCACAACATGGTTGTGCAGGGCAAAGTCTTGTATTTGGTACGTACAGCGCCTGATCGTCATTTCGTGAACATGCCTGTGGCACGACAAGCATGTGCGCCACTACCATTGCAGCAACCATGTAATGGTTGTGGTGCAAAGTTATCATGCAGACTATTCATGGTCTCTGAGATTAGTAGCCGATGCTGAGCTGGCAAATCTTTGCAGGGTGTCTCGGATGTCCCCGCATGGCTCGTGGTGAAGGCGAACGACTATGCTCGTTCCAACGGCAAGACGCCATTCGTAGTCTACCAGGCTCCGTATTCCGTGCTCCAACGCGACATCGAGCGCGAGATACTGCCGATGTGTCGCCACGAAGGTGCGCCGCCTGCCCCGCGACGAGCGCGTGATCACTGTGACTTACGGTATATGCCACGCTCCAGGTCTCGCCCTTACGCTCTGGAACGTCCTCGCCGGGGGACACATTAGGACCGACGAGGAGGAGGAGAGGCGCCGCCAAACGGGCGAGAACGGGCGCACCACCCTGGGCGCGTGGGAGCGCACTCCGGACGAGAAGAAGATGTGCGACGCGCTCGGGGTCGTCGCTCAGCAAGTCGGTGCGAAGAGCATCACTGCGGGTACGCACAGCGATCGTTCTGCGTGACGCGCCACGCCCATTTTTCACGTGCGTTTGAATCAGTCGCGATCGCATACACGATGCACAAGGCGCCGTTCGTCTTCCCGATTATCGGAGGCAGGAAGGTCGAGCACCTCCAGGCGAACATTGAAGCGCTGAGCATCCGCCTCAGCGATGAACAGATCAAGCAGCTGGAGAGCGCCTTGCCGTTCGACAAGGGCTTCCCGAACAACATCCTCGTACGTTCGTTTCCTCCCCTGCCGGTGGATCACCGAATTGACAGACCTTGACAGGGTTCATGGGGCGACGACTATCCGTTCTTGTTGAAGGCACACGCCACGTTCGACAGGCAGCCGCTCTTACCGCCGATTACTCCTTCGGTTGATTGATGTTGGTGGTCAAGAGAAAGCTGCAAGAGTAGCTGGAGCTGTCCCGTTTGTACAGATTGAATGACTTAATGTTGTCTGGTGTTCGCCCTTTGGGAGCGCTTCATTCGCACACGCACAAAATAAGTGGCGACCACCGCTACTACAAAAGATTAGCTGTGATGTCTACTGACTCAGCTGTCCTGAAGGCGATCATGATTTGGTGGTGAAACATCCTCTGCTGAAACTCTGAAGTGAGCAAAGGACTGCTTACTAGATGATTCATTCATGTTCAGTATGCTATGGGCGTCAATGAATGGCAGCGATGCACTCCCAATACCGAGGATGGGGTTGGTAATGATCTTGGAGATGATGCATCGTCATGCCGATGCTGTCGTGTAATGGGTAGTAACTGGGTCTCCTGCATTGTAGCTGAAGTACTAGGGTGATCGCGCGCATAGTTCCCGTCCCGGGCCACGAAGCTAAGGTCCCTCCCGGGTCCTGGATCGTGTTTTTGTGGATCGTGAGGTCGTTAAAGAGCACTATGATTTCTGAATCGCAGCGCGGCCAATCCCGGTGCTTGCTGAGACGATGCGGACAAACCCTGTCTATTGCGATTTATATGTGTGGATAGCGTGATCTGCTACGGCCGAGCCTACTGAGCAAGCTTCACGTAGGCGGCGCAGGTGTGACGAGCTTTGATTACACCGTCTTAGGGGTAATCCAGCTCGGTGCTGTATCTAGCAAGACATGGCAGGCCAGTCAAACCCTACAATTGTCCAGGTTAAATATCAGTATATCCTCCGCGCCGATCTTCATCAGCGCGTCCATGACGTCCGCCACCCTGTTCTTCTCTACCATACTGCTCACCGCGACCCACTCCTCGTCCTCGAGCGGGCTGATCGTCGGCGCGCGCCGCCCGGGCGTGATCGCCGTCGCGGCGTGCAGCTTTTCGCGGGGGATGTTGTACTCGCAGATGACGTAGCGGCTCGCGGCGACGACGCCCGCTATCCTGCTGGTGATGAGGCTGATGAGCGGCTCGAGCGAGACGTGCTTGGGGACGCTCGACTTGATGAGCACGGCTTCGGATTGGAGGAGGGTGGCGATGGCGTGCAGACCCGCTGCGCGCATCGTGTCGCCGGATTCTGGAAAGGGGTCACCGACGTTGTACGAACTTGATGATGGGTTCGACTCTCACCTACGAGGTCAACTGCAATGGTTGATGAGATGGCTGAGCACTGCAAAATGAAATTTCAACCACATACCGATTCCATCCGCCAGGCCCAGAGCACAAGCTGCCTCGACGCTTCCCCCGACATACTCGATTTTCGTTCTCTTGTCTTCCGTCAGATTGAGCCTGTCGTCGACAGATTTGAAGTATTGACCGGCAAGCACTTCGAAGCTGGTGACGATCCGCTTGCCTGCGAGGTTGTCCACGGTCTGGTAGGGCCCCGCCTCTGGAACCTGAACCTGCAGTGCGCACTTGCCAAAGTTGAGTTTCAGGATTTCTGTGACATGGGCCTGCATTTGTGCTTCGAGGATGACGTCCTGGCCGGTGATGCCGAGGTCGACGTTTCCCTTGCCCACGAACGAGGGGATGTCAGCTGCAGGCAGGAACACACTGTGCGGATGTCAATAACTCAAGCGTGAGTACCGGCAGATCTGCTGCTCACAGTGCGATTGGGTGGTTTTTGACGAGGCAGACGTCTAGCCGGTGGTCTCTCCGAAATTGGACGTCGGCACCTACAGCGGTGTCAATATTCAGCGGGGTGCATCGTCTATCGAGGACCATCACCTGCCAGTAGCTCAAGGCATTTTTCATGCAGCCGCCCTGTGCATTCTGATTAGAGTGACCGACGGAGGGTGCCCCATGCTATTCTGACCTTTCTTGGGGATTGCGAACAAGAGACGTCCGTTGAGCGAGTCGGCATCTAGTACGTGCCTCAGTGCAATTTATTTCGCACAAATGATGTGTTCACGAACTCATTGTGCCCTCGACAAGGCTTTGAATGCGGAGGAATAAGATGTCGAGTCAGGTTAGATCAGATCAGCTGCAGCAATCTATTAATAATGGGAGCTCGCGTGGGAGCGGTCGCGTGGAGCGCACCTGGCATCCACGTTTGCCGCGTGGCGTCCGGAGGGCGCCCATTAAGCGCTCGCCGGCGCCTGCAAGGTGCGCGTGCCGATTGCAAGATTTTACAAGCGAAGTGACGACGAGACCGAGCGTTAGCGAGGCGGAGGAAGTGGCTGAGCGGGCAGAGACTAAAATATATTTCTAAGACATAACGTTTGTGGCGAAGCCACAGGCAATTAAGCTAGTCATATAATAAAGGGACGACCGTTGCGTGGGAACTGCCATGTGCTTTTCCACGTGCGCCACGTGCTGTCCGTCGTCCCATAGGGCTCGCGCCACCGACCCGGGGAGTTGGTCAGTGTATTCCCACGCCCGGCGCCTGCAAGGCGCGCGTTCAAAGAAAAACGTTTCGCGCGTCCTCCCTGCGCTGTGCCACGGGGATTTTGTAGCTGTTGTAACGTAGATGGCCTGTACTGTAGATACACGCGATGAGTTAAGAGAATTCAGGGAGTTTTTTGAGGCACCACACAATGTTACAAGCGAAGCGACGACGACACCGAGCATCAGCGAGGTGGAGGAAGTGGCTGAGCGGGCAGAGAACAAAGGACAGGACAGGGTGATCACACACCCTGGAGGTTGGGTGGACTCATAATGTCTCCATCCAGTGTTTTTTTCCCTTATTCTATTAGTTATCTCACTTAAGTGACAATTGATATTCGTGGCGAAGCCATGGGTAATTAAACTCGTATTTAGCTCAAGATAAGATAAGATCTTGGATCTCGGATCACGCAGCGAACTTCAGCTGTTTCCTGCTCCTCGTTCAATCCATCAGGTTTCTCGAGCTCGCAGCCCGCCCCCCAGATGGCATCGCCCTCATCCTCGTGAGTTGAGCTCCCAAAAAGGTTCTCAATGCCTACGAAGATGGTGTATGATTCACACTCACTATCGGTAACACAGTCGATTATTTCGCACCATTCTCGCAGACCTCCTGCGCGCAAATCGCCCCTCCTCGTGCGCACGCGTCCGCCATGCACATCAGGTGTCAAGAAAGTCTCTCCCTGGAACCCCCGTTCTGTCCCTGAGGATACCCGAGGCAGTATCGGAAGTAGCGGACGTGAAGATCGACGACCCTTGTGTGGTCGGTTCATACAGCTGGGTCAGGAACCCTGAGCCTACAATTTCGGTTCCAGGTTCGTATTAATATATCTCGTTACAGTCTGTGTACACTGTCCGCTGAACAGTGCCTCTGCGTTAGGTCGTCCTTTCAGGTGGCGCGCTCGTCCCATTCCGTTCATGATTCAACGTGATGAAGGCGAATATGTCATCGACGACAACTGCTACAGGATGCCTGCTTCTCCACTGCTTCCGCTGTTCTGCGCGGTAGATACCTATGCAGACGCGGGGGAGAGCAACGTTGATTGGCCCACAGTTGATTTCGTCGTGGATGTCCAAGTCCTCGAAAGCCTTCTGAAGTGGATCCGTGGCCATCCTCGGCCGGGCATCCATATAGACGCGCAACTGGCCGGAACGCGCTCCGTACTGCTCAGTCGCAGAATGGACAAGCCCACGGTCGAGTACAACAAAAAGTTTCACAATAACTACAATTACGATTTCGCGTATCTGGCCGAAAGCACGGTCTCAAATAGGGAGCATTCAACATACCAACGGATTATTAACTATGCAAGTGGTGATATCTCTCCCTCCGACGTTTGTTTTGACCGCTGCAGCAGAATATGAACGGGCTGAACATGGTCGTCCGCCACGAAGGCGATTCCTACATTCCCGTGACAGAGACTCCGACGGCCCGTGCTGGACTGCACATGAAAGAGCATGTACCGGGCGCGATACACCGTGTCGATAATCTCAGAATCTCGCGCGGAGGCTACCGACTCCAACCCTCGTCCCTCCTGGAAGTCAGCTGCCGCACCCAAAGAAACGCAGATACTCTCACATACTGGGCCGGGATGTACCCGCATGTCTTCTTCTCACAGATACCTCAGATCTATACGGCGATAGTGCATTGTGGCAGGGTCAAGGACATTGTGGAACGCGAGCTCAATGACGAGACCCTGACCGGGGTCAATGCGCGGATGCAACAGGATTTTAAGAAGCTCAAGCTCGTGTTGGATGCTATCCAGCAGCTTGTTGTTTCTCATGGGAAGGATGGACGCCTTTGTCTGGTGGACAAGAGGAGTGTGCTGCAGGTCCTAGAGAAGGACGACAAGACGAACTGCGTATCCGAGGCCATATTGGCACGGTTTGACCGGCAAGAATGAGGGGTTCACATTCTGTCCGTCGTGAGCGCTTTGTCTATGTACGATGTTACCCCAATCTCATGGGGTATGCTGCTGTATCTAACAACAACTGCCATTGTACCAGCCCGGTTGTGGCATATTGAAGCAATCACCGCTGGGAATGAAGCACACACACAGATTCTTCTGACTCGGGAGCTCACCTCTGCTTACTGGAGGCTCGAAGTTGATATTATAATGGATCGCTATGGTCATCACGAATCTCGAAATTCGTTCGCATGCGCATCGTCTTCCATCGCGCACCATCTCTCTCGTAGAGTCTCAGTAAAGGAGATGCGTTTCATTAAGTGAGGTTCATCTCTCCTCCTCATCTACATTTGGTGCTGTTGGAAAACGTAGTATGTACAGTTGACTATCTAGTAATGCATACCGTCGGTCCCCGGATTTTGCTATGCATAAGATCAAATCCGTCACACAGTGTGACTTATTGTGATCATACGTGACCTCCCCGCACAGGTACGTCACGCTCTGTCACATCAACATCGCATTGAGTGCCACTATACGTTTGCCGAACTATTACCATCTAGACTATCCTGCCAGTACCTATCTAGCGTGCTCTGCTTTTGTGAATCAAAGTTAATGTGATGTAAATGAGCTCATAGCTTCCGCAACTGCTGCTGGAGAACAAGTATCGAGACACCCTCAGCTTCTGCAAACTGAGGACAGAGCAGTCATGAAGAGTGTGATTGCTTCGTGCATATTTTGGTGGCTTGACTGCTGAAGACCTAGGCTCTTTGGTAGCTTTCGGTAGCTTTTCCCTAGCAGTAGGATGGGCACAGGGCTTCTTTGCAGGGCGCGATTTGCGCTTCCGGTCGTCTACAGTCTACAGGGAGAACTGACGGAGTCACACTACACTATGCATGCACTAAATTACCAAATATAGCCAATCTAATAATGCATAACCCCAACTTCGGGCATGCATTATGCAATATCAGAAATATATGCATAACACCTTGGGGACGATCTCGGTCCCCAGCTCAGGCTATGCATTATGAGATAATATGCATTACTAGCTAATGCATTACTAGATAGTCAACTGTATAGAGTTTACGTTGGCTCTAGTTCGTCGATTGATTGATGGGATCAAATCCAAATTGGCGTGATATATATTTATCTTGTGTTTTAATCCTCGCTCACGCGCTCACGTCTTGGCTGGCCTAAGCTTGCACAAATCGCCCGCCATAAGATGTCTCGCGACATCCATTATTCTCCGCCCACACGGGCCAACAGAGATATACTGAGTGGCCTCCGCCCCGGCCCCGTCCAAACGTTCGACAAACCAGAAATTGTTGACGGTCCTGATGTTGTGATCACCGATCTAAAGTATATCGGGTCGTACAACTGGACGAATCATGCAACGCCCACCATGATTGTTCCAGGTCAGCCAGATAGTGCCGTAGCGTACTAGTGACAATCGTGAATCCTGACAATCTCGCGGCAGGCTCGCCTCCCATATGGCGCGAGAGGCCATTGCCCTTTACTGTCCCGCCTGATCCCAATTCAGTGTTCATCGAGGCGGATGCACACTGGCTGCCGATGACCCCACTATACCCACTGCTACGCGCTGTGGATATAGTGGCGGAGGAGACCGCCGACCCTGTGGACTGGCGTTCGGTCGATCTGGTCACGGATCGGAACTGCCTACGCAACCTCTTGCGATGGTGTGGCGGGGGCGGTAACAAACCGCGGGATTTCAGGATCGACATGCAGCTCGCGGGACGGCGCACGGTGCTGTTCTCTCGCTTCGTGACGAAGTTCACAGAAGGCACGAGCGCCATACAGCCAACGTACGGCTTCAGCTTTGAGCGCGAGAGCACCATGCATGCGTCGGGATGTGAGAACAGCATTTCGCATGCAAGGATCGTAAAATATGTGAGCCTCATTATCATTCCCATAATTGATCGCTCGTCACACGCTGCAGAATTTGAGTGGCATGAAGTTGGCAGTTCGCTTCGAAGTCGATGCTTGCCTTGCCAGCCCCCGCCCTCGGGCAGAATCATCGGCCGAGGTCGATGATCTCGCATCGACGATGTCAAATCTTCGTGTGTCTTCCAGTGCCCACTCCGCTGCCAACTCTGGTGGTGTCGGGATCAACATGCAAAGTCCGGCGGACGAGCCTCGGATCATCCGCGCTGGAACGCAAGTTTCAGACGATGCCATCATCGAGTTGACCACCCGTTCGGTGGCGGCGCGCATGAAGTTCAGATGGCCGGATTCGTACCCCCAGCTGTTCTTCTCCCAAACTCCTCATCATTTTCTCGCCCATCACAATGCAGGGCAGGTACGGGAAATTGTCAAGCGGCACGTCGGTGATCCGGAGATGCGGGCTGTGGAAGCAAAGGCACAGACAGGCTTCAAGAAATTGAGGCAGCTGCTCAAGAAGATCCAGGACCTAGTGCTCGAAGCGGGCCAGGATGGTCGACTGAGCCTGGTATACCAGAAAGGTTCCCTGGCGCTATACGAGAGAGCAAGCCAGGACAGCTGTCTTCCGGCTCAGATGCTGGAACGCTTTGATTGAATTGCTATTGCGCGGTCATACTTCACTTCCGCTGAACCGTTCCGCAGACGCGTATCTCATTGCAACTGATACATACCTTGTGATCACTTTCACCTGTCACTTTGACGAGTATCCACAGGGACAAGCAAAGACATATCAATACAGCTTTCGCCATGAAAGCGCGGGCTTGTAATAGAGTTCGTAATTCAAATGGACAGAATTATAAGCTGGACTGACTGAGAGCTGACGTGTTATCGAGATGCTATCTCCGTGATCTTGATGCCGCGCAGAGTGCACAGTGGTCAGTCGAATGGGGCGTTATGCAACACTGATCGTTCCACACGAAGCATGTGACTGTCAACCGGCGATGCCACAGTACTCAAGAATCGGGAGCACTGCGTCATCCGCAAAACAAAGCGTGAGGTGGTCCGCCATTCGCGAGGGCCCGCAAGGTATGCCGCCGTCTAGTCGCCCTTCGCCCTCGCTTTGCATATGTGATTTTGAAAATCATATTGAGTAGCACAATTTTGCGATACACACGAGAAACTAGCATACAGACAAGCTGAGGCAAGGGGTCAGCTATAGGCAGGACGTTCTGTCATTGTCCAATGCCGGCTGCTGTCATGGCTCCTGTAGATCCATTGCGAAGGCGGTAATTGGACTTCGAGAACGCTGCTCTGGCATCGGCGAGAAGTAGTCGACGTTGAACTCTGGCTTAGGTATGCCGTGCCTATCCAACGCAAGGTGAGAATGATACAGGTAGAATGGACGTGGATAATCACATCTGTTGAACATGAGCGACAGCATCCTGTACAAATACTAATTCCTGAAAAAGGCAGTCGCAGTGTAGGCACTTCATATCCCAGTCGACGAGATTCGTTCGTTCGTTCATCTTGACCAGTCTTATATTGTCCTCATTAAGCAACATCCATTCCGCCACCGCGTGTCGACCTCTACGCTTGAATGCGGTATAATGCCGGACCTGTAAGGAGGGAGAACGTCGTACGTCGTAAGAACAACGCACAACAATATCCAAGACCACGTACGCATTGCCGCCAGTCTAATGCTCTCCGGAATTCTCTCCCGGATCGATCGACCTGCACGGGACATTGCATGCAGACGAACCTCGCGTCCAATTTGTCTAATTCGGCTGGAGTAGTCGTGTGCACGTCCCAGCCGAGTGAGGCTAACAACGAAATCACGGCATCATGGCCAGCCTGACTGAACGATAACGCATCTTGCACCACACGTGGATGGCCAGCAGGGTGATCCCAACGTGGCGAGTCCGACATATGAAGTAAGACGTGTTTCAATGTGTACAAAACTTGACCATCTTCCCAGTGGGTTGCCGAGCATTGGAATGTGGCTGCGACCAAGGAAAGCGGATCGGATCTAGTGTCCGTATCGGCGCTAGCGGTCTGCACGACAAGGCTGGGAGGCAGCATCTCGAGGAGTGTAGTCCGGATGCTGTCAGTTCTTGTAGCGATGAATGAAGGTAGAGCCTCGACGGCATGAGTGCAGTTTCGGCGCTTCAGTTTGTTCGGAGAAGGATCATTGATCAGCACCGAAAATTCAGGCATTTCATATAGCTCATCGGGTGCAGGTAGCGTATGCCACTCCAAAGGAGGGAGGGCATACTTGTAATCATTGAACACTTTCTCCACAACGCGTCTTCTTTTGGCGAGGAGTGCCTGACGCTCGCGCTCGAGCCATTTTGTCCGTCTGGAGATGATGATCGGTTCGAGCGCTGCACGAACATCAGGCCAATCTGGTATTATCCAGTCAACCACGAAGCACGGTAGAAATAGTAAGGGAAGAGCGGACCATCTTCGGTCAGCTCAGTGTCGACTTTGAGTACGTCACTGTATAAGTAGCTGAGATCTCGCGGATCATAGCCGAGCTCCTCAAAGCGTTTCATAATCCTTGAAGACAATTGAGCATGTCCAAGTCATAGATTCCGCGTGGAACCATCACGCACGCATTCTTTCGGGCTTCAATACGCAGCCGGGCCTCCTCCCGTAGGCGTTGTCTTTCGGCATCCCGAAGACGACATTGTTCTTCCGCCCACCATAAGCAGGTATGTCTATGCTTACTCACAATATATTCAGACTAATGATCGTAACGTGGCCGATGTGACCGGAAACAGCACTACCTCAAACACATATTTGACATGTGCAATGCGTGCTGATTTGAAGGACGATAACGCGTCTTCTGCACCTGGTTTTCCTGAACGGATTTCTTCTTGATATTTGCGAACTTGCTTGGCTATATGGTGTATGTCAGCATCCCAGTAGGAATTATACCTGTGTTTCTCGAACCGCCGCGGATCCCCGGCTAACACACGTCAGCATCTCAAGGTACCAGTAGGCCACAGGTAATCCACTCACCTATCGCGCAAGGTATAAGCTCCAAAATCGACTGGTCGTGATCGGGGAACGTTTGTATAAATTCTGCATCGGCGACCAAACTGTGAGATCACGTTGTTACTTTGTAGCGTCCGGCAGCAGCTCCATAGAGGCGACGCACTGCTTTTCCATACAGGCCCTACAGACTCTTCGACACAGTGTGAAGTTGACGGGGACTTCGACTTCCGAGTTCTCAGACTCGCAACTTCGCATCTAGGGGCCGACCACGTAGCGGGTTCCATTATTAGCGGACAGCAATATACAATTGCCACTCACGTCGCATTTCATGTCGCCAAAGAGCAGGTGGGCCCAACGTGCCTCGGAGAGGTCTGGTGGGCAATTTGGAGGCCCCTCTAGCGAGCATGTGCGCGCCGCTTTCCAGATCGGTCCAGCGTTGTCGGCTAGAAGCGTCGAACGGAATCCTCTATTCGTCAGTGCGAGGCTCAGCAATTCGCGTGGACCAAGCCATGCGAAGATCTAGAGTAAAGTATCCTCAGAGACAGCTCTGAGTCCAGGTATTCTACGGCTCACGAGAAGCAAGATGTCCAACGGCATTTCCGAAAGGGAAATTGGCATAGCTTTGCGCGATTCCGTCGCCGGGGCGATTTTTTGACGGTCTCTGGCTGTCTTGGACCGTTTTTTGCTGCCTCTCATGTTGGATTCCAAGCGATCTGACCAACTTGATGTCCCTTTGCCTTTGTTGTGTGGCCGCCAAATGGTGATGTACGTCAACCCCTGACTTGAATATTGTCAATGCTTACTGTGGCTGAAACGGGCCGAGGCGCCCAGTTTCCTTATCGATACGTCTCTTTCCCGATATGGTATGTCACACTTCTGCGACTTTCGAATCCATGGTACGCATCCCGTGTTCAGCAGCAGTACAGAGAACAAATGTCTAATGTATTTCATATGCGTGAGCACTGGCAAATTTCTCTATAGTTTTATTTAGCCTAATTTACATAGCCACACAACTTGAAACCGGGTCAGACGCAGCTAAATTGGCAGTTTTATTGCAGCCATTCATGCTGGAGGGACCCTATATGCCCAAGGATTTCTCGGGATCATATATAATCATTATATATGATGTATGTACAACATGAAGGTCATAGATTTAGACCTGAGGACAAAGGATGAGTTTGTGCCAAGTACTACTAGTGTGCCAAGGACTACTAGAACACTGTACAATGTAGCGGCAGCGGCAGAGACATTCTCTGAGAACCGCACATCGAGCTCGCAGGTAATGTCCTCAGCACAGCTCATGGTATCATCAATTATCCTCCCTGACTTTGTGTACACGTAGATGTAGCTGCACACCTTCGTTCTCGCGACCCTTTATTTTTGGCTTTACAGTATTACCTCCCGTCTTGTAGAATACATAATCAAGACCGTCCGGTTCAAATACGAATTGCCGCACAAGGGTGGATACGACGATCTGTGCCACAATGAGATTCTTCACTTCTTTGTATGTTATAAACTGACCTTGAACTCCGCAACAGCTTGTGATTTCAACTCTGTTAAAATGTACCTATCGTTTGTTAAAATGCGCCTCGTACCGAAATATCGCCCAAGGCAAATCTTAGATCTGAGTTTCCGAGATGATGATGGTTAGTCATGGAATCTCAGCAGGACTACCCGCTTACCCGTCACCAAATGTCATCAAATTACCGGGAGCATGAATGCTCCTCACTGTTTCCGGGAGGCCTCCAACATCCAACCAGCGCTCGGGCCGGAAGAGATGTGCGTCGGAACCCCAAATACGCTTGTCTGTGTTAATCCCGTCGCGTACTGGTATGTGCACGACTTGACCAGGTTCCACGGCGACATACGAGTTGCCGGTCACTGGTATAGGATAAAGCACAGGGATTCTGTCCGCTTCAATGGCCTTGTCACTGTTAGCCACGGCAAGAGTGGGGAACACCTAAACCGAACGGCGAACCTCACGAGTGATCGTCATGAGAACTGCTTTCGTGCGCAGTGTCTCGCGGGTGACGGCATCAAGGTATTGAAGGTGGGCGCCATTGAAAAGGTCATCGAAATTAGGTTCGCGTCCCATCTGTTGTATGAACTCAAGTATTTCTTTCCGCAGCTTCGTTTGAATGGAAACATCGCGGGAGAGTTCATACAGGCACTCCTACGTCATGTGAGCGGGCAACGGGCATGGAGCTGACGAACGAGTCAACCTACCGCAATCACATTTGCTGTTGATTCGTATCCTGCGAACAGAACACCCACAATCTAAGGGACTAACAATCAGTGCAGGCGCGAGAACACGTCATGATACACACCTGAGCTATTGCCAGATCACGGCTCATCGGTTGGCCCATTATTCGTTCGCTGTTGTCTTATTGCAAACGTTAATGAGGTCTAGTCTTACTTGAGATGGGTCATCATACTCATCGAGTCCAGCAGTTTGGTATATAGACCTGCATCTCGGTTCTTTTCATTCTGAGACCATACAGCGTCAGCGATTCTTCCAAGTTCGGTGCGTAGCATCGTTGTCCAGTCTTTCATCGGGTTTGGTAGTTTCGTTAAAATTGGGAACAGGTCGACAAGAGCATCAGCTACTAGCGTAGCTACGGATTGGGGAACATTGGAGATTTTGTCTATAAGCGTCTGTATAGATTGGTCAGAATGACTGATGTCATAGGCGAATGTGGTCATGCTGATCGCATCGAGCCTTGAATGGATGCGCTTATGGATAAGCCGTTAAAACATCTGCCAGCAAATGACAACCTTACGCTACGCGATGAATTTGACTTGTGACCTCGATAATCTTGTCTGACTCTGAATGTTGCTCGTCTAGCTCTTCTTGCCATGCAGATGCAAGCTGTCTCTAATTCGATAAATTGCGGAGACGGCCACACGAGAATCACCTACGTTATCCGCAAGGTGGAAGATTACATTTGATACTTCACGGACACTTGCAGAACTACCGAACGGTGTCAACGCGTGCTGGTCTAGTGTGTGGGGCCGCACGCACGTGAACGCAGAATTGAGTACAGATCGTTGTAATTTGTGCTGTTCGCCTACGTTGACCTGTAATTTTCTGTGCATGCAAAATACAGTAGCACGCACCCTCGGAGCTGAATAGTCCTTCTCCAAACTTCGACAAATGAGATTGACATTCGCATCAGAGGTCACAACGTACAAATTGAATGAGAATCTGCCGATCTGACGCAGGTCTCACATAATTGGGTGAGGAAAGCACATGCCCGGCACCTTTTGGATCACCCATGATGAGTTCAGATGTCTGAAGGAAGAATGTTTAATGTTTAAGTATCGAACTGAACATCAGCTAGAGCGTACACCGAAGGGGCCTTTCAGTCTATATGTAGGCCCATATGTCTGCGACCACACATTGTAGCGCGTGCCTACAGGCGATGCTTGGACTTCTAAGCCATGTCCTAGTATCCAGTTGGATGCTGGAGGTCCGGGGATAGCTTCAAGGGTATAGATCTTGGAGATACGCTTGTAGACGAGGCATGCGAGCAGTGTAGCAAGCAGGAATGTGATATGAGTGCGTGCTACTTCGAGCAGCAAGGGCAGTATCTTCACGTCGAGGGTCATTTCGGTTCACGACGATGTCTCGTAAGCCTGGCCAGCTCAGAATGTCATCGCCACCAATTTAAACGAAGAGCGCTGCTAGTCTCGTTCTGGCAGTGCACGTGCCACTCGGGAGCACCCGAGCGGAGATCGAAAAACTGAAGACGCAGTACGCTGCCAGAACGTCTGGTGGAATTCGATGAAGCGGATGTAGGTGACCCCCTGCGGGGTGGGCTCTATATGCGTCCACTAGCGCGTCGAAAGCCCTAGACCTGCTTCCGGATATCGTAACGTGTACACATGTCGCCTGTTTAATTTTAATATGTGGGTTGTGTAGTAGCCATCACGTACGATTTGGTCTTTGTACTGGTGTTAATGTGCTCATTCATGATCGCCATAGTCGAAAGGGTTGTCAGTGTCGGCAGAATCGTTCACTATTTCATGGAGGATTGATAGCATAGGTCCACGACGGAGCAGGGTGATAACGTATTCTAATGTCCTATGCTACCGTCTACTATGAGCGAGGCAGCGAGGCATAAACGCATGGAGCCTACATCCGCCCTCCGCCCTATTGAATTGAATTCCAGACGTTCTGGCAGCGTACTGCGTCTGCAGTTTTTCGATCTCCGCTCGGGTGCTCCCGAGTGGCACGTGCACTGCCAGAACGTCTGCAATCGAGCGCGGCGCGAGCGCCTCAGCGCCTTACATGAGCTAGCCACTAGTACCTCAAAGTTATCGCCAATGAGATATTACAGTCTGTATGCGTTATTGGGAGTCGAACTATCGCCATCGCCATCAGATACATCACGTAGGATATGCGCTGTGATCGATTAATCTGCCGACTAACATCAGTGACATTACAGGTACTACGAGCGATCCACAGAGCCAGGTAAGCCAAGAAGAGAATACAAAGTTCGATCTGCTTCGCATCGATTGATTGCATTACATAAGTTGACTTAACCTTGCAATCAGCACCTTTCCCAGGCCATAGCTTGACCTAGTACTCGCCACAAGATGTCTCGCGATATCCATTTTTCCCCGCCTACAAGGGCCAATCAACATATTATGAGCGGCCTCCGGCAGCATTCCGGCCCTATTCGTACGTTTGTGAAACCGGAGGAGGTTGATGGTCCCGACGTCGTCATCACTGACCTGAAATATATCGGATCGTACAACTGGGCGAACAATGAAACGCCCACCATGATCGTCCCAGGTATGCCACCTCGTACATGTACACAAGTTAGCGTTGCAGAATCTGACAAGATCGCGGCAGGTTCGCCACCGATATGGCGCGAAAGGCCTCTGCCCTTTTCTGTCCCGCCTGATCCTAGCTCCATCGAGCCGGATGCGCATTGGCTGCCAATGACCCCACTGTACACACTGCTACGTGCGGTGGGCGTAGTGGCTGAGATGAATGCCGATCCCATGGACTGGCGCTCGGTCGATCTGGTCACAGACCGCAATTGCCTGCGCAACCTCTTACGATGGTGTGGAGGTAGTGGCAAAAAGCCAAGAGATTTCCGGATTGACTTGCAACTTGCGGGCCAGCACACTATTCTGTTTTCCCGTTTCGTGACGAATTATAGGCATGGCGCGGGCGCGGGTGTTGGGCATACGTACGGGTTTAGCTTTGAAAACGAGAGCACGATACCGGCGCCGGGATGTGAGAACAGTATTGAGCATGCAAGGATTGTCAAATACGTGAGCAGTCGATTTCTCGGTCGATGGCGGCTCATCAATGCGCGTGTAGAATCTAAGCGGCATGAATTTGGTAGTTCGCTTCGAGGTTGATGCTTGCCTCGCTAGCCCTGCACAATCATCCACCGGCGTGGATGATCCTGCGTCGACAATGTCGGACCTTAGCATATCTTCTGATGTTCACTCAGATGCCATTCGTGGCACCGGAGTGAACAGAGGAAGTTCGCCGAACGAGCCAAGGATCATCCGTGCTGGGACGCAAGTTCCGGACGATGCCATCGTTGAATTGACTACTCGGTCGGGAACGTCACCGAAGCCGTTCGATTGGGCAAACTCGTATCCACAATTATTCTTCTCCCAGACACCCCATCATTTCCTCGCCATGCATAGTGCAGGGCACATCTCCCATATCATCAAGCATCATATTGACGACCCAGACTTGCGGGAAGTAAAGCAGAGGGCGCAAAGAGGCTTCAAAAAACTGAAGCGATTACTCAAGAATATTCAGGACATTGTGATCGAGAAGGGTAAGAGCAGTCGTCTGAGCCTAGTATACCGGCAGGGCACTTTAGCATTGTACGAGAGAGCAAGTCAAGGTAGCTGTATCCCAGCTCACATGTTGAAGCAATTTGATTGAAGTAGCATATTTTGTAACATCATGGAGCACTCTGTAGTTTCTCCGTGTGCCGATGTAGGAGAAACATGTGCTCCAGGTGCTAGTGCTGCTGTATCCAAGCTTTGCGATTGAGGAGGGGTCGGGCCAAAGGCAGTGTAGAGTCCGTAGCTGGAACACTGTGACGGAGTTCTGGATATAGGAACGACTGTCTTCCTACCCTCAGGCTGATCGATGGACTTAAAGTTAATTCGATGGACATAGCACCTGTGGTGTAACCTGGTGGAGGTTTAATCATAGTTGTGGGTCCGTGTGAATGTGTATATGATTTATCATTCTCCTGTCTCAGGCAAGGCATCTGGATGAGCCAGTTTGACCAGAACGTAGGTTCAACACAGTGCGACACAACCAGATGCTAGTCTACAGTAGCACTTGATTCAAAGCGGACATTCGCTTTATGAGACCGATCAGAAAGTTGGCTCTTGTAATATGGATAAAGGAACTTCGTTGCACTTCTTGTATGCGCAGCCGAACTCAAACAACACAGTGATACACGTTCACAGCAGAAAAGATTCTTATTGTATATACGAGACCACTTCTGGTAACTTGCGATCAGCACATGGTCCTGCGTCTGTTGAAATTACCAATATTCGATAAAATGGAAGCCTCTACTCGAAGTAGACGGGCTGGACTACGTGTATTAGGGGCTAAGTTGCTGCGCAATATCCCTGAACGCTTCTCCCGGAGCTGATCCAGGGAGCATATCACTTCAAGCGTGATCAGTTGGCGTCTCGTTCCTCTTTAACAGGTGAGCATATCCTCAGCGACGACCATTGAACAGGACCCAATTCCCCCCCCAGTTCTGTGTCGACATCCACAACCTTGATAGTACAGACAGAATGTCCTATCGCTCGTATGGTCAGAGGGGCAATATGCGGAGAGGAGCCTCTCGTCCTGTCGAGACATTCTCGCTCCCACCCGACCGCGATATAATGGATGGACTCTCCCGCTCGCCGATCCGCACTCTGTCTAAACCAGAGGAAGATCAAGGCAAAGCAATTGTCATCAAGAACTTCCAATACGTCGGCTCGTACAACTGGACCGACTCGACCAAACCTACAATCATAATCCCTGGTCAGCCCATCACATTCTTCAGCGTTGTAGCGTTAGTGCATATGCTTATGGGTGCCAGGCTCGCCTCCGGAATGGAGAGACAGGAGTCTCCCGTACGTTGTTCCGCCTGACAGCGGTATAAGATTCGTGGACCAGAACGGCTACCGGATGCCTTCTTCGACGTTATATCCCCTGCTCCGCGCAGTGGATATAACTGCAGAGGATGCCGGGGACGAATTCGACTGGAGCACGGTTGACTTTGTCACTGATCGAAACGGATTGCGGAAGATCTTACGCTGGATCAACGACCCTGACGGGTCAGCGAAGGAATTTAGAATTGAGACTCAGCTTGCGGGGAAGCGCACCGTCCTTTTCAGCCGGTGGGAGAAGCGAACGCGGGAGGCACCCAACTCTACTTTCACGACCTATGGATTCAGCTTTGAACGCGAGAGCACGACCAAAGCTCCAGGATGTGAGAAGGGTACTGGTCATCACAGGATCGTGAAATATGTAAGGTTCAGCCAATGTGCAGAGGCATATACAGCTCACCTATCAACGCGTATTGCAGAGCTTCGATGGACTGGTTTTGGTTGTACGATTCGAGGTCGACGCATGCATCGCGCCGTCGCGCTCTTCTCGTGCAACCGCAGCCGGACCCACCGATGTCGACAGCCTCTCGGACATGCTATCCGGCCTGAACGTGACCTCCGACAAGAAAGGCGCAGCCAAGGTAGACGAGAGCGTGTCCACCCCCGAGCTCGATGTTATTCGCGCCGGGACGCAGGTCCCGCAGAGCTCGGTTATCGAAATGTGCACGCGCTCGCGCAGGAATGCCGAACAGTTCGACTGGGTGGACGCCTTCCCGCAGCTCTACTTCTCGCAGACGCCCAATCACTACCTCGCCGTGCACAGCAGGGGGGAGTTTGAGACCATCACGAAGAAACAATTGGATAATCCCGAGATGAAGAGGATCGAGACCTCCGCCCAGAGTGGGTTCAGGAAACTCGAACGCACCTTGCAGGATATTCAGGAGCTGGTAATTGAGCACGGGCAGCGGGGACGACTGAGTCTGGTTCACCGCGACGGCCAACTGCAAGTCTTTGAGAGAACAAGCCAGACAGACAGCATCCCGGAGCAGTTGCTCAGCCGGTTCGATTAGTAGGGTTGAGAGGATTGCTTGTGGTTGTGTCACTCTTCATCGTCGTGCTTGCCCTACCTTACGCTATTCCCACTGCCTGGTCGAGTCCTTGATACGAATGAAAACCATTGGCTAGGTCATGTGAACAGATCCTCTGCCTTGTACCGAATGTTGATGTATTTCTCGGCGGATGTGAACCAATCGACATGCAGGCCCTGGAACAACAATCAGCTGCTCGAGTACATCGAGGACGTTCACAATCGTGAGACTTGACGAAGCGAAGAAAAACTTCGTACGCGACGAATAATGAACGTCGAGAACAAAATGATGCATATTGCACGCGACTAGGCGAACTTAGTACTCGTACATCGCTGCTACGATGTGCGCTGTGCATTCGTCCTTGCTTAGAGAGCGGACATCAATGACCAGAACCAGCCTTGAGCAAGAAGAGCCCGACAAATCGCCGCTTGCATGCGATCATCTCATTCCTGCACAACTAGCAGCCTGGACTACAACGGCATATCACAGAAGTTACCGCGAAGTTTGGAGATACGGCATACTGTTCAGATTTTCCATTGTAGTGACACATAAATAGATCAGACGAGACTTGCCAGGACTTTACAATAAGCGAACTCACCGCATGGCTTCCTCGTATACAACCTCCTGACCGAATATTCAGTGCAGAATATCAAAGCAGGAGATTAATACAGGTCGTCAGAATGATGAGTTACTCGAACCGACAGTACCTAGCACATTCTTACAATAGAATGGCGCATGGGTGCGTAGTGTTCATCGGTGCATTTCCTCGCCGACACACACGTCCTGGTAGTATGGGTCTATATAGGGTAGACAGGATCCGGCTCCCGAGGCAAACCGGGGCGACAGCGTAACATCTCGAACGTAGCTGGCATAGGCATGCAAGTCCGATCAATGAACGTACGAGAAAATGGTCCGGACGGGTATCACATTGTGGCGTATGTATCCGCCCGCCACGCATTGCGCATTAGAGGGGAAGAGGGAGGAAAATGCGTCGGTCCATCAGCCGATGCGGTAAGAAGTATGCAAGCGTATGGCAGGTAGCAGCAAGGCAAGATGGTATGAGGAAATGAGAAGATCGGACGAACGGATTATATAAACGAAGTCCATTACGGCGAACATCAGGAAGCGCCCGAGCACGCGCCTACAGGAGAAGTGACGACATGCCCAAGGCGACGACCACCGTCGTGAGCGCTGCGATGCCCGGCACGCTCCATCCGGGCGTCCGCGCGCCTGCATTGGTGTTAGCGAGGTCGACGACGGCGTCCGAAGTCGCAGAGGTGGTGTTGCGGAGGTTGCGCGTGGGCAGCATGCTTGGCGTAGTCGAGATAAGGTTCTGCTGCGCAAGCGGTTCCCCGTTGTATTGGTAGAGCTGCAGCTGGTAGCCAAGCGTAGAGTCGAGGAAGATGCCCCACGAACTGACGAGCTCTGTGTCGTTGTAGTCCTCGATGAAGTTCGAGATCGCGGCACATGCGTCCTGGATTTGTTGAAAGCCATCTCCGAATGGCGTCAGGACAATCGACCCGTTCGACTCGAGGACATATGTCCCGTGTACCCAGTTCATTACGCCGGTAATGCACTTCGGCGCGGTTCCTGTGCATTGGAGGCGTCAAACCTGTCAGCCGTAAACGGGATAGGTGATAAACTCACCGTTGCTAGTGTATCGGTAACGTGCTATCTCGTAGTATCCATCCTCCGAGCTTTTTAGAGCACATCATCAGTATCTTGCGCGAGTGCAGGACGCATCGGCCATGTAGCTGAGCGCGTGAGATTGTTGATCGTAACTTACAATGAATACGATATCCCAGTGGTATTTGGGTAAGTAAACGTCCGATCGGCAGGATTCGCAAAACCCTTAGGGGTGATAGTCACGGAGGTAAGTCAAAAGCATAGTCGAGATGGACCAAAAACGCACGGGCCCTGTCTTCACCCCTCCGCTCCCAGAACTCCAAGTGCCGTAGATGACCGTTGCATTGTGAATGGGCGTGTAGACGATGGCTTGCTGGGCGGTGACCACGAGGGCACTAGCGAGAGAGACCAGGAAGCACCTGAACATCGTGCTTGCAAGAAATGACGAGGAGAACGGAGGCGGAGAGGAGGATAAGGCTGGCGATGAGGGCAGAGGCAAGGAACGTGTTTGCCTCTGTTTCTCCCGTGGCGCTTCTCGGCTTTCTGCGCGTTGCCACACTCAAGCATGCCGGAGTCGTTGCTCCTCTTGTTTCTCGCCATATGCTACGGTCTCGCATCATCGCTTCCAAGGCACGTTGAGCACACTCGATATCTGTGTATGCGGACTCCTGCACAATTGAGCTCTGCAATGAACCCGCTGGACTCTAATTTTGGAGGTCCTCATACGCCCCACTTGCGCCGGTCGGCAAGTGCTGTGTCTGATTCGTTGGTATCCTTGAGCTCGCAGGGATCGAAACCGCGAGAGGGAGCTGCGTTGCTATAGAGCGCGCGAAACGCGCCTGGCGATAAAGAAGCGTAGAACGCGACAGATATGTCACTGGATTACGTTCGGGTGCTGGGCTTCTATCTATCTCCATCGGCAATTCATATGCATCGTGGACAAAGGCGCAACTGATTCCCTCTTGCGCTGAGAACAAGGCTGCGGCTCTGCACAGTGGTGAGTGCATTGAACTAACATGGAACTTTAGATACGCATATAACACCGGAAATTGTAATCGAGCATAATTACATCGAGAACTCTTGTAGAATGCTCGCAGATACAGTGAGCAAAAATCACTTTATCTACTCAACTTTGACCAGCAGTAGATGATCTCAAGCAGATTTCGATATTGCTCGGCCTTCTCATTGATTATTCATGTTCGCATGACGGGAGTGACGAGAGTTAACACATACTCCATCTTACCTCTGCATCTTCTCTGCGCGACTCAGACGTCGCTTCACGTCTCTTTTATGGACGACGTATGGATTAACCCAGAAGTAGCGGTCAAAATGATCGAACGCTTGCACTATAATCTATAACCCCTTCACCGCTTCGAGGTCGTCACATAGATGCGATAGGTGATCCTTCCTAGGCGACTACTTGGCAGAAGGTCATGATATCCTGTGCCAGTGACACAAGGGCCTTCACCTTCATGCCGACGCAGGATGAAAATTCGGGGAGGCCATGATGAATTGAGAATATCTCGACGCCTTCCGATCCCACTTCAAGGCAGGCTCATAACTCAGCCTGAGCATAGGAAGACAGTCTATACTCTTCCACGGCTTGAGACTCAATCACCCTTGTTTGCTCCTACCTCGCCACACTCCGGCCCCTGCCTACGTGCGACTTCTCATTTCCTCCCGCGTAATTGCGCCGCTCTGCATTGGATAGTCTATGCTGCGCTCTAGCGCGGTCTGCATTGGGTAGGTGCTATACCTGTTCCAGCGGCCGTGTAAATCATGTTACCGGCGAAAGCTTACTTTCAGGCTAGAAGCGACGCGACGAAGCTGCTCCGGCAAGCCCGACCACCCAATGCAGCAGATGATCACGACCGGTTGCAATCCCCACGGTTCTCTATGCGGGGGCTGATGTCTTCACATACTAAGCGGTGAGTGACCTGCATGCATACGACATGTGATGCCGACAACACAGAAAATGATGCTACGTCTGCTCAGCTAATGTAGAAGAAGGACGAATATTACTACCGAAGAATATCCCGTCAATAGCAATTGTACAGCACACCTGTCACGGTATTTTGTACGGTAATCCAGGCGCCCCTGCCGCGGCGCCGCGGCGCGTGGTGAATAGCCATGCGAATGTATGCTCTGCTCCGCTGCCTTTGCGTCCCCTCGACCCTAGTGAGGATGAGTGCAAAGGCTGTTGGACTACGCCCCCCTCCCCCACTCAATGCATGCTGATCAGGTTAGCGGCACCGCAGATATGATTGATGCAGTGCTTCCGGTGGGTAAAACTAACCTGCGCATGAGATTAGAGTTTTCGTTCTCCCTCATGATCTAACGGTGATTCAGTCCCTCCATTGTTTGCGGTAAAACTATACAGAGAGTCACGCGAATGTCGTGCCAGCAGCCCTCGTCTGGTGACAAAACATCAGAGTTTGGTCATTGGGCAACATTATATCGGATAACAATTTAAAAAGCCTAGGAGACCAGCGTGAGTAAGCAACCTCTGTGGACGAGAATATGGGTCCAGATATCTCTTTCCAGAAGCAACCAGTGGTTTGGATCGTTGTCACCAGTGTCCTCTCCACTATCTCTTTGTAGCAAATCCGACACACCGCCTCGCTCCACCTATTCCCGAGATTATTGCAATGGCCATCATGACAACCGCTACCGAGGTACTTCCTCGCATCCAGCTAGCCATTTGCTGTCGTCGTTCGCGAAATGACGGGCTGCACGAGCTGTTCCTTGGCAGTACCAATTTTCCGAGGTGCTTCCTCTTCGTGCGGGGGATTCTAGCTGCGACGCTCACATCTTGATCGGACGCCTGCACTCGTGGGGGCTACTGTGTTATCACGAGTCCCAAAATACCGTAGAGTATGTGTCTTTTAACGTGGAAGAATTCGTCAAACACTCGCAAGCATACACCCGTCTGTTATTTGTGGATGACGGGCTCCCTTGCGGCTACAGCGGATGTGGCGGTCCCGCGAGAGGCTCTCAAGCATTCCAAGGCCGCCATTAGACTCATTGCCAATGATGTCGTTCCGCAAACCACACCTGTGGTATCGCAACAGCTTGGCCACCCAAATATGATTTTCTCATGCAGAACTCAGGCCCGTCATCTGACTCACCATCTGCATTCCCAAGCCCGCTCGGGACTGTCCTCCCTGCTCTGCCCGAGCGCGTCACATGCCCCCGCCACAATGTGTGTGCGCCCGAGAGCACGTCTGCACGGGTAGGTGGTCCCCAAACCCACATCCTGACTCAGACGCTCTGACCAAGCGCGCGGTTCGCCAGGCACAGATCGCCCTGGGGCCATTCAGTGCGGCGGCTTCGACGACTGTATGTATGCACATTCGCTGACTGTCTCCACGCAACTGCGTGCGTGATGCGGCCGCGCGAAAAGTCCTATTGCACGCACGCGCGTGCGAGGCGCCCGCCGCGACTCTCGACCCTCGCCCGCGCCGCGTGTGTGGCCTGGTGGCGGTCTTCTGCCCGTGTGCGTGCTGGCTGGACCATCGCCGCATGGCGCAGGGGCTGCCACGGGATGTGGGCTCGCCCGCGCTCGTCTCTGCTGCGATCGCGCGCACGGGCACGGGCAGCGCGTCACTTGACCGCTGCGACCGGGGAACGAAGCTCTCCACACCGGCATCGCCCCGCATTGCGGCCAGTTTGACTTTTCGGCATTCCCAGCTTCACAGTCAGCTTCATCTCCGGTTTCGTGATCTGCAGGGCCCACTTTGGCCAGGATGGGAGCGAGCGGCACCGATGGGTCAACCGATCTGCATGAATGCTGGAAGCATTTCAGCGACCCTGTCGGCTAGATGTAACGATGGCAGATGGCGATGTGGACTTGTACCACCAATTGCCGGGCGGAGATTCGTGTGCAGCTTGTCGAACTTACACGCTGAAATGTCTTCTTTCGTCCATGAGTAACAGGCCATGCCGGCCGCGGTTTCGGACGGCCCGCGGTTCTTCCTTTTTGTAAGCATTATTGCGAAAGAGAAGAGGATCCAATTCAAGAATACATAGACACTCATTTGCTCTACAAACGGCGCGTCTAATCCTTCTTCAGTTCTCGCCTGATCACGAAGATGCGATCACCGCCCTCCTTTGGCGTGAGCTCCTGCGCGCCTCGGATACTCGCGAGCTCTTGCGTGCTGCGGCCCTTCGCGAGGACGACGTACATTTCGAGGCCATCGCCAACCTAAATTGTGCAAATATGAGAGATTGCATCTCGCCGCACACGAGCAGAGCGCAGGCGTGGCGTGCCGCACGGGACAAAACGCACCTCGATGTGGCGCTCGGTCGCGCTCGTGAACGAGTCAATGACGATCGCGAGCACGTCCGGTAGTGGCAGGTGCGTGGGATGTGACGTCCCGGGCGCCGGGGTCTGATTGCGGAAATAGATCTGCATTCATTGCGTCCATCGTGCGTGCGCACACACAGGGCGAAGGTGAGATCGCACATATATAGACCGAAAGAGCGGTACGGACCTGGTTGTCCAGGAACGGCTGGACGAGCGACTGCGCTGCGCCTGCGGCTCGACACGCCTCGCGTTCGTATGAGCCGACAGGGTCGAACGAATATACGGCGCCGGAGCCTGGGATGGAAATCAGCATGAAGGTCGCGCGAGGTCACTGGACATGTTACCGTCTTCTTCGATGCCACCAAGAATGTTGTACACGTAGTAGGGGAAGAAACGACGCGCATATAGCATGGTCTGGATCAGTCGCGCGATAGCGCGCAAGGGCATGTCCTTTGCATGCGCATGCCTATACCACTGCGGGGGTGTGAGCACTCGCGCAAGGTGGTCGAACAGCGGGCGGACCTCGAGCCGCTGCTTTACGGTCTTGACAAACATGTTGCCGTCCGCGGCGAAGCCATTTACGGCGAGCACCGCGCGGTCGGTCCTGGGCGCGCACGTCAGTGCACGCGCGTCGCGGCAAAGGCTGGACGGACGCACAGTCTGAAAACCTTCGGCGCATATCGTGTCTGGATGCTGTAGCCCTCGCTCTGGCGCGTGTCGCCGGCAATGACGGTGAAGTCTGCGCCGGCAATGGCGAGGATTGTGCCGCCGTTCTCGGTGTACGGGTTGAACTGGCGCTGCTGGGGGTGGGCGTAGGAGCCGTCGGGCATGACGAGACGGGGGTCGGGTGAAAGCGGTGGGCGCGGGGCGGGCGTCGAGGGGGCCGTCGTGGGTGATTGGGTGAGCGAGGGAAAGCAGGACGAAACGGGCTGAGGGAGTATATACGCTCAGCTGATGGGGCCGCGTCAGTTTCCTCGAACGTAGACGCCACCGTCGTGTTGGCGGAGTCCGAAATGAACTCCCGAGATTTCCGCCAGAGTTCACCGCTTCTGCGTCCTCTTGTCCCCTTCCGTCCACGGCGAACTGCCAGCCTAATCTCTGCACTTATCGCGACCCGCACCGACGTTTTCCCGCACGGCGCTGCCCACTTTCTCCGCCATTTCTCCAACGCCGCTCGCGTATCGCCCGCCCGTGCCTCGCCCCCGACGACGCCACGCGCCATCACGCTCGCGTCCTGCGGGCTCTGAGTGTGTCCATCGCGCGTACATTGCGCCCGTGCGAGCGGAGATCGCCTCGATCTCAGAGCCCGCCGCGATCGAGCGCATGGCCCCGGCGGAGCGCTAGCATGGCTCACTTTCCCCGAGAAAGAGGCTCAGGTACGTTTGCGCAATCTGGATGCGCTTGCGCGCTGTTGACTGGCGACGCTAGGGAGGCTCGGCTTCTGTCAAGGCATGGACAGGACCCCCGAGATTCTGTCCTCTCGACCGCTGGCCATTTTTGCCGTGCTTGCTCCGGTCCTCTTCTCTCGACACCTACAGGCTCCGCTACGTGCGGTTGTTTGACGTGTAGGCCGGTCGCTCGTGCACTCGGCGTGCGCGAGGGCGCGGATGGCGTGGGCTTCTGCCCGAGATGCTGCGCATATATCGACTCAAATCCCACCGAAATGCGTTGCCGCTCGAGGAATGCAGATTAGGGGCATATGCAGGCAGGAGCTATCCATCTTATTGGTGATGAAAGGAGGCCGTCGCACTTGACTAGTTTCTGTGTGATTGCAGGGATAGCCGCGGCGTGAAGGGCTCGTTGGGTATGCCACACTCCAAAGCGCAGCTGCACATAAGATATTCATCGTGTCCACTGTCGAAAACTGTCAATCGCACTCGGACAACATGGTCGCGAAAGTTGGTGAGTCTAAAGATTATCCGTTGTACATAATTCATAGATTTTGTACTGCATTTTTCATGTTCCACCTCAAATTGCTGCTTGTGAGATTCGTACGACAGCAACTAGAAGCCCGGTTCGCGCCGCCGACTGACTTGTTTCTCGCACTAGTTGTTGCGTTTGTTTCCACTAGGTCGGCTAATTGCTATCTGTGATGTCTCGATAGAGATCCCTCTTGTGCTAGAGACAAAACAGCGCCGTCTGATCAATGCTTGGAAGCAAGATGGACCATGCTCGGAAATCATATCATTGCTCTGAGAGCAGTGCGACGACCTTTGAACGCGATGAACTTTCAAACCGCCCTGGCAGATGATCACAAAGGTGGAAGAATGTGGAACTTGTGCAGCCACATGTTCCACTAGTAGCATAGCTGCACGGGGCGGATAGCAATCCAACAAGTACAACTGGCCATCTACAATTTCATCGTATCCGGAGTCTATCTTAAAATCTGACGGCTGCGGCTCAATTTCCGTCCTTCGCTAATTTGTCGAGTCCGAGATTTCTCCTCATCAAGCAAGCCTGACAGTACCCTGCACCGCGACATGGAGGTAGATGGACTGTCCGTTGTGATGTTACAACGCCTCGGGAATGTTATGAACTCTACGAGGATGTCCGGGGTCCTCACTTGCACCCTTATCTTTCATTTGACCAATAGGTTCCCCCGAATTCTTCCTCGGAGACGCGTACAATCTGATTAGATCCACGACAATGGGCCGGTTGGGGGGCTGCTTCTGATCACAGCACCACGCCTTCTGCTTTGCTTGATATACCGAAGTACATCCTTGATCGAGCTTGAATCCCGTTCGGCGGCCAAAATTGCTAGCGTTGTCGGCGGACTCATGACAATTTACCTGTATCACAGCGCCATCTCATCCGATGCGATGACCGTGGCCCTTGACTCGCTGGCGCGCATTCTATAACTCCCGTCTTAACCTGCTCAGGCATCTCCGGGACTCCAGCCTCGTACAGAGGAGCGCGCGTACCCGCTCTACATCCGTTCTCGATCCGGGGTTGCGCCGTGGCGCGACAACGAACCCAGCCCGAGCCGCACCCTTGACGACATGACACGCCATCCTCGCCCTCTGTGGCTCGTGCACTCGCCGGGAAGCTTCCTGCACGCCGTGCACATTTCGAGCCTCTCAGTGCGCGTCCAGGAAGAATCCCCCAGCTTACTCCAGGCTTCTCCCGCGTCTTCTTGCCTGGGCTGCTCTGCTCACAGGGCGTCGAGGCGCCCCCGATTAGGATTGGTCCTCGGGGCGGGAGATGACATCACGCGTTTGATCCCGGTCTGGAAGATCCGCGGTCGTCGCGCCTGCATTCGCTACCGAGCTGACGATCGTTGATTGTGGCTACCTGGAGGGCGTGCCCGGCCTTTCTCAGCCACGTCATCCCCACGTTCTGCCGCGACAAGATGCAGTTATCTGCACAGTTGTGCAAGACGTTCTCTCACGGGGCGGTGTTTCTCGTGCAGCGCTCAGGCGCTGAAATGCAGACTAGCCGCCACTGAGGGCTGCGCGTTGTCAGGTACGTGCGTAGCCCAGCCACCAGCTATGTTTGAACAGGCCACATATAGCTTGCTCAGTACGGTCCGCGCTAGGCGCCGGTAGCTAGACCTCAACTGCGATGTCTACGCCTAGACTACAGACCTGTTCTGTCAGCAATCGGAGACGCTCGCTCAGCAACGGATTTGAGCAATCCGCAGCTGGCGAATTTCCGATCTTCAAGCAGGTCAGAACGCAGGTATAACCTTGATCGTGCCTGTTTTGTACGGAGCTGCATGACAACTCGTGAGTACGCTATCTGACATCGTAAGAAAAGCGTAGTATGGATCCACATGGCGGTGTGCGCCAACTATGATACTGGCATCGGCGCGAGCAGTCTGGCCTCCCCGGATTGTGATCAGGAGACCAAAGTCCCACTGCAGTAGCCGCAGCAGTGTCCTGACTCAATAAGTGAGCAGCCGTGCCGTTTCTCGCCCGTTCCTGACCGTTGTCCAGATAGCCGCAAACTCGCTATTTTTCCGCGCTACATCCCGCTCTTGACATGCAGATCAGATTGCGAAGCGTATCCGTCAGCACGCTTGTTCAGCAATGCTTCGGACATCGTGGTTGACAATCAATCTAACTATGTTCACTTTGAATCTCGAGCGCAGCTGTGCCTGAAGCTCGAGGTTCGCCCGTGCCTGTTGACATCCAGAACGCGGGACCGTAACTATCTTTATCCGATTTCGCATGAGTCGCACCTTTACGGGGTGTGGCGTGCGGGGCGCATCAAGGGGCGCATCAAAGCCTCCTCCTGTGATGACCAACGGACAGCGCCCCTGCAGCGGAAGTCCGATTAGCCACGATCACAGAAGGGAAGCTCGCAGCGTCGCTCTTCGCTCACGTCGCAGGTATTTCGTGTACTCTCTCACGGTTCGCACATTCCGCGTTTCATCCGGGCCGCCACCGCATCTTTTCCCCCAGCCCTGCAAGCCGAGGATACCGATCAGCCTTCCCCACGCGGTCCCCGGCAGGCAGCTTCTTGAAATAGCCTACCGAGGACAACGCCGGCGTTTGTGGCTATTGGTAATTAGAAGTGGCACCGACGGGGATGCTCAAGGCGTTATGTCAATTCTCCAATTCTGCCGAGGCGAGGCAGCGCCGTCGTCGACTGTGCGGCGAGATAAGAATAAGACGGCCAGCTCGCTTTTCGCCTTGCGATGCAGCACTCAATGCGCGCGCGGGATGTTATGCAGTTTGTATAGGTCTCCCCACCTGGAACATCGAACGCGCTGTTGCTTGACTCGCCGACGCAGATGTATGGCGATAGCTGATGCGGTCTCGGCTATGCTCATCCAATATCTACGCAGCCCGCTCGAATTGTATCCTTCATCTACACAGTGGCACGGCGCATTCCCAACTTAGCTTAACGTGAGATGACCCCGCTGGTAAACCGGTAACGAGGCGGTGGCATTGCTCCGGAAGAATGACGTACGCTCATAGTTAAGCTTGCTTCTAACTTTTGCAGGGCATGCCGTAGCACATAGGTTTTTGATAGCAAAATTGTAGCTCTTCCCAGCTCAACGTGCAAAGTCCTGGTATTCCCTGATTACGCCATATCGGAGGAAGACCCATAGCGCATACAATCAAAGCTTGTCTCGAGAATCGAACCGTGCCATAACTTCGGAGGGAAGGCAGTTTGTTTGGTCGATCCTGTCATACACCCGCAGATTTCCCTTCTCATAGGCAAAACTCAGCCGTCCCTGCTTCCCATGTTGTATGACCATCCGCTGGATGTCGGACAATAAGAGCCTCAGCTTCTTGAAGTCGCTTTGAAGCTCCGCATCAGCCTTCTGCATGTCGGGGTCATCCAGCGCGCGGTGTATGATAAATTTGACGGTGCCAGAGCTGTGTACTCCACACAGTAGTGTGGGTGTTTGAGAAAGGAACATGTGCGGATATCTGTCCTTCCACACCAGTTCCTTCGTTGATTCGGTGGCGCAACAGGCGAGCTCTGCTATAAAGTCCTCTGGGACCAGTACACCCCCGCAAATAACGCTTAGATGACCCTTAACTTGGGACTTGTGTGCTGTAGTGGAAGGAGATGAATCAGGCATAATCATGTTTCTGACTCCGGGCCACCTTGTGTAGGCATCAGCTTCGTAGATAACCACCATGTTTAAGCCGTCATAGTCCTACGAACAACATAAACGCATGTAAATAGCGATCGTAAAAGGAGATTGAAACTCACATATTTGATGATCCTATGATGGGATGCGCTCTTTTCCTCGGCAAACCTCGGGTCACGTATAGCGCTTGCCCTCGCAAAACTATGCTTATAGCTGCCATCGCGCATGCTGTCGATTTTAACCTTGTTATGTACGGTACGGCGTGTGCATAGGACTGTTCGTTCTCCGGCCAGCTGGGTGTCAATGCGAGATTTCACGGTATCCTGCTTCGCGATCCATTGCAGAAAGTCCCGAAGGGTATTGCGGTCGATGACAAAGTCGACGGTGCTCCAATCAACTTTCTGCTCCGTCAGCTTTGATGTGATGTCCACGGCATACATTGCAGGAAGTAGTGGTGAGTGCGGCAAGCGGTGCGCATTCTGTTCGACGCAGTATACACCCCGATCACGCAAGATTTGGTAGGGCCCTTCGGGGTCACGCCACCGAGGAGGGACGCCTGCTGTATCTTCGGTACCTGATCACCGTTGTTGTATGCACGAGGAGCACTGACCTGGCACAAGCATCGTTGCTTTTCGGGCTTCGAGCCAGTTATATGAGCCCAACAGCTGCGCATTCCGAGGCTGAATCCGTTCTGATGCCAAGCTTTCAGGTAGCAATGTTGGGCGAGGTAGCGTTGCGATGGGAGCTTTGCGGAGTCCTCGTCCGACTCGCATTGTGGACAGTCGCGCGCGGTGAGCCTCATTTAGGGAGTGGGTACGACCTTGCATTGGTATTGACATACGTCGGCTATGCAAATATCTAATCAGCGCCCGACAGAAGGACTGCGCCAGGTTATCGCTAGCCGTTAGATCTTCAGAGCTAGCTAACGTTAGAGCATCGGCTATAAATGATGGAGCTTGATTGACGCGTCGATCACTATTAGTTGGTCTGGCGTCTAACGCCGCGCAACAACAAAATGCACTGGCATTCGCGAATGAAGAACACGCAATAGACCGATTGATGGCCCTCGAATTGAATGGTCTGGCAACAACATCGCGCACACAGGCTAGCAGCAAAATTCGTAACTTGACCCACCCATCTGCATCAACAGTCGTACAGCGCTTTACAATTTGGGAGATTTGTTTGCACGTTCGTTCGTAAGACGATACAATGGCCATAGACGCGTACAAATCTAATAGTATGGAGTCATTTTGCCAAAATTTATACCATCAAGAAATTTATACCATCAAGTATCTCAGCTCACAACCGAAAATAACACTGGGCAAAACACAACGACGAAACAAAAAATCCGAATGACTCGTTAGTAACACAGCATCGCATGAATGAGCCTTAGAAGGAATGTCGCTTCGTAACATCTGCTGAGAACTCATACAATAGCCTAGCTAGCAGAGCCCGTCCCATGAGATTTCCAGAAATTCTGAGAAAGTCGGAAGTGATGGAGGCAGGGGAATAGACGAATGTCGAAGTGGAACAGGAAGATAAACGGGATCTCTGAGGTAGCGTTGATATGGTTTCGCATGGAAGAAGTCGGTGCCCTCCACGGGCTCAATAATGTCATGCCTGTGGCCGTGCATTTGAGGGGATAAGACGCAGCAGCTGAGAAGGATTTGTACTTACATGTCTCGCACATGTTGAACAACCTCTTCACGGTCAACTGACCGTACAATGTGAGTCACGCAATGATTGCAGCTCCATGAACTCTGGAGATGAGAAGGATGGACACCTTCCAACTCCTTGACAATTCCAGCGTCTTCGGTATTAAGAAGCTGCCATTTGGGTGTGCCATGCGACGGCCACAAGGTGAATTCTGTAACGAAATGCATGATCTGCAGAAATGTGTTTTAGAGGAAGACATTGCTTATTAGGAGATGAAAATCGCTCACGCATTGTCGCCAAGAGTAGGCGCGACGCCGGGTACCAGTGCTGGGTGTCGACTCGATGGGGCAGCAAAGACAGACGAACCGGAAGTCCAATTCGTCGAGGGTCGTCGGAGTGGTCAAGCGAGGATGCAGGTCAAGGGTCTTCAACAGCGCGTTGACAGCAAGGCAGCCGCGCTCGCTGAAAGACACCCTGTCTCGAGCAATCTCGATGGCCGTGAAGTCGAGTAAACAAAACCCCCAGTCCGACATCAGGCATTTGTGCGATAAGACTTCTGATGACGTGAATAACATCCTTCCAGAGCAATGCCGAGATGAGCAGCGGAAGACGGTCGTGGCTAAGCTGAGAAGATCGATGTCCGGGTCTTGTATAATTCCGTCGTCATCAGCTTCGGTTAGGGTCTCTAAGTCTGAGGGGATCTTCTGCCGGAGTATGTTTCTGACAGTATCAGTTCTCTCGGTCAGCAATGCTGGAAGCCCCTCGACGGCTTGGGCACAATCTTGTGGTTGAAGAGCATTGTTAGAAGGGTCATTGATGAGCGCGGAGAACCCCGGCATCTCATATATCTCCTTAGGCAGAGGGAAGTTAAGCCATTCAATCGGGGCGAGCGTCTTCTTAAATTCGTCGCATACAATGCTGACGATCCGCTTTCGGTCATTGAGTAGGTTCTCCCGTTCGCGCCTGATCCGTGCATCTCTGCGGCTTCTCAGGATGGGCTCGAGCTTGCACCGCACCTTGGCCCAGCCTGTGACGCGGAGATGAGACTGGGTTAATCGGAGGGCGACCTGCAAGAGAATGCTCACTGATCTCGGTCAGCTCATGTTCCGTCTGCGGCGAAGGGTTATAGCCGAGCAGATGGACGTCTCTCTCCTCGTAGCCAAGCTCAATGAAGCGAGCGTAGACGCTGCATCCAATGAGCAGGTTGATGCTATGTCAGAGGGATTTATGGCGGTGTCTAGAGATGGATCCACGCACGCGCTTCGTCGTTCTTTGATACGTTTCCGGACCTCCTCACGCCGGCGACAGCTCGCATTTAGAAGCCACTGCTTACAGATCTCGGCATACTAGTCATTAACCACGACAAAGCAGCCATAGATGAGTATATTGGACGAGGGATCTCAGAAGTAATCCCGCACCTCAATCACATTCTGAACATGCGCGATGCGCGCTGCTTTGAACCCTGCGAATGCTTCTTGAGCGCCTTTTTGGCCCATAAAGATGGCTTGCTGATATACTGCGACTTGTTGGGCTATTTCGATAATGTCGGAATCCCAATAGTATCGAACTGGTGTTCGTCTCCGACGTGACGGCTCAGCCCCGCCTTCGAGATTCATTACTTCCATCATATATAGCGTCAATTTGGTAGACACGCACCCTCACTATACGGGATCAGTTCGAGGATGGATATGTCGTATTCGGAAGCTACAATTTTCGCAGTCTTGCAGCTGGAATGCGCTTTAACTTTACTACAAGCCCGCAGAATTGATCAATTCCGCTCACTGGCGTTTGATACAACGTCTGCAGACTCGTCGGCGCCACGCAAAGTTTGGTCGCTGGATATTCTTGGTCCAGCATTCCTGTATATTGGTGTTAGTTATATACCAGTTCGTCTACTGCCACATTGGTATGGCTCACCTGACATCTAGTGCCACCAAATAGGAGGCCAGTCCACTGCGCCTCAGTCAAATCTGGCGGACAATCGGGAACTCCACAGAGGAGCCGATTCCGTGCTTGCTTCCAGATGACTTTCATACTATGTGCTAACAGGGTCTGACGGAAATCCCGATTCGCCTGAGCCAGGGATATCAGGTCGAGGGGCGCCAGTAGTCCAAATATCTACAGATTATCCTACGATGAGTGGCGAGGTCATGATCGGGAAGCGACCGACATACGAGAATTAAAATGTCTAGCGGTAATTCAGGGAGGAGGCTCAAGTTCACTTGTCGGAATCCGGTACGTGTTGTTCCGCCGCGCATGCGTACTCTACGCTTCCCAGTCCCATGTTTCCCTGCTAACACGTAAGACTCGTCAGTCGTCATCATGGTGGACGAGCGAGGAATTCACCTCCCCAGCTGCTGTCGGAATCGCAGAGATCTAGATGTGTTTCCGATTGTTCATGCGATTCGCGAGCCAAGTCCGACTGTGGTGCTTTACCATCGGACGATTCCAAGACATTTCGTGAACCAGGTAAACCCTGGATTGTTTGTCCAATTGTGAGCGTCATGTTGCGGAAACCCTTTGCCCTGCAATTGTATAAGCACTGGTATATGTCCTCCCAGTGAAAGGTTCACACCAGCTTTCAAGATGCTCTGGAAGGAGAGTGGTGTGAGTCAGCTCAATAACGCAACTGGTGGGTAGTGCACGCAATGTCCAGAGCCTAGATCAGATGAAACCACACAGGGGCGCCCACGTACACGGTTATGCCACCGTGCGGCCACAACGCGGCATTCACGTCGGCCGCCTGACCGCACGTGCCACACACAACCACACATTGTTCATTTCACTGGACCCTGGCTTTGGAGATACACAGAAGGCGGTTCACATCATAACTTCACATCATCTCGGTCAGATAAAGCCCCGCCTTCGTTTGCGTGATCCGGAGCCGCTCATGGCGTTTGATTACTATAAGGGAGAATTTGCTACATATAATATAGTACAAACTTGGGTGCTATCAAGTCTGGCGTATTGTTGCCAATCAGCAACTGAGCCTGCATGTTGTGCTGTGAGTAAGACAATGTGTACATTCAGTGCCAGTCGGCGAGGGACGCGCATTATCTAGAGCCTTCTGCCCTTTTAGCGGCTGACGCTAATGAGAGGACAATCGGGATGCCAGATAGCATACCTTGGTTGCCTGAACGCGGCGCGGGATCCAGCGGTGGCTGCTGTGGAGCAGGCAGGTCTACCGATGGATTTGCTTTCTGGCCAGCATCAATTGTGGCTGGGGCAGCCAAGCAATCGTCGATATAACATGGTGGCACGACGTCACGTTCAAGTGGCTTCATATGACAAAGATCGAGCCCTTCAACCGGGTCCGTGAGATCATGCCTATGCGCGACATGCCAATGAGCTGTGAAGAAGAGTGAGAGGAGAGCGTTGAAGGGGTCTCACTAGTACTCTTGCTGTAGATGCTCCACCACCTCGGAATGGCTGTCCAGAAAAGAGGAATACCGAGAACAATGGAGACAGCTCCAAGCGTATTGGAGATGCAAATGATCCAAGACTCCGCCTTCTCTTGCTTTATCCCTAACTCGTGCCGCAGACTCGGCATTGAGTAACACCCATTGAGAAGAAGGACGCTCGGGATGAAGAACTGAAAGACGTATCTGCCGAAGGATGAGATGAGAAAAACTCGTCGCATTGCTGACTACAACATCCATACGCACACATCGTCTCCACGTAAGCGCACAATCTGCATTACTCACAGGGTGTCGATGCATTATGCACGGATCCAGATCATCCAAGTCCTCGGGTGTAGTTGTACGTGCATCTAGCCCTAGGATCGCTAGCAAGCGATTGACTGCATTATACCCAGGCCGGCTGAACGAAACATCATTTTCTGCGACTTCTATAGCTGTGGTGGAGGTTATGAAATGATTCCTCAGCTTTGCAGGTGCGTATTGAGACACGTGTGCTAGAACTTCAGTCAACGAGAAGAATACCCTGTCCCGGCAGGACGGCGCATGGCATTCGAACACAGCTGTGACTAGTGATAGGGGGTCTGCTGCAGCGCTAGACGTGCTGGCTGCGCCTGGAGACTTGACGGAAGGCATTACACAGACGTCGGAGGGAGATTTCTTCATTAAAATCTCCTGTACGGCAGTTTTCCTGGAGGTTATTCGTGCGGGCAGCGCTCCCACTGCCCAGTCGCAGGCTTCAGGATGCAATTCGCTGCTGGAGGGTTGGTATATAAGCTCTGAGAACTCGGGAGTCTTGAATATCTCCTCGATCATAGGGAAAGTGAGCCACTCGGCAGGAGGCAGCGTTTTCTTGAATTGATCGACTGCATTCTCTGCATGCCATTTCCGTCTTTCAATCAAGGCTTTGCGCTGGATTCTCAGGCGGTCCTCTCTCTGCGCCAGGAGAACAGGCTCTAGCTTCGCACGAACTTTGCTCCAGCCTGATAGGACGATGCTTGAGTAAAGAGGGGAGGAATTGGAGACACGCTTACTGCGCTCAGTTAGCTCGCGACCGTTCCACAGGATTGAGTCGTATCTGACGATACTAAGTTCCGCCTCCTCATAGCCGAGCTGCAAGAAGCGTTCCTTAATCCTGCAGGAACGATGAATTCACTGCTGAAAAACTTCGGTGGGAGAGAATAGCGTACGCAGTACATCGCACTTGTGAGCGTTGAGAGCCCTCGAGGTATTGTCGTTCCAGCTCCGTTTGTTGCCATTCCGCGCAGATCTCTGCGGACTAAAGCGCGACGTCAAACGCCTGCTGCGACTAATATCGGAGTAGGGGGGCTCAGATTATTCACCTCAATCACAGCCTTGACGTGCGCGATCCTTTCCTTCCGAAAATCCTCGAACACAACGCGCGCACCTGCCTTCCGCAAGTGTATGTCCTTTCGAAAACGTGCAACCTGCTGAGCTACGTCGTGGATGTCTGCATCCCAGTAGAATCTGCTTGGTCTGAGAGTTGAATACCGCGACCAACCCCCGCCTAATCCGTCTCGCTAAGCACACTTTTGTCATGGGCTCTGTCACACTCACTTCTGTTATGCGGAATGAGCTCGAGAATCGACTTGTCGTACTCAGGGAACGACGCATCAAAGTCCCTGGCCGCAACCAGACTTTTTTTCGAAAGGCGCGTCAGATCGGTTTGTATGTGCACTTTTGATAGTGTGGCTTACTGCGACTTCATGCAGTTCAGGCAGATTCTCCTGCGCAATGCAAAGGCGACTTTGTGTACATTCTTCGCATTGCATTGCTGGAATAGGACGTCAACGTTGTCCTGCGCGGACGATGTTACGACTCACATCACACCTGGGGCCGCCGAATAACAGCTTTGTCCATCTTGCTTCAGACATGTCTGGAGGGCAGTCAGGAGCCCCGCCAGGCAAGGACTTCCGCGAGTCTCTCCAGATACTGGCAGCATCGCTGGAGAGGAGGGTTTGACGGAAAGCTTTGTTTGTCTGTGCGAGACTCAGCAAAGTAGTCGGCTTAAGGAGCGCAAAGATCTAAGGTACTGTTATGGTAAACTGGAGTATTAAGCGACCAGCATGGTAGATACCATTCACAAAATAGGGCAATGTGGGAAGCATGCCGGGATTCGCCTCCCGCGTCCTCTTCGTTCCTGCTCTGAGGCGTTTAGTGGGTGGTGTATTGTCGCTTTTGCGTTGCTTTCGGGTACTCCTTTTGCGTTTGCCGTCTTCATAGCAGATTTCGACAAAGCTGATCAGTCTCGGACAATGAAGCAGCTTACACTCCCAGTCACTCTCGTCCTCAGATTCTTGCTTGTCCGATTCTGAACTTGAGTTCAACAATTCATCCGACTCGTAGGGTGTTGTAAATGTTGCCACCCTTAACCGTCTTGCGCCCTCCCCCACTGCAGAAGTTTGCACAGAAACCGGCAACTTTCCTGTCTGGCGACGCGTCGCCGGCATATCTACCTTCTTGCTACCAGGTCAACCAACTTGAATATTTTGCGTATTTGCGTTGTAGTATGGCGACCCCTCACACGACAGAATTAACTCAAGATAGATACAAGTCGGGCAGAGTGAGCAACACGAAAAGGGCATTATCAGAGGCGCCCATTGCCATGGCGGCAGATATGCGCCACATTAAGCGCTTGTTCTAAGCGCTCAACACTAGTGCAGTTCGGCATCTCTCTGCCGCAGCCGATACGATCATCGATACGATGCCACGATTCTCATACTACAACCAGTACACGTCTGGTGTTATAATCACAGCCTGGCGAGGATTGGTTGCCAGCTCATCCTCTCAACCTATGAAATGGCAAATATTCATTATCAGAAGGCTTAGGACAGGGCGCAAGCGGACACACCAGTCCCGGTACGAGCTCGTTTACGCTCGTCACACCAAGCAGCCGCATCCCGAGTATAATCTCCCGTTGCAAGATGCGAACTGTCTGGACAACCCCTGCCTCACCGTATGCCTGGAAAGTTTGGGATTGGATTAGCCTTGAACTGCAGATCCTTCTTCGAGACCACGTACGCTTTGTGCATACAAGAAAGCACGGCCAAGGCCAACCGCCTTTGCTCCAAGACATAATGCCTTTAGCACATCTATCAAATCGACGTCAAACTCATCACACTGCTTCAGGTTCTTGTCGAGTCTAACCTGTACCCCGGCGAATGCCACCGTCAATGTAGACTGATTGTGACTTTGATGAGTGATCATTTAAACATCTAGCGCGGAGACGACATACCCTCTAGCTTCTCAAACACATCTGGACGTTCCTTGCGGATCCTGTACAGGACCTCGAGAGGAGGCAGAGAGCTGGAAGCCCAAACCTCGTGTCAGTGCCTGGTCAGAACATCACCCAGTCTACTTACTACTCCAGCTGTCTCCCTGTGATATAAATGGGTAGATCTCATGACAGTGCTTAATGTGTATGATATTGGCTCACCGCCGTGATTGGATAAGAGGATTCCGTCCACCCCGACCTCAGTGGCTAAAACGGCGTCCTGTGAATGTTGACAGATGAGAATACCCTTCCGAAGAGCTCTTCACGTAAGGCGCGTACCGCAACACACTGAATGCCTTCCGTGATTCCCGTTGCTCAGGGGACCGTTGCAATTGCCGAGTCAGTAATACTCACCTTTGATGACTATCGGCAGCTTTGTGATCGACCGCAGCCACGGAATCGTCTGTCATTTCGTCAGGGTCTGTAGACCGGAGCTTGCGGTGCGACTTGCGGACCTCCTTGAATGTCATGCCCAAGTCCACACTCGCGACCAGTGCGCCAGCCGTGCCGAGCAAGTTGACCTCTCCCTCAATCTCCGTCTCTGCATTCCCCGGCTCGCGAGACATCTCCCCCGCGGTCTGTTGTTTCTCACCCAACTCCTGCGCCTGTGCCTCCCGCTCCTGGTCCTCGAGCTCGAACGGCGCGCGGATGTCGCGTTCCCGGTTCGCCGACACAGGCGCATCGACAGTGAGGAAGATGGCGTTATACCCAAGCTCGACGACCTCGCGCACGCGCCCCTCGGCGATCTCGTTGTCCCGGTGCTTGTAAAGCTGGAAGAAGAGGGGTTGCTCAGGAGACACTCGCGCCGCGGCGATCTCGGACGAGGAGAGCGACGCGTGCGAAGAGACCATCTGGATGATGTTGGTGCGGCCGCAGCCACGGGTGATGTTCGCTTCGCCTGCAGTACTTCCGGTTCGTGAACATTGGGCATTGTTTTTAATAATGGATCCGTACCGAGCGGGTGCCCTAGTTGTGCCAGACCTGCACCACTGGCAAACACTGGAATGGCTGACTTGTAGCCGAGGATCGTCGTAGAAGTATCAACTAGGGAGATCGGCTCGAGTACGCAGGGGTGGAAGAAGAAGCGCGAAAATGCGCGGGCATTTTCGTTACTGGCTGGGCAATAGGTCAGGCATATATCTCACAGTTCTACGTGGAGGGTAGTGACATACTGATTTCATCATCCGCAGCAGACGAATAGTATGCCATTACCTTGTGAGGCATTACCTTCAGTGCGACTTCCTGGACACAGCAGCGATTAGTATTTCTCCCGTGGGAGAGGGTGACAGCTTGTTCACCTCCATGTCTCGTAAGCTGAGAATCCTGTTGATTGCAGGCTTCCGTCTCTGTTCTCTCTCTACACGTAGCTCGTCCTGTGTCTTCTTGCGGGTGTCACGCTCCTTCTTGAGTGCCGCCATAGCAGAGGTGTCTAGACTGCCGAGGTGCTTATCTGGAGGTAGATTCTTATCCAGAGCATTTAAAGGGTGAATAGGCTCGTATACTGCAGTGGCATCGCGGCCGGCATACTTCAGGATTATCTTGGACCCTCCTGGATGTTCCTACGAGAGTTGATAGATACAGGCATTTAGTGTCTCGCTATGGTTGAGGACGCACGGGCAGAAACTCTGTAACATCATATACCTTGTCCTTGATAATAACCCAGCAAGAGCTGCATGATATCAGGAACAGGCGATATCTGAAGTACGTGGTGCTCTCACCTGCTAGTGTTGTGCTGTTTGACTTCCTGCAACGTCCACGTCCGAGACATAGTAGTTTCAATCCACTTGAGAGTTATGGCACGACCCTGAAGCTGGAGAATATCTTCAAGCGTCGTAGCGTCTTCTAGCAGGAATATGGTCAGGTTGATATGGCAATCGGTGGTGGTACGCAATGAAGGCGATATATTCTCATTCGAACTACGACACCCGCCCAATTGCTCGCGCGGTACACATGATTAGTACAGAAGGATACGAGAAGTGCTGATCACGGAGCTGACTTCATTGAAATGCATTGGCAATATGAAGACTATTACCATGTCCCAAGACAACATCTAATGTCTATCACATTTTCGAGCGGTTGAAGAGATAGCCAGTCTGAGCTGATTGAATCATCAGTAGTGCTCACCGGCAAGACGATGAAATCTGAAGCATCAAGCAATGCCACATCGTAATCAATGGCTGGCGCCAATGGTACCCATGGCGAGGTCGTCTGACGGGTCACATTCGCATCGGCTTCTGCTGTCCTCCAATAAACGGGCGGTCCTCCGGTTCCCCTGATCACAATGAGGATCTCGGGCTCCGGCCCGTATCACGGCTTGCGCCACAACGTCATTTCATGCGACGCCGAAAATCCGGTTCGGCGAAAATCCGGTTCGGGGATTCAGCTGCTCTAAAGTTAGTATACAACGCATCCACCTACGTAACGGCTGCCAATGGTGATATTTGAAGCTCTAATAGTGATTAAAACGCATCGTCGCCAGAGCAAAGCAGCACGCCGTATGCCAGGAGCTTAGAGTACAACAATATGCATGTTACAAGCGGGTAGTGTAGACCCTTTCTCTGCAGATCGCTCCATTGCTACTATCACCGCGTCAGAGACTCGCCATTCGCCCGTCGGCGTCACCACGCCAACAAAATGCTCCAGAGAGTTATCGGAGTGTCTACCATCATATCTAGAATTGATCTGGACATAACCAATCTCTTAAATGAGCATGTCATGGTTTCTCCTCCACGGCGGCCCTCGTAAATCACCATATTGGAGCTACAATGATCACCCTTGTTGTAGACTCATCGCAAACACAGCCGGAGAACGAGACTAGCGGCTGAGCGGCTTTATATGAAAGAAGTCGACGTCTTCGACTGGTTCGGGAACATTGTGCCTGTATACACATGTCAAGCTGAAAGCGACATGAATAGAGTGAGCAGCTGTTGCTTACGTCTGTTGAACATGAGGGACAACACATGGTCGTTTCACCGCGTTCTCAAAATGGCTGGAACAATGTGCGCAACTCCAGCTGGGCCAGGAGTTAGGAGAATTATTCTGCATCTTGACCAGTCTGGAATTGTCCGCGTTGAGCAATATCCATTCCGGAATGGAATGATCCACTGTTCCCTCGTATTTCACACAATTCTGAACCTGCAAAGAGGAGAAGTTCAGGTGAAAGCAGCAGGGATACCCAGAGCAACATACACGTTGCCGCCAGTCATATGCGTACCGGAACTTGACTCCGACTGCGTTGAGATCTGCGGGGCACCGCATGCAAACGAACCGCGCGTCTAGTCTGTCCAACTCGACTGGAGTGGCTGTGTGCATGTCCAGGCCGAGTAAGGACAACAGCGAAACCACAACATCATGGCCAGCCTGACTGAATACGAAGGACTCTCGCACGACATGTGTGGGGTCACCATAAAGATAATCATACGACGGATAAGCTAGCACATCGTTCAATGTGTGCAATATACAGTAAGTCCTGGGAGTCTCGAACGTGGCTGTGACCAAGGAAAGCGGATCGGGGACCGTGTCCGTACCGACGCTAGCGGTCTGCACGATAAATTTAAGAGGCAGTTTCTCAAGGAGAGCATTCCGAATGTTGTCACGTCTTGCAGCTATGAATGAGGGAAAAGCCTCCAAGACACGGGCACAGCCTTGAGGCTCCAGTTCAGACGGGGAAGGATCATTAATAAGCACCGAAAACCCCTCCCAGTCATATAACTCGTGAAATGGAGGGAACACATTCCACTGCAACAGAGGCAGGGTTTTCTTGACAGCAGTGCACACCTGGTCAACAACGCGCCTTCTCCTGGTGAGAAGTGCGTTGCGCTCACGCTTGAGCCGGTTTGTCCGATAATATATGATCGTCGGTTCAAGCGTTGCACGAATTCCATCCCAATCTGGTATTGGTCGAATCAACGACAAATCACGGCTGGGATGATAGGGGTAAAGCGAACCATCTTCAGTCAGCTCCGCGTCGATGCTCAGCACATTACTGTCTAGATAGTTGAAGTCTTGCCGCTCATAGCCGAGCTCTTCAAACCGTCCGAAAATTCTGTAAGCTGAGTATACTGAAAAGACCATGTATCCCACATTGAAGCATTACGCACTCATTCCGGCGGGCTTCAATGCGCAGGCGGACCTGCTCCCTACGAGAACGTTCTTGTTCTCCACACCACTCCAAGCAGACCTAGGCATGCTGACACCCGATAGATTGAGAATGAATACTGTTAATGAAGCGAAAAAAGATTCTACCTCGACCACATACTCAACATGCGCAATTCGTGCTGACTTGAAGGACAGAAACGCGTCTTCTGCTCCTGCTTTTTCCGATTCGATAGCCTCTCGATAAGTGGCAACTTGCTTGGCTATATCGTGTATATCGCCAGCCCAATAGAATTGAAGCTTCTTGCGTTCTCAAAATCACGACCGACATCCAGCTGACATATGTCAATGTTCTGAAATTCACTGTAAGCCAAACGTCGGCTACTCACCGTTTCCGGAAGGTATAAGCTCCAATATCGATTTGTCGTAATAGGGAAAGGTTCTCTTGATTTCTCGGTCAAAAACTAAACTGTCAGATCATGTAATCACTTTGTAGGTATGAAGGGCGCCAGCGGACAAATTATTTGGGATCCCGTAGTTCGGCTTGAAGTTGACAGCTTGGTATTGTTGCTTCATCGATACTATTCGGCACGCTTACAATTGAGATTTGGGATTTGGGGTTCGGCGCATCCGGCGCAAATTCGGCGACTTCGGCGCGATTTCGGCTTGCTCAGTTTGATTTCGACAAGCGCGCGCAGAGCAGAGAGCGCACAGGCGGCAGCACTGAGGATGCACTGTGGGCGGGCACACACAGTGTGATTTTGCTCTGTTCTCTTGTCCGGAGAGCTGAGATACAGCGCAAGAGGATTCCGCCTTTTCGGCGCGTTGCGCAGGAGATTATATACATGTAAGCTCGCAAAAATATGTCAGATACGAAGATTAAAATGAATGGGAAGAATGAGATCATTCAGAGGCCTGGGAGTAATACAAGTACACTACTTCATAGCCAATCACAGGTCAAAATACACAAGACCTCAACATGAAGTCAACGGCGCAGGAGCGGACCCTTGAGAACGTTCGCGACTTGCGTCGAGCTCGGGTGTTGAGAACATACCGCATTCGGGCATTGCCAAATAATGCCAAGCAGGCATTAGGCGCACAACAACAGGCGCATCGCGAGGCCGAAATGACAGTTACATATGCCGAAATATTGACAGCTGGACCGAAATGTTGACAGCTAGGCCGAAGTAGAGACAGCTAGGCCGAAATGCTGACAGCTAGGCCGAAATTCTGACAGTAGAGCCTCCCAATTTACTTATGTCCGCTGGCGCACATCATATGTAGGGTCCGACAGTAGCTTCATAGAGCCGACGCACTGCTTTATATAACAGGCTTCGCAGACTCTCCGACGCAATGTGAAATTGACGAGGACATTCTCAGACACGCAACTTTGCATCTAATGGCCGTCCATGTCACGTTTGTGTAATCGACAGCCAGTAAAATAACAATCGCCACTCACGTCGCATTTCGTGTCGCCGAAAAGCAGATCCGCCCAACGTGCTTCGGAGACGTCTGGCGGGCACTCTGGAGCACCACCGGGCCAACACATACGCGCCGATTTCCAGATTGGTCTCGCGTTATCTGCCAGAAGCATCTGACGGAGTCCTCGGTTCGTTTCTACAAGGCTCAGCAGGTCGCGTGGACCGAGCAAGCCGAATATCTAGAGCAAGACAGCATCGAGAATAGCTTCGGTTCCCAGCATCTGATGGCTCACTAAATGCAAGATGTCCAACGGCATTTCCGAAAGGAAGCCCGGCTTGGCTTTGCGCGATTTCATGCTGGACGGTGCTACGTCGGATTGTATTCTGATATATCGGTCAGACACATACCCGGATGCCACCAGTTTACAGGTGTCATGGCACGCAAATATGTGCATCACATACTAAGCGAGTTTCCTGAACAATCAGGACTGATGCGTGTAGCTGCTAGACGCGGACACTGGAAGCCAATTCCAGCCGCCTCATGGTCATTCGATCACTACAGAAGTACTTACGCACCACGAACTTCGACAGTGTCGTGAGCAGAATGGGAGACAATCGATGTTTGTGATGTTGATGCTAACTATATAAGAAGGCAAGTTCAAGTTGATTAGCGCGTGACGCAAAGTTGAAGTCGCCGAATGCAGTCAGGTCTCGGCGCTTATCAAATTAACTCATCGATAATATATATATATATCGATATTAGCAATACGCGTCATATATACGAAGCCACACAGCTTCGCAGACTCGCCAGGGAGAGGGAGATGCCTATGAACGTCTGACTATTATACATGAACACAAATTGGAGCTAAGGCTATGCGCATGGACCGGTATACCGGCTAACTTGGAGTGGCATCTCGGGCCGCTGTACTAATAGACGGATAATATGCGCGGCCAGCCACGTTCCACTGAATACGCTTGTCCGAAAAACACGAGATGTCGAGAGTGGAATGGGATGGTAAGAAAATGACGAGATTTGAGTTGATCTTGGCAATTGCAAGACTGGTTGAGCGAAGCAGCACGCCTTATCCCCTATGCCAGGGATCAGGGCATTACACTTCCGGCTCTTTCTCCGAAGACCGCCCCGTTCCCGCCATCACCGCGTCAAAGAGTCGCCGCTCGGACGTCGGCGTCGTCACGCTAACAGAATGCTTCAGAAAGTTATCGGAGTGACTTCAATCACATTCCTAGATTACTCGTATAATCGATCTCTCAAGTGAGCATGTCGATGCTTCTTCTCTACGTTGGTCCTTGGTAGATCGTCATACGGTAGCTACGATGACCCCCCTTGTCGATTCATCTCAAAAGCAACAGGAGAACGGAATTGGTGCTTGTGCGGCTTTGCATTGAAGAAATCGACGCCTTCTGCTGGCTCGGGAACATTGTGTCTGTATGGAAATGTCAAGCTGACAGTGACACCAATAGAGTGAGCTGCTGCTGCGTACGTCTGTTGAACATGCATGAGTGAAAACACGGTATAGATGCACCGTTTTCTCCGAATGGATACAACAGTGCGCGCAGCTCCAATCGCATCCGAGATCACTCTGCATCTTGACCAGTCTGGTGCTGTTCGCGTCGAGCAACATCCATTCCGGGATTGCATGATCATATATTCCCTTGGAAACTATATAATGCTGAATCTGCAAAGAGGAAAAGTCAGGTGAAGGAAGCAGAGATGCTTAGAGCGACATACGCATTGACGCCAGTTGAACACGTCGTGGAATTTGCTTCCGACTTCGTTGATATTTGCGGGACATCGCATGCAGATGAATCGCGCGTCCAATTTGTCCAGCTCGCCCGGTGTGGTTGTGCGCACATCCAAGCCAAGTACGATCAACAGCGAAACCACAGCATCATGGCCAGCTTCACTGAATTCAAACATGTCTCTCACGACATGTGGGTGGCCAGGAAGATGCCAATGCGGTGGGTTCGACAGAAAAGCTAAGACTTCGCTCAAGGTGGGCAGTATCCAGTGGCGATAGTAGCTCCAACTGGGTTCTGAGCACTGGAATGTGGCCGTGGCCAGGGATAGCGGATTAGATATCGTGTCCGTACTGGCGCTAGCGGTCTGCACGACAAGGTGGGGAGGCAGCTTCTCCAGGAGAATACTTCGAATGTTGTCACGTCTTGCAGCTATGAATGAGGGCAAAGCCTCCAAGACATGGGCACAGCGATGAGGCTCTAGTTCATCCGAAGATGGATCATTGATCAGCACCAAAAATCCCTCCATTTGGTATAGCTCTTGCAACGGAGGGAACGTAGGCCACTGCAATGGTGGGAGGGTTATCTTGAAAGCAGTGCACACCTGATTTACAACGCGTCTCCTCCTCATGAGAAGTGCGCGACGATCACGCTCGAGCCGTTTTGTACGATTGGTCATGATTAACGGTTCAAGCGTTACACGAACCTCGTGCCAATCTGTTATGATTCTAATAAACGACAAATCATGGCGTGAGTGATAAGATAAAAGCGAACCATTTTCAGTTAATTCAGCGTCGACGGTTAATACATCACTGTCGAGATACTTGAAGTCTTGCCGCTCATAGCCGAGCTCTTCAAAGCGTTCGAAGATTCTGAAGCCCAACTGAGCATGCCGAAAAGGCTATGTATCTCACATTAAAGGATCACGTACTTATTCTCGCGGGCTTCAATGCGCAGGCGGACTTGCTCCCTACGGAGGCGTTCTTGTTCTTCCCACCACTCCAAGCAGATCTGGGCATGCTGACACCCGATGAATTGAAAGTTGATGAAGCGAAAAAAAACAGAAAATTTTACCTCGACCACATACTCAACATGCGCAATTCGTGCTGACTTGAAGGACAGAAACGCGTCTTCTGCTCCTGCTTTTTCCGATTCGATAGCCTCTCGATAAGTTGCAATTCGCTTGGCCATATTGTGTATGTCGCCGGCCCAATAGAATTGGAGCTTCTTGCGTTCCCAAAATCGCGACCGACATCCAGCTGACGTATGTCAATGTTCTGAAATTCACTGTAAGCCAAACGTCGGCTACTCACCGTTCCCTGAAGGTATAAGCTCCAACATCGACTTATCGTAATCGGGAAAGGTTCTCTTGAATTTTCGGTCAAAAACTAAACTGTCAGATCATGTAATCACTTTGTAGGGTCCGACAGTAGCTTCATAGAGCCGACGCACTGCTTTTTATAACAGGCTTCGCAGACTCTCCGACGCAATGTGAAATTGACGAGGACATTCTCAGACACGCAACTTTGCATCTAATGGCCGTCCATGTCAAGTTTGTGTAATCGACAGTCAGTGAAATGATAATCGACAGTCAGTGAAATGACAATCGCCACTCACGTCGCATTTCGTGTCGCCGAAAAGCAGATCCGCCCAACGTGCTTCGGAGACGTCTGGTGGACAGTCTGGAGAACCACCTGGCCAATGCATACGCGCCGACTTCCAGATCGGTCTCGCGTTGTCTGCCAGAAGCGTCTGACGGAATCCTCTGTTCGTCCGCGTAAGGCTTAGCAGTTCGCGTGGACCAAGTAATCCGAGTATCTAGAGCAGGGCGGTATTGAAAACGGATTTCATTCCCAGCATGTTGTGGCTCACTAAATGCAAGACGTCCAATGGCATTTCCGAAAAGAAACTCGGCTTGGTTTCGCGCATTTCGGCCGCCAGCACAACCTTCTTACGACCTCTCGCGGAGGTAGACCGTCCATTGTCGTCTTTTGTGCTCGTCTTCCGACCATGTCGATTAAGTTTTCCCTTTGTCATTGTGGCCTGAATGCTTAGACGGCGCTGGCGTTGAGGGTTGTATTCTGAATTCTCGGTCAGACACAACAACTGCTGGTTTCTCGACAACGTGGCACGCAGACATCACATACTAAGTGCGTTTCCTGTACAATCAGGTTCGAGGACAAATGCGTATAGCTGTTGGGAGCGGACACTGGAAGCCAATTCTAGCCGTCTCGTTCGAAAGGATCATAGACGTACTTACGCACTGCGACCGCGACCCTCAACACTCGCGACGTTCGTTGTTGTACAGAGCGGCAATTAATCGACGCTTGTGATATTATATCAGAAGTCTGCCGGTTCAAAATGAAATATGGCGCGTGATGCAAACGATTGATTGGCTGCAGTTACGTAAACTCATCAGCGTTACATAATTAATACGCGCTGCGCTCAATATTTAATCGTCGTTGACGAAGTCATAGCTTCGCAGGGTATCAGCAGGATCCTGCTTATAGTGCGCATCAAGTGTCCGCGACATGCAGCAGTAGTGCATCGCGAGCTGTACCTTTCCAACCACAATCAGAACCCACCCTTTCCCCTCACACGTGCGATGCTGCCTTGCACGCCCTTGATCACGCCCATGACCCCGCTCGTGACGCCGGTCGAGTCGGTAAGCTGAACGCCTTGCGCGTCGCGCCACACACCATCATGTCCGACGCGGTGCAAGTGCGTGTGTTGCACGCGGTGGATTGTGTCGAGCCACTCGCGGCATATTCCCGGGCTATCGACCATCACATTCACCTCGGAACTGTGATACCACGATTGGACGTCTGAACGCGTGCTATGAGTACGAAGTACCTGAGGCCGCTTGCTCTCAGGGAGGCATACCTTGATTGCCATTGCCTTGAATCCCGACTTGGTCATCGACTACCATGAGCTTGACCTGATACATGTAAAGGTCAGTCCAAGTCACAATAATGACTCCACATGCATACATGGCAATTGCGCTGCTGAAGATGCGCATTGATCGGCTTCACCTGATCCCGCGCTAAAGGGGCGACGCTCTGAGTACCATGGCGCCTTCCGAACCGACACACATACCGGTATACCAGTGGTACTTCAGTCTCTCCTTCTCCTCCTCCGTCAACTGCGCATACATCTTCCTCACCACCTCCTCGTTCGTGCCACCCTGCAGCGGCAGCGCCTCGCCGCCGTCATTGAACCCCACGTCCACGTACAAAATGCACTCCACGCCCCTGCGCACCGCGCCCAGCACCGCATCGACGACCGGCGGCGCACTGAACGTCGGCGTCTGGATGAGCACGCGCTTCCGCGCGTACTTGATCGCCGCGAGCCACGCCGACGCCTGCGGGTTCAGGAGCGCCTTCTCGTCGTTGCCCGGCTTGCCGTACGGCCGCCGGTTCACGAGCGCCATCGGCACCTCGTCGTGCGGCGCATGCAGGATGTGTGGCGTGTAGTCCTCGTCGGCCGTCGGGTCGTACGGGACCGTCGCTTGTGTCGTCTGGTCGCCTGCGTCTGCCGCACGTCGGTGAGTCTGTGCCACGGCATGGATCCATATAGGAGGCTTACTGAAGTGGTCCGCGATCGACTGGTACCTCCCGGAGACGAATGGCAAGCCCTCGCCCGCCTCTGCCGTATCTGCGCTGCCGTCCTGATCTGCAGCGACGCGCCCCTCGCGTTGCATCCTCCGGAATATCTCCTCGCCTTGCTTTCCGTCCAGCAGGTGCGTCGACGCGTACCGGTTGTCCATCCCGAACTTGTAGCCCTCCTGCGGGCGCTGGAACGGCTCGCCGAGCAGCGGGAGTGGCGGGTGCATCGGCTTGTACCAGCTCGCGAGCGCCATATCGTACATGCTATCGACAATCGGGCCCTCGAGGTGCACCATCATTTCCATGTTCGGCCTGTCCTGGATGTTGTTCGAGCAGAGAAGTGCTATCTTACGGTCGACGATCAGAAACTTGCTGTGGAACGTGCCTAGAATTGGCCTGCACGCGTATACGTTATCCGACAACGTACAGTCATGAATGCAGAGAGGCAAGCTCACTGGTGAAAGTTTATCACTTCGAGGTCAATCCCGGGCATGTCGCTCTCTTTGGGCAGCTTCACCTCGTCCTGAACCCACTCGTTCTCCTTGACATACAGGTGGCTCTCCGTGATCATCCTCAAATTTGCGCGGTCGTACATTAGCTTCACAACGACCTTCCTGCCTCTCACCTGTGCGCGCCGCGAGAGCTTAATAAGCGCATCACAGATTTTCGTCGCGGATTTGGACGCCTGCCAGAAGTTTGTTGCCAGGAATACCTCGTGCTCCGCTTGGATGATGCAGTCGTAGTGGTGCTGAATAATGTCAGGGATTCTGGTGCGTATTGGTAAGTGCAACGAGAGTAAACAGATGTGGGCGCTCACACGGAAATTATGGACAAATTCACAACTCCTCGAGAGCCGAGAAGTGGCGGAGAGACGGAGCCCGTCCATGGGTCAACATCTAATGTCTTGAGTACATCATGGTATATCTGGCATGCAATGCATCAGTGTTCTGTCCGGCTCAACAATGTAATAAGGCAAAGAGGAGATTTGCTGAACTCATGATTTCAGGCAGCTATCAAACGTCTAAGAGACATCTATGATGCTCGCGAGCATGAGATTTTATAACCCATCTCAAACAAATGCTCCAGTAGTTTTGGCAGCTCCTGTCTCAAGAATTCAAAATCCAAGACAGATCAGCATGCACAGGACAGTCAAGCTGCACATATTTGTGATAATGCGTAGCTAACTGCAGAGATAAAACTGCAATCATCTCGCAAAGATGATGCACTATCCATTGCAATGCACAGGAGAGAACAAGAGCCAGTGCTATGCATTTAAGCAGCTTGACTGTACTCGTGTGATTTCTGTTATAAGCATATTGCCACACGATATTGGAGAGCGACAAGCGTGCTTGAGCCGTTGTTTCGAATGTAAGCGCTCGAAGCATGATATGTTTATGCTGCCTCTAGTCTCAAGCAATATCACGGCAGCACTTGGAAATATCGAGCAGGCGCATTTACTCACCTTCAAAAAGAGATCACTCGGTCTGCTACCAAACTGACCGCATTCCGCTGCTCGGTCCAGGTCCTCCTGGGAAGGCTCGTCGTCCCGCGTAGCTTGCTTGCTTTCCTCTGACACACCCCCGTTCTTGAGCATGCCAGTGAGGGTAGCAAGGATTCCTCCGGTCGCAGTAGGCTTGTGTATTCCATGATGATGTTCTGCGTATAGCGTCTTGCCCAACTCGCCTGGCGCCGACGTGGGCGAGGCAGCGAGAGCAAAAGTGAGGGTCTTGTCGGAGTGCGTTAGGTTGTTTACTCTTTCAGAAACCATGGCAGATTGTGTGATGAAATGTGGGGGACAGGAGGTACATATCTACGGGGGAACTGCCCAGAGCTATGACGACGTTGTGGGACATGACACGCCCCAAGTGGCGCAGCATGTCACTTGATAAACAGGCAGCGATGACCATGCATGCATCCAGCAAGTCAATACGCGCATGTCCTGAGCGATCTAAGACCCGTAGTATGCATACGACGTAGTAGAGCCACAGAAAATAAGCGCTCAATGACATCAGCGGCAACAGCCGCCCAAGATGTTTCCCCAATCTAGAATCAGAATCACTATCGTTTCCACATGGATTGATAAAGCGCTCATACACTACGAGTCTGCACTCCACAGTATCCGTGTGCTTATGCTCTGAATGTATGACTGTTTGCCGATTACTCATGATCGCGGCAAGTCGGTGGCAGGCATCCTATGGTTCCGTCGGGCAGGATGACCCGGATTTGCTGCACATACAAACTCGTTCCTGTGCTACGAGCACTGCCTCATCGCCATGCAGCGGTAAAAAGCGTGGAGAGCGGTGCACACTACGCAAAAGACTTCGGCCCGTCGATGCAGCGCCGCTGAGGGTAATAGACCAACTCAGTAACTCGTTTTCAAATTGTGATCCAAATATGGTGCGGCTGCGGACAATTGCGTCTTTGCTTGTAGGTGTGCATCTCCACGTACCAGAGCTACTGTGCCATTTATCGTTGAATGTATTGATCGCCGTCTCTGCGGTGCCGCATTGCCGCGTAGGTATGTATGGGCGGCCGCCGCTCACTAACGAAAATCCACGCTATGGCGCTTGGGTGCAGGGATCGCATATATAGAGCCAGCCCTTCATGCGCAGTGTGTGTCCTCATTCCGCGTAAGATCACATTCAATGGACACTCTCGTATACTGCGCGCTGCTGCTCCTCGGAGCATCCTGGATTCTGCGCGATTATGTGTCTCGTAATATCTTGAAGCCTCCGTTCGACAATATCCCTGGGCCGCCAGCGGGGTCCTTCTGGAAGGGTGAGTGACTGCCCGCACAGTATATCAACATGTCAGTATAGTAGATAATATATTCAGGTAACCTGAGTCAGTTCTTCGGCCGGGACTGTGGCGACTTTCAGCGAGATGTGGCGCTCACCTATGGGCCTGTTGTCAGAATGCGCGGTTTATTCGGGGTATATTGAGTCGCAGATGCACAGAACACAGGGAGACTAATATGGGAACACTTGACAGAGAGCTATACTCTACGTGTCGGACCCAGTGGCACTGAACACCGTAGTAATAAAAGAGGACCACATTTTTGAGAAACCCGAGAGGGCTATTGCGTACGTGGGGCACTCACCTTCCGCCAACAAGCATCTATAACTAGTGCGTCTTCTAGGATGAATCGGACCATATTTGGACCCGGCCTTCTGTCCACACTCGGTGAGCCTCACCCTAGCTGCATCTCAAAGGGGAAGCTCAGCATGGGTCGTCCCGACGGCAGGCGAAGCCCACCGCAAGCAGCGCAAGATGCTCAACCCCGTCTTCTCCGTGGCACACATGCGCACGATGCTCCCAATCTTCTACGCCATCGCGCACAAAGTAAGGCCATCCGCACCGCGCGCATCGCACCCACGCTCACGGACACGACCCGCAGCTCCGCACGGCGATCGCCGCACGCGTGGACGGCGGCGCGCACGAGGTCGACGTGCTCAACTGGATGGGCCGCGCCGCGCTCGAGCTGATCGGGCAGGGCGGGCTCGGCTACTCGTTCGACCCGCTCGTCGGGGACGCGGACTCGACCGACGGCTACGGCGCCGCCCTCAAGGCGCTCCTGTGCGTCCTCCTCTCCTTCTCTCGCTGCATGACGGTGCGCTCACGCCGCTGCGGATCGCGGCAGACCGAGCCTGACGCGGCTGCACATCGTCCTCCGGCGCGTGTTCCCGTACGCCATCTCCCTCCCGTACGCGCCCGTGCAGGACGTGCGCGCGATCATCGATACGATGAACGCGAAGGCGCGCGGGATATACGAGGCGAAGCGTGCCGCGATGGAGGGCGTGGACGCGGGGGGTCAGGAAGCTGATGGGGGAAAAGACATCATCAGCATACTCAGTGAGTGGGAGTCGCGTAACATTTGATGGGTGCGGCTGATAGGTGCGGCGGGAAGTGCGAGCGAACACGGCGGCGTCGGCGCAGGACCGGCTGTCGGAGGAGGAGGTCATCGCGCAGATGTCGTGCGTGCCATGTGAATAGCCCCCACCGGCGCTGCCATGCTGATGACCTGCCACAGCATTTTCCTGTTCGCCGCGACTGACACCACGTCGAACACCACCGCGCGGATCTTGCAGCTCCTCGCTCAGCATTCGGACGTGCAGGACCAGCTGCGCAAGGAGATCCTGGACGCCGGCGCTGGCGAGGGCCTCTCCTACGACGAGTTGAACCACCTTCCTCTGCTCGACGCAGTGTGCAGGGAGACTTTACGCCTGTATGTTTGCCTGGCATCCTCCGTCTTTGTCACTCACCTTAGTTCCCGGCGGCTGGCATAGGTACCCGCCTGTCACGTCGCTAACCCGCGTGTATGCACAGCACTTTCTATCGCCGGTCGACTAATCCACCGTTTATTGTTGTCAGGACAAACAAGGACACTGTCCTCCCGCTAAGCAGGCCCATCCGCGGGACAGACGGCACCATTATGAGCGAGATCCCTGTCATGAAGGGCACGGAGATCATCATGGGCATCCTTGGTGCGAACGCGAACCAGGAAATGTGGGGTGAGGACGCGCTGGAGTGGCGCCCTGAGCGGTGGCTCGCGCCGCTCCCGCAGAAGGTGACGGGCGCACCCACCCCTGGGGTGTACTCCCATTTGTGAGTCCTGGTGTATCTGCGGCGATGCAAAGATCCCTGATGGCAATTCAGGATGTCGTTCAGTGGCGGCAAGAAGGCCTGCATGTAAGTTGCAGATTTAGGAAAAAGGTTTAATCGTTTGACGATCATGACCTAATTCCTGCCAGCGGATTCAAATTTGCCGAAACGGAGATGAGTGAGCATTAGATTAAAATTCGTCGTGATCGATGCTGACCACAGGTTCTGAGCAGAGGTCGTCCTGTCGGTCTTGCTGTACACATTCTGCTTCGAATTGACATGGAAGCCGATTACCTGGAACGCTGCCGGGGTGCAATACCCTACGGTAGGAAAGGACGACAACACCCCGCAGCTGCCGTTGAAAGTCAGACTATTGAGCGACGGAAAAGCGTGAATCCGGTTCTTGCATACGCAACAGACATCATCTTTCCCGGCGGATAGTCGTGTACTGAGTGACTTCTTTCGTATACTGGACACTATAGTCAGCTTCAAGGACCATTTTACATATTATACAACATGTCAGCAGGTACAGCTCGGCCTCGTATTCTTCTTGGTTCGCAGGCATGCAATCACAGCTTCGCTAAGAGCTCCTCGTGCAGTGCCTTCAGTTCGTCCATCTCGACCTTTTGCTGCGGCCAGCCAATGACGAGTCCCTCGGTGTCCGTGGCAGCCGGCTTCGGGATGACATGGAAGTGTACGTGGTCAACCTCCTGGTGCGCGATGCGGCCGTTGTTCTTCATGGAGAGTCAGCATCCCCGTCTATAGATAAACCGCATGCGAGACAATGGGCCACTAACGCACCTGAAGAATGTTGTAGTTCTCTAAGCCGCCAGCGACAGCGATCTTCTTCCCAACCTTGAGCGTGTCGACGAGATACTCGTCGGGGACGTCGTGGAGCTTCTCTCCATGGTCTAGTATCAATGGAGTTCGAGCGATCACTATAATGTTGAGACACTGTCGGACGTACACTTTGGGATGACGAGCGCATGTCCCTTGGCCAAGGGATTGATGTCGAGGAACGAGTATGACAGGTCGGTTTCTACCAGCTTGAAGCTCGGGATTTCTCCTGTTGGGGAGCTAGACTCACGATCGTATGTTGACCGGCATCAAACGCGTCTCACCCTTGATAATCTTGCAGAAGATACACGAAGCCAATGTCCTGGACATGCTCGAATTGTTAGCGTGCCCGCGCGTCGGACAGCTCGACTCCTACTTTGCACCGGAAGCCATTGTGAGTTGGACTGTGATTGAGCGAGCAGAAGGGCGAGTGCACGGAGTTGACTCTGCCCTGCGCGATATGATGTGTAGAAGCGCCCGCCATATGCACATCATATCCCGGGGTGGCCCGATCGATCGTGATGTGTCGATACGCTGGTACCTGATGTCGCCACGCTTGCCACATCTGACGTATCTCCTTTCAATTCTGGGAAATGACTGCAGAGAAAGGTTTCGAAAACACGTCACTGGACCTGGTCTAAAGCACTGCTGCATTGGCAGGAAAATTGCACATGACTTTGCTGATGCCGCTCCGAACACAATGTTGTCAATGGCAGCGACGTAACTATCTGTGATATCAACAGTTCGTGCCTACTCGTCAGAATCTTGCGCTGCTCGTGATCGATAAACCATACGAGGTATAACTGATATACCTGAGGTTGTTCGCTGTCTTCCGTAGATGAAAAGAGGATCGCTGTCTACCTAACAGGTAACTAGCAATGGCGCTCGGAGGCCACTCGTCCCAGCCCAGCTTCCCCATATCTTGTACTTCTCCTTCTCTACAGGGCTGCCTGTGAGTCGTCTCTGTCATAGTGTCAGACGGAACATCCAAGAGCACTGGTGGCTGCGAGCCGAGCGAATCTACTATGGAGCGATCCCATGGCGACAGCGCGTCATCGAACATTGCAAGAGGTCCCTCGGACGAATTGCTGCGTCGCCGCTTGCTCAGATCGCTATCTAGACTGACTTAAGTTTGTCTGATGCAGCGGCATAGCTCGACATGCAGCGGCCGCCGGCAATCTGCCCTGTGTATTGAACACCCGATTTTGCGCCCATCTAGTCAATCGTCAATCACATGTGCTAATTAGCAGCTGCTATATAGCCTCCGCTACTTTACCGCGCCCTAGTCTTTCCGGAAAGATGATACAGACACCTGAGGTGACCGTAGTCAGCGTTTTCTACAATACCTTCTCTTCGCAAGGTTACCCAATCGGGCGTAGCTCTCTTCCCCCGGAGGGTTTTAGACATTGGTGTTGATGCCCTACTATACGGTAGTGGTAGTGCGTGGTCTTGTAAAAGACCATTCTTCGACCATTCTCAGGTCTCAGGGACTGCACCTTCTCTGCAGCCAGGTGTCTGCGGAGTGATTTGATGCAGACTATCATACGGCAATCACACGGCGGATAATGAGGTAACTGCACAGCTTTCATATGCTACTGGAAGGAGTGCAACCGCTTATTGATGCACAGATAGGCGATTCGTGACGATGAGACTTTTTTGATACTCGCAGCCGCCTGGGAGACACTCTTCGTTCGGCACGAACACCGGGTACTCTAAGCCTCCTGACCCAATCAGAATTGGCGTGCTCGGGAGAAGAACGTGCAAGAGAACATCTTCACCTCCGCTAAATTCAACCGTGAGAACGTGTGCCGTACAGCTCTTGGTTGAATCACAGCGAACAATCCGTCTTTGATGCCCTGGACAAACATGCTACGGGCTGCGAAATATTCTAATACGATGTCTGCAGGAACAGAAGACATTCAAGTGAGCCTTGAAATCCGGAACATCCAGCCATCCGTGTGCCAATGCTCATCGCTTTATCAATTTCCGTGCTTATCGACCCGACGGCCTTCAATACAGTCGTGAACGGGAAACATTGATCCCGGCAGTCTGGCCTTGTAGCGTATTACGAGGTCGAGTATTACGCTCCTCCACAGCTCATGGCGAGTTCTCGTGCACGCGGCCCGCGTAAATCAGCAAAAGCTACGTGATGTATATGTGACTGCGAAGCGATCTCGTTATAAGTTGGAATCGACGCTATGTCCACCAAGCTCCACGTCCACCAATCTTGCGACAGCTTGAAGACTCCCTATAAATCATGCCGTCTGTGCTGTCTACGGCACGTTATGCTTTCGCGGGCCAGGTCTCCCTGCTCCTTGTAGCATTGCTAGTCGTGAGAATATTCCTCCGATACCGTAAATTCAAGCCGTTGCAAAACATCCCAGGGCCGTCCTCCGGGTCGTTTTGGACAGGTACGTCACTAGCCTCTGAATGAAGCTTGTTCTCATCTTTCAACTATGTCAGGAAATATTGCCGAATTCTCCTCTCGTCATAATGCGGCTCTTCAGCGAGAGGTAGCCCTCAACTATGGTCCTGTCGTCAGATTGAGTACCTTCCTTGGGGTAATGGATATTAGTGCATTATCCTAGAACTTTGCTAACACGATATGCTGCACAGACACCCACGTTGTATATCTCAGATCCAACGGCGTTACACCACATTCTGATCAAGGAGGAGAATGTCTTCCAGGAGACAGACGCTTTCATTGCGTGCGTAGACTGGTCTGCATGGTGGATATTGAACAAATGTGTTGGTCTTCAGGTCGAATTATTTGATATTCGGACTGGGTCTTCCATCTACCTTGGGTAAGTGGATGCACGTACTCACACGACAGCGGTAAGTGACTCATAACAAACTCAGGAGAGCACCATCGGAAGCAACGCAAGATGCTCAACCCTGTCTTCTCCGTTAACCACATGCGTCGCCTGCTCCCTCTATTTTATAACATCATTCACAAGGTAATTCGCACCCCGACGTCCTCCGTGTGCGCCGGCACTGATTCCATGAATCGATAGCTCCGGGATGCTATCGCTGCGGAGATTGGCGACGAGCAACGCGAGGTAGACGTGCTCGGCTGGTGCGGCCGCACGGCGCTCGAGCTCATCGGCCAAGGTGGCCTCGGATACTCGTTCGACCCGCTCACCGAGAGAGTACCGAACGAGTATGGAGACGCGCTGAAAGCGCTTTTGTGAGTGCCACCCGCCGCGCTAGTGCTCTGCGTAGACTGAACGCGCCTGCTCGGTCGGCGTCCACACTTGGGCGACAGCCCGACGACGCAGTACCTCGACGCCCTGCGCAGGCTGATGCCGCTAGTCAGCAATCTAGGCCCCGCGTGGTTCCGGCGCGCGGTGCTAGACATGATACCGTCCAAGCGGGTGCAGACAGTGAAGAAGATCATCGACACGATGGGTGCGCGCTCGACCGAGATCTACGAGGCGAAGAAAGCCGCGATACGCGAGGGCGACGAGAAGCTGATCAAGCAGATCGGCGAGGGGAAGGACATCATGAGCGTGCTGAGTGAGTCGCACAATCGTCATCTTCCCGATCAAGCAGACGCTGATAGAGTATACAGTGAAGGCAAATATGGTGGCATCGGAAGCGGACAAGCTTCCGGAGCATGAGCTCATCGCTCAGATGACGTGCGTTATGGTGTATGCTGATTATTCGTTGTCTAACGTGCGGGTCAGCGCTCTGATCTTCGCGGCAACGGATACGACGTCCAACACGCTCGCATGCATTTTGGAGTTGCTGGCTACTTATCCCGACGTTCAGACACAACTGCGCGAAGAGTTGCTGTCCTCTGGTGCCGCGGAGTGCTTGTCGTACGACGAACTGAACAAGCTACCTCTATTGGACGGCATCTGTCGGGAGACCTTACGAGTGTATGTATCATGCATAATCATTGGAAATAGGGCTCAATCGTAGTTTTCTTCGTTGGTTTAGCTATCCACTCGTCACCTTGGCATCACGAGCGTCAGTGTTTGCCAATCGAGTAGCGCTCATTAAATTAACGTTTTATCAGGCCAACTCAAGACGCCTTAGTCCCGCTTGGCGAACCCGTCGTTGGACTTGACGGCACAATCATGAAGGAGATCCTGATTCCAAAGGGTGTGGAAGTCGTGATAGGCACCCTCGGATGCAACACCAACAAATCGCTTTGGGGCGAGGATGCCCTGACATGGAAACCTCATCGGTGGTTATCGACGCTTCCGTCGGCTGTCAGCGATGCGCCTATCCCCGGAGTCTATTCGAACTTGTACGTTGCCATGGGTGATCCTTTGAGCGAGATTAGTAACAGGCCTGCTCGTACAGGATGACGTTCTTGGGAGGGAAACGGGCTTGCATGTAAGTCGTCAGATTCGGTGCCGAGATTTCCCGACATTCTCACAATTTTAATCTAGTGGATTCAAGTTCTCTGAAATGGAGATGAGTGCGTCTGCTCGTCTGCGTCCGTGTCGCGTCTGACATCTTTGTTCAGAGGTTGTCCTGGCGGTCCTCGTGTCCAACTTCGTTTTTGAGCTCTCGAACAAGCCTATTCAGTGGAACGTGGCTGGGGTGTGGTACCCGTCTATTGGGGCAGAGGACAACACGCCCCAGATGCCACTCAAAGTCAGCCGGTATACCGGTCCCTGCGCATAACCTTGGGCTTGATTTATGTCCATGTACAGTAAGCTCGAAGGCTTACTTAATTTTGTGTCTACGCGTTTGATAGCATCCCCGGCGAGTCTGCGAAGCTGTGTGATGTCGTTAAGGTTTAACGGACGGTTATGTGAATATTATATAAGCTTTCAAGCCTCGCGGCGCGTATTCAGATATGGGAAGCGCCGAGACTACATTGCCTTCAACTTTGGGTTACACCCCATTTGACTTGGCACGGCCAGCTAGGGTCAACGGTGTAAGCATTAATTGTCTTTCATTCTGCTTGCCACAGCTGTCGAGGGTTCGCGGTCGCGGTGCGTGAGTACTTCTGTAATCCTATCGAAGGAGACGGCTAGAATTGGCTTGTCCGCACCTAGCACTCATACGCATCTGTCCTCGAACCTGATTATTAGGACGCGCTTAGTATGTGATTGCTGCATGCTATGATGCGAGAAACCAGCGCCGGTAGATGTGCAGTGCCCGACCGAGTGTCAGAATGAAGCAATCGGCACCAGTATCTCTGATAAGGAAAATGAGTATGCATTCATCTGAGGTCTGCTTGTTTCGCATCTCACATACGACTGCCGAGGTTGTGAGTGCAATTCTAGGTTCTAGGCTTCAACTTCGTTCCTGCGCATGTCAGACAAAGCTATTTAATGGAACATGGTTGGACTGTAGTACCCGACTGTCCAGAGGCAGTACACCCCAGATGCCACTCCGAATTAGTTGGTACATGTGGAAATAGCGCGCGCGGCGCCGCGGGTTTTGGGGCGTGCGGCGCGTGATCGGCGGTACCTGGGGCGATCGGCGCCGCGGCGCAGTGGTCCGTGGTCCGTGCGCGAAGGGAAGTTCAGTTAGGCAGAAAATGTGCATACATCAGCTGTTTGTATACAGAGTACCGGAGCTTGGTCACTGCATATTGATGGGTGCGCCGGAGCCATAACGGCGTGGAGTATGTACCGGGATCGTCAATGACAACAGTACACCTGCCCTAAAGCCCGAAGGGTATTTTGAAACCTTTTGCGTTCCGATTTACGCTCCAAGACCCACTACCTCCGGTAGCGGTGATTAACCTTAAGTGTCACGCTCAGTGAACGATGTGATTGTCAAGGTTCTCTCTTGTGCTCGATGCTCGATGCTCGCCGCAATATACAGAGGGAGTGACTTCAGTCATGGAGATAAATCCGCGAAACTAAATACAGAGCAACGCACAGGTGCGCCATGTCTTATGTCTTAAGAGCTCGAGGGCGTTAAATAAAACTTTGTCTGAAAACAGGTGGATATCGCCCCCGAACATGTTGCTACATCGACCAGTCACATCATACTGACATCGCGAAGCATGTGCATGATGATCGACAACCCTCGACCGGCGATTCTGTCGGAAGCCTCGACGCAAACTGCGGCCTGCCATGCTTGTGCTACTCAGGTCCTGTCGCATGCGTACTGGGCTACGACAAGGAGAGCGATAACACATAGTTGACAGGCCCCGCATGTGCAATGCATATCCAGGCACGGTGCTCTCGCACTTAGGCGACGTCCCCTGTATATGGCAATCTGGGCGCGCGTGACATGAGCCCTAGTCTAGGGGTTGGTTGCCGTCGCCTAAGGTCGTGACAGTACAGTACGTCGGCTGCCTGCAAACACTACAAGAGGGGGAACAGCGCGGTGCAATGTCCTGCAGGCTTGCGTGTCGATTCTCGAGGCTTGCGATTGACCACCCCGGCCGCCGAGCGATCACTCGAAGATATGACCGGATGACACGCGCGTCACGGTATTGATCGGCATCGATCGCTCATCAATTTGGTATTCGGGGAAGTGCCGAGACTTGATTGCAGTCAACAACTTCAACCTTGCGTTACACACCATTTGAACTAAGTGTGCTTTATGTTATAACTGGCATCCGCGGTGCAATGTATGTGTCTGACCGATATATAGGAACTTAACAATCGACGCCAATACCGTCCAGATCCAGGCCACAATGACAAAGGGAAAACTTGATCGACACGTTCAGAGGACCGACACAAAAGATGGGAGAAGACGATCTACCACTGCTAGAGGCCGTAGGAAGACTGCGCCTGCGAAGAGAATGCGCAAATCCAAGCCGTGCTTCCTCCCACAAATGCCGTTGGACATCTTGCATTTAGTGAGCCATAAGATGCTGGGACTCGATTCTGTTATCGATATCATTCTGGTCCAGATATTCGGCTTGCTTAGTCCACGAGAATTGCTAAGCCTCGCACGGACGAACCGAGGATTCCGTCAGACGCTTCTGGCAGACAACGCAAGACCAATCTGGAAGTCGGCGCGTACGCGTTGGCCAGGCGGTTCCCCAGACTGCCCGCCAGACGTCTCCGAAGCACGTTGGGCCCACCTGCTCTTCGGTGACACGAAATGCGACGTGAGTGGCGATTGTAAATGGCTTTCCGCCAATAACACAAGTTGCGACGCGATCGGCGTCTAGATGAGAAGGTGCAAGTCTCAGGACGTCCCCGTCAACTTCACATTGCGTCGGAGAGTCTGCGAGGCTTGTATGGTAAAGCAGTGCGTCGGCTCTATGAGATCACTGTCGGAGCTGTTGAACGATTGTATGATCTTACAGCTTGATTGTTGACCGGAAATTCGTGAAAACCTTTCCCGATTACGACAAGTCGATTTTGGAGCTTATACCATCCGGGAACGGTGAGTGGCAGACTATTGGCTTGCCGACACTCTTACGACGCCGACGCGTGTTAGCCGGATGTCGGTCGCGATTTTGGGAACGCAAAAAGTGTCAATATTATTGGGATGGCGACATTCACAACATGTCCAAGCAAGTTGACACATATTTGGAGGATATCCGGCTGGGCAAGGCAGAAGCAGAAGATGCGTTCTCATCCTTCAAATCGGCATGCATTGCACACGTTGAGTATGTGATTGAGGTAGAACCTTCTCTCTGCTTCGTGGTCAGCATCCATCCTCAATGAATTACGACTTAGCATGCGCAGGTGTGCTTGGAGTGGGAAGAAGAACAGGAACGTCTTCGGAAAGCTGAAGAATGTTTCCGTAGGGAGCAGTCACGCCTGCGCATCCAAGCACGCCAGGATAAGTGCGTGATACCTTAATGTGGGATACGTATCCTCTGCAGCGTGCTCAATGTGACGTTCAGAATTTACCACCGCTTCGAAGAGCTCGGCTATGAACGGCGAGACCTCGATTATCTGTACGGGGACGTGTTTCTGTACGGGGACGTGTTGGACGTCGATGCTGAGTTGACGGAAGACGGTCCGCTTCCACCTTAACGTCTTCACCGTGGCTTCTAGTTGATCTATACTATACCAGATTGGCGTGAGGCTCGTGCAACGCTGGAACCGATGATCATGAATCGTCGGACAATACGGCTCAAGCGTGAGCGTGAGGAGCTTATCGAGAGGAGAAAATGCGTCGTAAACGAGGTGTGCACTACTTTCAAGAAATCGCTCCCTCCGTTGCAGTGGCCCACGTTCCCTCCCTTCAACGAGCTATACGAACTGGAGGGATTTTCGGTGCTGATCAATGATCCCTCCTCGGATGAACTGGAGCCTCAACGTTGTGCCCATGTGTTGGAGACTTTGTCCCCATTCATAGCTGCAAGACGTGACGACATTCGGACTATCCTTCTTGAGAAGCTGCCTGCCAAGCTTGTCGTGCAGGCCGGTAGCGTCAGTACGGACACGATATCCGATCCGCTTTCTTTGGCAACAACCATATTCCAGCACTCAGCACCCAGCTGGCACGGCTATCTCGAGAACTCGAACTCCCTGATGTTATACACGTTGGGCGATGTCTTGGCTTATCTGTCGGATCATACATATCTGTCGGATCATACTATTGGCTACACACGTTTAATGCAAGACATCTCATTCAGTCAGGCTGGCCACGATGCTGTGGTTTCGCTGTTGACCTTACTCGGCCTGGACGTGCACACCACTACTCCGGGCGAGTTGAACAAATTAGACGCACGCTTTATCTGCATGCGCTGTCTCGTGAGAATCAGGGAAATCGGATGTCAATACAGGTACGCGATGAATTGGAGGCAATGTGTACGTCGTTCTGGTTCTGGGCATCTGTCCTTCTCCATCTGAACCTCTCCTTGCAGGTTCGGCATCATATGTATTACAGCACCAGGGGAACAGTCGATCATTCGATGCCGGAATGGATGTTGTTTGACGCGAACAATATCAGAGGGCTCAACGTACAGAACAGTCCAATATCTGCTTTTGATCTCAGACGCGACTGGAGTTGCGCGCACTGTTTAAGCCATTTTTATATAATGGTGGATCGACCAGATGTCGTCACTCATGTCCAAAAGGCGTAAGCAATCACCGCTTGATCTATTTGTATTACTCTCAGCTTGACATCCCACTTAGACACAATGTTCCCAAACCAGAAGAAGGCGTCGATTTCTTCAATTCAAAGCCGCACAGGCTCCCGTCAAGTGATCTTGCTGTGTTTGTACTGGGTACATAAACGAGCTCATTCGACGAGGGCTGCCGTGGAGACGTCGCAAGTTGCACCACACGCTCACATAGGAGGTTGGTTATGTCAAGAGCATTTCACAGTAACATTCAAGACACTCAGGTGACTTTCTGAATCCTTCTGGTCCTGCAATCGCCATCTCCCCCTCGACTTCATTCATCCACTTGTGTTTACAGCTTCGACATCTCTGTCTCTTTCCCCTCCCACTCGTGTAGTTGTGGTCCCAGTATCCATTTGATTGGTAACCTGCTTCACGTCCATCCTTTCATATTTTCAATCACAGAGTTCCATCGCTAGGTTATTTTATGAGCAAATTCAGCTTTCAGAGTACATCATAGGGCCGCTGAATTAGCCGCAAATAAGTGTCTGGTTCTAGCAAAGCTGCATTCCATGACAACGACTACGACATCGCTTAGAGGTTTCCGGCAGACCCGCCAGCACCGGTCGAACTGCCAGTCTCGTGCCCTCAGGTTCTGTCGCATGCATATTGAACTTCCGCAAATGGTCATGTGAACTTCCGGCTTGCTTTCCTTGCGTTTGCAACATCATTCTAGGACACGAATGGGTTCGGTTTGATACTTCTTCATTCGTATGTGATTCAACTATATTACAGCATAACAGCTGAGGAGAACGCAGAGGGATGCAAGCCGCGCCTACTCCAGGTCTAATGCGATTGATGAACCCCACCTGCTAGTAATTACGGTACGTAACTGAGTGTACAGGACGACCATGTGATCTACGAGGCACTGTGATAAGTTCTTGTGGTACAGACAGTCCAATATAATACAGTATGTACATGCCCGATAATTGATGCGTCATTCGAGAGCAACGCGCACAGCCAAAAACATTACGGATGATCATGGTTTTGGTGATTTGCAGGCGATACACTGATGCGCACTGGACTTATTCCGGACCATGCAGATAGAACATTAGATGTCGCAGACAGCGGTGCCAGACCAGCGGCAGCCCAGTTAAATCTGGAGACTGGTGGTGATGGTGACAGAGCAGAGGGGGCAGGTGGCGGAGCAGAGGGAGCAGATGACAGAGAGGAAGATGATGGGGAAGGAGATGTCAGGGACGGACCGTTTGGCCTCGGAGCCTCGCAGACGGTACACTTGACAGCCGAGTCAGGGCTCCGGAGCTGACAGAGTCCACAGATCCATTCAGGCTGTCTACCGAGAGAGACAGCAGAAGTCAACAGAGATGACGCCATGCGCTTCACGAAATTGTAGGCCGGGAGCATATGAAGTGGGACAGAAGAAGCAAATTGCCACGCCTTCATGAGGCGAGCGCCAGCATCGGGAGAAGGGGCCACACACGCCGAGGATTTATACCTAGTAAGCGCCTCGAGCGGGACTGAAGCCGCACGTTCTAAAGCCTTCGAGTTCATAACAGTTTCTTGTTCACATTGTTGACTGGAAGTTGACGCGTAAGACGTGACTGCGTCGCAAGCGAGGGTGGTGGGAGCATGCACCGGAGTTAAGGGATGCTCCTGGCAGTAGAGTTTCAGTCAATTATCTTAATCTGCCAACTGCCCTTCGCTTAAGAAATCGCAGTTGCGAGCTAGGTTTGCATGCAGATTAATCTGCCAGCTGCGGCAGATTAATCTACTGTGACAATAAAATGGTACATCCCGGATTCGAACCAACGACCTTAGCGCAGATGAGAATAATAGCATCACAGCGTAATTAGCCAACTGAGCCATATTGGCGACAGTTACCCTTGACCAATCAAAATATATATAACGCAAATTTTACACACAATTTTCGCAAATCATCAAGGCAACTAACTGCTCCAACAAGCATACAGAAATCAATGATAGTGGTAGCTTGATTTACCATGCTTGACCTGGAGCAACTCACCATGGGAAAGCTGAATACACTGGAATCACAGGTCTTTAGAGGCAGATTCATGTGTATTTGTGTTATGGAAGATGTTAAATTGCGAAGATGAAGTTTACAAAATACTCTATATATTGCTTAAAATGGGGTGGACACTAGTTCCACTGTAGCTCAGTTGGCTAATGTATGCTGCGATGCTCTTATTCTCATCTGCGCTGTGCTAAGGTCGTTGGTTCGACCCCGGGATGTACCATTTTATTCTCACAGTAGATTAATCTGCCGCAGCTAGCAGATTAATCTGCATGCAAACCTAGCTCGCAACTGCGATTTCTTAAGCGAAGGGCAGTTGGCAGATTAAGATAATTGACTGAAGTCCCTCCCTGGCAGACCAGGTGCGCCTTTGCGGGAGCATGTGCCTTTGCGGGATGCTCCTCGGCACTGACGGGGACCATAGAGGCAGAGGGGGCAAGAGCGCGCGCTAGTGGGGGATACTCTTGAGAGGGAATCAATTCCACAAGTTGGGGGACGGGAGCATGCACCATCGTTGAATCATGCTCCTGGCATGAATCAGTCTCCTCCTCGCTGTCTTAGTCAATGGTAAAGCTGGTCTGCAATTTGCTGGGCTCGCGTAGTGCGTACGGGTTGCGCGTGAGCGATCGGTCAACGTGAGAACTTGAAGAACTGTTGATGATGGGGGAGGCAGAGGGGGGGTGACAGCTGGGCCCGGGACGGGGGCGGGTGTAGGTGTAGATACTGGTGGTGAGGTGGGGGTGCTTGGCCGTGACGGGTGCTCTACAACTTCCATGGGCTTCATAACCGGTGCTGATGGTGCATCGTCCATATCGACGTCGGCGACTTCTGGTGACGGTAAACTATCCGAGTGTCCATTTGGCATTGATTCTCCTCTTCTTTGGCTGAGAACCTTCATCGTTGGCATCCTCTGTCACAGACTTACCAGTCTGTGCGACCCTGGCATCAGGGGGACTCCCTAACGCCCTACAAGACGTGTGCGACGCCGCGCCAGCGGTGACCTTGTCGGCTGTACCCTAAGGAGGGACTCCTAGAGGCGACGTAGAGAGGCATCACACAGTCGAGCAAGACAAGAGGGGCCCTCGGGCCAGAGCACGCGCAGACAGATGATAAGAGAGGCACTTTTAGTGCATTGACGAGAATCTCAAAGATGAGGATGTAAGTCCTCATCCGTCGTACTTATACATGGCGAGTTGGCCAGTAATGGCCGCCCTAAAGTAATGGCCTGTGCGCGCATTATCTAAGAGAGCACATGATGTGTAACTATAGTGACGAATGTAACTAGTGTGACCATAACGTGAGATACCTGAGGCGCGCGCTACCCTACAGCGCTAACCTAACAGTCAGGTGACCAACAAACTAAAGAGACGCACAGGAGGTGGCTGAGGACCAGAGATGCGGTGTACGCCTAGCGCCGCATGTGGAACCTATAGCGAGGGAAGTATAGTGGCCCCCTGGGCACATCCGTGACATCCTCTCCATCGTCACTGTCATCCAAATGGCACCATGTCGACCACCTTGACTTCTGACGACTGTGACGAAGTCCACCAAGCATTGCGAGAAGGGGAGTGCATCCGGGATCGGTTGCAATGGTGTCTTTGTCGGGTTCCGGTCAGGTTTCATTTGTTGGCAGATTGCGCAACCTTTGACATACTCGGCCACGGTTTTTCGCAGGTTGGGCCACCAGAAGTGCTCTTGCACTTTCAGGGTCGTCCCCCAAATCCCGGGGTGGCCTGCTGCAATTGGGTCGTGGTACCTGGAGATGACGTCCTTTCTCAGACTAGGGTCTTTTGGCATGTACATCCGTCCCTTGTACAAGAGGACTCCTTCGCTATACTGCCAGTCTTCCATTACTGTTCTCAAAGGGGGCGGCTTCCCTTGTTCAAGGGCGTGGAGTCCCTGTTCCACGATTGGGTCAAAGGGCTTCGCAATCTTGATCCGATCGATGATTGGAACTTCGATCGCGTGAACGAATAGGGTGTCGGGCAGCATTTGGATGTCTTTGTTGTCATGTTTGGAGCTGTCCAGGTTCATGAGGTGTGAGAGAGTGTCTGCCATTACCAGTTTCTTTCCGGGGACATGCTGCAGCCGGATGTCAAAATGGGATAGTAGCAGATGCCATCTTGCTATCTTTGGGCACTTCGCCAGTATGTAAGGTTCTGGTGATCACTCCTGATCAAGATCTGATGTGGACCCCCTTCTAGAAGGTGGTGCCATTCTTCCAGTGCACGAACCACTCCTAGGAGTTCTCAATCGTAGATTTCGTAATTTTGTTCTGCCGGGGGTGAGGGATTGCGACAGATAGCCTACCGGTCGCTCATTTCCATTATCGTCTTTTTGTTTGAGTACTGCTCTGAGGGAAAATGGCGAGGCATCAGTTTTCAGGATGAAGGGTTTCTCTCTGTTGGAGAGGAGCAGCACGGGGGCTGTTACAAATTTGTCTTTTAGGAATTCGAACACCTCATTTTCTCAATTCGTCCATTTGAACCCTGTGCCTGTCGCAGTTTTTTTGAGATCAATGAGTGGTTGCGCATGCGTGGAATAGTGGTCGATGAATTTCCTGTAGAAATTTGCAAACCCTAAGAAAGAGCGGACCCCCTTGACATTCCGTGGAGGCAGCCAGTCACGGATCCCCTTGAGCTTGGCAGGGTCCATCTGGACCTGACCAGGAGTGATTACAAGCCCAAGGAACTCTACCCTTTCTACTCCAAATGTGCACTTTTCTGGTTTCATGAACAATTTTTCTTTGGCCAGTTTATGCAGGACCCGTCACTCTCGCTTCCTATGGGTCGCCTGATCCAGAGAGAAGATGAGGATATCGTCCATGTAGACCCCTCAGCAATTTCTTTTTTTAGTATTTCGTTCATCATCACTTGAAATGTTGCCGGTGAATTGCACATTCCAAAAAACATTACTGTCGGTTCGTAGAGGCCCGCATTAGTCTTGAATGCGCCCTTCCACTGGTTGCCTTCTCGGATTCGTATGTTGTTATATCCCGCTCGTAGGTCCATTTTGGTGAATATCTTCGCCCCCTTCAGCTTCTCAATGAGTTCAGAGATTGAAGGCAGGGGATAGGCGTTCTTAACCGTCCCTTCATTCAGGTATCAATAGTCTTGACAGGGTCTCATCGCTCCGTCTTTCTTTGGAATGAAGAAGGCAGGGGAAGCCATGGGGGATTTCGATGGTTGGATGAATCCCTTGGCGAGATTCTCTATCAGGAATTTGTCCATGGCCTTCTGCTCTCTGGGGGACAGCGAGTATCCCATGGTCTCAATGGGGGGAATGCGGTTGCTGCTTTCTTGCTGAAGACATGTGCAAAGTCCTTCAGGTGTTCGGGGATGGCGTCTTCCGTGGGTCCCCCTTTTGCTGCCTCACAGAGCTCTTGGGACTTCATCATCGCTTTGCGTATATGGGAGAGGGCGACAACTCTTTGTCAGAACCGCTTCTGGGTTTTGGTTTTAGGAGTGATCAGCTTCTTGGCTTGGACAAATCTCCTTAGCAGTTGATACTCTTTGTCTGAGACGGGGTTTTCAGTTGGTTGTTGAGTGTCAGTGGAACTGAAGCCCTTTTCCCCTCTCTTTGTCTCATCGAGTTCTTCCACCTGGACCACTTTGGGGGTGAGGGCTAGTTCAAATATTATTTGCGCGATACACATTCCAGGAATGATGCGGTGGGGCATTGTCAACTGGTTGAATAGGATGACCTGGACCTCTCCTCGGTAGTCGGGGTCGATTACCCCTGCCCCGACTGTGAGTCCGTGTTTGAGCGTGAGACCCAAGCGTGAGGCTATCCTCCTATAGGACCCTTTTGGAATCTCCATCCGAACTCCAGTGGGGATCGGTTTCCATCCCCCAGGAGCGATCTCCTCCCCTTTTGAAGTGTATAGGTCATACCCAACAGCACCGTCAGTTCCCCTCGTTGGGAGCTTTCCCTCGGGGGTTACTGTCATCTTGACAGTGTCGAGTTGTACTATGGTGTCGGTTGCTCAGTTTTTTTCTGTCGGTTTGTTAGGGCTGATATCGATTTTCCCTGTTGCCCAATTGATGACAGGGCTTTCTTTCTTTAGCCAGTTATATCTGAGGATCATTTCCTCCTTCCCGATGTTTCCCACGAGGAAGCGGACTTTGCGTTCCTTTCCCCCATATTCGATGGGGAGGAAAACTTCTCGATCTACCTGTCCATCTTTGTTGGTGGCTCCATTGACGTTTCGGATGGTGATCGGGTTTTGCAGGGTTGAGTTATGATTTGATGTCGAATGATGTGGATCAGAGAGGACATGGCTCCTGAGCCGATGAGGGCGTTCACTTTCATGGGTTTTGGCAGCTTTAGGGTTACAGGGATAAACAGCAACCTGTCGCGTTCATACGGGGTAATTACATGGGCTGTGCTTTCAGGAGGTAAGACCGTGTGCTTCCTCCCTACTCGAAATCCTGATCGTCAAGAAACTGAGCAAGGAACGAGGGGTTCTAAGCTTTGAGAATTCGGATTGCGTTGACGGCTTCTTCTACTGCCGTGGCCCCATCGTCCTCCTCCTCGGTGTCTTCTTCTTCCATGTGAGCGGTGGAGGTTCCTTCCTCTATTGCCTCTGCCTTTCGAGCCCTACCCTTGGTGGGGGGTCTTCTTCTTTCGCTTCGGGCAGTTGCTGGAGAGGTGGCCCTTCTCTTTGCAGTTGAAGCATCGTCCTTCAGTTTGAAGCTTGCGTCGTTCTTCTGTGGACATTCGATTGATGTCCATTGCATTTGGGTCCTTCGCAGGGGTGGGTGTGGCTGGGGTGCTTGGCCCCTTAGCTTGCCACTGGGGTTTTTTCTTGGGGTCCCCTCGGCCCTTAAATAACGTATTATAATTGTTCTCGTTAATGGACGCCTGCTTCATCCAGTCGGTGAGGGTTATGACTGGGGGGACGATGTTTATGATGTGTGTTACGAGTGCGGGCCTGGTGGCTCTCTTGTACAGGGTGACAAGGAGTGGGTTGCACGTTTGTCGGTCCAGCCCTGCATTCCCTACGAGGTTGTCGAACTCAATGTTGAAGTCGTCGATGTTCTTTTTCTCTTGTCTGGGATCAAAGAGATCGTTGTTGGTCTTCTGTTTTTCTTTGATAGGTCCGAATGCGGCATCAAATTCCACGCTGAACTGGAGCAGCGTGGGGAGGATGAATGCTCCTGTTGTTGGGTCTGTGTGCTTGGCGTAGTAATTCTCCTTCCACTGGTCTACTCGGTTGCTCCCCCGAATGTAGGGCATGATGAAGAGGATTTTCTGGTCATCGGTTTGGTAGTCCATGGTGAACATGGTGAACCATGTGTTGCAGTCATTCTTGAAGCACTGTAGCTTCTTTTGTTCTCCCTTGAATGGTTCGGGAGTGGCGAGCTTTATGCGCTTTCCCCGGGCTGGTTGGGCAAACTGCGCACCCCATCCTGTGGGGTTTCCTCCACCTGGGGGGCCTCCTCCACCGGGTGGGCCTCCTCCACCGGCAGTCCTCCTGGATTGCCTCCTGTGCTGCCTGGCAGATTGCTACTGCCACCCGGGGGACCTCCACCCCCGGGGGGACCTCCCCCTCCAGGAATTCCTCCTCCTCCAGGCGCTCCTGTTCCGGTGGGGTTTATTCCACCAATATTTCCAGGTAGCGGATTATTAGTTGTCTGAGGGATATTGGCCACTCCCCCTGTGCCCTGGCTCGTGCCGCCGCTTCCTGAAATAGCACTTCCGCCCAGGGTTGTACTTCCCATACCCATGCCTCCTCTGGCGGGGGCGGGGTTCGTTGTCTGTCCTCTGAGTTGTCCATCGCCTGTTCACGATATGACAATGCTTGGTGTCATTAAGTCTGTGACCGTTCCAAAGCATTCAAAAGCGGTGCGTGTCTGCTCCAAAGGATCATTCAAAGATGGGGGTAGCTGTACCCATGAGGGTACGAGCTTGTCTGGTGTTGGGATGGTGAGGTATCCTCCCTTTGTGAAGAATCCTGCAGGGGGATCTCTCCACTCGTGTTTCTCTTCATGGTAGATGCATCTGTGTATTTCGGGGAGCAGGTGGATCAATCGGTTCGGGAGGTCCGGGTCAAAGCGTTGCATGGACTTGCACTTTGATAAGTGAGCCTGGTAAGAGCTCGACCTTCTGTTATAGATTGAATATCCATTCAGCTGAAACCTCTCAGTTGAGTTACTCAGCGTGTTGAGTAGTGCACTACTCGTTGGACTCAGCATAGTCGAGCGTCAATATACTAGCTGCAGGCTTAATTGCTCAAGCCTTTGAGAATGAGTATAAGATCCTTGTAATTCAACAAGGTCGAGCTGAGGAACTCGACCAGTACTTATATTTACAGCAGGGTTTTTATACTATGATTCTGTAATCGGGGTCATAGTGTCCTTGGTACTACTACCACTAAGTCCATATGGTTAGTATGCTACGATAACTAAGCTGAGATGCTGCGGTTGAGCGCAACAGTGGTTGAAACGCAGAAGCTCTGTGGTTATACACAGGATATCAGCTAGAACCTGATACGCTACGAGATCATGGGCATAGGGCTGTTGTACATGAAACAAGGGTCACTGGTTGAACAGGGAACCCTAGAAATAAATACGCAATAATATGGTTGAACGCTAAGTCCTCTCCTCCAGTGAGGCGTCAAAGATATATGAAATCGTACGGACCATAACAGCAACGTGTTATACGCACCTCCTCATATCTTCGTCCCCACCCATTCTCTCACTCTCCAAAATCAACAACGTCCTTCAACACATATCCCCTAACACCGAACCTTTCAACTCTCACCTTCTCGGCATGGAATGGTACGAGGTACTCCGGAACACCACATTCTGGTACCGTCTTCACCATGCCAACGTCCACCACACCAACCCTATTCAATTTTCCAACTTCAACTGGATCAACGACAAATCCACGAAGCTCCGATCCTCTATTACGTATCCTTCCCAGACGACGACACACACATCATCCTCGAACACATCGAAGAATCTCTTGCCAGCATCCAACGCATCACTCGCAAACGCGACGTATTCAACCCTCAGATATCTTGGGAGATCATCAGCTCCACACCCATTTCTGCAGTGAGTTTGTCTGTCGAAATTCACGGGAAGGCGCCCGCTTGTGAGGCTACACGCTCCCTTCCAGACTCCAGGGACTTCATCTGGATGGGTTAACAAACGCGTGGTGTAGGTACGTACAATCCGTCCCATTTTATACTAGCGGTAACTCATCTACCCGTACCGCCCCGATTATCAGCCCCCCGACTCCCGCCGTGCCCGCCATTTCCGCCTTGGTGCACTATTGACTCCGATCGATGTGCGACTCCGATCGCACCATCGTGCGCCGAGCGCGTTGACTTCCAACATCTTCTGCATCATAGTTATACTTTTTCTACTCATTCTCCACCCATTTTCTCAAGTATTTATTGAACAAGCGTTGGCCTAACTCGGGGCCGGTATGGCGTTAGTTCCACTCCTTCGGGGTACCTATCCTGCGGGGTATAAATGGTCTCTTAGCAATCACCTGCAACCCTCTTTTCTCTCTTACCACCACCATTGCCTTAGGCGCTCACGTACCGTCCACCCATACGCCGACCCCCACGCACCGTCTCTCCCACCATGAACACCCAACGCACCGTCCCCAACACCCAGAGGGTCCAAACCGAAACCACATCAGCCACCTTTGCATTTGATCTACTTTTCAATGCTGCCCAGAGTATCCACCGGGCACACGAAACCAACTCCTCCAACTATGCTCTTCCACTTTGGAAGACTCACGTATCCTACCTCTTTACCGCAATCCAACATGGAGCTGACGAAATCGCTCACACCGAAGCCCTCACCTTACTCACAGTGCGAGACACAGTCCGCCAACTTGCCAACCACTTAGACGCCATTCTGGCGCCTACTTTTCCCAACCCTATGCCCTACCCTATTCCCACACCTCCACCCTCACCGCCTGCTGCACGCACCACTATCCAGACCCATCAGGCGCCATACATCAAACACTTAGTCACCACATCCCGAATCCCACGACGCAAAACACCCCTGCCCAAACTCCACTGGGTACCCAACAAACCACCTACTCCCAACCCTACCCCTCCTGTAACCTCACCAGCGATTACATCAACCCCGACTGTTACCGTCAAATCACCTAAACAGTCCACTACCCCACCGCCTCCTCCCACACACAACCACTCCCCCACACCATCCGCTCATACAGCGGATTCGGACGACACTGCTCACCCCCAACTCAGCCACAACTCACCCACGCCCACTCCTTCGGAACTATCCGCCGAAGACTACGCCATCAATTATGGCACCCTCGCTGAACGTGCCATGTTTCCCCACTATTTTGGCCCTGATGGCCGACGTCTCACTCCCCCAATTCGCTCACCCGTCTCTCAATCACCCATCCCATCCGCACCCCCACTCCCTTCACCCATAACCACTCCTCCCTCCGTGGCTACCCCTGCGGACACCACCGACGATTCTCCTCCTCAATCATGCAGACCGCTTTGGGTTGATCAAACTATGACAGCCCTCCTGGAACCTCCCATGTACGACCACCCCATCGGACCTACACCTTCCCTCGACATGATTCGTAATACCAAACCTCCCACCCCGATCCCTAACACTTACACTGTCCAAATCAACGGCATTGCATGTCGCTACGCTGACGGCACTCGCGTTACCGATCAAGACCTTGCCGACGAATTCTTTTACGCACTCAGTCGAACTCCCTTCTACACCATTGCTCCACGACCATACCCCTTTACACCTCACTTCATACGTTGGATGAACCCCAACATCCCTGACCACAAGACGCACTCCTCTGTTCTCCTCTCGTTCACCGATGCCGACGACGGCCATATACTCAAAGCGCTCGAGAGCGCCATCCATGACTTTAACTACGGCGTCATCACCTCCCACTTCCACGGACGCGTATCCATGACTATCCGTTCTCGTACCTGACCGCCTTCCCACATGCCACCTTGCAAGAAGTCCGGGTTCTTCTGCTACGTACTTTTCCTCTTAGTTTTCACCTCCCATTTTCTTTTCTTTTCTTTTCTCTCTACGTATCACTAGAGCGATTGGAGTCGCCTAACCTCGGGGCTTCTTCCATCTGCTCGCCCTCTTATACGATACATAACCGACGTACGACCCCGCACACCACCCTACTCGTGTCTTTCGTAAACTATCACCTTCGACCTTGGGCTCTCGTTAGCTGCCGCACATGTACTTAGGATACTGACTGCGGGATATAAATGGTTGTCTCTCTCTCTTAGCAATCACCTGACCTCGATTGGAAGTGCCGCACGCGCGTTACAACTTGTTTACAATTGAATGTGCTTAGTTGCAATTTATATTGATTACGTGTTCATTACTACTAGTTGCAACGCGTTGCAACGCGCACTCGGTTTTCCCGACATTTGGGTCTAGCTGAGGCATCGGGTTTCCAGCCTCGGGGGTGCTCTCGATGATCGGAAAAGGTACTGTGCCTAAAGACTTGAAATTGGTGTGTGACAGAACGGTTCTATTCTCCTGAGTTGTTGCTTGAGTTGTTGCTTGTGTCAGAATCAGACCAGGAACTCGAGAAGCTAGGAGACACTCCTGCCTGACTTTTAGGAGCAGCAGTAATTGGTGCAGGAAATGATCAAGGCTGCCAGACATTGCTGCCTCATCATTTCACTGTGAACTTGCACCCTACCACCGCAGTATCTAGCACGTCTGTGGTCTTGTACCCAGACCTGTAAAAGGATTCGCGCCCCGCCACCGCAGTCTCAAACAGGTCTGGGGCCTTTAAATGGAGAGACCCCCCATGTTCTTTAATGCTCTATCATCACAGTCACATCAGCTTCGTAAAGCTGTCAGATGGCATGTCTCTGATGAACCCATTTTTCGCTACCATAACTCTCTCTCCATTTATATTTTTAGTGAGCTGTGCTCCCCCGCGCGCGTGGCCGACGATCGTGCTGTGCACCCGCAAACCGAAAATTCGCAGGTGGTGGTGTGGTGTGTTGTGTATTTCTAGGCGTGGCTCGTAGGCGACTGCTCATGTATGTGCCGATTTGACCTCCGTGTTGACCGTGCAGCAGATCGCTGCGTGTACCGCTCGAGCCGCCCACAATCGATCAGGACAGAACATCTAGACCCAAAGCACGGTATGACTTCCACCATCCGTAGACAATGCCGTCAATCAAAGCAGCAACGCGTTCCGTGACGGTGTGGCTGTAATCTGGATCTCAGACGGACAGATTCATTTCAGCAATTGTTCGCCCGAAGCTTCGTTCGACTTCGGAGAGTCCTCAACTGCACGTTGCTCTGTGTGCTGCAGCTGGGCCCCGGCAATGGGCGGGCATCTCGCACAGAAAGGGACGTTGGAGATGACATATCGTTCGAGGACGCGTGACAGTCTCGGTGTAGATTCATCTCATGTTCCGCCCTGTATCCTGAAAGCTGAATTTGCTCATCAGCTAGTCGAAACGGTGGCGTTCTGTGATTGCCATGATGTGTACAAAGCTGGCTGCCAATCAAAGTGTAGTGTCTGGGGCTACGGGTACGGATACACGAGAGGAAGGGGCAAGAGCCCTAATGCAACGCGAGATGCCGAAGCTATAAGTCAAATGAGATAGCGGAAGAATAAAGAAATTTGAAGTTTGGGGTACACATGATGATGGCGAGACCGGAAGGGTCCAGGAAGTTACCGGAGTGTCTTGGATCATATTCTGAGCTTCTCTTGACATGATCAACCTCTTCGGCGAGCGTGCGGTGCAATGTCTGGTCACCCCACGGCAGCCCTCGTGAGATCATCCGATGGTGGCTACCACGATTCCGCTTGCAGATTCATCGTAAACACGGCGGTGGTGCTTATGCGGCTTCGCATTGAAGAAATCGACGCCTTCTTCTGGTTCCGGAACACCGTGTCTGCAGGAAAATGTCACGCTGGAGGCGACGCGAACAGGATGAGCGGGCGTCGCTTACATCTGTTGAACATGAGCGACGACGGCCGGTCGGTGCGCCGTCTTCTCAAAATGGCAGGAACAGCGCGCGCAGCTCCAGTCGCATCCGAGGTCGAGATCAGACAGTGCACTGTTCTGCATCTTGACCAGTCTGGTATTGTGCGTGTCGAGCAGCATCCATTTCGGCACCGCATGGTCGGCTGTTCTCTTGTAAAGCTTGTGATGCAGGACCTGCAAGGAGGGCTTCAGGCGAAGAAGAACAGATGCCCAGAACCAGACCGACTTACACATTGGTACCAGTTCATTGCGTACCTGTATTTGCTTCCGAGTTCGTTGACATTCGCGGGACAGCGCATGCAGATGAACCGCGCGTCTAGTTTGTTCAGCTCGCCCGGAGTGGTTGTGCGCGCGTCCAGGCCGAGCACGGTCAACAGCGAGACGACAGCATCGTGGCCAGCCTGACTGAATGAGATGTCTTGCATTAAACGTGTGTAGCCAACTGTACGATCCGACAGATAAGCCAAGACATCGCCCAACGTGTATGGTATCAGGAGGTCCTCGAGATAGCAGCCGGGCCAGATGGGTACTTGGAATATGGTTGTGACCAAAGAAAGCGGATCGGATATCGTGTCCGTACTGACGCTACCGGCCTGCACGACAAGCTTGGCAGGCAGCTTCTCAAGAAGGATAGTCCGAATGTCGTCACGTCTTGCAGCTATGAATGGGGACAAAGTCTCCAACACATGGGCACAACGTTGAGGCTCCAGTTCATCCGAGGAGGGATCATTGATCAGCACCGAAAATCCCTCCAGTTCGTATAGCTCGTTGAAGGGAGGGAACATGGGCCACTGCAACGGAGGGAGCGATTTCTTGAAAGTAGTGCACACCTCGTTTACAACGCGTTTTCTCCTCTCGATAAGCTCCTCACGCTCACGCTCGAGCCGTATTGTCCGACGACATCTGATCGTCGGTTCCAGCGTTGCACGAGCCTCACGCCAGTCTGGTATAGTATAGATTAACTAGAAGCCACGGTGAAGATGTTAAGGTGGAAGCGGACCGTCTTCCGTCAACTCAGCATCGACGCGCAACACGTCCCCGTACAGATGATCGATGTCTCGCCGTTCATAGCCGAGCTCTTCGAAGCGGTTGTAAATTCTGAACGTCAAATTGAGCATGCTGCAGAGGATACGTATCCCACATTAAGGTATCACGCACTTATCTTGGCGTGCTTGGATGCGCAGGCGTGACTGCTCTTCCTCCCACTGCAAGCAGACCTGCGCATGCTAAGTCGTAATTCATTGAGGATGGATGCTGACCACGAAGCAGAGAGAAGGTTCTACCTCAATCACATACTCAACGTGTGCAATGCATGCCGATTTGAAGGATGAGAACGCATCTTCTGCTTCTGCCTTGCCCAGCCGGATATCCTCCAAATATGTGTCAACTTGCTTGGACATGTTGTGAATGTCGCCATCCCAATAATATTGACACTTTTTGCGTTCCCAAAATCGCGACCGACATCCGGCTAACACGCGTCGGCGTCGTAAGAGTGTCGGCAAGCCAATAGTCTGCCACTCACCGTTCCCGGATGGTATAAGCTCCAAAATCGACTTGTCGTAATCGGGAAAGGTTTTCACGAATTTCCGGTCAACAATCAAGCTGTAAGATCATACAATCGTTCAACAGCTCCGACAGTGATCTCATAGAGCCGACGCACTGCTTTACCATACAAGCCTCGCAGACTCTCCGACGCAATGTGAAGTTGACGGGGACGTCCTGAGACTTGCACCTTCTCATCTAGACGCCGATCGCGTCGCAACTTGTGTTATTGGCGGAAAGCCATTTACAATCGCCACTCACGTCGCATTTCGTGTCACCGAAGAGCAGGTGGGCCCAACGTGCTTCGGAGACGTCTGGCGGGCAGTCTGGGGAACCGCCTGGCCAACGCGTACGCGCCGACTTCCAGATTGGTCTTGCGTTGTCTGCCAGAAGCGTCTGACGGAATCCTCGGTTCGTCCGTGCGAGGCTTAGCAATTCTCGTGGACTAAGCAAGCCGAATATCTGGACCAGAATGATATCGATAACAGAATCGAGTCCCAGCATCTTATGGCTCACTAAATGCAAGATGTCCAACGGCATTTGTGGGAGGAAGCACGGCTTGGATTTGCGCATTCTCTTCGCAGGCGCAGTCTTCCTACGACCTCTAGCAGTGGTAGATCGTCTTCTCCCATCTTTTGTGTCGGTCTTCTGAACGTGTCGATCAAGTTTTCCCTTTGTCATTGTGGCCTGGATCTGGACGGTATTGGCGTCGATTGTTAAGTTCCTATGTATCGGTCAGACACATACATTGCACCGCGGATGCCAGTTATAACATAAAGCACACTTGGTTCAAATGGCGTGTAACGCAAGGTTGAAGTTGTTGACTGCAATCAAGTCTCGGCGCTTCCCCGAATACCAAATTGATGAGTGATCGATGCCGATCAATACCGTGACGCGCGTTTCATCCGGTCATATCGATCGCTCGGCGGCCGGGGTGGTCAATCGTCAATCGCAAGCCTCGAGAATCGACACGCAAGCCTGCAGGACATTGCACCGCGCTGTTCCCCCTCTTGTAGTGTTTGCAGGCAGCCGACGTACTGTACTGTCACGACCTTAGGCGACGGCAACCAACCCCTAGACTAGGGCTCATGTCACGCGCGCCTATATCTCAGCAGGAGTGACCGGTCGTTACAGATTGCCATACAGTTGACTCACTCATAATGCATACACTCATAATGCATATCTAGTCATAATGCATAGCTGGAGCCGGGAACCACCATGGGGAGCAGGGAGTTATGCATAGATCGTCATACTGGATAATGCATAGCCTAATCATCGGCAAAACGCGAACCTTCATATCTAGTCCGCTAGCTATTGTAAATAGCAGCTCGGTAGATATACGTAAATACGAGCAGATACTACGCACAGGGTACTGGCAGGATCAATGAGGACTGAAATATAATTTGTAGGATCAACGAGGACCGAAATACTATTTTCAGGATTAATGAGGATCAACATGTTATTTGCAGGATCAAAGAGGACCGAATTTGCAGGATCAATGAGGACCGGAATATTAGTTGCAGGATCAAAGAGGACTGAAATGTTATTTTCAGGATTTAAGAAGATGTACATATTCATTGCAGGACTAATGAGCACAGCAGTACTAATGGCAGTCACAAGAGGCATGGTCTAAGCATAGATCCTCAGAGAGCACACTAAAGAGAAAGTCATGGATACATGTACTATAGGTTACAACCACCATAAGGATAGAAGCAAGGAGAACATCAATGGGGGCACCCTGTTAAGTACAGGTGATGGTAAAGGATTGGCTACTACCCATTATAAAGCACATGAAGCTGAGCGCACGTAGTGTGGGAGGCATCTGGGTATCTGAGTGTGACCTCCTGTCCGATTTAGTAAGTCCCTTACTTGATCGGGAAATGCCTTTCGTCATACTTTGTAGTCTGTCATAATTTCGTTCGGCTCTTGAATCTTATCCATTATATCATAAAGGCTGGCTTTTGTCACTGTCGACGTGTCCAATCTTCTCTCTCCTTCAATCTATATGGCATCCTCTCGAAGTTGACGCATCCGCCACTCTCTCTCTCTCCCTCGTCTCTCTTTTGTCACGGACTCACCAGTCCGTGCGACCCTGGACTCAGGGGGATCCCTACACGCCTGCATAGACGTAAGTCGACGCACCCGGCGTACTCATAGGACAACCCCAGATGGACTCATAGGTCCATCCCGAAGGTGCCCAGCCACCTGAGGTCCCCAGACGTCGAAGACGCTGGCTCACAGACTAGCAGTCGAGATAGAGGCCCCGGGCCAGCAGCAACACAGACTAGAGATGAGTGAGGGACCTAAGTCCATTGACGAGAATCTTAGAGATGGGGTATCAACCCACATCTCGACGTATTATATACATGCGCATGGTAACTACCGAGCAGGCCCTAAAGTAGTGGTCTGTGCACCGCTATCTAAGGGGTCATGTGCAAGGACATGTGACATGTAAGTAATGTGACCATTAAGTAGGCACCTGACGTGCGCGCTACCCTACAGTGCTAATCTACTGGGTCAGCTGATCTAGACGGAGTGAGACGACGTGGAGGTGGCTGAAGGCTCAGAGAGGCGCGCGCGACACGTAGCGGCGCCCATAAGACCTATAGCGAGAGTTGTCAGATATCCCCCGGATATTCTGTGACATCTTTCTCCTTCCCCTCTTGATGTCATGCATTGCAATCATTACTTGCGGCCCTGCTCACTGGGTGCGCAGTATGCCTATTCCTTTCTCCCTCCAGTGCATGCCCTGCCAACCCTACTAATCCTACTGCTGTTAAGCTTCTTGTCATGACAGGCACACAGCGCTGGACAGTGCTCGCCTCTGCACTCCTTTGGGTACTCCTCACCCTCACTTCCTGATATCTGGTGCGTCTACTGTCATATTTTCTCCCTTTCCATGCGCATATATGCACTTTCCTGCACCTGAGTCCATTCTTATGTAGGATTTCATTCGCGTTAGGCTGTGGCTGCGCCCTACTGCCCGCCAGGAAAACCGCTACAGTGTGGTGGGTTCTGGCTACAAATGCGTGCCGGTACGTACATAGTATACTCGACTTTATACTAACCCCGGCCGCCATACTACCACCGGTCCCGCCATACCCGGATCCGGCCTATCCACCCCTATTCTACCAGGGGCACCACACCGTGGCGATGAGATCGCACCCATGCACCGTGCCCGACATCTTACACTTGCGCTCGTTGAAAATATGGTGTGTGCCCTGTGTGGGGTCTCCTCCACCCATCGTTTATAGAGCATGTTGTGACTGTGCTCGTGTGCGTCCTTTCCTTTCCTTCCTGCTTATAGTGACTCATGGCTGACGTGCTGTGTATGGTGATAGTGAGCTCTGCGTGAGGGACACGCTCACTATGGCGGCGGCGTATGGCATCCACACCATGCCCATGGCGGACGTTCATGCTTACTAAGAGGTTGCCGCCACATGCGCTGCGTGCGGGAGTGGAGGCTGGAGGCTACTACTCTGTGGCGGATCTTTCGTAGTCTCTTCTGTGACTAGCTGGCTCTACTAACATGAATACAATTGAATTTTTATTGCCACTGTACTGTGTGTATTAATATATTATAAGAGCTGCATTTCTATAACTGGTGCCCTAGAGCAGCACCCCTGCCCCACCAGCCACGCAGGGAACCGCTATTGTGTGGTCCTCGCAATAGCAAGAGCCTCAGCTAAGATTCTCGCAATAGCGAGGGCCTCAGGTGAGATCCTTGCAATAGGTGAATGATGTGATTGTCAAAGTTCTCTCTTGTGCTTGATGCTCACCGCAATATACAGAGGGAGTGACTTCAGTCATGGAGATTAATCTGCAAAACTAAATACAGCGCAACGCACAGGTGCGCCATGTCTTATGTCTTAACTCAGAGCTCGAGGGCATCTCTGAGGTTAAATAAAACTTTGTCTGAAAACAGGTGGATATCGCCACCAAACATGTTGCTACATCGACCAGTCTGACATTGCGAAGCATGTGCATAATGATCGACAGTGACCCTCGACCGGCGATTCTGTCAGAAGCCTCGAAGCAAACTGCGGCCTGCCATGCTTGTGCTACTCAGGTCCTGTCGCATGCGTACTGGGCTACAACAAGGAGAGCGATAACAGTAGATACACATAGTTGACAGGCCCCGCATGTGCAATGCTGTTCTCATATCCAGGCACGGTGCTCTCGCACTTAGGCGACATCCCCTGTAATACCGATATACAGTTGACTCACTCATAATGCATAACGTTGGTTCCCACCTCACGCTATGCAGTATGACTAGGTATGCATTATAATGTGCATCACATGCATGTGACTCCGGTGACATACCGTTATATCCGTGACATCCTGCAATGACGGTGTCACATTCTGCCTTTGCTTACCAAGTTGACATGTTCTGAGGATGTAGCTATGACAAATGGAATACAAGTGACATTGAGTTACATGATGGTATCATTTCTCTTCAACACTAAGTCCCAAAGCATGACCTGTTTGTGAGATGCAAGGGCAGTACTATTCGAGTGTTTGCACAGCTTACATAATTCCAGATCACGGCATGAATGAATGCACTTATCAAAGTGCATTGGGTGATGCATTGAGATGGCTGTTGCAGTCAGATTTTGCAGTGCTCAGTGTATAGATGTCATGACATTGAACAACAGAGCAATGCAGGTTGATTAGCAAAATGCTTCGACCGCTTCCCCTTGTAATATTGACTGGTGAGCGCTTGGCTTGAACTCCAAGTCATGTGATTGGCTTGCAGCCAATCATGGAGGGTCCAAATCGATCAGAGATGGTTCACAGCACCTTAGATTTACTTGGCTGAATCACAAATGTAATGTTGCTATGCAGAGGAAGTTACTTTTATGCCATATACGGTATGACATACTAATGCATAACCCCTGATCATCAGCAAAGTGCGAGATCGTAGATATACTCATATCTACGTAGATATACCTAGTAGGTCCTGTAAATGTAGCAGGACCGGTATAGTCATATATAACCCCCTTATAGTAGCATGTCCGCGCAATACCAAGCGTCCAAGGGACACGTTCTTGCAAGGACGTGGCGCCATTACAAGGGGAAGCGGTCGAAGCATTTTGCTAATCAACCTGCATTGCTCTGTTGTTCAATGTCATGACATCTATACACTGAGCACTGCAAAATCTGACTGCAACAGCCATCTCAATGCATCACCCAATGCACTTTGATAAGTGCATTCATTCATGCCGTGATCTGGAATTATGTAAGCTGTGCAAACACTCGAATAGTACTGCCCTTGCATCTCACAAACAGGTCATGCTTTGGGACTTAGTGTTGAAGAGAAATGATACCATCATGTAACTCAATGTCACTTGTATTCCATTTGTCATAGCTACATCCTCAGAACATGTCAACTTGGTAAGCAAAGGCAGAATGTGACACCGTCATTGCAGGATGTCACGGATATAACGGTATGTCACCGGAGTCACATGCATGTGATGCACATTATAATGCATACCTAGTCATACTGCATAGCGTGAGGTGGGAACCAACGTTATGCATTATGAGTGAGTCAACTGTATATCGGTATTACAGGGGATGTCGCCTAAGTGCGAGAGCACCGTGCCTGGATATGAGAACAGCATTGCACATGCGGGGCCTGTCAACTATGTGTATCTACTGTTATCGCTCTCCTTGTTGTAGCCCAGTACGCATGCGACAGGACCTGAGTAGCACAAGCATGGCAGGCCGCAGTTTGCTTCGAGGCTTCTGACAGAATCGCCGGTCGAGGGTCACTGTCGATCATTATGCACATGCTTCGCAATGTCAGACTGGTCGATGTAGCAACATGTTTGGTGGCGATATCCACCTGTTTTCAGACAAAGTTTTATTTAACCTCAGAGATGCCCTCGAGCTCTGAGTTAAGACATAAGACATGGCGCACCTGTGCGTTGCGCTGTATTTAGTTTTGCAGATTAATCTCCATGACTGAAGTCACTCCCTCTGTATATTGCGGTGAGCATCAAGCACAAGAGAGAACTTTGACAATCACATCATTCACTGAGCGTGACACTTAAGGTTAATTACCGCTACCGGAGGTAGTGGGTCTTCATCAGGAAAATCCTACTTTGCTAGACTAGAGAAATTAGGGACAGATTAGATTTAATCCAGCTGGATTATCCCAGATTAGACGATTAGGAAGATTAGACATTTACAACCCCCCCTGTATAACCTAATCAAGCTAGATCCTGATTGTTCATGATTATCTATAATCTGGCTCAATTAGGGCTGGATTAGAAGTGGATTAGACTCAATTAGATCTCAATTCGACAGTGGTTGTGCTTGCAGCCTTTCATTCACAGCACACACATTTGATAGAAATATATTGATGCTATATCACTACACACCATGCAAAACGTTGAAGCGGTACGATCTCAACGTTTGTCGGCAGCGGCGAACACACAGCTCGCTACAGCTGTGGCTGCATTCTCTCTGTCCATCACACAGCCCGAGTCTCTATCGACTGCAGCTGGGAGCATCGGCAGGGTGTGCACAGCACATGGGAGAGTGTGGAGTAGGCTACGGGGTGGAGTCACTTGACTATGCCCCCCACCATGAACGAATCATGCACCTCGCAATGGAACATACCATGTAGCATAGTGTACGGTTTTGCAACGTAGCACGCATCGTCCATGTAGGTCAACTCGGGCAGGTACTGGGCCAAACTGTTCGGACTCTGGCGTAGGACTTTGTTTACCTTCTTTTGGTGCTGCTTGTAAGTGGGTGAGCCCTCAAAGAGTGAGATGGTTGTGGAGGCATGACACCACTTGGACACGCACGCTGCCGGTGATGGGCTGCCTGCATGGCACCGATGTCAGCACAATGACATGCATATGCACCACTGCCGTCACCTTCACCATTGCCAGGCGGTCTTCTCTCAATGTCTGCACTCACCACTCAACATCCTCTGTGCTCACCACTCTCACCGCTGCCCTCTGTGCTTGTAACCTGCCCTTCAGCCTGCCCCTGCTCCATGCCTATGCTCTGCAGCCTTCTGTCCATGATCGTCGGCTGGCGGGGACAGTCAGAGGGTCAGAGAATGAGGCGGCGCATATGCCGACAGACTCTCTCTGGCCAGAGGAGTTTACTTGAGGTTAATTACCCAGCGGGTTTGCGTAGATGCAAGCGCTGAGGATCACGTGGATTTCACGTGGATACCGATGCGTCAGGCCAGCGGCGGGCGTCTCTATGCACCCCTAAACATTGAAGTCTTCGGCTGATCCTCCGGTCGATCTTGCTGTCTACACAGTCACAACTAAGGCACTACCTCCCTATCGCTTAACACTCGCCCGGATTATCATTCCTCAGCGTGCGGGTCGATCACAGGGCCTCACACATTCACAGGAAGCATTCAAGCATTCCTGGGAACGTCTGCTAACAGTTCCCATCAATGGTGTGTATGTTACAGATGTTTCACGGTGGACATGTGACTGTGGGGCCCAGAAATATCACTCATACCTCCTGTGCAAACATCTCGTACAAGACACCGGGCCTCTGCCTGCTCATTGGTGGGCTTCTGCTGTTAAATTTCATATTCCTCCATTCTACACCGTTCCAATTGAGGAGATTGTTGCTCTGCCACCCAAGGAGCTGGCACCATATGCCTGGCATGCTCGCATGCCTCAGGCAAGCACTGTGCCATTGTTAACTATGGTATGCAGTACAGAATAAGATGCAGAACCTACAGCCAGTGTTGGTATTTCCATTTGAATGCTGATGTTATTGTTGACTTAGAATTTTTGCAGATTCTGTCTTCGCCGTCAAGGCCTCCGCCAACAGGACGAGATGGTCTGATGCGAACACATGCGGGAGGTAACGAGGGCTTCGCAGTAAGCATCCTACTTGATCACACTACTCTATACTAAGATTTCAAAATTTTCAGCTTGACGACAAAGATGAAATCGATGTAGACCACTTAATTGCAGTTCTACGGCGATCATTGTGCATCCTTGAGGACCAACAAGATTGCACGGAGCCACGGTGGTTCAAGAATGCAGCACATATAATGAAACCACTTATCCGCTGGGAAAGTGATATCCGTCGCCACAAACAGCGTCGTACAATGCCCATCACGAACTCAACTACTCACCAACAACCCCTAGCCACAAATGTTATTGGCTACAAGTACTGTATTTAACAGAGTTTCCTACATCTTGAATACAGATATCAATGAGTGATACAAGCAATTCACTATATAGTCTGTCTATCTTGCCTCGATAAGCTTCCACAGTGCCGTGGCCTTCAACTTTCATCGAAGGGGCATGCAGAGATGCCCGCTGCTGGCCTACGCGTCAGTGTGCATGTGAAATCCACGTGATCCTCAGCGCTTGCATCTACGCAAACCCGCTGGGTAATTAACCTCAAGTGAGGAGTTTTGTGGCTGCTGCACTCACCTAATGATGGCGGCAGCGGCGGTGATGACACTGAATATGCTGTCATCATCACCACCGTCGACGCTGCACAAGGACATGTTCCATGTCGGGCATCGAGGCAGTCAGTCCGTAGTCAAGGAACAAGGAACAAAGTGCCGGAGTTGCTCTGTGACTCGGTAACATCACTGCAATTAGTGCTCAGCAATGATGATTAGAAAGACAATTAGATGGGATTAGGGTATGGTTAGTGTAGAATTAGGAGAACGGACCACTTTTATATGAATTAGATAAATTAGACTCAAGCTAGGAAAGTGAAGACCTAATTAGCTTCTAATTTCTCTAAACTAGCAAAGTCGAATTTTCCTGATGTTGGAGTGTAAATTGGGACGCAAAAGCCATTAAGGAGGGCCCGGCTTAACATTTCCAAGCTCCGGGCATTGAGCCGAGCTGGGCTTTGCACATCACCATTCTGAAAACGAGTGTCTTCATCACAGACTGGGCTATAAACCGCAGCATTGATCTAGACTTACTCTCTTGCCGCATTTTTGAAGAGGTCACATCGCTGGTCACAAAGCAATGGTGTTTATGGCTCCATCGACACTGCCACCACTTCTGAAGTCGTCGTCTTGATAATGTGTGTTAAGGTATGCACCATTCCTAGTGATGACAGACGTATCCATAGTCAGTCTCAGACCCTGCGTGAGTGGATTGAATTGCTGTGTTAACAAAACCTCAGAAATCTCATGATTCTGCCAAGGCAAACCACTCTTCTAGCCTATTTGTCAGTAAAGTACATCATATAACTTTCTCGAACACTATCAGACACTTCTGGTCCATAGGATGGGTTGTGATGATCCCGTCGAGCTGCTCCATAGATGCCATCATCTCTGGGGCAATACACATCTGACATGTCGGGTAGACTTCTTTCAGAAGCATCTTCATCTCAAGCATGGCAAGGCTACCCATCCATATGTCAACTCAGCATTACCAGTAATACAGGAGAACACCCACTGTCTCCCAATAATCCTCTCCCACCTGTAAAAAATGCGAAGAATAACTGGTTCCGCTCAAGCACATACTCTTTCTTCAGCCATCATTCCGGCCGGAACTCCTCTGGGTCAGGGAAGACATCAGCGTTTAGTGATGTGCAAAGCATGGCTTGGCTCAAAGCCTGGGGCCTGGGCCCAGCTTTGAAGGGCTTGGGCTCAGCAAAATGTCAAGCCGGTGTGGAGGTGAAAGACGCCGTACAGTTAATTATTCGCTTTTATGGTATATTTTCTATTTTACTTGTACTATACTGTCATACTCCCACCAACTCTACCAGCGCGCGAGCTATGTCCCGCGGACATGTTTAACTAACACGACGTAGAGCTGTTGATGATCTAGACCGACGTTCCTGCGCTCGAGGGCGGCGAGATGCGTACGTAAATAGGGCGCGGTCTATGATCAGCCAATCACGTTCGAGCCATTGCGCGTTGTGTTTGACATGTCTTAGGGTATAGCAGACGTGTCTGTGCCGATGACGCGGCTCCCAGCTCGTTTATACTATTATGGCAAATCCTTTACTTAATTAGGTACTTTCTCCACTCCCTTTCATCATAGTTTCTATTTTGTCGCTTTTCATTTGGCTCTCGAATTCTGACACCATGTAACATATAAGCTGGGTCTTCGACACACTGTAAAAAATCTCTCTTCCCGCGCTTTTCGTACTAGCTTACCTCTGAGTTCTGGCGAGGCGACGCCATCCCCTCAAGAGAAGCAAGACGTTTAGCGCGAGTAGAAGGTCACTCATAAGCACAATTAGTCGTTTAGTTTATTAGTTTTACTTCGTCTATCTACGTATATTCGTTACGCTACCGTTCGCGGCCATCGTATTCTGTGCTGGGTTTGTTCGCATTCCCGCACACACCCTCTCCGGTCTCTCACGCATATAGTCGGCGACCTGCTATTCGCTGCATTCTCCGCACTGCCCTTCCACACCGGGCCCTCCTTGACGGCTCAGGCCGGCTTGGGCCCGGCTCAGGCTCAGGCCAGGGCTTATGGGTAATCAGGTAGGACCTCGGAATTATTGGCTTGTGCAGTTCAAATGACAGCACAACATATTCAGAATGCTTATATGTCTACTATTTGTTGATAATCTGATCTACAAGTGTTTTTACAGCTGCTTATGATGTTGACCAAAAATCCAGATCTCAATCACAACCCCGATCGCAACAGTAGTCACAACGTTCCACACCGTGTTAGCAGATCACAAGTCATTGTAATGGCCGTTGAGATCATATAAGGTGAATTGATGCAAAATCTTAAACCATTTTTAACAACACCACAGCTGTGCACCTAAAGCCACCGGCTCAGGGCTCAGCTACAGCCAGCTCATGATCTAAGCTGGGCCCTGAGACATCTTAAGCTGCCCCCCCAGGCTCGGCTTGGCCCAGCTCAAGTCAGCTCGGCCAGGCCTGGCTCTCGGCTTTGAGCTGTGCTTTGCACATCACTATTGGCATTCAGCCTATGCGAGGGACTTCAGTGCTGGAGATGCATCTTTAGAGACACTGACAAGGCCACTAGAACCTTAGACTAAACTGAGGGGAGCGAAGTGGATGAACGCCAAGCTCAGACTGGGGTTACCAGCTGAACGAGGCCTGCTATTATACTGTCAGGCTGTTTGTACATGTTTGTACTATAATGACCGTATAGGGTAATTAGGGAGTCTGGTGTGAGACTAGGATAGGTGTCTAAGCCAGACTCTGAAACATAGAAGCGTAGAGTATATCAAATACGTAGCGGTCATCGTGGCCGTGTGGGAACCGGGCCTTACGTCGTTCTAGACATTGTCTGGCTCCTTCCAGGGTATGATCCAGGCCTGGCTGGGTTTGGGGACCCGGGGGAGCGGATCAGGCTCGTTGTCGTTAGGGAAAGCTTTTGCTCATGACAGACACTGCAGATGCATCTGGGGCTCTCCAAGCAGTCTTAACGCCCAAGCATGCTGCATGGATGCATCTGAATAAAATAAGATGCATCTGCACAAAAAAGACCTGTGTGGGGTTCGAACACTTAACCTGGGATCAGCGAAGTCGCAACCTATACCACTTTGCCAGATGGTCTTGGTATCCAGTCACATATTGTCAATATGATCCATTTAATGTTCTTTCATCGCCGTGGCTGTTGGTTGTCAAGTCACACCTTAGTGCAATGTTCCATATTGCCCTGTAGGTAATTTATAACAGCATCCCTACCTCATTGCAGATACATATGGGTTGTGGGATACATTAATAAAGAGATGCATTCTGAGTTCAAGGAACACTTGAGCTTACTGACATATGAGCAGAATGTTTTACAACCGTTATTATATCACCTACTGACTATGTATTTGTGCAGGATCTTCCTTTCACTAACCACTTTAGCTGAGTGGTTTCGGTTGCTGTTTCACTGAGGTCTTGTGGTTCCTGGTTTGATTCCCAGCTTGTGACGCTTTATTTTGGTACTGACGGGTGCCTAATCTCGATGACTTAGAGTGCCCCAGTGACACAAACCAAACTGCAATACTTACTAAGATCCTTTGGGGGTGTCTTAGAGGGTAGAAAGCAAAGTAGTGAGGCGATGAAATAGCTTGTTAGGCTGTAGTTCAATATCGAGGAGAACAGAACTGAGGTTTAACGCTCAGCCTGCCCTAGTATATATACATGCGTTGCGAGACCCCTAATACTACTAGGACCTACGGTACCTAAGGATGAGTAACGCTACATGTGATCTAATACTTCGACATGTGATTCTAGGTAAGAGCATCAGTCAGCGATCATGTGAGCGTAGACGATGCATGTGATTCTGGTTGGTATGGAACCTGCTAGAAGGTTCCGGTAAGTTCCATGGACGTAAGCGCTTGGTCACGTGATGTGCTAGTTATACGTATTCTATGCTACAACATAGATATTGAAGTATAAAAGCAGGAAAAATAGCTAAAAATAAGGAAAAATCTGTGACATTACCCCCTCTTCAAGCTTCGACGTCCCGGAGAAGGAGTTCCATTTCTTCAAGTTCTTCAGGTGTCATATTCGAGGTGTCCAGTTCTGGGAATGCTTCGAATGTCATGCGACGACCTGTAGAACCGAAACCCTTATCTCCTCTTCCGTTGTCTTCTATCTCGTGTCTGGCTTTGTAGCTGTCATGCGAGGTGAGGTATTCTTCTGACTGATCTAACGGTAGGACCAGTAGTTGTGCAATACGGTCACCTTCTTCTACCGAGTATTCCGTCGTGCCCAAGTTTAATAGCATGACTTTTACCTCTCCACGATAATCCCAGTCGATTACACCACCAACGACTAGTATGCTTTTCTTAGCCATACTAGATCGTGTTTGCAATTGTCCGTATGTTCCGTAGGGTAGTAAAACCTTCAATCCTGTGGATATGGTGGTTACTTTTCCTGGTGGAACTGACACAGACTAGACTGTGGGACTCACACTATAACCTTGTAGGCGACTTGAAGGAGTTGCAGAAGGTTGGTGAGGAGACTAGTGGGCGCAAGCAGAGATGATATGTGACTGTGCGAATGCAGAGAACAAATCTAAGGCTTATCCGCAGTGATAGCCCTACTTATATACATGCTTTGTTTGGTTACCGGTAAGGGAGCCAAACATGAAGGTGGTCTGTGCGCAGACATAACTAATATGGTTAAGTCGTAAACTACAATAGACCATGTGCGCCGGTAATGGCCGCACCAGTAAGATCGTTTGTTTGGACCGTAGGTCCATGTTGTGGAAGTGGCTGTAGCTACGTTAGTAAGCCATTCATGTGATTCTCATATACCGGCATCGGGATATGAGTAATCATAAGGGCATTGGCATGTGATAACGAGCGGGCCGCTTATCCAATTGTACTGACATAGCCCGGTACCGGGATATGAGTAAAGCGCGTGACACCGGAGGTTAGTCCGCTGAGTCATTGACGCGTACATACGTGTTATGTACGTGTTGTTATGACAGGTGGACGTATACCGCGTTGTGTACGTGTTGTTTGTTTGCGTGTACGTGTAGACGGGCGCTTGGCAGCGTAAAGGTCTACAAGGTCGTAGAAATACCAGATAAATAGGTAAAAATACGGGAAAAATAGTGGCATGTCCCAAATCTGTGACATTACCCCCTCTTCAGGTTTCATTGTCCCTAATGGAACGATTACTTTCCTGTGGAGCCGAATCCACCAGTACCGCGCTCGGATTTAATCTTTTCAAAGTAAGATTTTCCGTGTAGCGTAATATGCGGGTCCTTTGCAACTTCGCAGATTAGCTGGGCAATCTTATCGCCGGCCCGAATATCGATAGATATGTCGGAGTGATTCCGGAGAATGATGATTACTTCGCCTTGATAATCGTGGTCGATAACGCCACCCATTACGTCTATGCCTTTGCGTGCGAGACTAGAGCGGGGGGCGATACGTCCGTAAGTGCCGAAAGGTACCTGGATTTTCAGTTTGGTGTTGTATTCTGTCTGCCCGTGAGCTGGCAGAACGTCGCCTGTTGCAGTGTACAGGTCAAACCCAACCGAGTCCTTGGTTCCTTTTTCCGGCATTCGGCCGCCTTCACCGACTACGATTTTCAAATCCGCGTTTTGGTTAATGTCCGCTGACATCCATCCCCCGTCGGGGTGTCTAACCATGCGTTGCTTAGGATCCTTCGCAAATTCTTCGCGATACTGCGGCCAGTCGTCTGGCCACGTGCATTCGTCGGCTTCCCAGTCGTCGCTGTCAGGGTCGAAGACATGAACTGCTTCCTTCCTTCTAGCTGATCGCCTGAGGGGGACATCCTGCATCGGGATAGGGTGTGAAGCCTTGTATTCCTGCAGAATGTCGTATGCCGAGTCGAGATCCGCTTCGCGTACCCAGGAGTCGTCGTTGATACCGAAACCCTTCCATCGGATTCTGTATTCAACTCTTCCTGCACGGAGACGATGATCTAAGATCTTCTCGACTTCCCATAATTCCTCGCCATCGACCATTTCTGGTTGAGGCTCTGGTTTCTTCTGATGCACAGGGTCCTTATACATGACCAACTTTGAAGCGTGAAATACTGGGTGATAAGCCCTGTATTGCTCGTCCATGTGTACCCTAAAGGTGACCGGAGATAATTGTTCAATTATCTTAAATGGTCCCAAATAGCGTGGACTAAGACTTCTTTCGGAGTCTTGCCAGCTACGGGCGTCAACGAGTACTTTGTCGCCGACTTTAAACGGCACCGAGCGCTTATGTTGATCGTAGTACCAAGACCAGCGTTCAGCAGCCAATTTCATTGCTGCCTTAGCTTGTTCTTGTGCTGACCATCGTTCGTAAGCAATGACATTTAGGTCCGTGTATGGTGTTGGACGTAAATTCGTAGGTCCTGCATTAGGGTGTCTTCCTAGTTCGACAAAGAATGGGCTATTCTTTGTTGTCTCACTAGCCGCGTTGTTGTACGCGAATTCAGCCGTTGGGAGAAACCATGACCAGTTATCCTTCTGGATAACATCGATGTAACATCTAAGATATTGTTCCAGGATCTGGTTAACTCTCTCCGTCTGGCCATCCGCTTGCGGGTGATAGGCGGTTGTCATTGACCGTTGGATTCCCAATTGCTCACACCATCCCTTGAATAAGGCGGCTGCGAATTGCGGGCCTCTATCCGAAATGATTTGTTTCGGAAGTCCGTGGTTCGGATAGATCCGAAGGTATAGGAGGTTCGCTAATTCTTTCGCCGTTATCTTGTCTGATGTGGGAATGAAGTGCGCTCGCTTGGTAAGCCGGTCCACTATTACCATAATAGCATTGAATTGTTTCAATTCGCCGCTGGGTGGTAAGTGGACGATAAGGTCAATTGTGACGGTGTCCCAAGGTGCTTCCGGGACTGGGAGCGGTTGCAGGGGTCCGTACGGGGTCTGGTTGTGGTTCTTCATGCGTTGACATGTGTCACAACCTTCCACGTATTGCTTTACCATCGTGGTCATTCCAGGCCACCAGTAATTACGTGATAGAAGTTCATAGGTCTTCCATCGTCCGAAGTGTCCGGCCGTCACATGGTCATGATGTAACTCCAGAATCTTCGTGCGCAATTCCTTAGGCTCTTTTGGAACGTACACTTTTCCTCGTCTGAGGAGTAATCCGGCCTCCATGTTCCATTCCTGGAGATCTTTACCGAATTCCTTGGGACCACTTTTCAGTAGTTCCTGGTAATCCTTGGTAATTTGATCGTTCATGAGGGCTTGTCGGATTTGTCGGAGAAGGTCCTCGTCGCCTGATTGTATCTCCTGCTGTGACGCTTCTAGCGCCCTAACCGTAAAGTATTCCGGTTTCAGCAAAATTTGATCGCGATTGTCGAGTTCCACCCCCTCTTCATGGTCTGGCCTCCGTGACAGAGGATCAGCCGTGAGCATTGTTTTACCGGGTTTGTGACACATGGTGAAGTTGAACCTTGTCAGGTAAAGACTCCAACGTGCCTGTCTCCGGGTTAGCCGTTGTGCCGATTTGAAATATGTCAGATTGAGATGATCCGACCATACTTCAAATTTGTGTGGGTGTCCTTCGAGGTAATGTCTCCACTCCTCTAGAGCGCGGATGATTGCGAGCAACTCCTTATCGTAAATCTCATAGTTCCTTTCGGGTGCTGATAGAGATTTCGAGTAAAAAGCTACCGGGTGCCAGAGCTTATCCTCCGAAGAGTATTGTGATAGCACCGCACCAGTTGCGTAATCGGAAGAATCCGCTTCCACGCGGAACGGGGACTCCTGATCTGGGATCCGGAGTATTGGAGCCGATGTGAAAGCTTCCTTGAGAGTTTGGAATGCTTCCGCTTGTTCGGGTCCCCAATTCCACTGCGTGTTTTTCTTGGACAGTTCGGTTAACGGCTTAACCACTTTGGAGAAGTCTTTAATGAACCGACGGTAGTAGTTGGCGAAGCCAACAAAGGCCTGGACGTCCTTCACCTTGGCAGGTGTAGGCCAGTCCATTACGCCGGCTACCTTCTTAGGGTCCATTTCGACTTTTCCTTTGGAAATGATCATTCCCAGGTATTCAATACTGCTTTGTTCGAAGAAGCACTTTTCAGGCTTCGCGAACAAGTCGTTGTCTTGCAAGATTTGTAATACTTGCTTGACAATACGACGGTGTTCCAACAGGTCGTTTCCGAACACAAGGATGTCGTCTAGGTAGACAATGACCTTTCCTTCTCTGATAAGGTCACCTAGGATATCGTTCATCATGTGTTGGAACGTGCTGGGTGCATTACAAAAACCGAAGTACATGACTACAGCTTCGTAAAGGCCGTTAGGCGTAATGAATGCGGTCTTCCATTCATCTCCCTCCTTGATTCTTACGTTGTTGTAACCCCAACGCAAGTCGAGCTTCGTAAATATCGAAGCCTGGCTAAGCTTATCGATAAGCTCGTCTATGCGTGGGAGAGGGTACCTGTTCTTAATGGTCAAATCGTTTACCTTTCGGTAATCGACTACCATTCGGGCTCCGCCGTCTTTTTTAGGGACGAAGAAGACCGGACTCGCGATCGGAGATTTCGAGTGTCGGATGTAGCCCTTCCGTAACTCTTCCTGAATCCACTGATCTAGCGAGTTCGCTTCCTGAGGAGACATCTTGTATGCCTTACTCGGAGGCGGTAGTACCGCGTCATCAGGGAAGTCGATGGCGTGGTCGTATGGTTTCCGTTCGGGCATCCTTTCGGATGCGCGTTGAGAAAATACCGTGGGACCAAACTCCTGGTATTCCTCCGGAACCAAGGATTTCCATTTCTGGAGATCCGCATCTGTCAGGAATTCATCATCCGACTTCTCCGTTATCGACTGAATGGCATCGATAAGGAGTTCCGTTCCTTCGTCAAGGGTGTTCACCCAAGCGACAAAGGGATTCTCAGGCTCCTCTAAGCCGAGAAAATCTATTGGAAAGTCATTGATGATCTGATAGATGTTGCGGGGTTCGATTTCGTCCTCTTCCTCAGAAATCGAAACCCGTTTGCCATGTTTGCATTTTTCCGTACACCGATATGTGAAGGTTCCTTCCGGCCAATTGAAGTCCGGGTTGTGTTTCAGGAACCAGTCATATCCGAGGATCACATCCGCATTCTGTACGTCCATTACGTACAAGAATTCGGTGGACTTGTGTTCCTCGTGCACCATATAAGCTTTTACTGCCATATTGATATTACCGGCGGTATTAGAGGTACCGTCGGCGTTACGAATCTCAAGAGGTGAAGGTAGTTTCTGAGTGACTAATTTCTCCTCATGGACGAGTTTCTTATCGATGACGCTTATTGATGCACCGGTGTCGATTAATGCCATGGCGTTGACTTTCTTTCCATATACCCACAGTTCCACTTCGATAGAGAACGATTTATTGTCGTCTCGAGAATCGTTTCCATGTACATTATACAAAGTGAAAAACTTCAGCGCGAGTGGGTCAGGATAAAAGTATTGTACAGGAGGGGCACGTGTAGCTAGTGTCCTTGTCCTCCGGGCAAAGTCCATTGCCGAGTTACCGAATATACCGAGATGGGATACCGGGTGACGTACGACCGCCTTATCTTCCCACAAGATAAGGGGTCTCTGTGAAGCCTCTTCGTAGAGGTGCGCTTCTTCGGGGCGCTGTACACTCCCAGCCGCTGCGGGGCTGGTGTGTTCTTCACAGAACGTCTTCGAGACGTGTGGTTGGGGCGAGGGGAACCGAGATGGTCCCGACATTGGCGACGGTGGTGGCGGGGGCCGAGGGTCCTGCTGAGCTTGAGTCAGCCGTCACTTCTTCCCAGATCGTTCGGGCACGATACGTCTTGCCATCCGCGGGGGGCGCCGAGTACGGCTTCTTGCCAGAAGCCTGTCCCTTTCCACTACCCGAAGGGGCAGCCGCGGTCTTTCCAGACGCTGCAGCCGCTTCCTTCGCCCTTTGTTGTTCGGCCCGCTGAGCGGCAGGCACGAATGTTCCCGCGGCCTTGTCTGCCGCAAGCTTAGGACATTTGTTGAAATAGTGTCCCGTCTGCTTGCAGTAAGTGCAGACGGCGTTGGTGGTGTCGGCGGGGGTTTTGGCGGGCGCCTTTCCCTTGTCCTTCTTTTTCTCCGACTTCTTCGCAGAAGCGGAGGACGTCTCCTTCTTTTCGGCAGGTGCCGAGTCCTTCTTGCCGGCCTTCTCGAAGATCGAACCCTTGATTTTGTCTGGATATGACGTTTGGTACATTTCCAGAGCGAAGTCGATTAGGGGCTCGATGTCGGTCGGGGCCTTGAAGAAGGGGGTCTTGCCGAGGACGTTCAAGGTGTCCTTAACCTTTTCGGGGAGAGTCTCGGTGAACTCCCAAACCAGGGTCTCGTTGGCGGTTTCCGATAGGCGACCGAGGGTACGGAACCGTTCGCAGTAGTTGAAGTAGTTCGACTCTGCGAGTTCCTTGCCCTTGGTACCGTAGTAGCCTCGGATTTCCTTTTTTGCGATTTCCTTGTCCGTCATTTTACCGTATTGGACCATCACCGACTTGGTGAAGTCCTCCCATGTACCGAGGGGCTCGCCGTTTCCTGCTTTTTTGATAAGAGGCGAGAAAAACTTGTAGGCGTCCCCAGTTACTCGGAACAGGGCGGTGGTAATGCGGTCGTGGTCGTCGTAAACTCGGAGGGTGCCGAAGTAGAGACCCATCTTCTCCACCCATTCCTGTGCGGTCACCTTTCCAGATGATCCAGAGAATTCGGGGGGAGGGGGGATTTTCAGGTTTTGAGGCAGACCTGGAATCTGCGGGGCGACGGCTGCTGCGGCAGCGGCTGCAGCTTGTGCGGCGGCAGCGGCCTCGGCTGCTCTGGCTTGAGCATGACCGGGGGCCGGTACCGGGTCTTCCGGAGGCGTGCGGACGCCGGGAGGGTTGGGAACGGAGGGATTCTTGCGGATCCTCCGGAGTTCCTCGTCCACCTTCTCCATGCGCTCAGCGAACGCATCCTCGAGGTCGTCAAGGCGGTTCCGGTAGTCCTTCCGGAGGTCTTTCTCCATTGCGGAGAACTTGGCGGTGTACTCCTGTCGGAGTTCCTTGCCGAGGTCCACCAGAGTGGACAGTACCTCGTTGCGGACCGAATTGACCGCTTCGTGTAGCTCGTCTTGGGCCTTTTGTTCGATGGCCCTGGATTGCCCAACCAGGGAGTCGATTCTGCCGTGGATTCGCTCCAGGCGAGCGTGCACCATTCGACCGAGGGTGTCGGTGGTGTCGTGGGAGATGGCCGCACTTCGTTGTACGGCGGCGTCGATGATCGGCCCATGTAGGGACCCATCCACCTTGTGGTGTTCCTCCTCAGGGAGGTACGCCTTGAGGTTGTTCTCGACAGCGACATTGGTCTGTCGTGTCGGACCCGAAAATTCCATTTCCAGGGTGGTGGCGGGCCCGATAGGGCGAGTTCGACGAGCCGGTGGGTATCCGGCAATGGGGGAGCCTGGGCGTGTACCCATGGGGTTGGTCGGAGATTCCCTTTGCGGGGGAGCGAACTCCGGCATTTCCTCTTCTCCTTCCTCTTCCTCTTCTTCTTCCTCGCTTAGGTGCTCCAGCGTCACCAGTTGCTGGGTTCCCGAGGGACCAGCTACCGGTGTCACCGGGCCTTCTGAGCGGAGGCGCATCTTGCGGGGAGCGAGGGGAGTGCTGACGGAGGAGGTGGAAGACATTTTTTTTTGTGAATCTGTTTGTGACGAATGTTAGTTTCCGGTTACTCATTGTCTTAGATTCTTAAGAAGGGATTGGGTTTTGAAAGCTGCAACTTTCGTTATAGATCACACTCGCACTCTATTTCAGAGTTAAAAGATGATAGTATTTCTACTATACAATCGCGAGTATATCCTCTTCTACCGAAGTAGTTGAGGGCCCTGCCACCTTGTCAGGTGGTGTTACACCGAAGGCAAAAGAAATTTGTAGCGCTACGCATTCTGCTATGATACGAGCTAAGTCCGTACGCCAATCCAAAAAGGAAATACTGCCGAGCTGTTTACAGTACTTTTTCATAATTCTCCAGTCTCTATTGGTGATCCTCCCCCGTCTCGCTCTATCCTTTACGTTATCCACCAAGTCCTCTAATTCTACTACCATAGTATGGAAACGCATGTCGTTTTCCATATGGAAGCCTGGGTAATTAGGGGGGTGGTTGGCGAGAGGAGTGAGACGAGTGAGAGTGCCTTCTAGCATGGGAATAACTTGCTCGCATGCTTGGAGAGGCTTCTTCTTCCCGAAGACGAGGGAAGGGTCGAGAATCTTGTGGTTGGCCGGAACGGAAGGTCCGGCCGCCGGGCTGGAGAGACGGAGGGCCAGTGAAGAAGCTGCCTGCTTGGCTTCCTTGGCGGCTTGTTTGGCGGCGATTCGCTTATTCAGCTTATCGCGGGCGAGCTTAAGCTTGTTGAGTTCGCGGAGTTCAATTAAGTTCTCCATGGCGGTAATGGAAGCGGCTAGCTTCTCTTCCTCTGTCCAGATACGCTTAGCGAGCGGAACTGGTTTGGGAGGTCGAGGAGCGGGTTTCCCAGCCTCAGCAATGTGCTTTGGCATGTGGACGGGAATCTCCCAAAGATGGAGTTTCCCAGTGTAATCTTCCTTTACAGGAAGCGTGTAGGTGACGTCCTCTGCCCGAGGAATGTCGGCGGTGTCGATGCGGCTGAGAAGGGACCGCTTCGCCGGTTTGACGTAAGGGGCAGTGGAGGAGCCACGGGTGCGACGGGTAACGCGGGGCATGATTCTAGAAAGTGCAGCCTTCATGAGAAACGAAGTTTCCCAGTGATACGTCCAAGAACAGGAATAAAAGGGATTATGTAAGGTAGGGTAGTGGACTCCTTTTCAGGAGCAAAGAAGGTGTACTACGGGGCATAATTACTCTTATGTTGCGCGCAAACCCTGTGCCGAGACGGCGCGGATATTCGCATGACCCTAACGGTCAGAGGCGCCGACTCCAGGGGTAGAGTTGCTGACTGCCAGGCCGGTTCCTGGGTCAGATGATTGGGATTCGGATACACGACACCGCCCCGGAGGGACGATGCCGGAAAGTGGCTGGGATTTTACATCCCTTAGCCTGTCCATGCTTCAACAATGAGGTTGCCGTCTATAGCCACATGGGTGTCACATCAGGGCTAAAAAACCACTGTCGATCTAAGATCGCGAGACAGCAGCGCTCCACATCCCGAAGGAGTGGGCCACGCGCTTCTCTTCCAATGGGGCCCCAAATCCGTTTGACCCATGCTCGCACGCCGAGCTGCCCGGAGGACTTATGCTATTGGCTACCGCGAGTGACCTATGGCAGGGTGATTTTTTACGTCACCCCCCTCACTGCTTTTCCCATAACGGGTTCAAAGCAGGTCCCTTACGCCTGGGAGGCGGCTTTGGAAAATTCCCATGCCATCATAATGATGACCCTATGGATAGTGATGGGGCGCTGAACAACGCTTGCCATGACAGGGGGTTGGGCGCACACAGGCAGACCGTCCCCTTTTTTCCACAGGCGGGTCTTAACCGCGCATAGTCCAAGCTTGTCAGCGAGGGCCATGTCTCCTTGACCCTGGAGTCCGGGTTAGGTAGGCCTCCTGCCTAAAAAGGCGGTGTGGCTTCCCTGGTTGCCAATCCTCTGCCGAGGATGGCGATGTATCCCCCAGATCTCAACTATCACCCCTAACTCTTTGTCAAGAGTAGGGATGTGCGCAGCAACGAGTAATAGCCCCTGTAGGATAGAAACCCAGGCCCAAGCGCAAGCGCAAGGGCGGGGGTAGGGGGAGATTTGTTCTTATGACACAGACTAGACTGTGGGACTCACACTATAACCTTGTAGGCGACTTGAAGGAGTTGCAGAAGGTTGGTGAGGAGACTAGTGGGCGCAAGCAGAGATGATATGTGACTGTGCGAATGCAGAGAACAAATCTAAGGCTTATCCGCAGTGATAGCCCTACTTATATACATGCTTTGTTTGGTTACCGGTAAGGGAGCCAAACATGAAGGTGGTCTGTGCGCAGACATAACTAATATGGTTAAGTCGTAAACTACAATAGACCATGTGCGCCGGTAATGGCCGCACCAGTAAGATCGTTTGTTTGGACCGTAGGTCCATGTTGTGGAAGTGGCTGTAGCTACGTTAGTAAGCCATTCATGTGATTCTCATATACCGGCATCGGGATATGAGTAATCATAAGGGCATTGGCATGTGATAACGAGCGGGCCGCTTATCCAATTGTACTGACATAGCCCGGTACCAGGATATGAGTAAAGCGCGTGACACCGGAGGTTAGTCCGCTGAGTCATTGACGCGTACATACGTGTTATGTACGTGTTGTTATGACAGGTGGACGTATACCGCGTTGTGTACGTGTTGTTTGTTTGCGTGTACGTGTAGACGGGCGCTTGGCAGCGTAAAGGTCTACAAGGTCGTAGAAATACCAGATAAATAGGTAAAAATACGGGAAAAATAGTGGCATGTCCCAAATCTGTGACAGGAACGGTGACGTCTTCTGCTGCGGCGATGTCGTAACCTGCCGAGTGTGGAGTACCCTTGGTTGGGTATTTGGTGTCTGAACTTGGGTCGATTGCGAATTCTAGGTAGTTATTTTCTTTCGCTTTGACTTCTACAAAGTTGCCATTCTTGTCCCGTTTTAACCACTTGCATTCTTTCGCTAGTTCTTCTGGTGAGAAACTTTCGAACTCAAGAGGCCAGTCATCGGGCCAGAGATAGGAGTCCCCAACTTTCCAGTCTGGGTCGTCTTCTGGGCTCGCTACGCGAACCCGGGGGTTAGTTCTTGTCTTTCGCTTGGGTCGTCCTTGGGTGTGGAGATTGTGAGTCTTCTTATAATCGTCTACAATTTCCTTGGAGTTCCCGAGCGTTTCCTCATTCTGCCATGTGTCTTCCTCAGCTGTGAAACCCTTCCATCGCACTAGGAATTGTAATCTTCCTGTGGGTGTCGTTCGATGGTTTAGGATTTCTTCGACTTCGTATTCTCCGTTGTCTTCAGGTTCTGGCGGCGTCTTGTCTCCTGAGTAGGGGACTAGCTTAGAGGCGTGGAAGACCGGGTGATAGGCGCGGTATTGGCTATCCATGAATAGTCTGAATGTCACTGGTGACAATTGTTCTACTATTTTGAATGGGCCAATATATCTGGGGGCAAGACTCCTTTCGGATGTCTGGTAGTCCCTTACGTCTATCATGACCTTGTCTCCTACTTTGAAGGGTACCTTCTGTGCTGATTGGTCATAGTACCACTTCATGCGCTCATTAGCTATTTCCATAGCTGCCTTGGCCTGGTTCTGTGCGTTCCATCGCTCGGTTGCGATTTTGTTAAGATCTGCTTTTGCCTGTATGTTTAGGTCTGCTGGTCCAGCTCGTGGGTGTCTGCCTAATTCTACGTAAAACGGGGACATCTTGGTAGTTTCTGATGCTGCGTTGTTGTACGCGAACTCTGCCGTTGGAAGGAACTGTGACCAGTTGTCCTTCCGGTATGAGTTGACGTAACAGCGTAGATACTGTTCCAAGGTTTGATTTGTCCGTTCCGTTTGTCCGTCTGCCTGTGGGTGATATGCCGTAGTCATGGCTCGTTTTATCCCTAGTAGCTTACACCATTCTCCGAAGAGTTCTGATGCAAACTGTACTCCGCGATCGGAAATGATCTGGTTTGGTAGCCCGTGTATTGGGTAGAACCTTCCATAAAGGACTTTTACAAGATCCTTTGTTCCGAACTTGCTGGAGATTGGGAAGAAGCGTGCTCGCTTTGTTAAGCGGTCGACTACCACCATAATTGCGTCGTATACCTTGTTGTCTACTTTGGACTTGGGAAGGTACATGATGAAATCAGTGGTGATTATTTCCCATGGCGTGGTTGGCGTGACGTTGGGCTGTAATGGACCGTATGGCTTCGCTGGTCTGTTCTTCATACGTTGGCACGTGTCGCAGTTCGTGACGTATTTCTTTACCGAGTTGGATAGGCCCGGCCACCAGTAGTTACGGGAGATTAGCTCGTATGTTTTCCATCTCCCTTGATGTCCTGCAGTAGGGTGATCGTGATGTAATTGTAGGAGTTTATTTCTAAGCTCCTCTGGTTGCTTGGGTACGTATATCTTATTTCTATAAAGGAGTAGACCATTTTCATAGTTCCATTCCTTTAGCGCTTTTCCGAATTCTCGAGGTCCTGACTGCAATAGGCCTTTGTAGTCTTTGGTTACCTCGTCGTCTAGCAATGCTTTGCGTATTTCCCTTTGGAGACTGTCGTCTGGGACCGTTGACGCATGAGAGGGCTCGATTGCAAGGACAGCAAGTTCTTGCACGAATTTGACAAAAAATTCTGGTTTTAATAGAATATTGTCTCGATTATCGAGTTCCACCCCCTCTTCATGGTCTGGCCTCCTGGACAGAGGGTCTGCAGTGAGCATAGTTTTTCCTGGCTTATGGTGCATTTCAAAGTTGAAACGGGATAGGTAAAGTGCCCATCGCGCTTGTCTCCGTGTTAGCTTCTGTGCCGTCTTGAAGTATGTTAGATTTAGGTGATCTGACCACACTTCGAATTTCTTTGGATGTCCTTCTAAGTAGTGCCGCCATTCTTCTAGCGCTCGAATGATTGCTAGCATTTCTTTATCATAGATTTCGTAGTTTCGTTCAGGTGCTGTCATTGCAGCGGAGTAAAATGCACACGGATGCCATTTCTGGTCCTCCGGTGACCACTGTGACAGGACTGCTCCTGTTGCGAAATCTGATGCATCGGCTTCTACTCGGAACTGTTGTTCCTTATCCGGAATTCGTAGGACGGGGGCGGTTGTAAATGCCGTTTTGAGCTGTTGGAAAGCTTCTTCCTGTTCACCATCCCAATGCCATTTCTCCGATTTCGATTTCTTTGTTAACGATGTTAAGGGTTTCACTATTTTCGAGAAGTCCTTGATGAACCGTCGATAAAAGTTCGCAAAGCCTAAAAAGGCTTGAACTTCCTTCACCTGAGTGGGCTGTGGCCACTGTAGGACTCCGCCTAGCTTTGAAGGATCCATCTCAATTCTTCCTTTAGAGATGATCATTCCCAGATATTCTATGCTGCTTTGTTCGAAGAAGCATTTTTCTGGTTTGGCGTATAGGTCGTTGTCTTGCAGCCTTTTCAGGACTGCTTCGGTGATTCGACGATGTTCTTCCAAATCGTTTCCAAAGATCAGTATGTCGTCCAAGTATACGATTACTTTCCCAGTTGCAATGAAATCCTTTAGGACGTCATTCATCATGGCTTGGAAAGTTCCTGGCGCGTTCTTGAAACCGAAATACATTACTGTGGCCTCATACAATCCCTGTTTGGTGACGAATGCTGTTTTCCATTCGTCTCCTTCGCGGATCCTTACATTGTTGTATCCCCAGCGTAAATCGATTTTTGTAAAGATCGATGCTGAGGATAACTGGTCGATAAGGTCCGATATTCTGGGGATTGGATATTTATTATCCACTGTTATGTCGTTCAATTTTCGGTAATCAATAACCATGCGCAGGGTTCCATCTTTCTTGGCTACGAAAAATACTGGGCTGGCTAGGGGTGACAGTGAGTCGCGGATATACCCCTTCCGCTTCTCTTCTGCTATCCAATCACGAAGGGAGTTTTCCTCCTTTGGCGATAGTGAATACGGTTTTGCCGGGGTTGGTAACGGTACTCCTTCCTTAAAGTCGATCGCATGATCGTATGACTTTCTAGTGGGGAGTCTCTCTGATGCTTTCTGAGAGAATACCGTTGGACCAAAATTCCAATACCGTTTAGGCACGAGCTGCTTCCATTTTTCCTGAGCAGCGTCCGTTTTTCCTTGGTGGATTTCTCCTACCATACCAACGAGGAGTACCAATTCCTCGTTTGCCAATGTTCCAATCCATTTGATAAATGGATCATCGGGATTTCCATCTCCGATCGCGTCTAGCGTGGAATCCCAAATGTCGCGTTGTTCTGTTTCTTCCTCTTCCTCAGCAACGACTTCTTCTTCTGAGGATGGATTCTCCTTAGCATGAGACTCTGCCGTTGGGTCTCGATATTTCATTTGTCCGGTGACCCAGTTGAATTCTGGATTGTGTTTCTGAAGCCAGTCATACCCTAAGATAATGTCGAGGTTGTGGATTTTCATCACGGTAAGGAATACCCTTTCCTTGTGTTCTCCGTGTTGCATATATCCTTTAACCGATTTCTTTATGAGACCGTTTTTGTTGTAAGATCCGTCGGCGTTGTGGATCCAAAAGGGGTCTTTCTTATCGTGGGTAACTAGACCATGTTTTTCAACAAAGTCTGAGTTGATGACTGAGAGCGTAGCACCGGAGTCGATTAATGCTAAGCCTTGCACTTTTTGGTCGTAAACCCACAAGTCCACCCAGACCTGGAAAGATCGGGACTTGTCACGCGCATTGTTCTCGTAAAACTGATATAAATTGTAACAGTCTTTTACAGAGGGGTCTACATGCTGGGCCGTTATACTAGTACACAGCACACATGGGCAAGGGTTCACATGTGCTGAAGGGGAAAACCCAGAGCGTTTGCAGGGCGCTCCGGAGTTTGCTGGACTATCGATGTCCAGGGAATGTATTGTGTTCCCCAGTTAGGCGGCGTACCTACTGGGGCCGTTACCAGCGTACTGCTTGCTGGTTTCTCCACAACTTCTTCAATGCGCGCGGAAGATGGGGCTGGGGAAGAGCCCGAAGATTCTTCTTTGCCGTCGGGGATCCACGTTTCGGTCGTGGTCACCTTGACGAAGCGGCCGCCTTTTTGGCCGGACTGCTGTTTGTATGCGGGGGGGTTGCCGCTGGTAGATTGTTGAGCCCCCTTCGAGTCCGTCTTGGCCTTGTCGACCCACTTGCACTTGTCCTCGGGGAAGGTACAGTTCGGGCGCCCGCATTTGGCGCACTGGTGGGGCGGCCACCATAGAACAAGCTTGTTGAACTTGTTCTTTACCCATTTCGACCCCTTCGGAGCACCAGCTGGTAGTGGCTTGGTGTCCGGGTCTTCGGGCGCACTCTTCTTCTTCTCCGAGGTAGTAGTAGTGGTCGCCTTTGCAGGCGCCGTGTCCTTCTTCTTTTCCTCCTTTTTCTCGTTCTTCACGAAGATATGCTGCCCTCCAAGTTGTTGGGGTTCGTCTTCTTATAAAGATTTATATTGGCGTCGAGATACGCCTCCCATTGCTCCGGGGCTTTGAAGCCCATTCCCATTGATTCGAACACGCCAAACTGCTTTTTCAAGTCAGCCGGCAGAGTGTCCTCCAGCTTCTTTCGGAGGGACGCGTTTTCATATCCTGTCAGCTTGGCTAGCTGGCGGAATTCTTCGCAGTAGGTGAAGAATGATTTCTTGCACCTTGCGATTCCTGCATCTCCCGAGAAGGCCTTGTCCAACTCATTCTGTGCAACCTCCTTCTGCGTCTTTTTCTCATATGTCCGCTTTAACCGTGTCTCGAAGTCTGCCCAGGTACCGATATTTCCACCGGCGCTGTACTTCTCCTGTACGTCGGTGAAGTATTTGAACGCCGTCCCGGTGATTCGGGTCAAGGCGTCTCCGATGCGCGCTTTGTCAGTCGTGTACTTCATGTGGTCATGGTACACGTTGACCTTGAACAACCACTCTTCCACGTTGTCCTTTCCCTCGCCTGAGAATGAAGGAGGCGGGGTCGGTCGTGGTGCCATTGTGACGGTACCACTAGTGGTGGGGGCTGCGTTTGTGAGTGCGGCGACTTGAGCTTTCAGGTCGTCGATCTCCTTCTGCGCGGATGCGGGGATTGCCGTGATCGTGACGTTACCGGGTTGGGCCTTCTTAACCTTTTCGAGGTCGGCACGCAGGACATCAAGTTGGTCCTGGAAAACAGCCGTGTCTCGATTCTCAAGGTCGAGTACCCATTGGTGTAGGTACCGGGCATAGTTTCGGACTTCGTTGTATTTACGGTGATAGAGTTGTAGACGTTGGTCAATGCGCCCTCGTTGTTTGGTGAGCACATGGTCCGTGTAGGTTTTTGCGAGTTGGGTGGCTAGGTACATGCTGGAGGTGGCTGCCTGTATAGCTGGTTCATCTATGTCGGCGTCGGCGATGTGTTCTCCGATACTCTGTATGACTTCCGGCAGCGTGGGATAACCAAATTGCTCCTGGTCGATTCTGATCCTGTCGTAGACACCGAGGGGTTTGGGGATAGGTGGAGCCGGTATTACGGTGTCCAGGAGTTCCCGGATTCCCGTGTCCTCCGTTAGAGGCGCTAACGGGTTCTCGTATAGCGGCTTTGGGAAGTAAGTCGGGGCTTGGACGTTAGTCCTGAATGCCCGATTTGCTTCCGTAGTTTCCCCTTCCTCTGTTGGTTCGAACCATGGGTCTTGTATCCCCGACATAACACTTTCATCGAAAGCCCCTGGCGGGCGCGTTTGAGTGTGAGTGGGTGTAGTTGGGGTGACGGGGCGACTGGGAGCTTGGTTTCCTGAGCCTCCTGCGCCTTGATTTTCTGAGGCGATGCGGGCGGCTTGGCTGCGGGTGGTTGGCATTTCTGATTGGAAACATGTTAGTTTTCTGGGATTTTTTCGGATTCGGGTTTCTAGGAATGAAATGAAGATTTTCTAGGACGTGTTCCCCTTTTCAGGTGGAACCTTACGTGGACGGTCTTACCAGATCCATCTGAACCTAATATGCCAATTTAAAACAATCCATTGTTGCCGATGTTACAAAATATTCTATGCTAACTCCAGCCCGTCGTTGTCTCCTTCTTCGAATTCCCATCGTTCGTACACCTCGATGCGGTTGTCAAAAAGACCCTCCGCTATCTGCTTGAGGTGACGGTAGGGGTCCCTGTCTGCAAAGACGTATTTGACTACCTTAGAGGTGTCGCGCAAGAAACGGCGCATTTCCCTGTTGGTGACGAGTCCGTGGATGACGGAGCGTCTCCAGGCGATGGCGGCTGTTTCCAGAGCGTCGAAGTAGTGGTCTAGGTAGACCTCAAGCTCCATGTCGAGTTTTCCTGGAGAGCGGTTCATGGCAGCGTAGAAGGCCTGACACTTCTGAGTCAGGCGGGCGATGAGGGGCATGGACTTGCGAGCCAAGTACCACTGTGCTTCAGTGCACTTGACTTCGCGTAGATCGCACCAGGGGGGGAGACTGTCAATGCTCTCCTGGGACCAGTTGTAGTCCACCCTGATCTTGTTGGCGATCCGTTCGATCCTTTCCTCCGGGCCAAATCGACCCTCGCCGTTCTCGAGCCAGTCCTGGAGCCGTTTTTGGCGACGTTCTAGCTCTTCTGCTTCGCGCTGTCGTGCTTCCTCCTCGGCCCTGGCCTGGGCTGCAGCTTCTCGGGATCACGCGAGGGCGTCTCGAGCTCGCTGCCGCTCAAGCCGGCGGGCGTCTTGGATTTCTCGCTTCTGACGGTTTCGTCGGCCTTCGACCTGGATGTCTCGTCGTTCTTCTTTGGTGAGTCGGGCGGGGATGTGGTTTAGGATTACCGGAGTGTCGGTTTTCAAGGTCAGTTCGACCTTTCCACGGCGCAGGCGCCTGTAGGGGCGCGTGTCACAGATTTATCTGGGGCTTACAGCATTTTTCCTATGATTATAGCAATTTATCCGGGATTTATACATCTAACTACAAGTTATCTACGGGTTAATTCCCATTGCCACCACGACAAGCTCTTAACTGGGCTTATCAACCACATGACTAGCTTACGTAACGCTACGGTACAACCACGTCCAATAGCAACACTACAGCATACGTCATAGGTCTCGCCCGTCAGAGCAAGACCAGCCACGTCATAGATCTTAGATCATAATGATAGGCCGAGCGCGGCACGCTCGCATAATAATGTCCACATGTACAAACAAGTACCTCGCGGCCTTGTACTATTGGGTCGGCCTTCCCGGCTTCCCACCACCATAAGATCCTTGATCACAATGGCACCTCAGGCGCGCCACGCCTTCGCATAATAATGGCAACACGGCCAAATAGCACTATATTAGCACCAAGGCAATATCGCTATAGGCTCGGCCTTCTCGGCCATCCCACGGACTCGGCGTTCTCCAAGTCCCGGGCTTCTGCCATCACGGCGTTGCCCAAACACCGGTCCTCGCCTCGCGGCTAAGACCACCACATGTTCCGGTAACCTTCCGATCCGGACATATCACATGCTACGGTGCCTGCCGGCCCAATAGCATTACGACCTCGGCGTTCCGCCTTGGTCAGCACACGATGACCGGCCAATCGCCATTATACCTCACGGTATCCGGCAACCGGCATCCCTTATACCCGGGCTGCGCCCGTATTCACATGTCCATCCAACAATGCGACCACACGCTCTCTCTTTTACCATTGGCTCGGCCATTACCGGCGGGTCACGGCCTTTGTAGAGTAGTCGTACCACTTGGTCGCCCTTATGGCAACCAAGCCCACACTCCTTATCGGGCATGCACTATACAGTAGCACATGACCCGTTATATTTGTGTATATAAGTAGGGCCTTGACGGCCTATAACCTTAGTTCTATTCTTCTCGGCGTACGCCGTAGAAGAACCTCCTACCTCCTATTGCGTCTGATAACCTCTTCCTCACCTAAGTCGCCTTAGTTCATCGCAAGGATACTGGCTTGGTGAGTCCCACAGAGCCATCTGTGTCAGCGCGCATACTCCTCTTCTCTCCGGGCGAGGCGCTGGGCCTCGGTTTCGCGGACGTTTTCACGTTCCGCATTTTCGCGTGCTTCTGCCTGCACTTCCAACTCCCTTATCTCCTTGGGAGTGTAGCGGGGTTGCATGGCATGTGGGCGGCGATCGGCTGGCATGGCTAGGTTCTTACACGTAAGCTACTACGTATTCTAAGTTTGGGTCTAAAAATAAAAGCCTAGATCTGCTTCTTGATGTATGCATGAGGGTCTACTTTCGAGTCGAAAACGGGGGGTACACTGGTCATGGGCCTACATGCCAGGAACGGATTCGGGTGTTTACACACCACTGGAGCCGGACTCCCAGCCTAGAGCCTATGGGGACCAGTACGCGAGCTTATCCACCTGATAACAGATGGCGCCACAGCCGGAGGCTTGTTAGCTCCGGCTTATCGGCTTAAGCGCTATGGCTTTCCCACAGACCCTGTCGCAAGCGACTAAGGCTGGCCCTTTCGTCATATGGGCAAAGACGTGGTGATCGCCGCAGTAACCACTTCCTATTTCTAGAGAAGCGGTGTCCTGGGTCCTCAATACTGCGCACAGAGGCGCCCCCTTAGCCTTGGGGATCAGGCATAGTATTTCCCCCAGAACCCAAGTAGACGTCTTGTCCTCAAGCCCCCTAAGGGGATGCATACGCAGACCTGTAAACGGCGTCCCAGGGCCAAATGGCCGGGGGACCGAAAAGAGTTCTGTTCTAATGACACAAACCAAACTGCAATACTTACTAAGATCCTTTGGGGGTGTCTTAGAGGGTAGAAAGCAAAGTAGTGAGGCGATGAAATAGCTTGTTAGGCTGTAGTTCAATATCGAGGAGAACAGAACTGAGGTTTAACGCTCAGCCTGCCCTAGTATATATACATGCGTTGCGAGACCCCTAATACTACTAGGACCTACGGTACCTAAGGATGAGTAACGCTACATGTGATCTAATACTTCGACATGTGATTCTAGGTAAGAGCATCAGTCAGCGATCATGTGAGCGTAGACGATGCATGTGATTCTGGTTGGTATGGAACCTGCTAGAAGGTTCCGGTAAGTTCCATGGACGTAAGCGCTTGGTCACGTGATGTGCTAGTTATACGTATTCTATGCTACAACATAGATATTGAAGTATAAAAGCAGGAAAAATAGCTAAAAATAAGGAAAAATCTGTGACACCCAGATGCATCTGTGGTGTCTCTAAATGTCACAAGCCGATTTCTTTTGCCTAGCCAGCGACTAAGTGACTAGAGCCTAAACCCTTATCTTATCTAAGCACACGCCTAAGCAGTCACGTGCAAGGACCCCAATCACCCTATCACGTGTTGTCAGACCCCCGGACACTCTGTGCCATGTACCTACACCCATTATAGGGTTACCTACATTATCTCGGACTATCAGCTTATGTAATAACTATACAGCAGCCAAACATGTACAAACAGTAGGATAGCATATATACTGGCCAACGAGCAGGGTAGCACCCCAGACTCGTCTTGGCCTTATACGCCTTGAGTAGCTTCAGATCAGGAATATGCCCTTGTGCAAGTTCTATTCCCCTGAGTAGTTGCTTAGGTTGTTGCTTGTGTCATAAGACAAGTCTCCACCCCGTGTAGCGGTTTACCCTACACAACCCCGGCACACTAGGGGTAAAGTGCATCGTTCCTTCGCCCTTGCTTGACTTTGGTCTTGCAAGTGTAAACGATTATCACACCCGTCACATCCCAGGGTTAAGGGATTTGAGGAATTCTTGTGAACAGCGTGTAGGGGACCTCTCCTACCGTTGCTTCTAAGCTACTGGACCAACACCATGCAACGCGGTTGTAAAGGTCTTGGGTTATAACCCCACCATAGTAACTGTGCACCCGACGCATAATAATCAAAGGCGTTAAGGGGCCCATCAGCACATAGCACAATGATGCCATGCCTGTGTGCATGCATGAACTCCTCATCCAAAAAAAGATGCCATGTAGCTTGATATAGTTCGCGTCAAGTAAATGTAAATAAATCTGCAGGAGCAGGTCGACCATATACCCTAGTATAAATGGTCTGGAGCCATTCCGGTAGCTAGACATAGTCAGATAAGCTACTTTCATAGAGTATCAGTACTCACAGATTGTTATGATTCTACCAGGTGCACCTGAATATTTGTTTAACGCCTCACTGTGTATGAGGACTTAGCGTTCAACCGCCGTACCCAGCGCTCTATTCCTATGGGCCTCCATTCAACCGTAGGCCCTGTTTCATGTACAACAGCCTTATGCCCACTCTCCGTGTTCGCATCGCGTTCTAGCTGATATTCTGTGTCTAACCACAGTAGTTCTATGTTTCATCCCTTGTTGCGCTCAACCGCAACACTTCTCCTTTATTCCTCATATCGTTAGCCTGATGGACTTAATAGTAGCAGTACCAAGGACACTATGACCCCGATTAACAGATCGTAGTATATAACCTGATGTAAATACCGGTCGAGTTCCTCAGCTCGACCTTGTTGAATTACAAGGATCTTATACTCATTCTCAAAGGCTTAAGCAATTAAGCCCGCAGCTTGTATATCGACGCTCTGACTCTGAGGAGTCCGACGAGTAGTGCGCTACTTGATATGCTGAGTAACTCGGCTTAGTTATTTTGCGTTGAAAGGATATTCGATCCGTAACACAGATGGGATATATGCTGCATGATGTGATGCAAACTGAGTAGGTTTGCCACATTCATATTTTGATTGATTTCCAAAATATACATATATAGGCCAGAGGGATGCGGTGCCAAAGTCTGCAAGATGGGTAGAATCTGACCAGAGCATCATAGCTGCTATTGCCCTTTCAAGCTTGCAGCCAGGTTCACAAGGTTGGCTCTGGAGTCTCTCATTCTCCTCGATGAAGGCATCACAGTGAAAAAGCTCTGAATATACACGAATTGATGAGCCCTCTGGATCCTTCGGATCTGTCCATTGAAGTCGAAATGGTGTATAGTGCCAGTTCGCTGCAGCAGGAGATGTGAAGGCATTCTTGATAATTTGAGTAAGTGGGCGGTAATGAACTCCTGGTACCGCCAAAGTTTCTGCATTCTCCTCTGGTTGCTGGACACCATCAGCTGGCATGGGAATATGTAGTGTAGCCTCTCGCCGTCCATCAGCAGCTGAGGATATCTCAGCTCTTGTCTGCTTGTCGATGTAAGTGTCCATTCACTTCTGCTCACGAGATGCACCCAAGTAATCCTTTAGGTGAGTGAGTGAAAAATCTGGTGCTTGTAGAACATCGTTGACAAGACTATCAAGCCTGGAATCAAAACCTGAATTGGACCCTACAGCATAGTTCCACTGCATCAGGCGGTATAAGCTTGGATTAGGAAATGGGGCATAGAATGTCTTCTGGGCATCTAGAACCGAGTTCATACTGCCAAGTCCTGACCACCAGTTGCGAGGTTGTTGAGATGCAGCCTGTAAAGCAGGAGAGTCACAAACAGATAGTAAGATTGTCACCTCCTCAGGGTCACGAGAAGGGAGATGGGTGTATGAGCGGTACAGCCCAAATGAATTGGGCAGGCCTTTGGTGCAAGAGCTGAATATATTTGTGAGTGAAATGGAGGGTCTTGCATCAGAGGTGGGGTTCTGAGAATTTACAGAGGAATTGCGAGAGGGTATGCCAGGATTAGGAATTTGTGACTCAGAGGTACTGGGTTCATGGCCCAGGGCGACAGAATTAATTGAGGAATCAGGATGTGTCACTGTTGGTTTGTATGCAGAAGTTGACTGTAGTGAGAAATATGATGGAAGAGCACTCGCAGATGAAGGTACAAAATCATTGAAGGCTTTCGACAGGCGGCGAGCACGGAGAGGTCTGCCGGTCTGTGAGATGACACAGATCTATCCTGTGGGACTCACCTAGTCGCTATCCTGAGGTACTAGGGCGACTAGACGAGGAAGACGGACCCAGTGCAGCAGTTGCTAGTGGAGGTAGCGCAGCCGCAAACCAAACGAAGCTTGGGACTACCGATGGTAGTCCACTGGGAGTACCTATGGTACTCCGCGGGTGGGCGTTCGTGGTAACGACGATAGAATAGAACTGAAGTATGGAGCGCTTGGCTTCTACTTAAATACATGTATGCGGAGAGGTCATGTGATACTGTATAGTACTACCTTTCCGGGTTATGCGGCTTTGCCAAGGGGCGAAGCTTATCTTATCTACTTGTTTATAGATCCTATCTACAATGGCCGTGTGGGCCGGTAATGGCCGCACCAATAGTAAGAGAGGAGGTTTATTATTATCTGTGATAAACGCGGGCACAGCCCGGGTATCGATGGCCGTAAAGGCCGGACCAACAGCGATATTGCCTTGTTGCTAATATTATGCTGTATGGTCGTGTTGACATAATTATGCGAAGGCGTGCCGCGCCTGAAGTGTCATTCTGATCAAGGATCTTATGACAGTGGGAAGCCGAGGAGGCCGACTCAATAGAACATTGCTTGGTGGCGATGTTTGGTGTTGTGGACATTATTATGCGAGCGTGCCGCGCTCGGCCTATCATTATGATCTAAGATCTTATGATGTGGCTGGTCTTGCTCTAACGGGCGAGACCTATGACGCAGCTGTAGTGTTGCTATTGGACGTGGAAGTACCGTAGCGTTATGTAAGCTGTTCATGTGGTTGATAAGCCCAGTTAAGAGCTTGTTGTGGTGGCAATGGGAGTTAACCCGTAGATAACTTGTAGTTAGACGTATAAATCCCAGGTAAATTGCTATAATCATAGGAAAAATGCTGTAAGCCCCAGATAAATCTGTGACATGAGAATGGAGGTAGTGGATCTGGGTTTTATTGGTTGCATAGAGTCCATAATATCATGACCAGGATCCTACATAATTTTCTTCCTTGTGAGTCTCATAGAAAGACTTCAATGTCAATTGTAGAAGCAACTAGCTCACCGGGACATTGGCTTCAATCTGGAGTGGCTCCCCAAAGGAAGCATCTGAGATTGCAGCTGGAGTAGGCTCATGAGATAAATCTATATGTTTCCGCTTTGATTTATCCTGCACATCTAATTGAATTTTTCGCTTGAGAGTGTCCAAGCGCTGCATCTGCTTATCGTGTTCACGGCAGGACTTCCGATGCACAGTGAGTCCCCGCTCTGAGTTGAATTCCCGTTCACATACTGAGCGGATGGATTTGGACATGTTCTAGAGTGATCAGTAGCTGGTATCCCGGAGTCCAGAATGTATAGCATGAGCAGCCCAAGCTCTGTGACGACGCAATGCATAAGACAGGTTGGGTCACGTGCTGTCAGGGCGCACTGATGATTCAATTCTATAGCAAGCAATCGACATTCTATAGCTCAGAATGTGATGCCAATATATCATGTATGATATTTTAACTCATATTAAGGTGGTGTATAAGCCTAGCAGATGTAGGTCCATCCATAAAGCACAGTTTAATACTCACTTACCCACAAATTGTTTCGGAGCCTCAAACGTCACATGTCAGGTAAGAGACTGTGGCGGCTCTGCCATATTTGTTAATCCCACACTACCAGCTACTGGTTTACATGCTTGTGACTCTCTTCCTGCCTTTGTTTCAAGCTTTGAGGCATAATATAGCACCATTGAATATATCTGTTACTCTGGATGCACTCTGTATGTATATATTTGCTCAAGTCATGGACTTCAGTTGTGTCCTTGCTTCTTCACCTAAGATAATTGAATCAAAATTGGATCACAGTATATCACAACCTCTGTTGCAATGCAATATATTATTTACTGTACATGTTACACATTCATAAGCTCGACGATAGTATATAGTCCTGATATAGAACCCTACTTGAATTATCGGGTCATTCTCAATGGCATGCTCTTCGAAGGTCAGAATCTAATACAATACTTATTGATGACATTCATTAACATATGAAAACATATAATGGTGATTTCATGTTGGACGGTTCTGGAGATGTAAGCTGTACAATTGTTTGGTGTACCAAATACAAGCAACTTTCTATGTGCCTGCAGAAAAACTAGGCTCTTGGATCTATTGGAAGGAACTCCATAGTTATGATGAAAAGTATGTGTAGTATGTATATATAAAATTTTGAAGCCATATCATTATTCGATATTCTGCTGTGCATGGATTCTGAATGATGGTCTGTCTGATCACTGACTATAGAACATAGAGAGAGTCTGATAGCAGTATCATAATTTATAATGAGATGTGGCAAGAGCTATAGCCAGTAGTACCTGGGAGATGCCAAAACAGCCCTCAGCCACAGCAGCCACCGAGATGAAGGTTTAAGTTTAAGGTTTCGGAGTTTAAACACTGTTTGAGAGCAATCGCTGAACCGTTTTTGGAAGGAATTAAGGAAAAGTGTGGGCACGTGACACAAGCAGACGCGTCTGACCGACCGAGTTTTTTGCTGCATCGTCCCACTTTTTCCTTAGCCTCATCACCGTTCTACACCAATCATGCCTTCTCGACCACAGCCTCATTCTGCCCCATCTCCTGAGCCCATTTCCTGTGACCATGAGAACGAGGATCCCCTTGAAGACTATGAGTCCTTCAGGAGATTCCTCAGCAAGCTTGAAATGATTTCTCCTCGTAGCAAGAGCGCAGTGTAAGTCCAACTTTATATGTGATGAGACCTGCTAATATGTTGTACTTAGACTCGAGACCCCCCAACTATTGTGCCTTTTGTGAAGGCTGCAAAATCGCTTCCTTGCACAATCAGCCCCTACAGTTCTTTCGAAGATGCACTGGAGGTTGGTCATTTTCGGGAGAGCCTCAATGTTCATGAGATGCCAGAGATTGGGGTGTTTTTAGAGGCATTTCCTGCAATATAAGTCAGATTCACCTGCTCTAGTTGCACTGGCAAGCTGTTGTCTGGGAGGTCACTATATGTGCATACATACCAGCATAACTACTCCCATAGGGACAAATACAGGATTAGGCTAGCAGTCTACAGAAAATACTCGCAAATGATTGGTAGATCACTTCACCGGCCGGCGAATCAAAGAGTGCAACTGACACAAACTAAGTCTGGATACTCACTTATAACGCTTGCTGGGGTTATGGGAGTAAGAAGAGAGCTTAGAGGGTAGAGGTAGCTTGTTAGGCTGAAGTAACTCTGTTATCGAGGAGACCAGAACTGAGGTTTAACGCTCAGGCTGTTCCAGTATATATACATGCTTTGCAGGATCCCTAATACGTATTGGACCTCTGGTACCTAACGATGAGTAATGCTGCACGTGATATACAAGTCTGACTACGTTGGTATGACTATGGATGAATCAGCGAGTCAGGCATCTGATTAATCAGTCATGTGTGGTTGGTATTCTGTGGAACCTGCTAGAAGGTTCCATGGTAGGCGCTTTGGTTACATAATACGTAAGTACCATTAACTATAGACTTATATGCGGGAAACGTAGATAATACCATAGAAACTCTAGGGAAATTAGGAAAATTATGGGAAAATTTGTGACATTACCCCCTCTTCAGCTTTCGTCGTCCCGGCGAAGGATTTCGATTTCTTCACGGACTAAGGATTCCGCATCTTCGTAGAGTTGTCTTTGTCCTATGGTAGGTTCGTTGAGTTCTACTAGATGCCGTCCTGTATGTCCGAAACTTTTGTCCCCTCGTTTGGTGTCGTTGAGGTACTGCTTGTCATAACCGTCGATTGTCCCATGATGAATTTCTGGCTGAGGTAACGTATGCAAAATTAGCTGTGCTACTTTGTCACCTTCGTTCACAATGTAGGGGAATTCCGTGAAATTGTGGAGGAGGACCTCCCCGGTAGTCCCAGTCTATAATACCCCCCTGCACTTGTAGCCCTTTGATGGCCATGCTGGATTGAGTTTCCAATTTGCCCCAGCTTCTGTATGGGAGCAAGATTTTCAAATCGGTTTCGACCATCATGGTTAATCCTGGGTTAATTCTGGCGGGTGCGGATGCGTGAATATCGTATCCGGCGGAGTTGACTGTTCCTTTTTCTGGGTAAGTTCCATGAGGTCCTACTGCGAATTCAAGATATTTGTTGAATCGCATTCCTGCTTCTACGAAGTTTCCATACGGGTCTCTCATTTACCATTTGCGCTCTGCTTTTCGCTCTTCACGCGTCATGGAGTCCTTGACAAGCGGCCAATCATCTGGCCATAAGTACCTATCCCCAACTTTCCAGTCTGGGTCGTCTTCCGGGTCGGCTACTCTGATTCGTGGGTTGCATGTGCTTCGTCACGCAGGGGTGTCATTGAGTTTGTGCTTTTGCTTGTACTCGTCAACAATTTCCTTTGCATTTTAAAGTGACACTTCGTCTTCCCATGTGTCCTCTCCCTGAGTATATCCTTTCCATCTTACGAGCAGTTGGAGTTTTCCATGTGCCGTGTATCGGTGGTTTAGGATTTCTTCTACTTTGTATTCTCCTTGTTCATCAGGTTCGGGTGCCTCCTGCGATCCCGTATAGGGAACTAGCTTCGAAGCGTGGAAGACCGGGTGATATGCTCGATATTGTGCATCTAGGTGTAACCTAAACGTTGCGGGGGACAATTGTTCAATGATTTTGAACGGTCCAATGTAACGCGGGGCCAAACTCCTTTCGGTTGTCTGGTAGTCCTGTATGTCGATCATTACTTTGTCTCCAACTTTGAAGGGAACTTTCTTGACCGTTTCGTCATAGTACCACTTCATTCATTCTGCTGCTAGTTGCATGGCGGCTTTTGCCTGCTCCTGTGCATTCCATCTCTCGGTTGCAATTTCGTTCAGATCTGCTTTCTGTTGGATTGCTAAATCTTCCGGGCCTGCCCTTGGGTGCCTTCTGAGTTCGACGTAGAACGGTGACAGTTTCATTGTTTCGGATGCCATGTTGTTGTATGTGAATTCCGCAGTGGGAAGGAACTGAGACCAGTTGTCCTTCCGGTACGTGTTCACATAGCATCTGAGGTGTTGTTCCAATATCTGATTTGTTCTTTCCGTCTGACCGTCTGCTTGTGGGTGGTAAGCCGTTGTCATTGCGCGTTCTATTCCCAGCAGTTTGCACCATTCTCTGAAGAGTTCTGATGTGAATTGTACTCCGTGATTGGAAATGATACATTTCGGTAACCCATGTATTGGGTAAAACCTTCCGTATAGTACTCTTATGAGATCCTTTGTTCCGAATTTGCTTGAGATAGGGAAGAACTGGGTGTGTTTTGTCAAGTGGTCTACAATCACCATGATAGCATCATATGTTTTCCTGTCTATTTTAGACTTTGGAAGATACATGATGAAATCTGTCGTGATGATTTCCCACGGGGCAATTGGTACCTCGTTAGGTTGTAGCGGGCCGTATGGCTCGGGCCGATTTTTCATTCTTTGGCAGGTGTCGCAGCTCTGTACGTATTTATTTACCGAGTTGGTTAGTCCTGGCCACCAGTAGTTGCGTGAGATGAGTTTGTATGTTTTCCATCTCCCTTGATGTCCCGCTGATGGGTGATCATGGTGCATTTCTAAGACCCTATTTCTAAGGTGCTCTGGCAGCTTTGGTACATAGATCTTGTTTCTGTAAAGGAGCAAACCATTCTCATAGTTCCACTCCTTTAACGCCTTTCCGAATTTGTGAGGTCCTGACTGCAATAGGCCTTTGTAGTCTTTGGTTACCTCGTCGTCTAGCAACACTTTGCGGATTTCCCTTTGGAGATCATCATCATGGTTGACTGACTTATGTGAGGGCTCAATCGCAAGAATGGTGAGTTCTTGCACGAATTTGACAAAAAATTCTGGTTTTAACAAAATTTTGTCTCGATTATCGAGTTCCACCCCCTCTTCATGGTCTGGTCTCCTGGACAGAGGGTCCACAGTGAGCATTGTTTTTCCTGGCTTATGGTGCATGGTGAAGTTAAATCGTGATAGGTAAAGTGCCCATCTCGCTTGTCTCCGAGTTAGCTTCTGTGCCATCTTGAAGTAGGTCAGGTTAAGGTGATCCGACCATACTTCTGATTTCTCCAGGTGTCCTTCAAGGTAGTGGCGCCATTCTTCGAGTGCTCAAATGATTGCCAACATTTCCTTGTCGTAAATTTCATAATTCCGTTCAGGAGCTGTCATAGCTGCCGAGTAAAAGGCACATGGGTGCCATTTCTGGCTTTCCGGTGAATACTGTGACAAGACTGCTCCTGTTGCGAAGTCCGATGCGTTGGCTTCGACTTGGAATTTCTGTACCTTATCCGGAATTCATAAGACAGGGGCCGTTGTAAAGGCCGTTTTAAGCTTCTGGAAAGCTTCTTCCTGTGCTTCATCCCAATGCCATGCTTCGGGTTTCTTCGTTAGCGTGGTCAGGGGCTTCACGATTTTCGAGAAGTCCTTGATGAACCGTCTGTAGAAGTTGGCGAATGCTAAGAACGCCTGTACTTCTTTCACCTTGGTGGGCTGTGGCCAGTTTAAGACTCCGCCTAATTTCGAAGGGTCCATTTCGATTCTCCCTTTTGAAATTATCATGCCGAGGTATTAAATGCTCTTTTGTTTGAAGAAATATTTCTCGGGCTTCGCGAATAAGTCATTTTCCTGGAGCCTTTTCAGGACTGCCCCGGTAATTTGACGATGTTCCGCTAAATCGTTTCCGAAGATCAGTATGTCGTCCAAGTAGATGATCACTTTTCCAGTTGCAATGAAGTCCTTGAGGACGTCATTCATCATTGCTTGGAAAGTGCCTGGTGCATTCTTGAAACCGAAATACATGACAGTGGCCTCGTATAACCCTTGTTTGGTAATGAATGCTGTTTTCCATTCATCACCTTCCCTTATCCGAACATTGTTGTAGCCCCATCTTAAATCGATTTTTGTGAAGATCGAAGCTGATGAGAGTTGGTCAATGAGGTCGGATATTCGGGGTATCGGGTACTTGTTGTTCACCGTGATGTCATTCAATTTTTGGTAGTCAATGACCATGCGTAGTGTTCCATCTTTTTTGGCTACGAAAAATACTGGGCTGGTGAGGGGTGACAGGGAGTCATGGATATATCCTTTCCGCTTCTCTTCTGCTATCCATTGTCAAAGAGAATTTTCTTCCTTGGGCGAGAGGGAATATGGTTTGGCTGGTGTTGGCATGGGCGCACCTTCTTTGAAATCGATGGCGTGATCATAGGGCTTCCGAGATGGCATTCGTTCGGATGCTTTCTGTGAAAATACCGTGGGGCCAAAATCCCAATATTCCTTTGGGACCAATTGCTGCCACTTTTCAGCGGCTGCTTCTGGTTTACCTTGGTGGATTTCTCCTACCATTCCTACGAGGAGTACCAATTCCTCGTTGGACAGGGTTCCGATCCATTTGATAAACGGATCATTGGGATTTCCATCTCCGATCACATCTAGCGTGGAATCCCATAGGTCACGTTGTTCTGTACCCTCCTCTTCATCAGTTGCGACTTCTTCTTCCGAATAAGGGGGTGATTCCTTAGCGTGGGGACACGAGGTGCCGCACCGATATTCCATTCTACCAGTTTCCCAATCGAACTCTGGGTTGTGCTTCTTTAACCAATCATATCCCAGGATCAAGTCTAGGTTATGGATTTTCATGACGGTAAGGTATATTTTTTCCTTATGTTCTCCGTGTTGCATCAATCCTTTCACTGACTTGTTTATGAGACCGTTCTTATTGTAGGTTCCATCTGCATTGTGGATCCAAAAGGGGTCTCTCTTTTCGTGGGTAACTAGACGATGTTTTTCAACAAAGTCTGAGTTGATGACTGATAGCGTTGCACCGGAGTCGATTAATGCTAGGCCTTGCACTTTCTGGCCGTAGACCCACAAGTCAACCCAGACCTGAAAAGATTGGGACTTGTCACGTGCATTGTTCTCGTAAAACTGGAATAGTTTCTCGCAGTTATTTACAAGCGGGTCTACAGATTGAGCCATAATACTAGTACACAGCACACATGGGCAAGGGTTCACATGTGCTGAAGGGGAAAACCCGGAGTGTTAGCTGGGTGCTCGGGTTTAATTTGGGCAATCGATTGCCATGGGATATATGTAGTCCCCCAATTGGGTGCTTCACCAATGGGGGCATGGGAATTCGCCGGAGTACTGCTTTCTGGACGTTCTTCTACTACTTCCTCAATGCACGTGGATGACTGGACAGAGGAATTGTCCGCGGCCTCAGCGTCATCAGGGATCCGGCCGCCTTTGCGTGGTTGGTATGCGGGGGGGTTACCACTGTTAGATTGTTGAGCCCCCTTCTTGTTATCCGCTTTGGGTCGGACTTTCGTCGTGTTCCACTTGCACTTCACCTCCTGGTAGGTACAGTTCGGGCGCTTGCACTGGCCGCACTGATGAGGCAGTACCCAGAGATTTAGCTTGCCGTACTGGTTTTTTACCCACTTAGATCCCACAGGGGCGTCCGACGGAATTGGTTTCGTCATTGGATCTTCCTTTGGTTTCTTTTCGGAGGTTGTAGTAGTCGCCTTTGCAGGCGCGTCCTTCTTCTTCTGGGGTTCATCCTTTTTCTTATCATCCTTTACAAAGATATGTTGCCCTTCCAGATCGTTAGGGTTCGTCTTCTTGTAAAGGTTGGTGTTTGCGTCCAGGTATGCTTCCCATTCTTCCGGTGCCTTGAATCCCATTCCCATACTCTCGAATACACCAAACTGCTTTTTCAAGTCAGCTGGCAGCGTGTTCTCAAGTTTTTTCCGGAGTGATGCATTTTCGTAGCCGGTAAGTTTGGCTAGTTGCCGGAATTGTTCGCAGTAGACAAAGAATGCTTTCTTGCATCGCGCGAGTCCTGCATTGCCGGAGAAGTGCTTGTCCAGCTCATTTTGGGCGACTTCCTTCTGCGTCTTTTTCTCGTACATCCACTTTAACCATGTCTCGAACTCCGCCCATGTTCCGATGTTTCCTCCGGCACTGTACTTCTCCTGAGATCAGTGAAATACTTGGTCGCTGTTCTGGTAATCTGGGTCAGGGCGTCCCTGATGCGCTCACAGTCAGTGGTATATTTCATATGACCGTGGTAGACGTGGACCTTGAACAGCCATTCCTCGATGTTGTCCTTCCCTTCACCACTGAAGGATGGCGGGGGAGTAGCATGAGGCACCACCGTGAGCATGGTGCCTGTCGAGGGAGCGGTGGCTGCTGCGGCTTTCAGGGCTGCAACTTCCGCTTTGAGGTCGTCGATCTGTTTTTGCACGGAGGCGGGGATTGCCATGATTTGGACATTTGCCGGTTGTGTATTTTTGACCTTTTCGAGGTTGGCTCACAGGACATCAAGTTGGTCCTGGAAGACAGCTGTGTCCCTTGATTCGAGGTCTTGTACACGCTGGTGGAGGTGATGGGTATAGTTGCGAAGTTCGTTGTACTTTCGGTGGTACAACTGCAGACGTTGGTTAATTCAACCGTGTTGGAGAATGGTGACATGATCTGTGTACGTCTTGGCGAGCTGGGTGCTGAGATACATGCTGTTGGTTGCTGCTTGCACAGCCAGAACTGACCCAGAACTCTAGGGTCATCCCCCTACGCCTAACGCCCACTAACTAGCTGCATCCCAAGGCTAAGTCGTCAAAGGGTAAACCACCTCCCTAAGACGAGGCCGAGGTACGTCTCACAGACTAGCGAGTATCTTATAGAGCGCAAGCAGGGTGATAACGAGCAATGGAGGGCCTAAGCCCCAAAGTCGAGATTAAAAGGTCTGAGGCAAGAACGCCGCCAGACCCAAGCTTATATGTACATCAGGAGCGCTGAACCAAAGGCCATATTGTCTACCCTAAAGCAACGCGGCCTGTGCGCGCGCGCCTACGAGTCATAGCCTAGAACGCTTATCTAATGTACTATCTTATCTGTAAGAGATGCGCGTTATCTCCAGTAAGTACCGTGACGCCAATAAGGACGTCACGTGCCCTATAGTCGTGAAGCCGAGGGTTCGACTCCCGGTAAAGCCAAAACATTTAATATAGGAAACGTCACCGAATAATCTGTGACATCACCTCCTCTCCATGGTTCGTCGCCTCGACGAAGACCCTATGAAGATACTGCTTCTCCAGGTGAGCGTATTCATGTCGACTCACTGGGTAGTACCGCCGCTTGAGGGTTACCAAGCCTCTTCTAGCTTCTGGAGGTACCGTAGTAAAGAGGGGGGGCGGTGTATTGCGGGGTCGGATCCTGGTACCCACCTACACGCAGGACTGGTTACCTGGGAGATGGCGCCTTGGTCTGTCTATCGCCGAACGTGCGCCGGTATCCTAAATCTGTGCAACCTAACCTAAATCTTTCCTCTTGTTACCTCGACTTGTTGTCCTGATGGGCCCCTAGCTGTGGGGCAGGACTGTCGTGGCCTCTCTGACGCGCTATGTTGTCGTCGACCTCCTCTGTCGGATGTGGGGTTACGCCGAAACGCTTCACATACCCACCGAGGTCGCGTGTTGATGCTTGATGCTACCCAGGCGCGCAGTACCTTGTGAACGTACCGCTAGTGCGCCCGCTACCTATCTTAAGGGGGTAGGCTTGTTGACTGCTTCACTCCGTCGTCGGTCCCGGCGCTAATGTAGTCGCCATAGCAACACTTGTGTGGGGGCTAGCTCTGAACGCTGACCTCCTCTTCAAGGAGGCTGCCCCGCCGTGTCGCTGAACCTAGACGTGGAAGACCCTTGGTCCCACCGCACTATTCAGCGCAGCAGAAGGAAGGTAGAATAGACCTTTTAATATGACCCAGAACTCTAGGGTCATCCCCCTACGCCTAACGCCCACTAACTAGCTGCATCCCAAGGCTAAGTCGTCAAAGGGTAAACCACCTCCCTAAGACGAGGCCGAGGTACGTCTCACAGACTAGCGAGTATCTTATAGAGCGCAAGCAGGGTGATAACGAGCAATGGAGGGCCTAAGCCCCAAAGTCGAGATTAAAAGGTCTGAGGCAAGAACGCCGCCAGACCCAAGCTTATATGTACATCAGGAGCGCTGAACCAAAGGCCATATTGTCTACCCTAAAGCAACGCGGCCTGTGCGCGCGCGCCTACGAGTCATAGCCTAGAACGCTTATCTAATGTACTATCTTATCTGTAAGAGATGCGCGTTATCTCCAGTAAGTACCGTGACGCCAATAAGGACGTCACGTGCCCTATAGTCGTGAAGCCGAGGGTTCGACTCCCGGTAAAGCCAAAACATTTAATATAGGAAACGTCACTGAATAATCTGTGACAAGAACCTCTAACCGGGCGTTATCGATATTTTAGGCCCCAGACCTGTTTGAGACTGCAGTGGTGGGGTGCAAATCCTTTTACAGGTCTGGGTACAAGACCACAGATGTGCTAGATACTGTGGTGGTAGGGTGCGAGTACTACACGTCTGGGTATGAGACCAAGTTTTTGCGCAGATAGCGCTTGACAGCTCCCCAGAAGAACTCAATTGGATTGAGTTCACAATGAAATTTGGGTAAAATGAGGCAGCAATGTCTGGCAGCCTTGATCACTTCCTGCACCAATTACTGCTGCTCCTGAAAGTCAGGCAGGAATGTCTCCCAGCTCCTTAAGTTCCTGGTCTGATTCTGACACAAGCAACAACTCAAGCAACTACTCGGGGGAATAGAACTCACACAAAGGCATATTTCTGATCTGAGGCTACTTGTTACGGGTCGAATACCCGTTCGTATATTCGAGTCGCGAATATAGATCATTCTTCTGCATGTAGGCACATCGCCGTATGCAAGGCAAATACTCGTTAGATGCCTTCAAGTCCTAGGTGGAGTTCCTAGGTGTCACAGAATTCCCAGTGGGGGGTTCTACATTCCTTCGCTATAGGTATTATAGGCGCCGCTAGGTGCGCGCGCGCTTCCCTGATCCTCAGCCACCTCCAGCGCCCGTCCAGGACTCTATTTAGATCATCTGACCATAGGTTAGCGCTGTAGGGTAGCGCGCACCTTAGGTACTCACGTTAGGGTCACACCGTCACATGTCGTTACAGGTAGCTACATTATCATGTGCCCTCTTAGTTACTGCGCACAGGCCGCGACTTTAGGGCGACCATTACTGGTCAGCTCCCCATGTATAAGTACGACAAGATGGGGACTTACTTCCCCATCTTTAGGATTCTCGACAACTGAGCTTAGGCTCCTTTCTCATTCTGCGCTGTGTGCGTCTCTGCCCCGGGGGCCCTCACGTTCTTGCTTGACTGTGTGCTAGTCGACTACGCCGTCGTACACAAGGGATGCTCCAAGCTCCCACGTTGCCTCTGCGTCGGCCTCTGGCCGATTGGTACACCGCCTTGTAGGCGCGTTAGGGACTCCCCTGTAGCCAGGGTCCCACAGCCTTGTGAGTCTGTGTCACTAGGAGACCGATTGATACCCAATACATGTTAGAGGATATAATCTGTTCAGGTGCGAGTCTGATAGAATATAAGACTCGCCTAAGTCCGAGAAGTCAATGTGCACTTCGAGGACTTAGTCGTTTGGTTGCTCGAGAAATACTGAGCATAGTTTCCTACGTTTGAGAGCGAGTATAAGACTTCTTGTTTGTACAACAAGGTCGAGCTGAAGAGCTTCGACCATAAGTACATGAGTTTATATACTACGCTAGGTTTTAGGGGTCAAGTCCATCCCAGATGTCACCGCTACTATCTACACTATAGTACCAAACGTTTGATAAGTATGCAGTGATATATCCGAAATGATAGATAGGAATGATGATGGCGGTTGAACGCCATCCGTCAGCTAGTAGATGATAAAGATGAAACAGTTGCAGAGTTGGATCTGCCAAAGGTGAAACGCGCCCTATGCACTAGTACAACTAGGGATGCGCCCAGTAGAGCCATGAGTAGCCAGGGGGTTGGTTGTGCAACAAGTCCCTGTATTGTATTTGCCCAGTGGTGAGTTCTGCCAGCGTTCGAAAAATCAAAATAACCGTAACACTACTCAAGGCATATAAGGCCAAGACAAGTCTGGGGTGCTACCCAGCTTTCCAGCCAGTATATATGCTATCCTACTGTTTGTACATGTTTGGCTGCTATATAGATATCATGCAAGCTGATAGTCTGTTTTATTGTAGGTAACCCTATAGTGGGTGTAAGTACATGGCACAGAGTGTCCGGGGTAGTGATGTGCCGGCCCGGCCCAGCCTGAAAGCCCCTGGCTTTGGCCCGGCTTTGGACAGCCTTTGTTACGGTCTGTCTTAATCTGTATATTTTTGATGCCTCACTGGAAAGGAGAGGAGGACTTAGCGTTTAACCACTGTATCATGCGTTTATTTCCAGGGTTCTGTCACAGACTTACCGGTCTGTGCGACCCTGGCTACAGGGGGATCCTCACACGCTTGCATAGGCGCAAGTCCACGGCACCGCCGTACTCATAGGACAGCCAAGGCGAACTCATAGGTCCACCTCCAAGGTGCCCAGCCGCCAAAGACGAACTCATAGGTCCACCATGAAGGTGCCCAGCCGCCAAGGCCCCCAGACAACGAAGTCGAAGGCTCACAGACTAGCAGACGAGATGTGGGCCCCGGGCCAGCAGCAACACAGACTGGTGGTAAGAGAGGAGAGGAGCTTGCGCTCAATGACGAGAATCCTAAAGATGGGGAGTAAGCCCCATCTTGTCGTATCTTATATACATGTGTGGAGAGGCGGAGCGGGCTACCCTAAAGTCATGGCCTGTGCGCATGTAACTATGAGTGACCGTGATGCTACGCTACATGTGATACTTGATGTGACCATCACGTGTCCGTATGAGGAGGCGCGTGCTACCCTACAGCGCTAACCAACCGGTCAGGTGATCTACAGTATCTGGGCGCGATGCAGAGGTGGCTATGGTATAGAGGGCGTCGTACGCCTAGCGGCGCCATATAACCTATAGCGAGGGAAGTACGTACCCCCTACGGGATGTCCGTGACAGGTTCCCTGTTCAACCAGCGACCCTCGCTTCATGTACAACAGCCCTATGCCCATGGTCTCGTAGTGTATCAGGTTCTAGCTGATATCTGTTGTATAACCACAGAGCTTCCGCATTTCAGCCACTGTTGCGCTCAACCACAACGTTTCGGCTTAGTTATCGTAGCATACTAGCCTTATGGACTTAGTGGTAGCAGTACCAAGGACACTATGACCCCAATTACAGAATCATAGTATAAAAACCCTGCTGTAAATACTGGTCGAGTTCCTCAGCTCGACCTTGTTGAATTACAAGGATCTTATACTCATTCTCAAAGGCTTGAGCAATTAAGCCCGCAGCTAGTATATCGACGCTCGACTCTGCTGAGTCTGACAAGTAGTGCGCTACTCGACACGCTGAGTTAGTTATTTCAGCTGAACGGATATTCGATCCGTAACAGCCTTGGCTTTTCAAAACCTCAAGCCAGGCCCCCATTGATGGCCCACGGCTTGGCCTGGCCCTGGCCTGGGGCTTGCCCGGGGCCTGGTACTGTGAGGATGATCATCACTGTAGCCACACAAACTCATAACGTACCTTCTCCAACTATCTTCTGACAAAGCCAAGCTCCAGTATCTTCAATAATTAGTGAATTATAGTGTAAAATCATCATTTCACCAGCTTGGTGCTCTGTGGCGCGCCTTCCAAATGGGGCACCGTATAGGTGCCCAAAAGTGGGCAACAGGCTTCAGCACCAAGAATTCAATCCATGGGACTATCCTCTTGCTTGAATTTAAAAATATAGAGATACTACATTGTAATATAGCATACTGCTCCTATATATATCCTTATATCATAGTTACTAGACATTTTATCTATTAGAGCTTTCAGGCCCAGGGCTCGTGGCTTGGCCCGGCCCGGCTTGAGACACAAGCCGGGCCCTGGGCCATCTCAAGCCGTGGTATAGGGCCTGGCCTGGCCTGGCCCAAGTAGGACTTGGCCCAGCCCAGCCTATGGCCCAAAGCTGGGCCTGGCACATCACTAGTCTGGGGGTGTGTCCACACATCATAGGGTGTTCGGGGTCCTGGCACGTGACTGCTTTTAGGTGTGCGCTTAGATTAGATAAGGGTTCAGAGCTGTCACTAGTCGTTGGTGAGTTAAAGAAAATTGGCTTGTGACAGATTCTTCATCCACATCTGAAGACTCTGTCTCTGTCTCACTCTACTCTCTCTCGAAATTCACCGCTTCTGTCCACTGGTGTTCTTCAACCTTGTCATCATCAAGGGTGAGATCAATGATCTGTGATGAAGCTTCATTTGACTTTCTTCTCTTCTCGCAGGCCTTCTGCCATGCATGTGCAAGATTTCTCACTCGTTCATGAACCAGAGCTGAGGGGTGCACCATAGAGGTGAATGAAGTATAACTCTTTTGCTCCCTGGCGAGGGACTTCAGTCAAATATCTTAATTTGTCAAGTGCCCTTAAGAAATCACAGTTGTGAGCTAGGTTTGCACATAGATGTCACAAGAAATTGCGGTGGTATTTCCCCTGATATTTGCGATAATATCTGGTATTTAGTCCTTTTACTTAGCCGTTCGCTGGACTGCACGTGCATGGGTAGCTATCACTTATCTTATCTCATTACTGGTCACTTGTCACTTTAAGTAACAGTGTCACTAGTTACGGTAGCACATGACCTGGCTGCGCACAGACCACACCTTTAGGGCAAGGTGGTTAGGTAGATACAGTCTAGCTGCATGTATTTAAACTGGTGACGTCTGAGGATTACTCTTCAGACTTGAAATCTTGGCCTAGGGGGCATGTCCCCTGGCAACCACATTATTCCCTCTGCTGCGCATTCTTGTGAGCTGGAAAATGGCTTTGCAACAAGCTTGCTGCATCCTACTTGGACAAGGGGGCCTCTATCTTCTACGCCCTAGCTTTATGTCTTATACCTGCTAGTCTGGGGGCATTGCGGTACACTCATGGGTCGTGACTCCAGGCTCTACAGCAGGATGTCTCAATAGACGTGCCATCCTGTTCTCCACCTAGCAGAGGATGGGGTTATTAGGCATATATCCTAGGGATATAGGGGTTCCCCACTGGGGCAGGTAGCACGGAGGTTTCCATGTCAATAGATTAATCTGCCACAGCTGAGCAGATTAATCTACCGTGAAAATAAAATGTAACATTGGGATTAGAACCAAAGGCCTGAGCACAGGAGGACAATGTCGGGAAAACTGAGCATGCGTTGCAACTAGTAGTAATGAACACGCAATCAATATAAATTGCAACTAAATACAATCAATTGTAAACAAGTTGTAACGCATGCACGGTGTCACAGATTTATCTGGGGCTTACAGCATTTTTCCCTATGATTATAGCAATTTACCTGGGATTTATACGTCTAACTACAAGTTATCTACGGGTTAACTCCCATTGCCACCATGACAAGCTCTTAACTGGGCTTATCAACCACATGACTAGCTTACGTAACGCTACGGTACAACCACGTCCAATAGCAACACTACAGCATACGTCATAAGTCTCGCCCGTCAGAGCAAGACCCAGCCATGTCATAGATCCTAGATCATAATGATAGGCCGAGCGCGGCACGCTCGCATAATAATGTCCACAAGTACAAACAGTGCCTCGCGGCCTTGTACTATTGGGTCGGCCTTCCCGGCTTCCCACAGCCATAAGATCCTTGATCACAATGGCATTTCAGGCGCGCCACGCCTTCGCATAATAATGGCAACACGGCCAAATAGCACTATATTAACACCAAGGCAATATCGCTATAGGCTCGGCCTTCTCGGCCATCCCACGGACTCGGTGTTCCCCAAGTCCCGGGCTTCTGCCATCACGACGTTGCCCAAACACCGGACCTCGCCTCACGGTTAAGTCCAATACATGCCCCGGTAACCATCCGGTCCGGGCTGTAACACATGCCACGGTACTTCCCGTCCAATGGCATAACGACCTCGGCGCCTCGCCTTGGTCATCACACGAAGACCGGCCAATCGCCATTATACCGCACGGTATCCGGCAACCGGCTTCCCATATACCCGGGCTGCGCCCGCGTTCATATGATAAACATAACAAATCCCTCTCCTACGATTGGTGCGGCCATTAGGGCCCATCACGGCCATTGTAGATAGAGTCCATAAACATCAGATAAGATAGCGCTTCGCCTCTTGGCAAAAGCCACATAACCCGGAAAGGTAACGACTAGTTAGTAGCACGTGACCTTCCCATAAACATGTATATAACTAGGGGCTTGACGCCCTATAACTCTAGTTCTATTATTCTCTCGGCTTGCGCCGTAGAATAACCTCTCACGTCCTGCTGCGCTGGTATTGTCTATCCCTCTAAGTCGCCTTATCTCAAGCATATAGGCACTTGGTGAGTCCCACAGGCATACTGTGTCACACGGCGCTTCCAATCAAGGTCAGGTGATTGCTGAGGGTGTTCCAATCACTGGGAGGCAGGGTCGTGGCCTGCAATTGCAAGCCCATTGCAATTGCTATGGAGCATTTTAACGAGTTACAATTATCTACTAGTGTTGTAGTCAACTCTTGAATTGGAATGACCTTATGCTTATGTCTGACACTGCTGATTACAACTGTAATGCTTCATTTGGAATCACTTTCCCACACTTATGAGCACATCGTACTTACCTGGATTGAAAACAGTGAATAAAAAGGCAATTATCTGCTTTCCTACACTTTCTTGACGACAACATTAGACAATTTGTTAGTAAATGATGCTCACACAATTATGCTCATGCAAGGATTCGAACTTATGACTTCAAGGACTTATGACTTACGAAAGGAACGAGAATATCTTCTGACTCAGCTATAGCGACTTTGATAATAAGCAGAGTATCTATAAATATCATAAGGTTATACATGGCCCACGCCTGTTGATCTGACAGAAGCAGCAGCAGATCCAATTGATTCTTCTTCTGAATCATTACCGCAGATCACTGAAACAGCATACCAAAAGTGAAGCCACACATCCTGCAATGAGTGGACCGACACGTACAGATACACATGGGTCGCACAGATACAACGTCCTACCCCAATTTTGGCCGTAGAAACACCCTGATTACGAAGTGAGCAATGTGTTTTGTATTTTTGATTTTGGAATGTGGCTAATTCAAAGTAGCAGGAAATACCTACCTCGACTCGTATTTTCTGATGTCTAGCTGCATTCTTCTTGTGGGGAAAGGAAATTATTACGGGCAGGGATTATACACTGGCTGCAGGATATGTGGAAGCTGCTTGGAAACTGGTTGGGCATGGTCGCCAGGTGAGCATTTCTTCTACATTTATAGCCTTTTTGTGTCACTTTCGGCCCATTTGCATCGTCTGGAGGCAAAATATGTTGTTCTCACCTCCACCCATATCCCGCACGTCCACACAAGCTACGTCTCATACTGACACGTGTCATCCCAGCTTGCTGGCACTAGTATGGAATTGCCTACTGTTGCCATCCCTGGAGAATACGTGAACGTCCCTGAACAGTCTGCACCCACCCTGGAACAACCCACTGACACTGCACTCGAGCCTATTATGGAAGACGTCCCTCAGCCAGAACTCGAACTTGTGGAACAACCTGCACCACACCGCTGCCCTGCCCACCCTTTCTACAACTTCCTGGCTACCCAGCCTCAGCCAGTACTGGATGAGATGGAAATAACTCCCTAAAAATATGAACTTCTCCCCCTGGCTCCAGAGTTTCTCCCACATCCCGATAGCCAGGATTGTCCTCAAGATGAGTTCGAATACTGGCTGCAGTGGCGGTATCCTGCGGTTATGCTCTTGCATCAACTGAAGGCTCACGGGAAATCGACTCCATATGCAGAAGCGTACTTGTGCGGCTGAGGTAACAACGATCTGGATGCGATGGAATTTAAGGGTCTTATGCGAGAGGTGGAACACGGTAAGTACTGCAATTGGAGTTGTGGCATTTGCTGACCCTCTTCAAAGAGCCTGAACCTGAGTGGATTCAGGAACAGAGACTCGCCAATGATGCAGCTATTGAGGTGACTTGAAACGCAGGTGATGACCAATCTGTCACACCTCTTGTGCCAACTCCCAAATTTCTGGCAGCCTGCACCGCCGCTTTGGCCGAAATCGAATGGTTCAAGAATGCCATGGTGAATATTAAAGCCCTCATGCTGGATGCCGCCGCTATACAGAAAGACTGTTTCGGTGCCACCTCTCGCGTTGCTGCTCAGAATGAGTCCGCACCTGACGCCTCTGCTGTTGCTATTCACAATGATGCTGCACATACATCGCTTCTGGACCCCTTGCAACCCCTGCCTGATGCTGCACCGATTGTCTCTGGATGTGAGGTATCGAGTCCTCCGGAGCGCCCGCCTCCTAACTCCCCACCAAGCCCTGAGATGCCTCTGTATTCGACCATGGCCTTCATCAAGATTGTCAACCAAGTAACAGAATCAGTCGAGGAGCCTGATGTCAACAAACCATATGATTGGGAAGGTGCTCGGACACCCAACGTTGACGACATCGATTCACTCCATCCACTCAAAAGGACTTGGCAGCAGATGAAGGATCTCAAAGTAGGGGCGGAACAGTCACAGCCACGACTTACGGAGCAGAGGATCATCGAAGCGACTGTCCCGAAGGTAAGTTATCAATACTGTATTATGCATATGAGCTCACATATTCTCAGGGAGCCAAATGGTCTTGTCCTGATCCAAACTCGAAGTTTCTGAACCCAGCCGCAAATTCTCGTCAGAAGTCAAGGTGGTCGACACAGTGTCGTTTGGATGATAGTGATGATGGAGAGGATGCCGAAGATGAAGGTTCTCAGCCAGAGAAGAGGAGAATCAGCTCAATGCCAAATGGACACTAGGATAGTTCGCCATCACCAGAAGCCGCCAATGTTGATATGGACGACACACTGTCAGCACCGGTTACGAAGCCCATGGAAGTTGTAGAGCCCCCATCATGGCCAAGCACCTCCACCTCACCACCAGTATCTACACCTACACCCACCTCTGTCCCGGGCCCAGCCGTCACACCCCTTCTGCCTTCCCCCATCATCAACAGTTCTGCAAGTTCTCATGTTGACTGATTGTTCACGCACAACTCGTACGCACCCTGCGAGCCCAGAAAATTGCGGACCAGCTTTACCATTAACAAAGACAGCAAGGAGGAGACCGATTCATGCCAGGAGCACGATCCAATGATGGTGCACGCTCCCGTCCCCCAACTTGCGGAATCAATCCCCTCTCAAGAGTATCCCCCACTAGCACACGCTCTCACCCCCTCTGCCTCTACGGTCCCCGTCAGCACCGAGGAGCATCCCGCAAAGGCACACGCTCCTGTAAAGGCGCACCTGGTCTGCCAGGAGCATCCCTTAACTCCGGTGCACGCTCCTGCCACCCTCGCTCGCGATGCAGTCACGTCTTATGCACCAACTTCTGGTCAACAATGTGAACAAGAAACTGTTATGAACTCGAAGGCTTTAGAACGTGCAGCTTTGGTCCTGCTTGAGGCGCTTCTAAGGCTCCAACCATATAATATATATACCATGTATACATGGTTTTATATATATACTATATACATGTATTTACACATGGCCGAGTACATGGTATATACATGGTATATTATATAGTATATGGTTGTTGTGAATGCATCCATATAAGACCCTCAAATTGTTGTTTTGAATATGTACTTGAGCTAGTTATGTGTCTTACAGATTGTATGGTGCAGTGGCAATATGAGATTTGGACAATCTGCTGGCCATTGCACAAATGCAAGGATGTTAAGTTGTAATTCACACACTCTGCTTACCCTCTCATTTGGCAGAAGGTGAAATCAGATTTATGTTTATGCTGTATATCATCCCACATAGTGATTGCATCATGCATTTGACTCATGTGTAAAAGTTTCCCATCATCTCACACATTGTGCACAATTTTTAAGCCATTCCAGCTACTAGTGGGGCTGTTAACACCAATTTCTGACTTGCATCAGCCAAGTGCTGATACATGTGGCATGTTGTTGAAGGAGGAGACAATCTCCATAGCCATATGGGCAAGGCAATGGCTATGTCAAGATGTCTGAAAAATCTACCATCTGAAAACCATGTAAACCATGTATATACCATGTATATACCATGTATATACTATATACCATATATTTACTGATTTCCTGTACATGTATATTATATGGTTGGAGCCTTAGGCGCTTCCTAGGTATAAATTCTCGGCACATGTGGCCCCTTCTTCCAATGCTGGCGCTCGCCTCACGAAAGCATGGCAATTTGCTTCTTCTGTCCCAGTTTATACGCTCCCGGCCTATGATTTCGTGAAGCATGTGGCGTCATCTCTGTCGACTTCTGCTGTCTCTCTCGGTAAACAGCCTGAATGGATCTGTGGACTCTGTCAGCTCTGATGCCCCAACTCGGCTGTCAAGTGTACCATCTGCGAGGCTTCATGGCCGAATGGTCCATCCCTGACATCTCCTTCCCCGTCATCTTCCTCTCTATCATCTGCTCCCTCTGCTCCACTGCCCGCCCCCTCTGCTCCGTCGCCATCACCACCAGTCTCCAAATTTAACTGGGCTGCTGCTGGTCTGGCACTGCCATCTGCGACATCTGAATGTTCTATCTGCATGGTCTGGAATAAGTCCAGCACACAACAGTGTATCACCTGCAAATCACGATCATCTGTAACATTTTTTGCTGTGTGTGTTGCTCTCGAATGACGCATCAATTATCAGTTGTGTACATACTGTATCATATCTGAGACTGTCTGTATCACAAGAACTTATCTCAGTGCCTCATAGATCACACAGTCATCCTGTACACTCAGTTACGTACCGTAGCTACTAGCAGGTGGGGTTCATCGATCGCATTAGACCCGGAGTAGGCACGGCTTGTGTCCCTCCGCGTTCTCTTCAGCCATTATGCTGTAATATAGTTGAATCACGCACGAATGAAGAGGTAATAATACCTCAAACTGAACCCATTTGTGTCCTAGAACAATGTTGCAAATGCAAGGAAAGCGAGCCGGAAGTCCACATGACCTTTGCGGAAGTTCAGCCACATTGACAAGTCACCTGACCACGCCACGGGCAATTGAGAACCATATTTCTGACAATGCCATCCTCCACGACCCGAGACACATTCTCATCTATCTTCGGTGTGCTTAGTGAGGTCAAGTTTGCGTGTGATGGGCCAATACAGACCATTGAGATTGTCTGACGAATGTTTTCATTTCAACTTGTTAGTGGGGTTTGCCTTGACCACGGGACCTCCTCCAGCGGAAGTGTGTTCTTGACGGCAGGTCTTGGAGCTTTGATGGGTGTGAAGGATATGTGTGTGCAAAGAAGTAGGTGTGGTTGAGCGCCTTCAGCGATTAATGAATCAGCGAGTAACAAAGTAGTACAATGGCAAGCTCACCTCCTTCATGCTGATGCATTAACGAGGCTCATAGATGAGACACTTGCTAAGGAGGTTCAAACAATTAGGCGTCATGGCCATGAGTATCTCCTGCAGCGGTGTGTGTGGGAACTGGCCGACCGGAACGTAGTCCGGTGATTTTGTGTGGCCCTGTGAAGGGGGATCAGCAACTGTATAATAACATATTAATGTAAGACCATCATGTTCGCTGCAAGCTAATTTAATTACACAAGGTTAGACTACATACAAGTGCACCAAAAAGGACCCACTTACACTCCAGGACGATGCTGCAGGTACGAGGAAGGTGAGCTGGGAGTCCCTGTAGCCATCTAGGGTAGTCCAGCCACAATTCCGATCGCATGTCAATCACGTCCGCATATTAAACCTTCGGCACTTAGATTGGAATCTCCCATGTGGTACCCGCAATTGGAATAATATTAATCTTATTATCGTTACTTTACAATCAGCGCTAACCCATTATGGCTGCGTTGCAACCCCGGTTGCAACCAGCCCGCATTGTAACGCTCCACGGATTTTTCCGACAAACTGTGCATAGCAACATAATAACCAACTGAGCTATGGCAGCAACTACCAGCTGCAAATGGTTAGAATATATATAGGTTGTGCTCACACTTAATTTTTGCACTCAGATTCAAAGAGACTAACTACTACTGCAAGTACAAACAACAATAATAGTGGCTGCCTGTGTAATATAGCATGATCTGGAGCAAGTCAGCATGTAAAAGGTCAATACACTATGACCAGTGCTTCCCAAAGGGAAATATATTTGCATTTGTATCAAAGCTGATGTAGAGATTGCAGAATGAAGTTCTGTGAGGATCCTATATATGTTCTAACCATCTGAAGCTGACAGCTGCTGCCATAGCTCAGTTGGTTATTGTGTTGTGATGCACAGTTGTCCTCCTGTGCTTGGGCATTTGGTTCAAATCCTGGTGTTACATTTTATTTTCATGGTAGATTAATCTGCTCAGCTGTGGCAGATTAATCTGCATGCAAACCTAGCTTGCAACTGCGATTTTTCAAGTGAAGGGCACTTGGCAGATTGAGATATTTGACTGAAGTCCCTTGTGGTGAATAAGGACAGAGGGTGAGGAGACGTGGGCATCTAAACTAGATGTCACGGATGAACCCAGGGGGTCACTGTACGTCTCCTCGCCTTAGTTGTATGTGCGGCGCTAGGCGTACGCCGCACCGCTACGCTAACGCTACTCTCACGTCGCGCCCAGATACTGTATATCACCTGACCGCCTGGTTAGCGCTGTAGGGTAGCGCGCGCCTCAGGTACGGACACACTACGGTCACACTAGTTACATCGTTACCAGTAGTTACATATCATGTGTCCTCTTACATAATGTGCGCACAGGCCATTAGTTTAGGGCGGCCATTACTGGCCAGCTACAGATGTATAAGTACGGCGGATGGTGGCCTTACAGCCCCATCCTTAAGATTCTCGTCAATGCACGTATGTGCCTTTCTTGCTAAACCCTGTGTGACTCTCTGGCCCGGGGCCTCTATCGCGTCTGCCTAGTCTGTGGGTCAGCGACTGCGTCGTCTGCGGGACCTTAGGTGGCGGGACACCTTAGGGATGGGCCTTTGAGTCCACTTAGGGTTGGCCGTATGAGTACGTCGTCGCCGTTGGCTTACGTCTATACAGGCGTGTAGGGATCCCCCTGAGCCCAGGGGTAGCACAGAGGCAAGTCTGTGACATAATCTTAAGGATAGTTTACCTCCCCTCCGGCGCGAACTGCGTTGGGGCCGAGGGTTTTCCACCTACAGGTCGCCATGGCAATGCGGCGGGGCAGCCGTCGGTAGAAGCACCGACGGTCCGTACTTTTACGAGCCCCCACGAAGCATTACACCAGGCAAAGCGGCCGTAGGGAGTGAATAATCAAGACCGCCCCCTTTGAACCAAGGTAGCAGGGATCGACCGGTGTAAGCCGCGTCTGATGCCTTCCGTCTGCTGACCCCGCGGGGTTGTAGTATGAGTACGGAGGCTAGCGCATCGACGGCCATTATCCCTGGGCGGCAGGCACGACGACAAGAACTTTGACCGGTGGGTATGCGAAGGAACCCGCAAGGGTCTCCAACCCCACACCGACGGTCCCGAAGGTTAGAGAACAGCACACCACGACCGACTATCGAAAACGACACAAGCGGCATGCGGCAAGCGGAGGTACGCGGGGAGGGGACCCCATTTAAAAAAGCACCCAGTAACCTTTGTGACGAAGACCGAACCGATACCGATCCCGCCCAACTTCGCTCAGGCCACCGGCGGACGGACCGTGCCCTCGGATGCTCCCCACCCTCCGCAAAGTAGGGATGGGCCGTGGGTCAAACAAGCAACCAAGGCAGCGGGCGCCGTAGTTTTCAAGATAGAACGTCAGGGACGACGCTTTTCGAGAGGGGGGGTAATGTCACGGATGAACCCAGGGGGTCACTGTACGTCTCCTCGCCTTAGTTGTATGTGCGGCGCTAGGCGTACGCCGCACCGCTACGCTAACGCTACTCTCACGTCGCGCCCAGATACTGTATATCACCTGACCGCCTGGTTAGCGCTGTAGGGTAGCGCGCGCCTCAGGTACGGACACACTACGGTCACACTAGTTACATCGTTACCAGTAGTTACATATCATGTGTCCTCTTACATAATGTGCGCACAGGCCATTAGTTTAGGGCGGCCATTACTGGCCAGCTACAGATGTATAAGTACGGCGGATGGTGGCCTTACAGCCCCATCCTTAAGATTCTCGTCAATGCACGTATGTGCCTTTCTTGCTAAACCCTGTGTGACTCTCTGGCCCGGGGCCTCTATCGCGTCTGCCTAGTCTGTGGGTCAGCGACTGCGTCGTCTGCGGGACCTTAGGTGGCGGGACACCTTAGGGATGGGCCTTTGAGTCCACTTAGGGTTGGCCGTATGAGTACGTCGTCGCCGTTGGCTTACGTCTATACAGGCGTGTAGGGATCCCCCTGAGCCCAGGGGTAGCACAGAGGCAAGTCTGTGACACTAGATGGTGGTGGTTCAAGGTCACATGTGCATCACCAGTTGCTGTCATCTAAGCTGTCGTGACAGCACAGTACCTGCCTTGAGTCGCAGATCATACCGCATGCAGTGCAGCAAATGGTAGCTCGAAGAGTGGATCGTCAGTAATAGGGGATAGTCAAGTTCCACAAACTGACCTCGGTGCTCCATGGAATCGAAATCGAGTATGTTCCATGCGCCTGCCATCAAAACTGCTTTTCCACGAATTTTCATCGAAGCTCACAATGGCCTTTTGAGAGAAGCTTACCATTTATGCACCGGATATCTACATCTGCTGGGCACACTGAGAACGATTGTGATGCGGTCGTGAGGGAGTTGGCATTGTGGCACGATGGCTGCTCAGCAGACATATCCATTAATCGTATACCATTTTGCATATTGAATGCAGCAAGCCATGAGGCTAAGGATCGCACCCCTGTGCAGCGCTGTGTCGGTGTAGTCGGAACCTGGCCAGAAAAACACTGTGAAGCTGAGAGCGATCGTTGCTGATGAGGGGAAGAGCCACCATCCGAGCGCTAGTGGTCTGTCAATGATTTGATTAGAAAACAGGCCACCATCAGCCACCGTCATGACCTAAACTAGCAAGGTTGAGTAGTGATCGATGAATTTCCGATAGAAGCTCGCAAATCCTAGGAAGGATCTGACTTCCTTGAGATTCCGGGGAGTCGGCCACTCTTTAATCCCGTTGAGTTTCGCTGGGTCCATCTGGATATTTCCTGGGGTGATGACTAACCCTAGAAATTCGACTCTGTCGACGCCGAAGGCGCATTTTTTGGGTTTTACAAAGAGGTGATTATCCACCAGTCTCTGGAGGATTCACCGTTCTTGTTTTTTGTGCATTTTCTCATCTGCCGAGAAAATAAGGATGTCGTCCATGTAAACAAGCACCCATCCTTCGAGGATTTCTTCTTTCAGGATTTCATTCATCATTGCTTGAAAAGTTCCTGGCGCATTGCATAATCCGAAAAACATAACCGTGGGTTCGTATAACCCTCGATTCGTTTTGAAGGCTGCCTTCCATTCGTCTCCTGCTTTGATTCGAACATTGTTGTATCCTGCTCTAAGGTCCATCTTCGTAAAGATTTTTGCTCCCTTCAGCTTTTCCAGGAGTTCTGAGATAAGTGGCAGGGGGTAGACGTTCTTTATCGTCCATTTGTTCAGATATCGATAATCTTGACAGGGCCGTAGGCCGTCGTCTTTCTTTGGGACGAAAAAGAAGGGTGACGCCATTGGGGATTTCGAAGGAACTATGAATCCCTTGGCCAGGTCTTCTTTCAGGAATTCGTCCATTGCCTGTTGTTCTTTTGGTTATAGCGCGTAGACCTTGCAGTCTCTTGGCACGAAGTCGGGTTTTAATTCAATTGCGTGATCCCATGGTCTTGATGGGGGGAACGCTGCCGCGGACTCCTTGCTGAACACCTTGGCGAAGTCCAATAGGTGTGTCGGGACCATCTCCTCAATTGTCCGTTCAGGTTCGGGGGTTTTCTGCGCGAATTCTGTCAACACTTTCCTGACAGCATTGATGATTTGTATCTTTGTTCGGAACTTCCTTCGCGTCTCCCCTTCCTTCCCTATGATCTTAGGACCTTCTTTTGCGAAGCGTCGAATTGCTTCGTACCCGTCAGGAGTGTATAATCATTGACTTGTTTCTTCTGGTTGGTCCGTGGACCCAAACCCTTTTTCTCCCCTCTCGGTTTCGTCCAGATCTTCAACTTTTACAATGTTGGGGGTTAAGTGTCGTTCGAATATTATCTGGGCTATTCGCATGCCTGGGATAATTCTGTGTGCTTTGCCCGAATAGTTGAAGATGATGGCTCCTACATCTCCTCAGTAGTCTGAGTCTATGACTCCGGCTTGCACTACCAGCCCATGTCTGAGGGTGTTGCCTGATCGTCCGGCCAACCTTCCGTATGATCCTTTTGGGATCTTCATTTTTACTCCTGTAGAGACTAATCTCCATCCCCCTGCAGGGATCTCGGTTTCTTCTGCGGCATAAAGGTCGTAACCTGCTGCTTCTTGAGTTCCTTGAGTTGGAACTCTTCCTTCTGGGGCGATCACCATCTCCACCGTGTCCATTCGGATTGTGGTTTCTAGTTTTCTTTCTTCTGCCCCTAGTACTGATCGTACGTCAACCGTTTGGTCCTTCCAGTCGATCGTGGGGTTTTCGTCTTTTAGCCACCCATACCCTAGGATCATATTTTCCGTGCTGATCGATCCTACCAGGAATCGGACTTTCCGTGTCTTCTGAGTTTTTGGGTATCGTAGGAGTATGGTGGCTTCTCGATCTATTCACCCGTCTTTGTTTTCTGTCCCGTCAACGTTCTTGACAATAATCGGGTTCTTCAAGGGTTGCGTAGGTACCCTATATTTTTCTACCACTCTGCTGTGGATCAGGTTCGACATTGCTCCTGAGTCGATTAATGCGTTGCATTTCACGGGTTTTTCCAGCGTCATGATTACCGGGATGAAGAGGGATCGATTCTTCTTGAATGAGGTAATTACATGTGCTGCTTTCTCGGAGGGTAAGACCGTGGGCTTCCCTCCTAAGCAAAATCCTGTTCTTCTACGAGCTGTGCTAGGAGTTTGGGGTTCTTGGCTTTCAGGGCCCTAATCGCTGTGACTGCTCTGTTCGCAGTGATGTATTCAGTCTCTTCCTCAGAGACCTCCTCGATGCGAGCTTCTTGCTCGGCTTCTTCTTCTTCGGTTTTTCGAGTCGTTCGCCTAGGGCGTGCTGACTTCTTTGGTTTCTTTGGGCAGTCTCGCGACATATGCCCTGGCTGATGGCAAGTGAAACATTTGCCCTTCTTGATGTGATCATCCCTTTCCTGGGTGGTCATTCGATCTACATCCATGGCGTTCGGATCTTTCAGTGTCGTCTGCGGAGCACTAGTGCGTCCGTTATTCTGGTTTGAAGGTTGCCAAGCCTTCTTCTTGACGAACGCTTTGTCGCGTTTCAAGAATATCTTGTAGGTGTTTTCATAGTATGATGCTGCAGATTGCCATTCGTCTATGGTTGCTGGCAGCGGTCGTACACCGATAATGTATCGGGTCGTATGTTCTGGTAACCCTTTCTTGAAGAGGGTTATGAGTAGCGCATTTCCGTCCGCGCTATATCGGTCGTACTGGGCCTTCCCGGCCAAGTTATTGAATTCGGTGATATAATCATCGATGTCCTTTCGCTCCTGGGCTACGTACAGGATTTTCTTCCGCTCTTTCTGTACTTCTTCGATGGCTCTGAAGGCTTTCTGGAAGTCTGCATCAAACTGTGCAAGACTAGGCGGGAAGAATCATTTCGTCATAGGGTTCGTATAAACCCGGTGATAGTTTTGTTTCCATTGGCCCGTCTTCCCCTTGTTCGAAATATAGGAGAGGATAAAAATCACTCTCTGAACGTCATTCTGGAATGACATTTCGTACATCGTAAACCAGGAATTACACTGGTTTATGAAGTTCTGCATGTCGGATCGTTCCCCATCGAACATGTCAGGAGGATTGATCTTGATCATCGGGGGTCGGTAATACGGGTTCGGCGCCGGAGGTTGAGGCTGCGGTGCATTCGGTGGTGGAGGCCCTCCTGGGGGTCCTCCTCCTCCCGGGTATCCTCCACCCGGGTTTCCTGGGTTTCCGTGGTTCCCTGGGTTTCCTCTTCCAGGGGTTCCTCCACCGGGGTTCGCGGGGGTTCCTCCTCCGAGTCCTCCAGGAGGGGGGGCATTTCCTCCTCCGAGTCCAAAGTTTCCTCCCAGTCCTCCTCCGCTTGTACCTGCGGAGGTTCGTCCAAATAGGCCTGAAGGCCATGTTCCTGGGTTTGTCGCTCCCATTCCTCCGCTTGGGCTAATCCAAGACGGATCTCCTCCGCTACCCATTCCGGGTGCGTTCTGTGGGGAATTTCCAAAGAGGTTTGTTCCTCCAGCCATAGACCCAACCCCACCCTGCGCAAAAGCAGATATAAATCCTGGAGGGTCCTGTCCTCCGGTCTGGCTGTTATCTGTTCCTGTAAAGTTTCCAGGATTTTTCCCATCATCTCCGATGCGCTCAATTCCTGCCATTCCTGTGGCGCCCGAAGGCTAATTCGTATTTCCATCGGCATCGGAGGTTCTGTTGATGGTTTCAGTTTCGTTTTTGGTCAACGTCACGGTTGACATCGGAGGGATTTCTCCGAATCGTTCGAACGCTTCACGCGTTATTTCCCAAGCGGTCGTTCCTGCGGAGGGGTATACTTGTACCCACTTCGATGCCCTATCTTCTCTTGGGATGACAACAATTCCTCCGTGGTTACGGAAGGCTCCAATGGTGTCAGTCCACCCGTATCTGTTGAGCATGTAGACTCCCTGAATGTCCTCGGGCAAGAGTTCAATCAGTCGTGCTGGGAATTCTGGTCCAAATATCATGTGCCCTTGCACCGTGGTAGGTGAGGGTGTGATGAGCTCGACCTTCTGTTACGGGTCAAATACCCGTTCGTATATTCAAGTCGCGAATATAGATCGTTTCTTCTGCACGTAGGCGCGTAGCCGTATGCAAGGCAAATGCTCGTTAGATGCCTTTGAGTCCTAGGTGAAATTCCTAGGAGATCGTATAATATCCAATACGCGTTAAAGGATATAATCGGTTCAAATGCGAGTCTGATAGAATATAAGACTCGCCTAAGTCCGAGAAGTCAATGTGCACTTCGCGGACTTAGTCGTTCGGTTGCTCGAGTGAGAAATACTGGGCATACTTTCCTACGTTTGAGAATGAGTATAAGACTTCTTGTTTATACAACAAGGTTGAGCTGAAGAGCTTCGACAGTAAGTACACGAGTTTATATACTATGTTAGGTTTTAGGGGTCAAGTCCATCCCAGATGGCGGTTGAACGCCATCTATCAGCTGCGGGATGATAAAGATGAAATGGTGGCAGAGTTGGATCTGCCAAAAGTGAAATGCGCCCTACATGCTAGTACAACTGGGAATACGCCCAGTAGAGTCACGAGTAGCCAGGGGGTTGGTTGCGCAACAAGTCCCTGTATTGTATTCGCCCAGTGGTGAGTTCTGTCGATATTCGAAAAACCAAAATAACCGTAACAACTAGCTAGCCCCTCCATTAGTGAGCCACTGTGAATAAACAGCACTAATCATGGCTGTATTTCTTGCAATGGCATTTGGAAGTTACTGTTTGCATGGGCGGATGTGCAGGCATACTGCTGCTTATGTCGTTCTTCCTCATCTGAATGTTCACACCACACACATGGACGGGTACACAAGGATGCAAGATCACGATTGCTCCGAGGTGCGTCAACAGTATGAAATTACGCCCCGGTGGAATACCTAAGACAAAAGAAAGGCCACATCATGACAGGTGTTACGGGTCAAATACCTGTTCGTATATTCAAGTCGCAAATATAGATCGTTCTTCTGCACATAGGCACATCGCCGTATGCAAGGCAAATACTCGTTAGATACCTTCAAGTCCTAGGTGAAGTCCCTAGGAGGTCGTTCGATATCCAATACATGTTAGAGGATATAATCTGTTTGGGGGTGCAAGTCTAATAGAATATAAGACTTGTCTAAGTCCAAGAAGTCAATGTGCACTTTAAGGACTTAGTCATTCAGTTGCTCGAGCGAGAAATACTGAGTGTAGTTTCCTACGTTTGAGAACGAGTATAAGACTTCTTGTTTGTACAACAAGGTCGAGCTGAAGAGCTTCGACAATAAGTACATGGGTTTATGTACTACGTGGGGTTTCTTGGGGTCAAGTCCATCCCAGATGTCACCGATACTATCTACGCTATAGTACCAAACGTTTGATAGGTATGTAGTGGTATATCTGTAATGATAGATAGGAATGATGATGGTGGTTGAATGCCATCTATCAGCTAACAAATGATGAATATGAAATGGGGGCAGAGTTGGATCTGCCAAAGATGAAATGTGCCCCATACACTAGTTCAACTGGGGATGCACCCAGTAGAGTCATGAGTAGCCAGGGGGGTTGGTTGTGCAACAAGTCCCTGTATTGTATTTGCCCAATGGTGAGTTCTGCCAGCATTCAAAAAATCGGAATAACCGTAACAACAGGTGTCACACTGGTGGCATCCTAGTGTCCATACCACCCTCGATGTAAACCATTAAATGTGTCCCTAGACATTCAATGAAAAAGCAAAAGCCCTACTTCTATATTCCATGGAGTCAGGGATGTTGTATGGTCGGCATTTGGTGATATTACAGTTGCCATTGGAAAAGAAGTAATGCAGGCCCTACCACCAGTGTTCCGACCTCTGAAATGCTCATATGTCGGGTTTAATTACTGAAACATCAGTCAAATACCACAAGTAATGTAGTCAGCAGTGGTCAGTTCTCAATCAGCGTATTTAAAACCCAAGGACAGCTTCACTAACCCGAGCCCGCTACTCACTAACTGTCACAGATTTGGGACATGCCACTATTTTTCCCGTATTTTTACCTATTTATCTGGTATTTCTACGACCTTATAGACATTTACGCTGCTAAGCGCCCGTCTACACGTACACGCAACCAAACAACACGTACACAACACGGTATACGTCCACTTGTCATAACAACACGTACATAACATGCTTGTATGCGTCAATGACTCAGCGGACTAACCTCCGGTGTCACGCACCTTACTCATATCCCGATCTCGGGCTATGTCAGTACAATTGGATAAGCGGCCCGCTCGTTATCACACGCCAATGCCCTTAGTATTACTCATATCCCGATACCGGTATATAGTTATCATGTGCATGGCTTACTAACGTAGCAACGCCACTTCCACAACATGGACCCACGGTCCAAACACATGCTCTTACTGGTGCGGCCATTACCGGCGCACATGGTCTACTGTAGTTTACGACTTAGCTGTATTAGTTATGTCTGCGCACAGACCATCTAGCTGTTTGGCTCCCCTTCGAGTAACCAAACAATGCATGTATATAAGTAGGGCTATCGCTACGATAAGCCTTAGATTTGTTCTCTGCATTCGCACAGTTACATAACATTCCTGCTTGCGCCCACTAGTCTCCTCACCAACCTCTAGCAACCTCTTCAAGTCGCTTATAAGGTTATAGTGTGAGTCCCACAGTCTAGTCTGTGTCATAAGAACAAATCTCCCCCTACCCCTGCCCTTGCGCTTGTGCTGGGCCTGGGTTTCTATCCTACAGGGGCTATTGCTCGTTGCTGCGCACATCCCTACTCTTGACAAAGAGTTTGGGGTGATAGTTGAGATCTGGGGGATACATTGCCATCCTCGGCAGAGGATTGGCAACCAGGGAAGCCACACCGCCTTTTTAGGCAGGAGGTCTACCTAACCCGGACTCCAGGGTCAAGGAGACACGGTCCTTGCTGACAAGCTTGAACTGTGAGCGGTTAAGACCCGCCTGTGGAAAAAAGGGGACGGTCTGCCTGTGCGCGCCCAACCCCCTGCCATGGCAAGCGTTGTTAAGCGCCCCATCGCTATCCACAGGGTCATCACTATGATGGCATGGAAATTTTCCAAAGCCACCTCCCAGGCGTAAGTGACTTGCTTTGAACCCGTTAAGGGAAAAGCAGTGAGGGGGGTGACGCAAAAAATCACCCTGCCATAGGTTACTCGCGGTAGCCAATAGCATAAGTCCTCCGGGCAGCTCGGCGTGCGAGCATGGGTTAAACGGATTTGGGGCCCCATTGGAAGAGAAGCACGTAGCCCACTCCTTTGGGATGTGGAGCGCTGCTGTCTTGCGGTCTTCGGGCCGACGGTGGTTTTTTAGCCCTGATGTGACACCCATGTGGCTACAGACGGCAACCTCATTGTTGAAGCATGGACAGGCTAAGGGATGTAAAATCCCAGCCACTTTCCGGCATCGTCCCTCCGGGGCGGTGTCGTGTATCCGAATCCCAATCATCTGACCCAGGAACCGGCCTGGCAGTCAGCAACTCTACCCCTGGAGTCGGCGCCTCTGACCATTAGGGTCATGCGAATATCCACGCCATCTCGGCACAGGGTTTGCGCGCAACATAAGAGTAATTATGCCCCGTAGTACACCTTCTTTGCTCCTGAAAAGGAGTCCACTACCCTACCTTACATAATCCCTTCTATTCCTGTTCTTGGACGTATCACTGGGAAACTTCGTTTCTCATGAAGGCTGCACTTTCTAGAATCATGCCCCGCGTTACCCGTCGCACATGTGGCTCCTCCACTGCCCCTTACGTTAAGCCAGCGAAGCGGTCCCTTCTCAGCCGCATCGACACCGCCGACATTCCTCGGGCAGAGGACGTCACCTATATGCTTCCTGTAAAGGAAGACTACACCGGGAAGCTCCATCTTTGGGAGATTCCCGTCCACATGCCAAAGCACATCGCTGAGGCTGGGAAACCCGCTCCTCGACCTCCCAAGCCAGTTCCACTTGCCAAGCGCATCTGGACAGAGGAAGAGAAGCTAGCCGCTTCCATTACCGCCATGGAGAACCTCATCAAACTCCGCGAACTCAACAAGCTCAAGCTCGCCCGCGATAAGCTGAATAAGCGAATCGCCGCCAAACAAGCCGCCAAGGAAGCCAAGCAAGCAGCTTCTTCACTGGCCCTCCGCCTTTCCAGTCCGGCGGCCGGACCTCCCGTTCCGGCCAATCACAAAATTCTCGACCCTTCCCTCGTCTTCGGGAAGAAGAAGCCTCTCCAAGCATGTGAACAAGTTATTCCCATGCTAGAAGGCACTCTCACTCGTCTCACTCCTCTCGCCAACCACCCCCCTAATTACCCAGGCTTCCATATGGAAAACGACATTCGTTTCCATAACATGGTAGTAGAATTAGAGGACTTGGTGGATAACGTAAAGGATAGAGCGAGACGGGGGAGGATCACCAATAAAGAGTGGAGAATTATGAAAAAGTACTGTAAACAGCTCGGCAACATTTCCTTTTCGGATTGGCGTACGGACTTGGCTCGTATCATAGCAGAATGCGTAGCGCTACAAATTTCTTTTGCCTTTGGTGTAACACCACCTGACAAGGTGGCAGGGCCCTCAACTACTTCGGTAGAAGAGGATATACTCGCGATTGTATAGTAGAAATACTATCATCTTTTAACTCTGAAATAGAGTGCAAGTGTGATCTATAACAAAAGTTGCAGCTTTCAAACTAAATCCCTTCTTAAAAGAATCTAAGACAATGAGTAACCGGAAGCTAACATTCGTCATAAACAGATTCACAATGTCTTCCACCTCCTCCAACAGCGCACCCCTCGCTACCCGTCGCACAATGCGCCTTCGCTCGAAAGGGCCAGTGACCCCGGTGGCCGGACCCTCAGGGACTCCACCCCTGGTGACCTTGGAACATCTGAGTGAGGAAGAGGAAGAGGAAGGCGAGGATGCACCCCCACAAAGGGACTCCCCGTCCAACCCCATGGGAACGCGTCCGGGTACACCTATCCCCGGATACCCACCGGCCCGCTACACCCGACCGATCGGGCCTGTCACGACCCTCGAAATAGAGTATTCGGGTCCGGCTCGCCGTACCAACGATGAGGTCGAAAGAGGGATCAAGGCTTACCTCCCAGAGGAGGACCAACACAAGGTGGATGGACCCCTGCATGGGGCAATCCTCGACGCCGCCGTACAACGAAGTGCGGCGATAAGCCACGACAAGGTTGACACCCTCGGCCGAATGGTGTACGCCCGCCTGGAGCGAATCCATGGCAGAATCGACTCCCTGGCTGGGCAATCCAGGGCAATCGAACAGATGGCCCAAGACGAGCTACACGAGGCGGTCAATACAGTCCGCAACGAGCTTGTGTCCACTCTGGTGGACCTTGGCAAGGATCTCCGACAGGATTACACTGCCAAGTTTTCCGAAATGGAAAAACAGCTCCGGGACGACTACCGGACTCGGCTCGACGACCTCGAGGATGCGTTCGGCGAGCGCATGGAGAAGGTTGAGGAAGAAATCCGGAGGAGCCGAAGGAATCCCTCCGTTCCCAACCCTCCCAGTGTCCGCACGCCCCCGGAAGAACCCGCACCGGCCCCCAACACTGCTCGAACCCGTGCAGCCGAGGCCGCTGCCGCCGCACAAGCTGCAGCCGCTGCTGCAGCAGCCGTCGCCCCGCACATTCCAGGTCTGCCTCAAAACCTGAAAATTCCCCCTCCCCCCAAATTCTCTGGGTCATCTGGAAAGGTGACTGCGCAGGAATGGGTGGAAAAGATGGGCCTATACTTCGGTACACTCAGGGTCTACGACGACCATGACCGTATCACCACGGCCCTCTTCCGCGTCACAGGGGACGCATACAAATTTTTCTCGCCTCTCATCAAGAAGGCAGGAAACGGTGAACCTCTCGGCACCTGGGAGGATTTCACCAAATCCGTAATGGTGCAATATGGCAAGATGACGGATAAGGAGATAGCCAAGAAGGAAATTCGCGGCTACTACAGTACCAAGAGCAAGGAACTCGCCGAGTCGAATTACTTCAACTACTGCGAACGGTTCCAAACCCTTGGCCGACTCTCCGAGACCACCAACGAAACCCTGGTGTGGGAGTTCACCGAAACACTCCCGGAAAAGGTTTAGGACACCTTAAACGTCCTCGACAAGACCCCGTTCTTCAAGGCCCCGACCGACATCGAGCCCCTCATCGACTTCGCTCTGGAAATGTACCAAACGTCATACCCAGACAAGATCAAGGGTTCAATCTTCGAAAAGGCCGGCAAGAAGGACTCGGCCCCTGCCGAAAAGAAGGAGACGTCCTCCGCTTCTGCAAAGAAGTCGGAGAAAAAGAAGGACAAGGGAAAGGCGCCCGCCAAAGCCCCCGCCGACACCGCTAACGCCGTCTGCACCTACTGCAAGCAGACAGGACACTATTTCAACAAGTGTCCTAAGCTTGCCGCGGACAAGGCTGCGGGAACGTTCGTACCTGCCACTCAGCGGGCCGAACAACAAAGGGCGAAGGATGCAGCCGCCAGGTCTGGCAAGGCCCCGGCTGCTCCTTCGGGTAGTGGAAAGGGACCGGCTTCTGGCAAGAAGCCGTACTCGGCGCCCCCCGCGGATGGCAAGACGTATCGTGCCCGAACGATCTGGGAAGAAGTAACAGCTGACTCAACATCAGCAGGAACATCGGCCCCCGCCACCACCGTCGCCAATGTCGGGACCATCTCGGTTCCCCTCGCCCCCACCACGCGTCTCGAAGACGTCTTGTGAAGAATGCACCAGCCCCGCAGCGGCTGGGAGCATACAGCTCCCTGAAGAAGAGCACCCCTACGAAGGGGCTTCACAAGGACCCCTTATCTTGTGGGAAGATAAGGCGGTCGTACGTCACCCGGTATCCCATCTCGGTATATTCGGCAACTCGGCAATGGACTTTGCCCGGAGGACTTGGACACTAGCTACATGTGCCCCTCCTGTACAATACTTTCATCCTGACCCCACCGCGCTGAAGTTTTTTACTTTGTATAATGTACACGGAAATGATTCTCGAGACGACAATAAATCATTTTCCATCGAAGTGTAATTGTGGGTATATGGAAAGAAAGTTAACGTCATGGCATTAATCGACACCGATGCATCAATAAGCGTCATTGATAAGAAACTCGTCCATGAGGAAAGAATACCTTCGCCTCTCGAGATTCGCAACGCCGACGGTACCTCTAATACCGCCGGTAATATCAATATGGCGGTCAAAGCTTATATGGTGCACGAAGAACACAAGTCCACCGAATTCTTGTACGTAATGGACGTACAGAATGCGGATGTGATTCTCGGATATGACTGGTTCCTGAAACACAACCCGGATTTCAACTGGCCAGAAGGAACCTTCACATATCGGTGTACGGAAAAATGCAAACATGGTAAACGGGTTTCGATTTCTGAGGAAGAAGACGAAATCGAACCCCGCAACATCTATCAAATCATCAACGACTTTCCAATAGATTTTCTCGGCTTAGAGGAGCCAGAAAATCCCTTCATTGCTTGGGTGAACACCCTTGACGAAGGAACGGAACTCCTCATCGACGCCATTCAGTCAATAACGGAGAAGTCGGACGATGAATTCCTGACAGATGCGGATCTCCAGAAATGGAAATCCTTGGTTCCGGAGGAATACCAGGAGTTTGGTCCCACAGTATTTTCTCAACGCGCATCCTGTCACAGATTTATCTGGGGCTTACAGCATTTTTCCTATGATTATAGCAATTTATCCGGGATTTATACGTCTAACTACAAGCTATCTACGGGTTAACTCCCATTGCCACCACGACAAGCTCTTAACTGGGCTTATCAACCACATGACTAGCTTACGTAACGCTACGGTACAACCACGTCCAATAGCAACACTACAGCATACGTCATAGGTCTCGCCCGTCAGAGCAAGACCAGCCACGTCATAGATCTTAGATCATAATGATAGGCCGAGCGCGGCACGCTCGCATAATAATGTCCACATGTACAAACAAGTACCTCGCGGCCTTGTACTATTGGGTCGGCCTTCACGGCTTTCCCGCTGCCATAAGATCCTTGATCACAATGGCACCTCAGGCGCGCCACGCCTTCGCATAATAATGGCAACACGACCATACAGCACTATAATAGCACCAAGGCTATATCGCTATAGGTCACGGCCTTCTCGGCTTCCCACGGACTCGGCGCTCTCCAAGTCCCGGGCTTCTGCCATCACGGCGTTGCCCAAACACTGGTCCTCGCCTCACGGCTAAGACCAACACATGCCCCGGTAACCATCCGGACCGGGCTGTAACACATGCCACGGTACTTCCCGTCCAATGGCATAACGACCTCGGCGTCCCGCCTTGGTCATCCAACGAAGACCGGCCAATCGCCATTATACCTCACGGTATCCGGCAACCGGCTTCACTTATACCCGGGCTGCGCCCGCGTTACAACAAGATAACTAACAAATCCCTCTCATACGATTGGTTCGGCCATTAGGGCCAGCCACGGCCATTCTATGTAGAGTCCATAAACAGTAGATAAGATAAGCTTCGCCCTTTGGCAAAGCCACATAACCCGGAAAGGTAACGACTAGCTAGTAGCACGTGACCTTCCCATAAAACATGTATATAAGTAGGGGCTTGATGCCCTTTAACCCTAGTTCTATTATTCTCGGCTTGCGCCGTAGAATAACTCTCACCATCCTGCTGCGCTGGTATTGCCTCCTCTCTAAGCTGCCTTATCTCAACAATATAGGCACTTGGTGAGTCCCACAGGCGTACTGTGTCATAATAATAGAACTTCCTACCCCCCCGCCCTTCCTTAACTGGTTGGGCCTGGGGTTTTTCCCCCCACAGGTGTCTGAGATTGCGCCCCACTCTGCCTCTGCAGCCCTGACAAGGGTTGTATGCTTAATGGTTGGTTTCTGGGGGATACTAGCGGCGGGGGTTTGATCCCCCTGCCACCCAGTGGGGCTGCGCCTGCCTAATCAGCGGTGCGGTCCTGCAAACCCGGACTCCAGGGTTAAGGAGAGGCGCTGGCTTCCTGAAAAGGTCGCTGGCGCCAGCGTTTGAGACCCATCTACTGGGAAGAGGGGACGGTCTGCCTGTGCGCGCCCAACCCCCTGACATGGCAAGCGCTGTTCAGCGCCCCATCTCTACCAGTAGAGTCACCATTATGGCGGCATGGGAATCTTGCAAGCCGATCCCCAGGCGTAAGGGGCCCGCTTTGGATCCTTAATTGGATTAAAGTGGTGAGGTGGCGCGGCTCGCAAGGCCGCGCCGGCCTAGGTCATTGAGCGGTAGCCAATAGCGTCAGTCCTCCGGGCGGCTCGGCGTGCTCACCACGGGAAACTGGATCTGAGGGTCCCTCTGGAAGCCTGCGGCGTAGCCCACCATCCTAGATGTGTGGAGCGCTCGTTAAAGCGCGATCTTTGATCGACAGAGGAGTTGCCCTTGATGGACACAAGTGGGGCCTAATACGGCAAGCCTTACCATTGAAGCGTGGTAAGGGCTGCGGTGAAATACTGCGGCCCACTTTCCCGCTCTCCTCCTGTTTAGGGGAAGGGCGGTGTATCTTCTTCCCAACCATGTGATCCAGCCGATCAAATGCTGGCAATCACCGACCCTATCCCTGGAGCGAGCGCCTCTGTTACAAGCACAAGCGAATATCTCCGCCTCTTGGCACAGGGTCATGCGCATCTATGAAGACACCTGGCGGTTTAATTCCGCGCGGCAACCTTCAAAAGGTTGCCCCTAACCATGCCCCCGTTCTTATTGTGTTCAATGAATATGACCACTCAGCAATAGTTCGCTGATGACTCGCTCTGCTAGGTACCCTGGTATCCCAGTCAATAGTAGTTAATATATGGTTTTAGCGGCGGCTCCAGTAGTTTACTTACCTTGTAAAGTAGCTTAGTAACCGCCCAATAGCATTTGTATTCAGCCTTTGGAAATCCTGCGTCACTTGTTGGTTCCCAGCTTATCTAGGCTGGTTAAGGTCGCTTATGTACATATAAAGCAACCTTTTACGTCTTAGGTACAATAAGTCAATCGAAAAACGATACTAGTACCTTACCCGACGTAGGATCGCGTACGCTAGGCAAAATATATATGCTTATAACTATCATTACTGTGGGAAATACCTATTACCAAGTCGATAAGGATTACCCATAATCCGTCGGCGCCCGTTTGACTTCGGTCTTCGCTCCTGAAAAGGGGATTCGGGTTATTGAGCATTAGTCACGGTCATTTCATTCGTTAAGAACCTTAGAACGGGGGCACCCCTTTCGGTAATGGAATTCCTGGCAAGGAAATTACCATCCGTTTGGGAAGAGACGTCTGACAAGCGTCTATAAATAATTGGAAACACTGCCGTTCTCACCGGCGTTCCACGTACAAACAGATCGCAATAGATTACTTAATTGAATCTCGCAATCTGGGTTAGAGGAAGGGAAAACAAGGGACACACGCTATTGATACGCGTTCCCTTGAAGTGTAGCGGAGGTCGTCAAGACTTCCAGAATCACACTTCATTCGGCACCCTCGCACATCGCCGAATTCACACCGGTCCCAAACCGGTCCCCCCCCCGAATTGAAATCGACAAATTCGCACGCCAACCGCAAATATTGTCACGAGACTCGCTATCTCACTCACGATTTCACTCCAATACGACATTTTCTCTGTGGGGAGAACAACTGTATTTGGAAATTCACACTAGCAATAAAATGCGATCATCCGCAAAAGGCTTCAAAAGGAAACTCGAAAATCCTCCGAAGTAACAGATGAGCCCCATCTTTTAGGACAATCACTCCGATCTGGCAATCGGATATCATTACAATTGCTTGGTTTACGGAAACCTACGTCGTCAAGACACGTAATAAATAAATCCGGATCTGTTTCCCATCTTCCGATTAGGAATACATCTTGTCACTACACCGAACAAGAGCCTGAGAAACTCTTCGGTATCGACAAACTAGGGCATGGGAAACCTTAGTATAAAAAACCTGGTCATATGCGAACGACCTGGACAAAGCCTTACATGGATATACGACAACAATACCTTAGGCCCACATCCACCCACCCTTATCTGGGTATAGAGGCGGTTTAACCTCTTAAAAAACCAAAACCAACGGAATAGGTTTGATCGGGAGATCAAACGTGGAAGAGGGGGTGAGAACCCTAAATCCGCATCCTGGACCTTCAAAAGTCCGCTATCCCACGCTTACAACAGTACCTTACGGTCTCGAAAGCAACCAACGACATGCACTAAGAGGCTTGATTACCCTCATTCATGCTCGTACTGTCCTATTCGTATATGGACGACAACCCTGTAAAAGGAATATAGTAGCTATTGATCCAATAGCGAAATATATCCTCCCCCAACGATCATCCCAGTTCCCACGCTTACAATGTCATACTCAATCGAAGAACGACTTTAACGACATACAAGCACATTGGAAACTAACGTCATCGCCACCACATGACTTTAGCCCTTACGGGATATACCTTTACGAGACAACTCCTGACAAGGATGTATGTTCTCATGGTTACCCAATAAGGCCTCACTACGGCAACGACACTACAGTCTAGGGAATACAATCATAAGCATTAACCATAATGCACAATGATTAGTACCTATACTATGGGGTTTAACACGAGAAGCCTACTCGTTAATAAATAGCGCATACACACACGAAGGCACAGCTTCATTCCGGAACTTACGACTCCGAAGAGATCGCTACGTAGAAGCAATCTAACTAGGGGACACAACCCCTGTAACAAATGGGCATTGACAAATGTCACACGCTTAGTACTTGCGATACTAGGGAGGCGACGCCTCATAAACGTTCATAAGGCGACGTCCTTTAATAACCGTTCAACCGCATAAGTCGTACAAAGTAGGATTACCCCTGTACAAGCAACAAGCCTAAGACAACCGCTATTCGAATGAAAGGAACCAGCTACTCCATTCACCGATATACAGCAATAGACGTCGAAAAAGCACCGCTATGTTACATTCAACGGGTACTACGCATAAGCCACTATAACCGCCCAAGGACTCGAAGAGAAACTAGAACATCTCCAGAGTTAACAGAAGAGCCCCTTCTTACAGGTATCCGGCACAATGCTTATCCGAAAAACGTACAACGACACAATGCACCCTCTAATACGCTTGGCAAGCTATTGGAGCACAGATTACTAGTAGATCCAAAGGCACTATATGATGTACATTCCATATCGCCTTCTACTACGAGTAACGTCATAAGCAAAAGCAACAATCCGACCAAGGTCGCGAAAAGGCACTTGAACACCTTCAGCGATAACAGGAGAGCCCCTCCTTCCAGGATCCGCGTGCACAATGACAATACACTCTAGTAACACGACTACATCTCCCTAACAACGGCATTTGACCTTTCGGTCATCACGCGTTGATAATCGCTAGTAACGGCATTTAGCACTTCGCTATCACGCGTTACAAATCGCAATAAGGAATACAATCGCTATCCCACTCAACGCTCAGGTTCCACTACAAAGTCCTGAAACTCCCATTTATCCCTGTTCAATTAACAAAATTGAAGCAGCACCTTAACGGTATTTGACACTTCGTCATCACGCGTTATACCGCTCTTGGGACGTACACAATGAGGAATAGTTTCATCAGGGACGATGAAACCTAAAGCGGGGGTAATGTCACAGATTTATCTGGGGCTTACAGCATTTTTCCTATGATTATAGCAATTTATCCGGGATTTATACGTCTAACTACAAGCTATCTACGGGTTAACTCCCATTGCCACCACGACAAGCTCTTAACTGGGCTTATCAACCACATGACTAGCTTACGTAACGCTACGGTACAACCACGTCCAATAGCAACACTACAGCATACGTCATAGGTCTCGCCCGTCAGAGCAAGACCAGCCACGTCATAGATCTTAGATCATAATGATAGGCCGAGCGCGGCACGCTCGCATAATAATGTCCACATGTACAAACAAGTACCTCGCGGCCTTGTACTATTGGGTCGGCCTTCACGGCTTTCCCGCTGCCATAAGATCCTTGATCACAATGGCACCTCAGGCGCGCCACGCCTTCGCATAATAATGGCAACACGACCATACAGCACTATAATAGCACCAAGGCTATATCGCTATAGGTCACGGCCTTCTCGGCTTCCCACGGACTCGGCGCTCTCCAAGTCCCGGGCTTCTGCCATCACGGCGTTGCCCAAACACTGGTCCTCGCCTCACGGCTAAGACCAACACATGCCCCGGTAACCATCCGGACCGGGCTGTAACACATGCCACGGTACTTCCCGTCCAATGGCATAACGACCTCGGCGTCCCGCCTTGGTCATCCAACGAAGACCGGCCAATCGCCATTATACCTCACGGTATCCGGCAACCGGCTTCACTTATACCCGGGCTGCGCCCGCGTTACAACAAGATAACTAACAAATCCCTCTCATACGATTGGTTCGGCCATTAGGGCCAGCCACGGCCATTCTATGTAGAGTCCATAAACAGTAGATAAGATAAGCTTCGCCCTTTGGCAAAGCCACATAACCCGGAAAGGTAACGACTAGCTAGTAGCACGTGACCTTCCCATAAAACATGTATATAAGTAGGGGCTTGATGCCCTTTAACCCTAGTTCTATTATTCTCGGCTTGCGCCGTAGAATAACTCTCACCATCCTGCTGCGCTGGTATTGCCTCCTCTCTAAGCCGCCTTATCTCAACAATATAGGCACTTGGTGAGTCCCACAGGCGTACTGTGTCACATCCAAAAGGATGCCCAAGCGGAAACCATACGACCACGCCATCGACTTCCCCGATGACGCGGTGCTACCACCCCCGAGCAAGGCATACAAGATGTCTCCTCAGGAAGCGAACTCGCTAGACCAGTGGATTCAGGAAGAGTTACGGAAGGGCTACATCCGACACTCGAAATCCCCGATCGCAAGCCCGGTCTTCTTCGTTCCTAAAAAGGATGGCGGAGCCCGAATGGTAGTCGATTACCGAAAAGTAAACGACTTGACCATTAAAAACAGGTACCCTCTCCCACGCATAGACGAGCTTATCGATAAGCTTAGCCAGGCTTCGATATTTACGAAGCTCGACTTGCGTTGGGGTTACAACAACGTAAGAATCAAGGAGGGAGATGAATGGAAGACCGCATTCATTACGCCTAACGGCCTTTACGAAGCTGTAGTCATGTACTTCGGTTTTTGTAATGCACCCAGCACGTTCCAACACATGATGAACGACATTCTAGGTGACCTTATCAGAGAAGGAAAGGTCATTGTCTACCTAGATGACATCCTTGTGTTTGGAAACGACCTGTTGGAACACCGTCGTATCGCCAAGCAAGTATTACAAATCTTGCAAGACAACGACTTGTTCGCGAAGCCTGAAAAGTGCTTTTTCGAACAAAGCAGTATTGAATACCTGGGAATGATCATTTCCAAAGGAAAAGTCGAAATGGACCCTAAGAAGGTAGCTGGCGTAATGGACTGGCCTACACCTGCCAAGGTGAAGGACGTCCAGGCCTTTGTTGGCTTCGCCAACTACTACCGTCGATTCATTAAGGACTTCTCCAAAGTGGTTAAATCGTTAACCGAACTGTCCAAGAAAAACACGCAGTGGAACTGGGGACCCGAACAAGCGGAAGCCTTCCAAACTCTCAAGGAAGCCTTCACATCGGCTCCAATACTCCGGATCCCAGATCAGGAGTCCCCGTTCCGCGTGGAAGCGGATTCTTCCGATTACGCAACTGGTGCGGTGCTATCGCAATACTCTTCGGAAGATAAGCTCTGGGACCCGGTAGCCTTTTACTCGAAATCTCTATCAGCACCCGAAAGGAACTATGAGATTTACGATAAGGAGTTGCTCGCAATCATCCGCGCTCTAGAGGAATGGAGACATTACCTCGAGGGACATCCACACAAATTCGAAGTATGGTCGGATCATCTCAATCTGACATATTTCAAATCGGCACAACGGCTAACCCGGAGACAGGCACGTTGGAGTCTTTACCTGACAAGGTTCAACTTCACCATGTGTCACAAACCCGGTAAAACAATGCTTACGGCTGATCCTCTGTCACGGAGGCCAGACCATGAAGAGGGGGTGGAACTCGACAATCGCGATCAAATTTTGCTGAAACCGGAATACTTTACGGTTAGGGCGCTAGAAGCGTCACAGCAGGAGATACAATCAGGCGACGAGGACCTTCTCAGACAAATCCGACAAGCCCTCATGGACGATCAGATTACCAAAGATTACCAGGAACTACTGAAAAGTGGTCCCAAGGAATTCGGTAAAGATCTCCAGGAATGGAACATGGAGGCTGGATTACTCCTCAGACGAGGAAAAGTGTACGTTCCAAAAGAGCCTAAGGAATTGCGCACGAAGATTCTGGAGTTACATCATGACCATGTGACTGCCGGACACTTCGGAGGATGGAAGACCTATGAACTTCTATCACGTAATTACTGGTGGCCTGGAATGACCACGATGGTGAAGCAATACGTGGAAGGTTGTGATACATGCCAACGCATGAAAAACCGCAACCAGACCCCGTATGGACCCCTGCAACCGCTCCCAGTACCGGAAGCACCATGGGACACAATCACAATCGACTTCATCGTTCACTTACCGCCCAGCGGCGAATTCAAACAATTCACTGCTATTATGGTAGTAGTGGACCGATTGACCAAGCGCGCACACTTCATTCCCACGTCAGACAATATCTCGGCAAAGGAATTAGCGAACCTCCTGTACCTTCGGATTTATCCGAATCACGGACTTCCGAAACAAATCATTTCGGATAGAGGACCGCAATTCTCTTCTGAGTTATTCAAGGGATGGTGCGAGCAATTGGGAATTCAGAGATTGATGACGACAGCCTACCACCCGCAAGCGGACGGCCAAACGGAGAGAATTAACCAAATTCTAGAACAATACCTACGATGCTACATCGACGTTATCCAAAAAGATAACTGGGTGTTCTATCTCCCCACGGCAGAGTTCGCGTATAACAACGCGGCTAGTGAAACAACCAAGAATAGTCCATTCTTCGTCGAACTAGGAAGGCATCCCAATGCAGGACCTACAGATTTGAAGCCGACGCAATACTCGGATTTAAATCAATTTGCTTACGCCAGATGGTCAGCACAAGAACAAGCTAAAGCAGCTATGAAATTGGCTGCTGAACGCTGGTCTTGGTACTACGATCAACATAAGCGCTCGGTACCGTTTAAAGTTGGCGACAAAGTTCTCGTTGACGCCCGTAGCTGGCAAGACTCCGAAAGAAGTCTTAGTCCACGCTATTTGGGACCATTTAAGATAATTGAACAATTATCTCCGGTCACCTTTAGGGTACACATGGACGAGCAATACAGGGCTTATCACCCAGTATTCCACGCTTCCAAGTTGGTCATGTACAAGGACCCTGTGCATCAGAAGAAACCAGAGCCTCAACCAGAAATGGTCGATGGTGAGGAATTATGGGAAGTTGAGAAGATCTTAGATCATTGTCTCCGCGCAGGAAGAGTTGAATACAGAATCCGATGGAAAGGGTTCGGTATCAATGACGACTCCTGGGTACGCGAAGCCGATCTCGACACGGCATATGACATTCTGCAAGAATACAAGGCTTCACACACCATTCCCATGCAGGATGTCCCCCTCAGGAGATCAGCTAGAAGGAAAGAAGCAGTTCACGTCTTCGACCCTGACAGCGACGACTGGGAAGCCGACGAATGCACGTGGCCAGACAACTGGCCGCAGTATCGCGAAGAATTTGCAAAGGATCCTAAGCAGCGCATGGTTAGACACCCCGACGGGGGATGGATGTCAGCTGACATTAACCAAAATGCGGACTTGAAAATCGTAGTCGGTGAAGGCGGCCGAATGCCGGAAAAAGGAACCAAGGACTCAGTTGGATTTGACCTGTACACTGCAACAGGCGATGTTCTGCCAGCTCACGGGCAGACAGAATACAACACCAAACTAAAAATCCAGGTACCTTTCGGCACTTATGGACGCATCGCCCCCCGCTCTAGTCTCGCCCACAAAGGCATAGACATAATGGGTGGCGTTATCGACCACGATTATCAAGGCGAAGTAATCATCATTCTCCGGAATCACTCCGACATATCTATCGATATTCGGGCCGGTGATAAGATTGCTCAGCTCATCTGCGAAGTTGCTAAGGACCCGCACATTACGCTACACGGAAAATCTTACTTTGAAAAGATTAAATCCGAGCGCGGTACTGGTGGATTCGGCTCCACAGGAAAGTAATCGTTCCATTAGGGACAATGAAACCTGAAGAGGGGGTAATGTCACAGATTTGGGACATGCCACTATTTTTCCCGTATTTTTACCTATTTATCTGGTATTTCTACGACCTTGTAGACATTTACGCTGCTAAGCGCCCGTCTACACGTACACGCAACCAAACAACACGTACACAACGCGGTATACGTCCACTTGTCATAACAACACGTACATAACACGATTGTACGCGTCAATGACTCAGCGGACTAACCTCCGGTGTCACGCGCCTTACTCATATCCTGATCTCGGGCTATGTCAGTACAATTGGATAAGCGGCCCGCTCGTTATCACATGCCAATGACCTTACGATTATGTCACAGATTTGGGACATGCCACTATTTTTCCCGTATTTTTACCTATTTATCTGGTATTTCTACGACCTTGTAGACATTTACGCTGTTAAGCGCCCGTCTACACGTACACGCAACCAAACAACACGTACACAACGCGGTATACGTCCACTTGTCATAACAACACGTACATAACACGCTTGCACGCGTCAATGACTCAGCGGACTAACCTTCGGTGTCACGCGCTTTACTCATATCCCGGTACCGGGCTATGTCAGTACGATTGGATAAGCGGCCCGCTCGTTATCACATGCCAATGCCCTTATGATTACTCATATCCCGATGCCGGTATATAAGAATCACATGCATGGCTTACTAACGTAGCTACAGCCACTTCCACAACATGGACCTACGGTCCAAACAAACGATCTTACTGGTGCGGCCATTACCGGCGCACATGGTCTATTGTAGTTTACGACTTAACCATATTAGTTATGTCTGCGCACAGACCACCTTCATGTTTGGCTCCCTTACCGGTAACCAAACAAAGCATGTATATAAGTAGGGCTATCACTGCGGATAAGCCTTAGATTTGTTCTCTGCATTCGCACAGTTACATACCATCTCTGCTTGCGCCCACTAGCCTCCTCACCAACCTTCTGCAACATCTTCAAGTCGCCTATAAGGTTATAGTGTGAGTCCCACAGTCTAGTCTGTGTCATAAGAACAAATCTCCCCCTACCCCCGCCCTTGCGCTTGCGCTTGGGCCTGGGTTTCTATCCTACAGGGGTATATTGCTCGTTGCTGCGCACATCCCTTTCTGCCTGACAAGGCGATTGGGGTGATAGTTGAGATCTGGGGGATACATCGCCATCCTCGGCAGAGGATTGGCAACCAGGGAAGCCACACCGCCTTTTTAGGCAGGAGGCCTACCTAACCCGGACTCCAGGGTCAAGGAGACACGGTCCTCGCTGACAAGCTTGGACTGTGAGCGGTTAAGACCCACCTGTGGAAAAAAGGGGACGGTCTGCCTGTGTGCGCCCAACCCCCTGCCATGGCAAGCGTTGTTCAGCGCCCATCGCTATCCACAGGGTCATCATTATGATGGCATGGGAATTTTCCAAAGCCGCCTCCCAGGCGTAAGGGACCTGCTTTGAACCCGTTATGGGAAAAGCAGTGAGGGGGATCATCTTCGGATAATCCTGCCAAAGGACAAGTGCGGTAGCCACAAAACATAAGTCCTCCGGGCAGTTCGGCGTGCACGTCATGGGGTCAAATAGGGCAAAGGGGTACACTTGCGCGCCTTAGGGCTAATCCACTTACCTGTGGACGCGATGGTATTCCAATGTCCTGAAAAAGTCCCCGTGATAGTCTGTAGACGGCAACCTCATTGTTGAAGCATGGACAGGCTAAGGGGTGTAAAATCCCAGCCACTTTCCGGCATCGTCCCTCCGGGGCGGTGTCGTGTATCCGAATCCCAATCATCTGACCCAGGAACCGGCCTGGCAGTCAGCAACTCTACCCCTGGAGTCGGCGCCTCTGACCGTTAGGGTCATGCGAATATCCGCGCCGTCTCGGCACAGGGTTTGCGCGCAACATAAGAGTAATTATGCCCCGTAGTACACCTTCTTTGCTCCTGAAAAGGAGTCCACTACCCTACCTTACATAATCCCTTTCATTCCTGTTCTTGGACGTATCACTGGGAAACTTCGTTTCTCATGAAGGCTGCACTTTCTAGAATCATGCCCCGCGTTACCCGTCGCACCCGTGGCTCCTCCACTGCCCCTTACGTCAAACCGGCGAAGCGGTCCCTTCTCAGCCGCATCGACACCGCCGACATTCCTCGGGCAGAGGACGTCACCTACACGCTTCCTGTAAAGGAAGACTACACCGGGAAGCTCCATCTTTGGGAGATTCCCGTCCACATGCCAAAGCACATCGCTGAGGCTGGGAAACCCGCTCCTCGACCTCCCAAGCCAGTTCCACTCGCCAAGCGAATCTGGACAGAGGAAGAGAAGCTAGCCGCTTCCATTACCGCCATGGAGAACCTAATCGAACTCCGCGAACTCAACAAGCTCAAGCTCGCCCGCGATAAGCTGAATAAGCGAATCGCCGCCAAACAAGCCGCCAAGGAAGCCAAGCAAGCAGCTTCTTCACTGGCCCTCCGTCTCTCCAGCCCGGCGGCCGGACCTTCCGTCCCGGCCAACCACAAGATTCTCGACCCTTCCCTCGTCTTCGGGAAGAAGAAGCCTCTCCAAGCATGCGACCAAGTTATTCCCATGCTAGAAGGCACTCTCACTCGTCTCACTCCTCTCGCCAACCACCCCCCTAATTACCCAGGCTTCCATATGGAAAACGACATGCGTTTCCATACTATGGTAGTAGAATTGGAGGATCTGGTGGATAACGTAAAGGATAGAGCGAGACGGGGGAGGATCACCAATAGAGACTGGAGAATTATGAAAAAGTATTGCAAACAGCTCGGCAATATTTCCTTTTTGGATTGGCGTACGGACTTGGCTCGTATCGTAGCAGAATGCGTAGCGCTACAAATTACTTTTGCCTTCGGTGTAACACCACCTGACAAGGTGGCAGGGCCCTCAACTACTTCGGTAGAAGAGGATATACTCGCGATTGTATAGTAGAAATACTATCATCTTTTAACTCTGAAATAGAGTGCGAGTGTGATCTATAACGAAAGTTGCAGCTTTCAAACCCAATCCCTTCTTAAGAATCTAAGACAATGAGTACCCGGAAACTAACATTCGTCACAAACAGATTCACAATGTCCTCCACCTCCTCCGTCAGCACCCCCCTCGCTCCCCGCAAGATGCGCCTCCGCTCAGAAGGTCCGGTGACCCCGGTAGCTGGTCCCTCGGGAACCCAGCAACTGGTGACGCTGGAGCACCTAAGCGAGGGAGAGGAAGAAGAAGAAGAGGAAGGAGAAGAGGAAATGCCGGAGTTCGCTCCCCCGCAAAGGGAATCTCCGACCAACCCCATGGGAACACGCCCAGGCTCCCCCATTGCCGGATACCCACCGGCTCGTCGAACTCGCCCTATCGGGCCCGCCACCACCCTGGAAATGGAATTTTCGGGTCCGACACGACAGACCAATGTCGCTGTCGAGAACAACCTTAAGGCGTACCTTCCTGAGGAGGAACACCACAAGGTGGATGGGTCCATACATGGGCCAATCATCGATGCCGCCGTACAACGAAGTGCGGCCATAAGCCATGACACCACCGACACCCTAGGTCGAATGGTGCACGCCCGTCTGGAGCGTATCCATGAACGAATCGATTCCCTGGCTGGGCAATCCAGGGCAATCGAACAGAAGGCCCAAGACGAGCTACACGAAGCGGTCAATTCGGTCCGGAACGAGGTATTGTCCACCATGGTGGACCTCGGCAAGGAACTCCGACAGGAGTACACCGCCAAGCTCTCCGAAATGGAGAAGCAGCTCCGAAAGGACTACCGGTCCCGGCTGGACGACCTCGAGGATGCGTTCGCAGAGCGCATGGAGAAGGTTGACGAGGAACTTCGGAGAATTCGCAAGAATCCCTCCGTTCCCAACCCTCCCGGCATCCGCACGCCCCCGGAAGACCCGGCACCGGCCCCCGGTCATGCTCAAGCCAGAGCAGCCGAGGCCGCTGCCGCCGCACAAGCTGCAGCCGCTGCTGCAGCAGCCGTCGCCCCGCAGATTCCAGGTCTGCCTCAAAACCTGAAAATCCCCCCTCCCCCCGAATTCTCTGGGTCATCTGGAAAGGTGACTGCGCAGGAATGGGTGGAGAAGATGGGCCTGTACTTCGGTACGCTCAGGGTCTACGATGACCATGACCGTATCACCACGGCCCTCTTCCGCGTCACAGGGGACGCATACAAATTTTTCTCGCCTCTCATCAAGAAGGCAGGAAACGGTGAACCTCTCGGCACCTGGGAGGACTTCACCAAATCCGTAATGGTGCAATATGGGAAGATGACGGATAAGGAGATCGCGAAGAAGGAAATTCGCGGCTACTACGGCACGAAGGGCAAGGAACTGGCAGAATCAAACTATTTCAATTACTGCGAACGGTTCCGCACCCTCGGCCGGCTCTCCGAAACCGCCAACGAGACTCTGGTGTGGGAATTCACCGAGACTCTCCCCGAAAAGGTTAAGGACACCTTAAACGTCCTCGGCAAGACTCCGTTCTTCAAGGCCCCGTGTCACAGATTTGGGACATGCCACTATTTTTCCCGTATTTTTACCTATTTATCTGGTATTTCTACGACCTTGTAGACATTTACGCTGCTAAGCGCCCGTCTACACGTACACGCAACCAAACAACACGTACACAACGCGGTATACGTCCACTTGTCATAACAACACGTACATAACACGTTTGTACGCGTCAATGACTCAGCGGACTAACCTCCGGTGTCACGCGCCTTACTCATATCCCGGTACCGGGCTATGTCAGTACAATTGGATAAGCGGCCCGCTCGTTATCACATGCCAATGCCCTTACGATTACTCATATCCCGATACCGGCATATAAGAATCACATGCATGGCTTACTAACGTAGCTACAGCCACTTCCACAACATGGACCTACGGTCCAAACAAACGATCTTACTGGTGCGGCCATTACCGGCGCACATGGTCTATTGTAGTTTACGACTTAACCATATTAGTTATGTCTGCGCACAGACCACCTTCATGTTTGGCTCCCTTACCGGTAACCAAACAAAGCATGTATATAAGTAGGGCTATCACTGCGGATAAGCCTTAGATTTGTTCTCTGCATTCGCACAGTTACATATCATCTCTGCTTGCGCCCACTAGCCTCCTCACCAACCTCCAGCAACTCCTTCAAGTCGCTTATTAGGTTATAGCGTGAGTCCCACAGTCTAGTCTGTGTCACCCCGACCGACATCGAACCTCTGATCGACTTCGCCCTGGAAATGTACCAAACGTCATATCCGGACAAGATCAAGGGCTCGATCTTCGAGAAGGCCGGCAAGAAGGACTCGGCCCCTGCCGAAAAGAAGGAGACGTCCTCCGCTTCTGCGAAGAAGTCGGAGAAAAAGAAGGACAAGGGAAAGGCGCCCGCCAAAGCCCCCGCCGACACCGCCAATGCCGTCTGCACCTACTGCAAGCAGACGGGACACTATTTCAACAAGTGTCCTAAGCTTGCCGCGGACAAGGCTGCGGGAACGTTCGTGCCTGCCGCTCAGCGGGCCGAACAACAAAGGGCGAAGGATGCAGCTGCCGCGTCTGGAAAGACCACGGCTGCTCCTTCGGGTAGTGGAAAGGGACAGGCTTCTGGCAAGAAGCCGTACTCGGCGCCCCCCGCGGATGGCAAGACGTATCGTGCCCGAACAATCTGGGAAGAAGTGACGGCTGACTCAAGCTCAGCAGGACCCTCGGCCCCCGCCACCACCGTCGCCAATGTCGGGACCATCTCGGTTCCCCTCGCCCCAACCACACGTCTCGAAGACGTTCTGTGAAGAACACACCAGCCCCGCAGCGGCTGGGAGTGTACAGCGCCCCGAAGAAGCGCACCTCCACGAAGAGGCTTCACAGAGACCCCTTATCTTGTGGGAAGATAAGGCGGTCGTACGTCACCCGGTATCCCATCTCGGCATATTCGGTAACACGGCAATGGACTTTGCCCGGAGGACAAGGACACTAGCTACACGTGCCCCTCCTGTACAATACTTTTATCCTGACCCGCTCGCGCTGAAGTTTTTCACTTTGTATAATGTACATGGAAACGATTCTCGAGACGACAATAAATCGTTCTCTATCGAAGTGGAACTGTGGGTATATGGAAAGAAAGTCAACGCCATGGCATTAATCGACACCGGTGCATCAATAAGCGTCATAGATAAGAAACTCGTACATGAGGAGAAATTAGTCACTCAGAAACTACCTTCACCTCTCGAGATTCGCAACGCCGACGGTACCTCTAATACCGCCGGTAATATCAATATGGCAGTAAAAGCTTATATGGTGCACGAGGAACACAAGTCCACCGAATTCTTGTACGTAATGGACGTACAGAATGCGGATGTGATCCTCGGATATGACTGGTTCCTGAAACACAACCCGGACTTCAATTGGCCGGAAGGAACTTTCACATATCGGTGTACGGAAAAATGCAAACATGGCAAACGGGTTTCGATTTCTGAGGAAGAGGACGAAATCGAACCCCGCAACATCTATCAGATCATCAACGACTTTCCAATAGATTTTCTCGGCTTAGAGGAGCCGGAGAATCCCTTTGTCGCTTGGGTGAACACCCTTGACGAAGGAACGGAACTCCTTATCGATGCCATTCAGTCGATAACGGAGAAGTCGGATGATGAATTCCTGACAGATGCGGATCTCCAGAAATGGAAATCCTTGGTTCCAGAGGAATACCAGGAGTTTGGTCCCACGGTATTTTCTCAACGCGCATCCGAAAGGATGCCCGAACGGAAACCATACGACCATGCCATCGACTTCCCCGATGACGCGGTACTACCGCCCCCAAGTAAGGCATACAAGATGTCTCCTCAGGAGGCGAACTCGCTAGATCAGTGGATTCAGGAAGAGTTACGGAAGGGCTACATCCGACACTCGAAATCTCCGATCGCGAGTCCGGTCTTCTTCGTCCCTAAAAAAGACGGCGGAGCCCGAATGGTAGTCGATTACCGAAAAGTAAACGACTTGACCATTAAAAACAGGTACCCTCTCCCACGCATAGACGAGCTTATCGATAAGCTTAGCCAGGCTTCGATATTTACGAAGCTCGACTTGCGTTGGGGTTACAACAACGTAAGAATCAAGGAGGGAGATGAATGGAAGACCGCATTCATTACGCCTAACGGTCTTTACGAAGCTGTAGTCATGTACTTCGGTTTTTGTAATGCACCCAGCACATTCCAACACATGATGAACGATATCCTAGGTGACCTTATCAGAGAAGGAAAGGTCATTGTCTACCTAGACGACATCCTTGTGTTCGGAAACGACCTGTTGGAACACCGTCGTATTGTCAAGCAAGTATTACAAATCTTGCAAGACAACGACTTGTTCGCGAAGCCTGAAAAGTGCTTCTTCGAACAAAGCAGTATTGAATACCTGGGAATGATCATTTCCAAAGGAAAAGTCGAAATGGACCCTAAGAAGGTAGCCGGTGTCATGGACTGGCCTACACCTGCCAAGGTGAAAGACGTCCAAGCCTTTGTTGGCTTTGCCAACTACTACCGTCGGTTCATTAAAGATTTCTCCAAAGTGGTTAAGCCGTTAACCGAACTGTCCAAGAAAAACACGCAATGGAACTGGGGACCCGAACAAGCGGAAGCCTTCCAAACTCTCAAGGAAGCTTTCACATCGGCTCCAATACTCCGGATCCCAGATCAGGAGTCCCCGTTCCGCGTGGAAGCGGATTCTTCCGATTACGCAACTGGTGCAGTGCTATCACAATATTCTTCGGAGGATAAGCTCTGGCACCCGGTAGCCTTCTACTCGAAATCTCTATCAGCACCCGAAAGGAACTATGAGATTTACGATAAGGAGTTGCTCGCAATCATCCGTGCACTAGAGGAATGGAGACATTACCTCGAAGGACACCCACACAAATTTGAAGTATGGTCGGATCATCTCAATCTGACATATTTCAAATCGGCACAACGGCTAACCCGGAGACAGGCACGTTGGAGTCTTTACCTGACAAGGTTCAACTTCACCATGTGTCACAAACCCGGTAAAACAATGCTCACGGCTGATCCTCTGTCACGGAGGCCAGACCATGAAGAGGGGGTGGAACTCGACAATCGCGATCAAATTTTGCTGAAACCGGAATACTTTACGGTTAGGGCGCTAGAAGCGTCACAGCAGGAGATACAATCAGGCGACGAGGACCTCCTCCGACAAATCCGACAAGCCCTCATGGACGATCAGATTACCAAGGATTACCAGGAACTACTGAAAAGTGGTCCCAAGGAATTCGGTAAAGATCTCCAGGAATGGAACATGGAGGCCGGATTACTCCTCAGACGAGGAAAAGTGTACGTTCCAAAAGAGCCTAAGGAATTGCGCACGAAGATTCTGGAGTTACATCATGACCATGTGACGGCCGGACACTTCGGACGATGGAAGACCTATGAACTTCTATCACGTAATTACTGGTGGCCTGGAATGACCACGATGGTAAAGCAATACGTGGAAGGTTGTGACACATGTCAACGCATGAAGAACCACAACCAGACCCCGTACGGACCCCTGCAACCGCTCCCAGTTCCGGAAGCACCTTGGGACACCGTCACAATTGACCTTATCGTCCACTTACCGCCCAGCGGCGAATTGAAACAATTCAATGCTATTATGGTAATAGTGGACCGGCTTACCAAGCGAGCGCACTTCATTCCCACATCAGACAAGATAACGGCGAAAGAATTAGCGAACCTCCTATACCTTCGGATCTATCCGAACCACGGACTTCCGAAACAAATCATTTCGGATAGAGGCCCGCAATTCGCAGCTGCCTTGTTTAAGGGATGGTGTGAACAATTGGGAATCCAACGGTCAATGACAACTGCCTATCACCCGCAAGCGGATGGCCAGACGGAGAGAGTTAACCAAATCCTGGAACAATATCTTAGATGTTACATCGATGTTATCCAGAAGGATAACTGGTCATGGTTTCTCCCTACGGCCGAATTCGCGTACAACAACGCGGCTAGTGAGACAACAAAGAATAGTCCATTCTTTGTCGAACTAGGAAGGCATCCCAACGCAGGACCTACGAATTTACGTCCAACACAATACGTGGACCTAAATGTCATTGCTTACGAACGATGGTCAGCACAAGAACAAGCTAAGGCAGCAATGAAACTGGCTGCTGAACGCTGGTCTTGGTACTACGATCAACATAAGCGCTCGGTACCGTTTAAAGTCGGCGACAAAGTTCTCGTTGACGCCCGAAGCTGGCAAGACTCCGAAAGAAGTCTTAGTCCACGCTATTTGGGACCATTTAGGATAATTGAACAATTATCTCCGGTCACCTTTAGGGTACACATGGACGAGCAATACAGGGCTTACCACCCAGTATTCCACGCTTCCAAGTTGGTCATGTACAAGGACCCGGTGCATCAGAAAAAACCAGAGCCTCAACCAGAAATGGTCGACGGCGAGGAGTTATGGGAAGTCGAGAAGATCTTAGATCATCGTCTCCGCGCAGGAAGAGTTGAATACAGAATCCGTTGGAAGGGATTCGGTATCAATGACGACTCCTGGGTACGCGAAGCGGATCTCGACTCGGCATACGACATTTTGCAGGAATACAAGGCTTCACACCCTATTCCAATGCAGGATGTCCCCCTCAGGCGATCAGCTAGAAGGAAAGAAGCAGTTCATGTCTTCGACCCTGACAGCGACGACTGGGAAGCCGACGAATGCACGTGGCCAGACGACTGGCCGCAGTATCGCGAAGAATTTGCGAAGGACCCTAAGCAACGCATGGTTAGACACCCCGACGGGGGATGGATGTCAGCGGACATTAACCAAAACGCGGATTTGAAAATCGTAGTCGGTGAAGGCGGCCGAATGCCGGAAAAAGGAACCAAGGACTCGGTTGGGTTTGACCTGTACACTGCAACAGGCGACGTTCTGCCAGCTCACGGGCAGACAGAATACAACACCAAACTGAAAATCCAGGTACCTTTCGGCACTTACGGACGTATCGCCCCCCGCTCTAGTCTCGCACGCAAAGGCATAGACGTAATGGGTGGCGTTATCGACCACGATTATCAAGGCGAAGTAATCATCATTCTCCGGAATCACTCCGACATATCTATCGATATTCGGGCCGGCGATAAGATTGCCCAGCTAATCTGCGAAGTTGCAAAGGACCCGCATATTACGCTACACGGAAAATCTTACTTTGAAAAGATTAAATCCGAGCGCGGTACTGGTGGATTCGGCTCCACAGGAAAGTAATCGTTCCATTAGGGACAATGAAACCTGAAGAGGGGGTAATGTCACAGATTTGGGACATGCCACTATTTTTCCCGTATTTTTACCTATTTATCTGGTATTTCTACGACCTTGTAGACATTTACGCTGTTAAGCGCCCGTCTACACGTACACGCAACCAAACAACACGTACACAACGCGGTATACGTCCACTTGTCATAACAACACGTACATAACACGCTTGCACGCGTCAATGACTCAGCGGACTAACCTTCGGTGTCACGCGCTTTACTCATATCCCGGTACCGGGCTATGTCAGTACGATTGGATAAGCGGCCCGCTCGTTATCACATGCCAATGCCCTTATGATTACTCATATCCCGATGCCGGTATATAAGAATCACATGCATGGCTTACTAACGTAGCTACAGCCACTTCCACAACATGGACCTACGGTCCAAACAAACGATCTTACTGGTGCGGCCATTACCGGCGCACATGGTCTATTGTAGTTTACGACTTAACCATATTAGTTATGTCTGCGCACAGACCACCTTCATGTTTGGCTCCCTTACCGGTAACCAAACAAAGCATGTATATAAGTAGGGCTATCACTGCGGATAAGCCTTAGATTTGTTCTCTGCATTCGCACAGTTACATACCATCTCTGCTTGCGCCCACTAGCCTCCTCACCAACCTTCTGCAACATCTTCAAGTCGCCTATAAGGTTATAGTGTGAGTCCCACAGTCTAGTCTGTGTCAGATTACTCATATCCCGATACCGGAATATAATAATCACATGCATGACTTACTAACGTAGCTACAGCCACTTCCACAACATGGACCTACGGTCCAAACAAACGCTCTTACTGGTGCGGCCATTACCGGCGCACATGGTCTATTGTAGTTTACGACTTAGCTGTATTAGTTATGTCTGCGCACAGACCAACCTCATGTTTGGCTCCCTTACTGGTAACCAAACAAAGCATGTATATAAGTAGGGCTATCACTGCGGATAAGCCTTAGATTTGTTCTCTGCATTCGCACAGTTACATAACATCTCTGCTTGCGCCCACTAGTCTCCTCACCAACCTTCAGCAACTCCTTCAAGTCGCCTATAAGGTTATAGTGTGAGTCCCACAGTCTAGTCTGTGTCAACATTCATGACTGAATGCTTAGATTGTTGAGTCTAGGGAATAAGCCCTAGACGCCTTTGTATTTATATACATGAGATAGCATGTACACTATTGGTAGCTAAGACCGCCCTAAACTAAGGTGGTCTGTGCATAGTAGGCTGAGTAAGCCTAATGGTGACATATGGTGTCATAATGGTGTGCTACCCTAAAGATAGCTCACTTGGATTGGTAATGGCCTCATCTATGTAAGAATAGACATATGAGGTCACTATGTTGTCAGTAATGACGCTGCCGGGTTGAGTCCAGGCTAATGATGTCACTAATGATGTATTTAGGGTGCCTAGTATTGTCTAGGCTTAGATTGGAGAGATAGGGTCACCTGACAAGGCACCTGTGATGGTACCTGGTGCCGCTATCTAATCTGAGAAGTTAGTAGATCACGTGACCTACTGAATTGAGGTCACATGACTTGCTAACTTTTGGGAGACAGTAGCGCCTCTTGCAATACGCTTGACGCGCAAGTTTGGAGGTCAATAGACCAAGGGGGAAGGCTGCACGAATAAATCCGTGACACAGCACCTGTCACAGACTTACCTGTCTGTGCGACCCTGGACTCAGGGGAACCCTCACAAGCCTGTATAGACGTGAGCCAGCGGCCACGACGAACTCATACGGCCAACCCTAGGTGAACTCATAAGTCCATCCCGAGGGTGCTCAGCCACCTAAGGCCCCGCAGCCGTCGCAGTCGCAGACCTTCAGACTAGGCAGACGAGATGAGGCCCCGGGCCAGCAGCAACACAAACAGTGAGGTAAGAAAGGAGCTTGCGCTCTATGACGAGAATCCTAAAGATGGGGCTGTAAGGCCACCATCTTGTCGTATATATACATGTGTGAGCGTAGTACCTACGAGCCCAGCCCTAAAGTAATGATCCGTGCGCATTATCTACAGGGCACATGACAAGTAACGCTACATGTAACTATGTGACCATGAGTGACCGTATGAGGAGGCGCGCGCTACCCTACAGCGCTAACCGATGCAGTCAGGTGATCTATATGCTCGAGAACTAACGTGAGACAAAGCGTTAGTGTAGCGGAGCGGCGTACGCCTAGCGCCGCCCATACAGCTAACGTGAGTGGAGTCAGGTACCCCCCCAGGGTATAACCGTGACATTACCCCCCCTCTCGAAAAACGTCGTCTCTGACGTTCTATCTGGAAGACTACGACACTCACTTCCTTGGTTTCATGTTTAACCCACGGCCCATTCCTTCTTCGCGGAAGATGGGGAGCCCCCGAGGGCGCGGTCCGTCCGCCGGTGGTGGAGTGAAGGGGTCGCTTTCGGTATCGGTTCGGTATTCGTCGCTAAGGTTACTGGGTTATTTTTTAAATGGGGTCCCCGTCGTCCCCGTGTACCTCCGCTTGCCTACTCGCGTACCCGTCGTATTCGATAGTCGGTCGTATCTTGATATAATCTGTCCTTCGTGACCGTCGGTGTGGGGTTGGAGACCCTTGCGGGTTCCTTCGCATACCCACTGGTCAAGGCTTCTTGTCGCTTGCTCCTGCCGCCCAGGGATAATGGCCGTCGATGCGCTAGCCTCCGTACTCATACTACAACCCCGCGGGGTCAGCAGACGGAAGGCATCAGACGCGGCTTACACCGGTCGATCCCTGCTACCTTGGTTCAAAGGGGGCGGTCTTGATTATTCACTCCCTACGGCCGCTTTGCCTGGTGTAATGCTTCGTGGGGGCTCGTAAAAGTACGGACCGTCGGCGCTTCTACCGACGGCTGCCCCGCCGCATTGCCATGGCGACCTGTAGGTGGAAAACCCTCGGCCCCAACGCAGTTCGCGCCGGAGGGGAGGTAAACTATCTTTAGGATTATGTCACAGACTTACCTGTCTGTGCGACCCTGGACTCAGGGGAACCCTCACAAGCCTGTATAGACGTGAGCCAGCGGCCACGACGAACTCATACGGCCAACCCTAGGTGAACTCATAAGTCCATCCCGAGGGTGCTCAGCCACCTAAGGCCCCGCAGCCGTCGCAGTCGCAGACCTTCAGACTAGGCAGACGAGATGAGGCCCCGGGCCAGCAGCAACACAAACGAAGTAGCGAGTAAGGGGATTATCCCATTGACGAGAATCCTAAAGATGGGGCTGTAAGGCCACCATCTTGTCGTATATATACATGTGTGAGCGTAGTACCTACGAGCCCAGCCCTAAAGTAATGATCCGTGCGCATTATCTACAGGGCACATGACAAGTAACGCTACATGTAACTATGTGACCATGAGTGACCGTATGAGGAGGCGCGCGCTACCCTACAGCGCTAACCGATGCAGTCAGGTGATCTATATGCTCGAGAACTAACGTGAGACAAAGCGTTAGTGTAGCGGAGCGGCGTACGCCTAGCGCCGCCCATACAGCTAACGTGAGTGGAGTCAGGTACCCCCCCAGGGTATAACCGTGACAGCACCAAGAATTCAATCCATGGGACTATTCATAGAGTTTCAGTGCCACTCTTTAGAGACACCACAGATGCATCTTGGGCACTCCAAGTCATCGAAATTAGGCGCCTGTTAGTACCAAAATAAAGCATCGCAAGCCAGGAATCGAACCAGGAACCATGAGACCTCAGCGAAACAGCAGCTGAAACCACTCAGCTAAAGTGGTTAGCGAAAGGAAGGTCTTGTGCAAATATATATTCAGTAGTTGATATAATAACAGTTGTAAAAAACATTCTGCTCATATGTCAGTAAGCTCAAGTGTTCCTTGAACTCAGAATGCATCTCTTTATTAATGTATCCCACAACCCATATGTATCTGCAATGAGGTAAGGATGCTGTCATAAACTACCTACAGGGCAATATGGGAACATTGTGGCACAGACTGTGCTGTGGGACTCACCGCCTAATCCAGAAGGGGAGGGGACTAAGATGGAGAGCAGCAAGCCGGGGCGTGCAGAAGAAGAAGTAAGTCTTCTAGGGCGCGCAGCGCCTAGAAGAATAGAACTAACGTTATAGGCGTTAAGCCCTATTCTTATATACATCGTAGTAGTCATGTGACTACATATCGTAAGGGATCGTGATCATGGACCATAAGGTCACATGCATACATCGTATAGTTCATAAGTCATACTCTACCTAATAGACCGTGCTGGCCGGTAATGGCCAAGCCAGTAAGGGGAGAGGTTCGTAATTGTTAGTCATAATCTCATATAGTCAGCGGCCCAGAGGACATCACTAAGAGATAGCATCGTATGTCATGATAATGATGCCATAGTCTAGGTAAGGCTGGAGGCCAGACCGTATGACGTCCTTTGTTGCATCATGGCGTCGTGCTATTGGCCCGTATGGCACAATAGATATTCTTAGTCGGTACTAGTCTTGAGCTAGGCCAGGGCCATAACGTATGACATAGTGGTGACATCATATATGACATCAGGATGATATCATAGGTTGTGCTAGACCAGAGGTCTAGAGGGGCAACGTCATAGTGACTTCATGATGACGTGCGATGGAAGGGACTGGGCTGTAGACCTGGTCCAATGGCGTCATACTTCGTAATTGATGATGGGGGTTGCATCATAATGGCACCATAGTCCAGGTGAGGCTGAGGGCCAGGCCGTATGATGTCGTAATGATATCAGAGTGACATCATGGGCTAGACAAGACCGTAGGTCTAGTCTTATGACGTAGGTTGCTATGCTTTCATAATAGAACCTGTCATGCGTGATGACTAGCATGTAAGCGCCACGTTCTTAGGTAATAACCGTTAGGTTACACCGGCATGTCGGCATGTACTGATAAGTACGGGATAACTCGTAGATTGTCGTAATAATACCGGATAAATGGCAGAGAATAGCGGAAAAATGTCTCAGACCTAGATCTGTGACACATTGCACTAAGGTGTGACTTGACAATTAACAGCTATGGCGATGAAAGGACATTAAATGGATCATATTGACAAGTATGTGACCAGATACCAAGACCATTTGGCGAAGTGGTACAGGTTGCGACTTCACTGATCCCAGGTCAAGTGTTCGAACCCTGCACAGGTATTTCTTGCTCAGATGCATCTTAATTTATTCAGATGCATCTATGCAGCACACTTGGGCATTAAGATTGCTTATAAAGCCTCAGATGCATCTGTGGTGTCTCTAAAGATGCATCTCCGGCACTGAAGTCCCTCTCTGTTGGAAGCCTCGAAGCAAACTGCGGCCTGCCATGCTTGTGCTACTCAGGTCCTGTCGCATGCGTACTGGGCTATGACAAGGAGAGCGATAACAGTAGATACACATAATTGACAGGCCCCGCATGCGCAATGCTGTTCTCATATCCAGGTACAGTGCTCTTGCACCTGTCACAACCTTAGGTGACGTCCCCTGTAATACCAATATATATGGCAATCTGTAACGACCAGTCACTATGACCTCCTGCTGAGATATAGGCCTATTTCAACAGGGACGGCTCAAGGCTTCCTATTGGCTGCTGGTATTATCCGGAGCATTCCCAGTAGCTTAGACCCCAAACACTTTGTGTTATGTCAGCAAATTGAATACAGAAAGCAAGATATTAGTGTTTATTCAGGCCACAGCGCATCTGGAGCTGCTTCTTATGAAGTTTTAGATGTACATAGATTGTCTGTGAGGCCCAGGAATCGCTAGCTTGCCTCACAGAGAAACAAAAGCTAGAGGACCACGCTACTCAAATAGGGCGCTTGTGGAACTAGGCGCGCATCTACAGTGCTTACTTGCTCGCGTGTTCGGCGAGTGCCTGCACACGAGCCACTGTGCAGGGCGTGTTGTGTAATGGGTAGCCCAATAACACGCCACAGAGCTGCTGGTTCTGAATGCCTGCGGTCCGTGCACAAAAGGGACAGCAATGATTGCAGAGGGCGAGGATAGGAGACTGCGGCACTCTGCGTACACCAGACATTGGTGCGTACTAGACTACCAAAAGGGCAATGTAGTAATACTATCACTTCTACGTTGCGCATCACTTTGCAGTCTTTTGATATTGTATATTGTGCTGACTCTAGAGCTATTTGTCCAGGTTCGCCAAAATCCGCCTATACTGCTCACTCACTGTCAAGTCGTAGCCGGCGAGTCAAGCACTTATTCTATCCGAGGAAACCAAGAGTCATAGTGAATGCAGCGCTACTAGCGCTCGGGTAGCACCGACTCAACAATGTATCACACTCTATGATCTGTTATAATGATTCATTGCTGTTTTAGCGGTAGTAACAATAATTCATGGGTAGAGGGACATACCGTATAATGTCACAAACTTTCCTTAGAGGATACGTAACATCCCTCGCTGTAGGTATTATAGGCGCCGCTAGGTGCGCGCGCGCTTCCATGATCCTCAGCCACCTCCGCGTCTATCCAGGACTCCGTCTAGATCATATGACTGTAGGTTAGCGCTGTAGGGTAGCGCGCACCTTAGGTACTCACGTTAGGGTCACACTGATCACATGTCGTCACACATAGTTACATATCATGTGCCCTGGTAGTTACTGCGCACAGGCCGCGACTTTAGGGCGACCATTACTGGTCAGCTATGCATGTATAAGTACGACAAGATGGGGACTTACTTCCCCATCTTTAGGATTCTCGACAACTGAGCTTAGGCTCCTCTCTCATTCTGCGCTGTGTGCGTCTCTGCCCCGGGGGCCCTCACGTTCTTGCTTGACTGTGTGCTAGTCGACTACGCCGTCGTACACAAGGGATGCTCCAAGCTCCCACGTTGCCTCTGCGTCGGCCTCTGGCCGATTGGTACACCGCCCTGTAGGCGCGTTAGGGACTCCCCTGTAGCCAGGGTCCCACAGCCTTGTGAGTCTGTGTCATAATCCTAAAGATGTTTTACCTCCCCTCCGGCGCTCGCGCTGGGGCCGAGGGTTTTTCACTCGCAGGTCGCCAAGGCAACGCGGCGGGGCAGCCTCTTGGGAGAAGACCCAGAGGTCCGTAGTCTTACGAGCCCCCACGAAGCGTTACACCTGGCAAAGCGGCCGCGAGGAGTAAAAAGCAAGTCCGCCCCCCATGAACACAGGGTAGCGGGGTCAACAGGTGTAAGCCGCGTTCAGGGCCCGCCGCCGTCACCCCTGCAAAGGGAATGTACGCGCGTGTGGAGGCACAGTGCATCCTCGCCATCACCCCTGGGCGGCAGGAGTCAGCTCACCAATCCTTGACCTGTGGGTATGCGAAGGGTCCCGCAAGGGTACCCAACCCCACACCGGCGATCACTAAGGTCAGAAAGTAATCCACTACGACAGACTATCGAATACCAACGAACGAACCACATACCCCGAGGTCGGTAGGCCACGCGTAGTCATGTCGGCGCAAGTCATGAACATCGACATGTACCAATACGCTCACCGCTGGCACGCCTCGTCGACTCACGTCGTGGGATGTAAGGAACAGGGATGCGGCGGCACCCAATGTCTCCTGCAGGCTAGTTCTCTTCGCTCCACCACCGGCGGACGGACCGTGCTCCTGGATGCTCCCCACCTTCCGCGAAGAAAGGATGGGCCTCGAGTCAAACAAGCAACCAAGGTAGCGAGCGTCGTAGGATTCAAGATAGAACGTCAGGGACGACGTTTTTCGAGAGGGGGGGTAATGTCACAAATTATTCCTTTATTAATTTAGACTCCCTCGCTATAGGTTGTATGTGCGGCGCTAGGCGTACGCCGTGCCTCTACGCCGTAGCTACCTCCAGCGTCACTCCCAGATATTACAGGTCACCTGGTCGTTAGGTTAGCGCTGTAGGGTAGCGCGCGCCTCCGGTACTCACACTATGGTCACAGTAGTTACATGATGCGTCACTTAGCACATGACCCAGTAGATACGGCGCACAGGCCTTCTCTTTAGGGCAGTACTAGTAGCTCCATCGCTCATGTATATATTACGACGGAATGTGGGCTTACTCCCCATTCCTAAGATTCTCGACAATTGGGCATAGCCCCTCTCTTACTATTGCTGTGATGCCTGCTGGCCCGGGGCCCGTATCACGTCGTGCTTGTCTGTGAGCCGCCATCGTTATCTCGACGCACGTCAGGGAATGTGCAGTCATCCCATGCGCCTCTACGTTCAGCGCTGGCATGGTGACTTATAGGCTCGACTCACGGCGCGTATGGTTCCCCCTGAGCCCAGGGGTAGCACAGACGTAAGTCTGTGTCATATAACAAGGGAGCCTATCTCAATAATCGCAGCGCACGTGGTCATAAGTGTCCCGGGTCGTTCCGCCACCGCAACCAAACAATATCAGCAGAGCCGTCCCTGTTGCAATAATAAGCGCGCGTGACATGAGCCCTAGTCTTGACACAACCGCTATCTCAAGCAACTACTCAGGGGAATATTACTCGCGTGGAAGCGTATTCCTAGTCTGAGGCTACTCAAGGCAACAAAGGCCAAGACGAGTCTGGGATGCTCCCTGCTCGTCTGGCTGGTATATATGCTCGTAGGGTGTTTGTACATGTTTGGCTACTATACAGTATTACGTAAGCTGATAGACCGTTTAGAGTATGGTAAACCCTATTGTAGGTGTAGAGCCACATCAAGGGTGTCCGGGGTCTGTGTAAGCACGTGTGGGGTGTTCGGGGTCCTTGCACGTGATGCATAGGCGGGCGCTTAGATAAGATAAGGGTTGTCTCTAGTCGCAAGCTAGTTGGAGAAAATCGGCTTGTGACAGTACCCCCTCTTCTAGCTGCGTGTCCCCACGCCCAGCAATCACTTTGTACATAGTTTGGTCAACATGGCACGGGTGGTCTACGGTTTTGGTGCAGATGTGTGGGTGCGCCAGTTGGAGTGTGTTTAAGACCGGATAGATCCAGTATCCTATTGATTCAGGTATAGTGGATTCTATCGGTGTTCCAACGCGTATTCCGTATTGCATGACCCGTGTTCGTGGATCGCAGAACCAGAAGTTACGAGCGACGAGCTTCTTTTCGTAGGCGTAGAATGGTATACTGCCTTTGACAAGAAGCGTAGTGTCTATGTCGTCGTATATGATGAACTCCTTCGGGTTCTCCCTAAGTCCCATTTCCTGAGCTTTTCGTTCGAAGTCCTCCCACTCTGGGTCCCATTTGGTGTTAGAGTGGTCCCAACCAGTGTTTCTGTTTTTCCACTGATTTCCTGGGGCGGATGGTCTTGCTTCGAAGAATTTCGTGACGAGCTCTTGGTAATGGTTCAATCCACGTTTTCGTTCCCATGTTCTGGTCCCGTCAGACCACTCGACTTCTAGCTCGATTCGCCCTTGGTCTTCTCTGGATTCGAGGATCCTGAGAGGCCTGTGTCACAGAATATCCAGGGGGATATAGTAACAACCCTTGCTATAGGTTATACGGGCGGCGCTAGGCGTACGCCGCTCCTCTGAGCCTCAGCCACCTCCTCGTGCGTCTCTTTAGCTTGTTGGTCACCTTGTCACAGATTTGGGACATGCCACTATTTTTCCCGTATTTTTACCTATTTATCTGGTATTTCTACGACCTTGTAGACATTTACGCTGCTAAGCGCTCGTCTACACGTACACGCAACCAAACAACGCGTACACAACGCGGTATACGTCCACTTGTCATAACAACACGTACATAACACGTTTGTACGCGTCAATGACTCAGCGGACTAACCTCCGGTGTCACGCGCTTTGCTCATATCCCGATACCGGGCTATGTCAGTACAATTGGATAAGCGGCCCGCTCGTTATCACATGCCAATGCCTTTACGATTACTCATATCCCGATGCCGGTATATAAGAATCACATGCATGGCTTACTAACGTAGCTACAGCCACTTCCACAACATGGACCTACGGTCCAAACAAACGATCTTACTAGTGCGGCCATTACCGGCGCACATGGTCTATTGTAGTTTACGACTTAGCTGTATTAGTTATATCTGCGCACAGACCGTCTTCATGTTTGGCTCCCTTACTGGTAACCAAACAATGCATGTATATAAGTAGGGCTATCACTGCGGATAAGCCTTAGATTTGTTCTCTGCATTCGCACAGTTACATAACATCTCTGCTTGCGCCCACTAGCCTCCTCACCAACCTCCAGCAACTCCTTCAAGTCGCTTATAAGGTTATAGTGTGAGTCCCACAGTCTAGTCTGTGTCATAAGAACAAATCTCCCCCTACCCCCGCCCTTGCGCTTGCGCTTGGGCCTGGGTTTTCATCCTACAGGGGTATATTACTTGTTGCTGCGCACATCCCTTTCTGCCTGACAAGGCGATTGGGGTGATAGTTGAGATCTGGGGGATACATCGCCATCCTCGGCAGAGGATTGGCAACCAGGAAAGCCACACCGCCTTTTTAGGCAGGAGGCCTACCTAACCCGGACTCCAGGGTCAAGGAGACACGGTCCTCGCTGACAAGCTTGGACTGTGAGCGGTTAAGACCCGCCTGTGAAGAAAAGGGGACGGTCTGCCTGTGTGCGCCCAACCCCCTGCCATGGCAAGCGTTGTTCAGCGCCCCATCGCTATTCACAGGGTCATCATTATGATGGCATGGGAATTTTCCAAAGCCGCCGCCCAGGCGTAAGGGCCCTGCTTTGAACCCGTCATGGGAAAAGCAGTGAGGGGGATCATCTTCGGATAATCCTGCCAAAGGACAAGTGCGGTAGCCACAAAACATAAGTCCTCCGGGCAGTTCGGCGTGCACGTCATGGGGTCAAATAGGGCAAAGGGGTACACTTGCGCGCCTTAGGGCTAATCCACTTACCTGTGGACGCGATGGTATTCCGATGTCCTGAAAAAGTCCCCGTGATAGTCTGTAGACGGCAACCTCATTGTTGAAGCATGGACAGGCTAAGGGATGTAAAATCCCAGCCACTTTCCGGCATCGTCCCTCCGGGGCGGTGTCGTGTATCCGAATCCCAATCATCTGACCCAGGAACCGGCCTGGCAGTCAGCAACTCTACCCCTGGAGTCGGCGCCTCTGACCGTTAGGGTCATGCGAATATCCGCGCCGTCTCGGCACAGGGTTTGCGCGCAACATAAGAGTAATTATGCCCCGTAGTACACCTTCTTTGCTCCTGAAAAGGAGTCCACTACCCTACCTTACATAATCCCTTTCATTCCTGTTCTTGGACGTATCACTGGGAAACTTCGTTTCTCATGAAGGCTGCACTTTCTAGAATCATGCCCCGCGTTACCCGTCGCACACGTGGCTCCTCCACTGCCCCTTACGTCAAACCGGCGAAGCGGTCCCTTCTCAGCCGCATCGACACCGCCGACATTCCTCGGGCAGAGGACGTCACCTACACGCTTCCTGTAAAGGAAGATTACACTGGGAAACTCCATCTTTGGGAGATTCCCGTCCACATGCCAAAGCACATTGCTGAGGCTGGGAAACCCGCTCCTCGACCTCCCAAACCAGTTCCGCTCGCTAAGCGTATCTGGACAGAGGAAGAGAAGCTAGCGCAATCCATTACCGCCATGGAGAACCTCATCGAACTCCGCGAACTCAACAAGCTCAAGCTCGCCCGCGATAAGCTGAATAAGCGAATCGCCGCCAAACAAGCCGCCAAGGAAGCCAAGCAAGCAGCTTCTTCACTGGCCCTCCGTCTCTCCAGCCCGGCGGCCGGATCTTCCGTTCCGGCCAACCACAAGATTCTCGACCCTTCCCTCGTCTTCGGGAAGAAGAAACCCCTCCAAGCATGCGATCAAGTTATTCCCATGCTAGAAGGCACTCTCACTCGTCTCACTCCTCTCGCCAACCACCCCCCTAATTACCCAGGCTTCCATATGGAAAACGACATGCGTTTCCATACTATGGTAGTAGAATTGGAGGACTTGGTGGATAACGTAAAGGATAGAGCGAGACGAGGAAGGATCACCAATAGAGACTGGAGAATTATGAAAAAGTACTGCAAACAGCTCGGCAATATTTCCTTTTTGGATTGGCGTACAGACTTGGCTCGTATCGTAGCAGAATGCGTAGCGCTACAAATTACTTTTGCCTTCGGTGTAACACCACCTGACAAGGTGGCAGGGCCCTCAACTACTTCGGTAGAAGAGGATATACTCGCGATTGTATAGTAGAAATACTATCATCTTTTAACTCTGAAATAGAGTGCGAGTGTGATCTATAACGAAAGTTGCAGCTTTCAAAACCAATCCCTTCTTAAGAATCTAAGACAAATGAGTAACCGGAAACTAACATTCGTCACAAACAGATTCACAATGTCCTCCACCTCCTCCGTCAGCACCCCCCTCGCTCCCCGCAAGATGCGCCTCCGCTCAGAAGGTCCGGTGACCCCGGTAGCTGGTCCCTCGGGAACCCAGCAGCTGGTGACGCTGGAGCACCTAAGCGAGGGAGAGGAAGAAGAAGAAGAGGAAGGAGAAGAGGAAATGCCGGAGTTCGCTCCCCCGCAAAGGGAATCTCCGACCAACCCCATGGGAACACGCCCAGGCTCCCCCATTGCCGGATATCCACCGGCTCGTCGAACTCGCCCTATCGGGCCCGCCACCACCCTGGAAATGGAATTTTCGGGTCCGACACGACAGACCAATGTCGCTGTCGAGAACAACCTCAAGGCGTACCTCCCTGAGGAGGAACACCACAAGGTGGATGGGTCCCTACATGGGCCGATCATCGACGCCGCCGTACAACGAAGTGCGGCCATCTCCCACGACACCACCGACACCCTCGGCCGAATGGTGCACGCTCGCCTGGAGCGAATCCACGGCAGAATCGACTCCCTGGTTGGGCAATCCAGGGCAATCGAACAAAAAGCCCAAGACGAGCTACACGAGGCGGTCAATTCGGTCCGCAACGAGGTGCTGTCCACTCTGGTGGACCTCGGCAAGGAACTCCGACAGGAGTACACCGCCAAGTTCTCCGCAATGGAGAAAGACCTCCGGAAGGACTACCGGAACCGCCTTGACGACCTCGAGGATGCGTTCGCAGAACGCATGGAGAAGGTTGACGAGGAACTCCGGAGGATCCGCAAGAATCCCTCCGTTCCCAACCCTCCCGGCGTCCGCACGCCTCCGGAAGACCCGGTACCGGCCCCCGGTCATGCTCAAGCCAGAGCAGCCGAGGCCGCTGCCGCCGCTCAAGCTGCAGCTGCTGCTGCAGCAGCCGTCGCCCCGCAGATTCCAGGTCTGCCTCAAAACCTGAAAATTCCCCCTCCCCCAGAATTCTCTGGATCATCTGGAAAGGTGACCGCACAGGAATGGGTGGAGAAGATGGGTCTCTACTTTGGCACCCTCCGAGTTTACGACGACCACGACCGCATCACCACTGCCCTGTTCCGAGTAACAGGGGACGCCTACAAGTTCTTCTCGCCTCTTATCAAAAAGGCAGGAAACGGCGAACCCCTCGGTACATGGGAGGACTTCACCAAATCAGTGATGGTCCAATACGGTAAGATGACGGACAAGGAAATCGCAAAGAAGGAGATCCGTGGTTACTATGGCGCCAAGGGCAAGGAGCTCGCCGAGTCGAATTACTTCAACTACTGCGAGCGTTTCCGTACCCTCGGTCGCCTATCGGAAACCGCCAACGAGACCCTGGTATGGGAGTTCACCGAAACACTCCCCGAAAAGGTTAAGGACACCTTGAACGTCCTCGGCAAAACCCCGTTCTTCAAGGCCCCGACCGACATCGAGCCCCTCATCGACTTTGCCCTGGAAATGTACCAAACGTCATATCCAGACAAGATCAAGGGCTCGATCTTCGAGAAGGCCGGCAAGAAGGACTCGGCACCTGCCGAAAAGAAGGAGACGTCCTCCGCTTCTGCAAAGAAGTCGGAGAAAAAGAAGGACAAAGGGAAGGCGCCCGCCAAAGCCCCCGCTGACACCGCCAATGCCGTCTGCACCTACTGCAAGCAGACGGGACACTATCACACCAAGTGTCCTAAGCTTGCCGCGGACAAGGCCGCGGGAACGTTCGTGCCTGCCGCTCAGCGGGCCGAACAACAAAGGGCGAAGGATGCAGCTGCCGCGTCTGGAAAGACCACGGCTGCCCCTTCGGGTAGTGGAAAGGGACAGGCTTCTGGCAAGAAGCCGTACTCGGCGCCCCCCGCGGATGGCAAGACGTATCGTGCCCGAACGATCTGGGAAGAAGTGACGGCTGACTCAAGCTCAGCAGGACCCTCGGCCCCCGCCACCAATGTCGCCACAGTCGGGACCATCTCGGTTCCCCTCGCCCCAACCACACGTCTCGAAGACGTTCTGTGAAGAACACACCAGCCCCGCAGCGGCTGGGAGTGTACAGCGCCCCGAAGAAGCGCACCTCTACGACGGGGCTTCACAAGGACCCCTTATCTTGTGGGAAGATAAGGCGGTCGTACGTCACTCGGTATCCCATATCGGTATATTCGGAAACTCGGCAATGGACTTTGCCCGGAGGACAAGGACACTAGCTACACGTGCCCCTCCTGTACAATACTTTCATCCTGACCCACTCGCGCTCAAGTTCTTTACTTTGTATAACGTTGTACATGGAAATGATTCCCGAGACGATAATAAATCATTCTCTATCGAAGTAGAACTGTGGGTATATGGAAAGAAAGTCAACGCCATGGCATTAATCGACACCGGTGCATCAATAAGCGTCATTGATAAGAAACTCGTCCACGAGGAAAAGTTAGTCACTCAGAAACTACCTTCGCCTCTCGAGATTCGTAATGCCGACGGTACCTCTAATACCGCCGGTAATATCAATATGGCAGTAAAAGCTTATATGGTGCACGAGGAACACAAGTCCACCGAATTCTTGTACGTAATGGACGTACAGAATGCGGATGTGATCCTCGGATATGACTGGTTCCGGAAACACAACCCGGACTTCAATTGGCCGGAAGGAACCTTCACCTATCGGTGTACGGAAAAATGCAAACATGGCAAACGGGTTTCGATTTCTGAGGAAGAAGATGAAACCGAACCCCGCAACATCTATCAGATCATCAATGACTTTCCAATAGATTTTCTCGGCTTAGAGGAGCCTGAGAATCCCTTTGTCGCTTGGGTGAACACCCTTGACGAAGGAACGGAACTCCTTATCGATGCCATTCAGTCGATAACGGAGAAGTCGGACGATGAATTCCTGACAGATGCGGATCTCCAGAAATGGAAATCCTTGGTTCCAGAGGAATACCAGGAGTTTGGTCCCACGGTATTTTCTCAACGCGCATCCGAAAGAATGCCCGAACGGAAACCATATGACCACGCCATCGACTTCCCCGATGACGCGGTACTACCGCCCCCGAGTAAGGCATACAAGATGTCTCCTCAGGAAGCGAACTCGCTAGATCAGTGGATCCAAGAAGAGTTACGGAAGGGCTACATCCGACACTCGAAATCCCCGATCGCGAGCCCGGTCTTCTTCGTCCCTAAAAAAGACGGCGGAGCCCGAATGGTAGTCGATTACCGGAAAGTAAACGACTTAACCATTAAAAACAGGTACCCTCTCCCACGCATAGACGAGCTTATCGATAAGCTTAGCCAGGCTTCGATATTTACGAAGCTCGACTTGCGTTGGGGTTACAACAACGTAAGAATCAAGGAGGGAGATGAATGGAAGACCGCATTCATTACGCCTAACGGCCTTTACGAAGCTGTAGTCATGTACTTCGGTTTTTGTAATGCACCCAGCACGTTCCAACACATGATGAACGATATTCTAGGTGACCTTATCAGAGAAGGAAAGGTCATTGTCTACCTAGACGACATCCTTGTGTTCGGAAACGACCTGTTGGAACACCGTCGTATCGTCAAGCAAGTATTACAAATCTTGCAAGACAACGACTTGTTCGCGAAGCCTGAAAAGTGCTTCTTCGAACAAAGCAGTATTGAATACCTGGGAATGATCATTTCCAAAGGAAAAGTCGAAATGGACCCTAAGAAGGTAGCCGGCGTCATGGACTGGCCTACACCTGCCAAGGTGAAGGACGTCCAAGCCTTTGTTGGCTTCGCCAACTACTACCGGCGGTTCATTAAAGACTTCTCCAAGGTGGTTAAGCCGTTAACCGAACTGTCCAAGAAAAACACGCAATGGAACTGGGGACCCGAACAAGCGGAAGCCTTCCAAACTCTCAAGGAAGCTTTCACATCGGCTCCAATACTCCGGATCCCAGATCAGGAGTCCCCGTTCCGCGTGGAAGCGGATTCTTCCGATTACGCAACTGGTGCAGTGCTATCGCAATACTCTTCGGAGGATAAGCTCTGGCACCCGGTAGCCTTTTACTCGAAATCTCTATCAGCACCCGAAAGGAACTATGAGATTTACGATAAGGAGTTGCTTGCAATCATCCGCGCTCTAGAGGAATGGAGACATTACCTCGAAGGACACCCACACAAATTCGAAGTATGGTCGGATCATCTCAATCTGACATATTTCAAATCGGCACAACGGCTAACCCGGAGACAGGCACGTTGGAGTCTTTACCTGACAAGGTTCAACTTCACCATGTGTCACAAACCCGGTAAAACAATGCTCACGGCTGACCCTCTGTCACGGAGGCCAGACCATGAAGAGGGGGTGGAACTCGACAATCGCGATCAAATTTTGCTGAAACCGGAATACTTTACGGTTAGGGCGCTAGAAGCGTCACAGCAGGAGATACAATCAGGCGACGAGGACCTTCTCCGACAAATCCGACAAGCCCTCATGGACGATCAAATTACCAAGGATTACCAGGAACTACTGAAAAGTGGTCCCAAGGAATTCGGTAAAGATCTCCAGGAATGGAACATGGAGGCTGGATTACTCCTCAGACGAGGAAAAGTGTACGTTCCAAAAGAGCCTAAGGAATTGCGCACGAAGATTCTGGAGTTACATCATGACCATGTGACGGCCGGACACTTCGGACGATGGAAGACCTATGAACTTCTATCACGTAATTACTGGTGGCCTGGAATGACCACGATGGTAAAGCAATACGTGGAAGGTTGTGACACATGTCAACGCATGAAGAACCACAACCAGACCCCGTACGGACCCCTGCAACCGCTCCCAGTTCCGGAAGCACCTTGGGACACCGTCACAATTGACCTTATCGTCCACTTACCACCCAGCGGCGAATTGAAACAATTCAATGCTATTATGGTAATAGTGGACCGGCTTACCAAGCGAGCGCACTTCATTCCCACGTCAGACAAGATAACGGCAAAAGAATTAGCGAACCTCCTGTACCTCCGGATCTATCCGAACCACGGACTTCCGAAACAAATCATTTCGGATAGAGGCCCGCAATTCGCAGCTGACTTGTTCAAGGGATGGTGTGAACAATTGGGAATCCAACGGTCAATGACAACCGCCTATCACCCGCAAGCGGATGGCCAGACGGAGAGAGTTAACCAAATCCTGGAACAATATCTTAGATGTTACATCGATGTTATTCAGAAGGATAACTGGTCATGGTTTCTCCCAACGGCTGAATTTGCATACAACAACGCGGCTAGTGAGACAACAAAGAATAGTCCATTCTTTGTCGAACTAGGAAGGCACCCTAACGCAGGACCTACGAATTTACGTCCAACACAATACACGGACTTAAATGCCATTGCTTACGCCAGATGGTCAGCACAAGAACAAGCTAAGGCAGCTATGAAACTGGCTGCTGAACGCTGGTCTTGGTATTATGATCAACACAAGCGCTCGGTACCGTTTAAAGTCGGCGACAAAGTACTCGTTGACGCCCGTAGCTGGCAAGACTCCGAAAGAAGTCTTAGCCCACGCTATTTGGGACCATTTAAGATAATCGAACAATTATCTCCGGTTACCTTTAGGGTACACATGGACGAGCAATACAGGGCTTACCACCCAGTATTCCACGCTTCCAAGTTGGTCATGTACAAGGACCCTGTGCATCAGAAAAAACCAGAGCCTCAACCAGAAATGGTCGACGGCGAGGAATTATGGGAAGTTGAGAAGATCTTAGATCATCGTCTCCGCGCAGGAAGAGTTGAGTATAGAATCCGATGGAAGGGATTCGGTATCAATGACGACTCCTGGGTACGCGAAGCCGACCTCGACACGGCATATGACATTCTGCAGGAATACAAGGCTTCACACGCCATTCCAATGCAGGATGTCCCCCTCAGGCGATCAGCTAGAAGGAAAGAAGCAGTTCATGTCTTCGACCCTGACAGCGACGACTGGGAAGCCGATGAATGCACGTGGCCAGACGACTGGCCGCAGTATCGCGAAGAATTTGCGAAGGACCCTAAGCAACGCATGGTTAGACACCCCGACGGGGGATGGATGTCAGCGGACATTAACCAAAACGCGGATTTGAAAATCGTAGTCGGTGAAGGCGGCCGAATGCCGGAAAAAGGAACCAAGGACTCGGTTGGGTTTGACCTGTACACTGCAACAGGCGACGTTCTGCCAGCTCACGGGCAGACAGAATACAACACCAAACTGAAAATCCAGGTACCTTTCGGCACTTACGGACGTATCGCCCCCCGCTCTAGTCTCGCACGCAAAGGCATAGACGTAATGGGTGGCGTTATCGACCACGATTATCAAGGCGAAGTAATCATCATTCTCCGGAATCACTCCGACATATCTATCGATATTCGGGCCGGCGATAAGATTGCTCAGCTCATCTGCGAAGTTGCTAAGGACCCGCACATTACGCTACACGGAAAATCTTACTTTGAAAAGATTAAATCCGAGCGCGGTACTGGTGGATTCGGCTCCACAGGAAAGTAATTGTTCCATTAGGGACAATGAAACCTGAAGAGGGGGTAATGTCACAGATTTGGGACATGCCACTATTTTTCCCGTATTTTTACCTATTTATCTGGTATTTCTACGACCTTGTAGACATTTACGCTGCTAAGCGCTCGTCTACACGTACACGCAACCAAACAACGCGTACACAACGCGGTATACGTCCACTTGTCATAACAACACGTACATAACACGTTTGTACGCGTCAATGACTCAGCGGACTAACCTCCGGTGTCACGCGCTTTGCTCATATCCCGATACCGGGCTATGTCAGTACAATTGGATAAGCGGCCCGCTCGTTATCACATGCCAATGCCTTTACGATTACTCATATCCCGATGCCGGTATATAAGAATCACATGCATGGCTTACTAACGTAGCTACAGCCACTTCCACAACATGGACCTACGGTCCAAACAAACGATCTTACTAGTGCGGCCATTACCGGCGCACATGGTCTATTGTAGTTTACGACTTAGCTGTATTAGTTATATCTGCGCACAGACCGTCTTCATGTTTGGCTCCCTTACTGGTAACCAAACAATGCATGTATATAAGTAGGGCTATCACTGCGGATAAGCCTTAGATTTGTTCTCTGCATTCGCACAGTTACATAACATCTCTGCTTGCGCCCACTAGCCTCCTCACCAACCTCCAGCAACTCCTTCAAGTCGCTTATAAGGTTATAGTGTGAGTCCCACAGTCTAGTCTGTGTCACACCTGACTGTTAGGTTAGCGCTGTAGGGTAGCGCGCGCCTCAGGTACTCATGCCACGGTCACATTATGTATCACATGCCTCGCTTACGTACTCACTTACCTCAGCTGTTAGGGCGGTGCTGCGCACAGGCCAGCACTTAAGGGTAGACACTTAGCGTACCGTTCTCGCATGTATATAAGATACGACAGGATTGGGGCTTACTCCCCATCCTTAAGATTCTCGACGTTTGGGCCTCTGGCTCCTCTCTCACATGTGCGCCGTGCGACTCGCCTTAGGGCGTCCTCTACTGCTTGACTGGTAGCGACTCGACAATGCAAGTATCCCTACCGATGATCAAGTCATATCCGGGGGAATGCCTCTGCATTCATCGCTGCTCGCCGCTGTCTCGTCGCAAGACCTTGGGGTTCTCCCCTGCCTATAGCAGGTCGCACAGCCTCTGTAAGTCTGTGTCAGCCTGCGAACGTCATTGCTTTCCGTCACTTTACTATGGTCCTGATTGGGGAAGGCGGGCGGTGTGTATGGTAGGTGTCACAGATTTGGGACATGCCACTATTTTTCCCGTATTTTTACCTATTTATCTGGTATTTCTACGACCTTGTAGACATTTACGCTGCTAAGCGCCCGTCTACACGTACACGCAACCAAACAACACGTACATAACACGCTTGTACGCGTCAATGACTCAGCGGACTAACCTCCGGTGTCACGCGCTTTACTCATATCCCGATACCGGGCTATGTCAGTACAATTGGATAAGCGGCCCGCTCGTTATCACATGCCAATGCCCTTACGATTACTCATATCCCGATGCCGGTATATAAGAATCACATGCATGGCTTACTAACGTAGTTACAGCCACTTCCACAACCTGGACCTACGGTCCAAACAAACAATCTTACTGGTGCGGCCATTACCGGCGCACATGGTCTATTGTAGTTTACGACTTAACCATATTAGTTATGTCTGCGCACAGACCACCTTCATGTTTGGCTCCCTTACCGGTAAACCAAACAACGCATGTATATAAGTAGGGCTATCACTGCGGATAAGCCTTAGATTTGTTCTCTGCATTCGCACAGTTACATAACATCTCTGCTTGCGCCCACTAGCCTCCTCACCAACCTTCTGCAACTCCTTCAAGTCGCCTATAAGGTTATAGTGTGAGTCCCACAGTCTAGTCTGTGTCATAAGAACAAATCTCCCCCTACCCCCGCCCTTGCGCTTGCGCTTGGGCCTGGGTTTCTATCCTACAGGGGTATATTGCTCGTTGCTGCGCACATCCCTTTCTGCCTGACAAGGCGATTGGGGTGATAGTTGAGATCTGGGGGATACATCGCCATCCTCGGCAGAGGATTGGCAACCAGGAAAGCCACACCGCCTTTTTAGGCAGGAGACCTACCTAACCCGGACTCCAGGGTCAAGGAGACATGGTCCTCGCTGACAAGCTTGGACTATGCGCGGTTAAGACCCGCCTGTGGAGAAAAGGGGACGGTCTGCCTGTGTGCGCCCAACCCCCTGTCATGGCAAGCGTTGTTCAGCGCCCCATCGCTATCCACAGGGTCATCATTATGATGGCATGGGAATTTTCCAAAGCCGCCTCCCAGGCGTAAGGGACTTGCTTTGAACCCGTTAAGGGAAAAGCAGTGAGGGGGGTGACGTAAAAAATCACCCTGCCATAGGTCACTCGCGGTAGCCAATAGCATAAGTCCTCCGGGCAGCTCGGCGTGCGAGCATGGGTCAAACGGATTTGGGGCCCCATTGGAAGAGAAGCGCGTGGCCCACTCCTTCGGGATGTGGAGCGCTGCTGTCTCGCGATCTTAGATCGACAGTGGTTTCTTAGCCCTGATGTGACACCCATGTGGCTACAGACGGTGTCACGGATCACTCCTGGGGGGTATCTGTACATCCCTCGCTATTGGTATTCATAGGCGCCGCTAGGTGCGCGCGCGTCTTCCTGATCCTCAGCCACCTCCAGCGTCTCCTCCAGCCATATAGATCATCTGACTCAGTAGTTTAGCGCTGTAGGGTAGCGCGCACCTCAGGTACGGACACGTTACGGTCACAGTAGTTACATGTACGTTACTTGTCATGTGCCTCTTAGATAATGCGCACGGGCCATTACTTTAGGGCACGACTCGTAGTTACAATCGTCATGTATATATTACGTCGAGATGCGGGCTTACACCCCATCTCTCAGATTCTCGTCAATGGGATAATCCCCTTTCTCGCTACTTCGTCTGTGTTACTGCTGGCCCGGGGCCCCATCTCCTCTTCCTTGACTGTGATTGCGCCTTCGACGTCAGGGCACCTCGCGACTCTGTCGCTTGGATGGACCTTTGAGTACGCCGCTGCGCGTCGTTGCTGCCTTGTGGAGGGCTGTGGGGGTTCCCCATGTAGCCATGGTCGCACAGACCGGTGAGTCTGTGACATAATCTGAGAGATATCTTACCTCCCCTCCGGCGCCACCTGCGCTGGGGCCGAGGGTTCTCCATCTGTAGGTCGCCAAGGCAGCATGGCGGGGCAGCCGACGGTAGAAGCACCGTCGGTCCGTAGTTTTACGAGCCCCCACGAAATGCTACACCTGGCAAAGCGACCACAGGGAGTGAGAAAGCAAGACCGCCCCCTTTCGAACGCAAGGTAGCCGGGGTCGATCGACGTAAGCCGCGATTAGGGCCCGCCACCCACCCCTGCAAAGGGAATGCGGTGTGTGGAGGCACAGTGCAGTCTGACCACTTACCCCTGGGCGGCGGGGATTACTCAAGAACTGATGACCCGTGGGTATGCGAAGGGCTCCGCAAGGATGCCCAACCCCACAACGACCGGTCAACGCGATGAATATGGACACGACGCCGACAGAATTGGCCTTTGGGTACGACGGACACGGGTGACGGGCACCCACAGTGAGTAGTGGCTGGGAGCGATCCTTGCTGGCCACGAAAACTTCAACAAAAAACCTAGCTACAAGGCTGTCCCTCTCGACTCGGTGAGTCTTGCCAACTCGATGCCGCGCTGGGTTGGCGTCCCCACCAGCGCGCGTCCTCTTCTCTTCAACCCTATCCGACGGACGGACCGTCAGAAAGTCCCGGGTGCTCCCTGCTGCGATTGTGACAGGTGGTGCTGGCCCAGCAGTGCCGGGCTCTCTCTTAACCAACAGGAAGGGATGTCGTAGGACCAACGTCAGAGACGACGTTTTCTCGGAGGGGGGGTAATGTCACGGATCACTCCTGGGGGGTATCTGTACATCCCTCGCTATTGGTATTCATAGGCGCCGCTAGGTGCGCGCGCGTCTTCCTGATCCTCAGCCACCTCCAGCGTCTCCTCCAGCCATATAGATCATCTGACTCAGTAGTTTAGCGCTGTAGGGTAGCGCGCACCTCAGGTACGGACACGTTACGGTCACAGTAGTTACATGTACGTTACTTGTCATGTGCCTCTTAGATAATGCGCACGGGCCATTACTTTAGGGCACGACTCGTAGTTACAATCGTCATGTATATATTACGTCGAGATGCGGGCTTACACCCCATCTCTCAGATTCTCGTCAATGGGATAATCCCCTTTCTCGCTACTTCGTCTGTGTTACTGCTGGCCCGGGGCCCCATCTCCTCTTCCTTGACTGTGATTGCGCCTTCGACGTCAGGGCACCTCGCGACTCTGTCGCTTGGATGGACCTTTGAGTACGCCGCTGCGCGTCGTTGCTGCCTTGTGGAGGGCTGTGGGGGTTCCCCATGTAGCCATGGTCGCACAGACCGGTGAGTCTGTGACAGACGGCAACCTCATTGTTGAAGCATGGACAGGCTAAGGGATGTAAAATCCCAGCCACTTTCCGGCATCGTCCCTCCGGGACGGTGTCGTGTATCCGAATCCCAATCATCTGACCCAGGAACCGGCCTGGCAGTCAGCAACTCTACCCCTGGAGCCGGCGCCTCTGACCGTGAGGGTCATGCGAATATCCGCGCCGTCTCGGCACAGGGTTTGCGCGCAACATAAGAGTAATTATGCCCCGTAGTACACCTTTCTTTGCTCCTGAAAAGGAGTCCACTACCCTACCTTACATAATCCCTTCTATTCCTGTTCTTGGACGTATCACTGGGAAACTTCGTTTCTCATGAAGGCTGCACTTTCTAGAATCATGCCCCGCGTTACCCGTCGCACACGTGGCTCCTCCACTGCCCCTTACGTCAAACCGGCGAAGCGGTCCCTGCTCAGCCGCATCGACACCGCCGACATTCCTCGGGCAGAGGACGTCACATACACGCTTCCTGTAAAGGAAGACTACACCGGGAAGCTCCATCTTTGGGAGATTCCCGTCCACATGCCAAAGCACATTGCTGAGGCTGGGAAACCCACTCCTCGACCTCCCAAGCCAGTTCCGCTCGCTAAGCGTATCTGGACAGAGGAAGAGAAGCTAGCCGCTTCCATTACCGCCATGGAGAACCTCATCGAACTCCGCGAACTCAACAAGCTCAAGCTCGCCCGCGATAAGCTGAATAAGCGAATCGCCGCCAAACAAGCTGCCAAGGAAGCCAAGCAAGCAGCCTCTTCACTGGCCCTCCGTCTCTCCAGCCCGGCGGCCGGACCTCCCGTTCCGACCAACCACAAGATTCTCGACCCTTCCCTCGTTTTCGGGAAGAAGAAACCTCTCCAAGCATGCGATCAAGTTATTCCCATGCTAGAAGGCACTCTCACTCGTCTCACTCCTCTCGCCAACCACCCCCCTAATTACCCAGGCTTCCATATGGAAAACGACATACGTTTCCATACTATGGTAGTAGAGTTAGAGGACTTGATGGATAACGTAAAGGATAGAGCGAGACGGGGGAGGATCACCAATAGAGACTGGAGAATTATGAAAAAGTATTGCAAACAGCTCGGCAATATTTCCTTTTTGGATTGGCATACGGACTTGGCTCGTATCGTAGCAGAATGCGTAGCGCTACAAATTACTTTTGCCTTCGGTGTAACACCACCTGACAAGGTGGCAGGGCCCTCAACTACCTCGGTAGAAGAGGATATACTCGCGATTGTATAGTAGAAATACTATCATCTTTTAACTCTGAAATAGAGTGCGAGTGTGATCTATAACGAAAGTTGCAGCTTTCAAACCCAATCCCTTCTTAAGAATCTAAGACAAATGAGTAACCGGAAACTAACATTCGTCATAAACAGATTCGCAAAAAAAAAAAAAGTCTTCCACCTCCTCCATTAGCACCCCCCTCGCCCCTCGTCGCATGCGCCTCCGTTCGGAAGGTCCGGTGACACCGGTAGCAGGGCCCTCAGGAACTCAACCCCTGGTAATCCTGGAGCACCTAAGCGAGGAAGAGGAAGAGGATGAAGATGAGGAGGTTCCCCCACAAAGGGACTCCCCATCCAACCCCATGGGAACGCGCCCGGGGACACCTATCCCCGGATACCCCCTGGCTCGCTACACCCGTCTGATTGGGCCCGTCACAAACCTAGAAATAGAGTTTTCGGGTCCAGAACGCCGAACCAATGACCAGGTCGAAACAGGCCTCAAGTCGTACCTCCCAGAGGAGGAACACCACAAGGTGGATGCACCCCTGCATGGGGCAATCCTCGATGCCGCCGTACAACAAAGTGCGGCAATCACCCACGACAAGATGAACACCCTCGGCCGGATGGTGTACGCCCGCCTGGAGCGAATCCATGGCAGAATCGACTCCCTGGCTGGGCAATCCAGGGCAATCGAACAAATGGCCCAAGACGAGCTACACGAAGCGGTCAATTCAATCCGCAACGAGGTTGTGTCCACTTTGGTGGACCTTGGCAAGGATCTCCGGCAGGAATACACCGCCAAGTTCTCCGAAATGGAGAAAGAGCTCCGGAAGGATTACCGGTCTCGGCTCGACGACCTCGAGGATGCATTCGCCGAGCGCATGGAGAAGGTTGAGGAAGAACTTCGGAGGAGTCGCAAGAATCCCTCCGTTCCCAACCCTCCCGGTGTCCGCACGCCCCCGGAAGAACCCGCACCGGCCCCCAACACTGCTCGAACCCGTGCAGCCGAGGCCGCTGCCGCCGCACAAGCTGCAGCCGCTGCTGCAGCAGCCGTCGCCCCGCAGATCCCAGGTCTGCCTCAAAACCTGAAAATTCCCCCTCCCCCCGAATTCTCTGGGTCATCTGGAAAGGTGACTGCGCAGGAATGGGTGGAGAAGATGGGCCTGTACTTCGGTACACTCAGGGTCTACGGTGACCATGACCGTATTACCACGGCCCTCTTCCGCGTCACAGGGGACGCATACAAATTTTTTTCGCCTCTCATCAAGAAGGCAGGAAACGGTGAACCTCTCGGCACCTGGGAGGACTTCACCAAATCCGTAATGGTGCAATACGGCAAGATGACGGATAAGGAGATCGCGAAGAAGGAAATTCGCGGCTACTACGGCACAAAGGGCAAGGAATTGGCAGAATCGAACTACTTCAATTACTGCGAACGGTTCCGCACCCTTGGCCGTCTCTCCGAAACCGCCAACGAGACTCTGGTGTGGGAATTCACCGAGACTCTCCCTGAAAAGGTCAAGGACACCTTAAACGTCCTCGGCAAGACCCCGTTCTTCAAGGCCCCCACCGACATCGAGCCTCTGATAGATTTCGCCCTCGAAATGTATCAGACATCTTACCCTGACAAGATCAAGGGTTCGATCTTCGAGAAGGCCGGCAAGAAGGACTCGGCCCCTGCCGAAAAGAAGGAGACGTCCTCCGCTTCTGCAAAGAAGTCGGAGAAAAAGAAGGACAAAGGAAAGGCGCCCGCCAAAGCCCCCGCCGACACCGCCAATGCCGTCTGCACCTACTGCAAGCAGACGGGACACTATTTCAATAAGTGTCCTAAGCTTGCCGCGGACAAGGCGGCGGGAACGTTCGTGCCTGCCGCCCAGCGGGCCAAACAACAAAGGGCGAAGGATGCAGCTGCCGCGTCTGGAAAGACCACGGCTGCCCCTTCGGGTAGTGGAAAGGGACAGGCTTCTGGCAAGAAGCCGTACTCGGCGCCCCCCGCGGATGGCAAGACGTATCGTGCCCGAACGATCTGGGAAGAAGTAACGGCTGACTCAAGTTCAGCAGGACCCTCGGCCCCCGCCACCACCGTCGCCAATGTCGGGACCATCTCGGTTCCCCTCGCTCCAACCACACGTCTCGAAGACGTTCTGTGAAGAACACACCAGCCCCGCAGCGGCTGGGAGTGTACAACGCCCTGAAGAAGCGCACCTCTACGAAGAGGCTTCACAGAGACCCCTTGTCTTGTGGGAAGACAAGGCGGTCATACGTCACCCGGTATCCCATCTCGGTATATTCGGTAACTCGGCAATGGACTTTGCCCGGAGGACAAGGACACTAGCTACACGTGCCCCTCCTGTACAATACTTTTATCCTGACCCGCTCGCGTTAAAATTTTTCACTTTGTATAATGTACATGGAAACGATTCTCGAGACGACAATAAATCGTTCTCTATCGAAGTGGAACTGTGGGTATACGGAAAGAAAGTAAACGCCATGGCATTAATCGACACCGGTGCATCAATAAGCGTCATAGATAAGAAACTCGTACACGAGGAGAAGTTAGTCACTCAGAAACTACCTTCGCCTCTCGAGATTCGCAACGCCGACGGTACCTCTAATACCGCCGGTAATATCAATACGGCAGTAAAAGCTTATATGGTGCACGAAGAACACAAGTCCACCGAATTCTTGTACGTAATGGACGTACAAAATGCGGATGTGATCCTCGGATATGACTGGTTCCTGAAACACAACCCGGACTTCAACTGGCCGGAAGGAACCTTCACATATCGGTGTACGGAAAAATGCAAACATGGCAAACGGGTTTCGATTTCTGAGGAAGAAGACAAAATCGAACCCCGCAACATCTATCAGATCATCAACGACTTTCCAATAGATTTTCTCGGCTTAGAGGAGCCTGAGAATCCCTTTGTCGCTTGGGTGAACACCCTTGACGAAGGAACGGAACTCCTTATCGACGCCATTCAGTCGATAACGGAGAAGTCGGATGATGAATTCCTGACAGATGCGGATCTCCAGAAATGGAAATCCTTGGTTCCGGAGGAATACCAGGAGTTTGGTCCCACAGTATTTTCTCAACGCGCATCTGAAAGGATGCCCGAGCGGAAACCATACGACCACGCCATCGACTTCCCCGACGATGCGGTACTACCGCCCCCGAGTAAGGCATACAAGATGTCTCCTCAGGAAGCGAACTCGCTAGATCAGTGGATTCAGGAAGAGTTACGGAAGGGCTACATCCGACACTCGAAATCACCAATCGCGAGCCCGGTCTTCTTCGTCCCTAAAAAAGACGGCGGAGCCCGAATGGTAGTCGATTACCGAAAAGTAAACGACTTGACCATTAAAAACAGGTACCCTCTCCCACGCATAGACGAGCTTATCGATAAGCTTAGCCAGGCTTCGATATTTACGAAGCTCGACTTGCGTTGGGGTTACAACAACGTAAGAATCAAGGAGGGAGATGAATGGAAGACCGCATTCATTACGCCTAACGGCCTTTACGAAGCTGTAGTCATGTACTTCGGTTTTTGTAATGCACCCAGCACGTTCCAACACATGATGAACGATATCCTAGGTGACCTTATCAGAGAAGGAAAGGTCATTGTCTACCTAGACGACATCCTTGTGTTTGGAAACGACCTGTTGGAACACCGTCGTATCGTCAAGCAAGTATTACAAATCTTGCAAGACAACGACTTGTTCGCGAAGCCTGAAAAGTGCTTCTTCGAACAAAGCAGTATTGAATACCTGGGAATGATCATTTCCAAAGGAAAAGTCGAAATGGATCCTAAGAAGGTAGCCGGCGTAATGGACTGGCCTACACCTGCCAAGGTGAAGGACGTCCAGGCCTTTGTTGGCTTTGCCAACTACTACCGTCGGTTCATTAAAGACTTCTCCAAAGTGGTTAAGCCGTTAACCGAACTGTCCAAGAAAAACACGCAGTGGAACTGGGGACCCGAACAAGCGGAAGCCTTCCAAACTCTCAAGGAAGCTTTCACATCAGCTCCAATACTCCGGATTCCAGATCAGGAGTCCCCGTTCCGCGTGGAAGCGGATTCTTCCGATTACGCAACTGGTGCGGTGCTATCACAATACTCTTCGGAGGATAAGCTCTGGGACCCGGTAGCCTTTTACTCGAAATCTCTATCAGCACCCGAAAGGAACTATGAGATTTACGATAAGGAGTTGCTTGCAATCATCCGCGCTCTAGAGGAATGGAGGCATTACCTCGAAGGACACCCACACAAATTCGAAGTATGGTCGGATCATCTCAATCTGACATATTTCAAATCGGCACAACGGCTAACCCGGAGACAGGCACGTTGGAGTCTTTACCTGACAAGGTTCAACTTCACCATGTGCCACAAACCCGGTAAAACAATGCTCACGGCTGACCCTCTGTCACGGAGGCCAGACCATGAAGAGGGGGTGGAACTCGACAATCGCGATCAAATTTTGCTGAAACCGGAATACTTTACGGTTAGGGCGCTAGAAGCGTCACAGCAGGAGATACAATCAGGCGACGAGGACCTTCTCAGACAAATCCGACAAGCCCTCATGGACGATCAGATTACCAAGGATTACCAGGAACTACTGAAAAGTGGTCCCAAGGAATTCGGTAAAGATCTCCAGGAATGGAACATGGAGGCTGGATTACTCCTCAGACGAGGAAAAGTGTACGTTCCAAAAGAGCCTAAGGAATTGCGCACGAAGATTCTGGAGTTACATCATGACCATGTGACTGCCGGACACTTCGGAGGATGGAAGACCTATGAACTTCTATCACGTAATTACTGGTGGCCTGGAATGACCACGATGGTGAAGCAATACGTGGAAGGTTGTGATACATGCCAACGCATGAAAAACCGCAACCAGACCCCGTATGGACCCCTGCAACCGCTCCCAGTACCGGAAGCACCATGGGACACAATCACAATCGACTTCATCGTTCACTTACCGCCCAGCGGCGAATTCAAACAATTCACTGCTATTATGGTAGTAGTGGACCGATTGACCAAGCGCGCACACTTCATTCCCACGTCAGACAATATCTCGGCAAAGGAATTAGCGAACCTCCTGTACCTCCGGATTTATCCGGATTTATCCGAATCACGGACTTCCGAAACAAATCATTTCGGATAGAGGACCGCAATTCTCTTCTGAGTTATTCAAGGGATGGTGCGAGCAATTGGGAATTCAGAGGTCGATGACGACAGCCTACCACCCGCAAGCGGACGGCCAAACGGAGAGAATTAACCAAATTCTAGAACAATACCTACGATGCTACATCGACGTTATCCAAAAAGATAACTGGGTGTTCTATCTCCCCACGGCAGAGTTTGCGTACAACAACGCGGCTAGTGAGACGACCAAGAATAGTCCATTCTTCGTCGAACTAGGAAGGCATCCCAATGCAGGACCTACGGATTTGAAGCCGACGCAATACTCGGACTTAAATCAATTTGCTTACGCCAGATGGTCAGCACAAGAACAAGCTAAAGCAGCAATGAAATTGGCTGCCGAACGCTGGTCTTGGTACTACGATCAACATAAGCGCTCAGTACCGTTTAAAGTTGGCGATAAAGTTCTCGTTGACGCCCGTAGCTGGCAAGACTCCAAAAGAAGTCTTAGTCCACGCTATTTGGGACCATTTAAGATAATTGAACAATTATCCCCGGTCACCTTTAGGGTACATATGGACGAGCAATACAGGGCCTATCACCCAGTATTTCACGCTTCCAAGTTGGTCATGTACAAGGACCCTGTGCATCAGAAGAAACCAGAGCCTCAACCAGAAATGGTCGACGGCGAGGAACTATGGGAAGTTGAGAAGATCTTAGATCATTGTCTCCGCGCAGGAAGAGTTGAATACAGAATCCGATGGAAAGGGTTCGGTATCAATGACGACTCCTGGGTACGCGAAGCCGATCTCGACACGGCATATGACATTCTGCAAGAATACAAGGCTTCACACCCCATTCCAATGCAGGATGTCCCCCTCAGGCGATCAGCTAGAAGGAAAGAAGCAGTTCATGTCTTCGACCCTGATAGCGACGACTGGGAAGCCGACGAATGCACGTGGCCAGACGACTGGCCGCAGTATCGCGAAGAATTTGCGAAGGATCCTAAGCAGCGCATGGTTAGACACCCCGACGGGGGGTGGATGTCAGCGGACATTAACCAAAACGCGGACTTGAAAATCGTAGTCGGTGAAGGCGGCCGAATGCCGGAAAAGGGAACCAAGGACTTGGTTGGGTTTGACCTGTACACTGCAACAGGCGACGTTCTGCCAGCTCACGGGCAGACAGAATACAATACCAAACTAAAAATCCAGGTACCTTTCGGCACTTACGGACGTATCGCCCCCCGCTCTAGTCTCGCACGCAAAGGCATAGACGTAATGGGTGGCGTTATCGACCACGATTATCAAGGCGAAGTAATCATCATTCTCCGGAATCACTCCGATATATCCATTGATATTCGGGCCGGTGATAAGATTGCTCAGCTCATCTGCGAAGTTGCTAAGGACCCGCACATTACGCTACACGGAAAATCTTACTTTGAAAAGATTAAATCTGAGCGCGGTACTGGTGGATTCGGCTCCACAGGAAAGTAATCGTTCCATTAGGGACAATGAAACCTGAAGAGGGGGTAATGTCACAGATTTGGGACATGCCACTATTTTTCCCGTATTTTTACCTATTTATCTGGTATTTCTACGACCTTGTAGACATTTACGCTGCTAAGCGCCCGTCTACACGTACACGCAACCAAACAACACGTACATAACACGCTTGTACGCGTCAATGACTCAGCGGACTAACCTCCGGTGTCACGCGCTTTACTCATATCCCGATACCGGGCTATGTCAGTACAATTGGATAAGCGGCCCGCTCGTTATCACATGCCAATGCCCTTACGATTACTCATATCCCGATGCCGGTATATAAGAATCACATGCATGGCTTACTAACGTAGTTACAGCCACTTCCACAACCTGGACCTACGGTCCAAACAAACAATCTTACTGGTGCGGCCATTACCGGCGCACATGGTCTATTGTAGTTTACGACTTAACCATATTAGTTATGTCTGCGCACAGACCACCTTCATGTTTGGCTCCCTTACCGGTAAACCAAACAACGCATGTATATAAGTAGGGCTATCACTGCGGATAAGCCTTAGATTTGTTCTCTGCATTCGCACAGTTACATAACATCTCTGCTTGCGCCCACTAGCCTCCTCACCAACCTTCTGCAACTCCTTCAAGTCGCCTATAAGGTTATAGTGTGAGTCCCACAGTCTAGTCTGTGTCAGTAGGAGTAAGACCTCGTTGAATACTGGGTATATCCCACGCATGTCTGCGGGGAGGTCTAGTTCGTATGCTCCGTGCCCGACCTTCTTCGTGACCTTGTACGGTCCAAATCGCTTGGAGTCAAGCTTCTTAGTTGGGTGGCCCATGTTTATGTTACGGCCGTCGACCCAAACTAAGTCGCCTTCAGAGTACGATAGTGGCGATGCCCGTTTCCTATCGTAGTACTCTTTCATGCGTAGTTTAGCTTTCTCCAGGTTCTGTGAAGCGAGTTTGGATATGGTGTGCATGTGTTCGACCCAATCCCGTGCTACCCCCTCTTCTTGTTCCGGCGCCTCTACACCTGTGAAGGGGTGGTATCCGTGCGTAAGGTAAAAGGGACTATATCCCGTGCTACTGTGTACGTGTGTCTTGTACGCAAAGCTTGCCAGCGGGAGTAAGTCCGGCCAGTTCGTATGAGTATCATTAATAAATAATCTAAGGTAGACCTCGAGTTCCTGGTTCATACGTTCCGTCTGCCCGTCTGTCTGTGGGTGGAACGTGGTACTCGGGTTTCCCTGTATGCCTAATCTACGATATACGTCCTTTATGAATTCTGATACAAATTGTGGTCCTCTGTCGCTAAATATTTTCTTTGGTAGTCCGTGTTGTGTATATACTTTATCTACGAATATGTTGGCCCATCCTTCGGCCGATAGTTTAGTCGTTGTTGGTACAGCTATATAGTCCTTTGACTTCATGTCTACTACTACAATTATCGCGTCGCGACCCTTGGAAGTGGGGAGTCCCGTGATCATGTCTACGGAAATGTTCTCCCAATTGTGTGTTGGAGTTGGGTTCGGGTTGAGTGGAGCCGCGCGTTTGGATCGGTCCGGCTTAGCGGCCTGGCACTTGATACAAGCCTTAACGTACTGGCGGATGTCTGAGCGCATCTTTGGCCACCAGTAGTGTCGGTGTATGGCAGTGTACGTGTTTTCGGTGCCAGGGTGCCCTGCTGAGACGGTGTCGTGGAACGAAGAAATGATTTTCCCGATTAATTCTTCGTCCCGAGGGATAATTAACCTCCCCCTCCTATATCGCAGACAGTCCTCGGTCGTTTCCCCTACTTCTACTCCTTCCTTTCCATCGTAGAGAGCGGCTTCCGCTTTGACCCTCTCTTTTACTTCGTCGTGGGTGATACCCTTGACTACAGTGTAGAATGAGGATCGCAGCCTTTCTGCGCAATCTTGGACGAAGAGGTGTGGCTTCAGGACGACTTGCCCTTCGAGGTGATCCTTGTCGTTTCCGTGATCACTTCTTCGGGAAAGTCCATCAGCCCTTCCATTGGTCTTCCCGGGGATGTGCACGAGTTGTAGGTCATACTCGGTGAGTTCTGTCATCCACCGGGCTTGTCGCGGATTAATTTTCTGCGGGGTCTTAAAATACTCTAGGTTCTTATGGTCCGTTAGTACTTCTACAGGGTGTTTGCCACCCATTACGAAATGCCGCCATTCATCGAGTGCGCGCATGATGGCAAGGAGTTCTCTGTCGTAAATCTCGTAGTTCCGTTCTGCCGGTAGCATCGTCTTACTTTGGTAGGCGATGGGTTTCCAGACACCGTCTTGTTTCTGCATGAGGCAGGCTCCAGTTGCGAAGTCTGAAGAGTCTGCCTCGATGCGGAAAGGATCGTCGTCGTTTGGTATCCCTAACACGGGTGCTTCGATAAATATTTTCTTTAACTTATCGAAACACTCTTGTTCCGCCGTACCCCACTGCCAAGGCGTATCCTTGGTTAGGTTTATCAGTGGGCATGCTACCGTGGAGAACTTAGGAATGAATCTCCGGTAGAAGTTTGCAAATCCTATGAAGGACTGCACTTCTTTCTTGTTCCGAGGTGCGGGCCATTCAGCCACTGCCGCCACCTTTGCGGGATCCATACGGATTTCCCCGTGAGAGATTATATGTCCTAAGTATTCTACTTCCGACTTCATGAACTCGCATTTCTCCGGTTTACAGGTTAGCTTGTTTTGACGGAGAACGAGCAGAACCTTGCGCAGGATCTCTTTGTGTTCTGCCTCGGTCTCCGTGAAAACAAGTATGTCATCTAAGTATACAATGACCTTCCCAGTCATGATCAGGTCTCGGAAGATGTCATTCATCAAAGTCTGGAACGTGCCCGGTGCGTTGCACATTCCGAAGAACATCACTAAGGGTTCGTATAGTCCCCTGTTAGTGATGAAGGCTGCTTTTTCTTCGTCGCCTTCTTTGATTCTGACGTTCGTGTATCCCCATCGAATGTCCAATTTAGAGAAGTACTTAGCTCGTTTCAGCTTGTTGAGCAGCTCCGTGATCAGGGGGAGCGGGTACCGGTTCTTCTTGGTCATCTGGTTTAGCTTCCGATAGTCCTGAATGGGTCTCAGTTTCCCATCCTTCTTCTTGACGAAGAAGAATGGTGCCCCCCATGGTGACTTGGATGGTCGTATGCGTCCAGTTCGTAGCTGTTCTTCTAAAAAGTCGTCTAACGCCTCTTGTTCTCGGGGCGATAGGGCGTAGATCTTGCCGGCGTAGGGTTCGGAGTTCGGTAAGAGTTCTATGGCGTGATCCCACGGTCGTCTTCCGGGGAGTTGGTCGAATTCCGTTTCCTTAAACACGTCTTCGAATTCGTGTAAGTACTCGGGGACCACCTCTTCGAAAGTCTTGGCTTCCATGGTTTTGCCGGTGGCGATGGCAATCTCGGTTGCCTTCGTCGCGCGGACTCGCTCAGCGATGTCGGCCTGGCATTCTTCCCTATTCCGTATCCAAGCGTCAGCGAAGATGTAATAAATATGGTCACCGTCCTCGATCTGCTCGTGTTCGCAGTCACAGGTGAAGGTGATTCGGCGTTTCTTCCAGTCGATGGTGGGATTGTGGTCCTCCAACCAATCGAAGCCAAGGAATATGTCGGCCGAGCTCAGCTCGGTGACGTGGAACTTGCGCGTTTCCAAATGCGTGTCGATCTGCATCTGGAGTTCGACATAGTGCGTCATTTTGCCCGCAGCGTTGGTACTACCGTCAGCGTTGTACAGTTTGACGGGTCGGTCTAGTGGGAGTTGCTCGAGTTTGTGTTCCTCCACGTAAGCACGACTGATGACCGATCCCGTTGAACCGGAGTCTATCAGTGCTTTTGTGAAGAGGGCGCGTCCGTCAGGGCGGTGGAGGGTGATCGGTACTTCGATCTGCCGTCCCCGTTTTCCCGTCTGGATTACCACTACATTCCCTCTGAGTTTCTCACCAGTAGAGCCGAACCCCTGTGTTCCGCGTCTGGTTTCCCTAATGCTTTTTACTATGCGCGTGTCTGGTGTCATGTTGCATTCGAGTATGAACTGGGTGATTCTGTCCCCATACTCGACCTGATAATCTGTTCCGGTTTGATTATTCAGTATGACTTTCAACCGACCGGTGTAGTCCTCATCAACTACACCGGCCTCCACGTCGACTCCTTTCAAGGCGAGTCCGGATCGTGGAGCTATGCGGCCGTATACACCGGGTGGCATTCGGATCATTATGCCGGTATCCACGGTGATACGTTTCCCATTGGGTATAACGACTTCCTCCGCAGAGTGAAGGTCGTAACCCGCAGCTCCTTCGCTTTTGCGCTCAGGGGGGATTGCCCGCGGGTGGTCTAGGTATATGTCGAGCGTGACAGCCTTCTTCTTGGCTCGTCGACGCCGCATTTTCTTTTCCGTCTTTTTCTGGACTGTAGGCTTAGATGCGTCTGCCATCTGCACATCTGAGTCTACAACCGGGTCTACGTCCATTGGCACATAGTTTACATTAATAGAGGAATTAAGCACGGTTTTATCCTCCCGCCAAGCTCCGGTGGGAGGCTCCTCTGAGGCTGTTACAAACGAATCGTCGGAGCATGTTGAAGCTCCGTCGTCGTCACCAGGCGCCAAATCTACTGAACGTGGTACAGATATGTAATCAAATATCGGGGCCCCGGTTCCTAGCCCATATAGTCCATCCACCGGTTCGTTACCCTCCGAGGCAGATTCGGAGATAGAGACATTTACTGGTTCCTCGATCTCCAGAACTGAAAACTTATTATTAGAGAGGGGACGTACCTGAGTGAATCCGGCTTCCTTCGCAGCCTCCGGATTTTCCTTGGCCCAGGCAGCCACCATTCGCACGAAGTCCTCCTGGGATACTTCCCCAAGGACTTTTTCTGCGGGTGGGCCTTCGACGGCCTGGCAGGTGCGCGCCGGTTGTGAGGGTCCGGCACCGGTGTTCCCTCCACTGGTAGCTGCTCGGGGCTTCCAGTTGGGTTGGTGCCAGACGGGCTTGTTGCAGCCCTTTCCTGGTGCCTCTGCTTGTGTCTTGCTGCAAGAGTGGCACTTCCTCTTGAGCAAGTTGGCCCGTTCTTCTGCGGTGGGCTCGGACCGCGTGGTTCCCGATGACGATGTTGTCGCCCGACCTTTTCCTTTGTCGGCGACGCCCTTACCCGTGTCACGACCGTGGCGCAGCTTTTCTTTGTCGCGGAGATGACGCATCGCGTTGTCCGTCCGGAGGATTGCCTGTTTCCAGGATTCGTGGATCTGGACGTTGTAACCGCGTTGCGACTTGTCGTTTACCGTGGCGGCGACGAAGGCGGAGTGTACTGCCGTGTAGATCTCCTTTGGGATGGCGGAGGTGACCCAGCGATGAACAATCTGGTTCTCCTTGTCGTATTTTGCCTCCAAAAGAAGTCTTTCCAGCTCCTGGAAGTACTCCTCGCCCTTACCAATGGTCATACTGAGCTTTTCCGCTGCAACCGCCGACTTCTTTTCCAAGTCGGGGTCGTCGAACTTCTGGTGGAGTTCCCAGATGAAGCGGAGCCAGCTTAGGTGCCATTGTCCGTCACGGTAATGTTCCCGCGTAAAAGCCGTTACCCATGAGTCCACTTTTGGTCCCCGTATCAACGAGATGGCCGTGCCGATCTTTTTGCTGTCTGTGAAGAGCAGCGGCCGGTTGTCGTTGATGTATAGTTTGAGGCGCATTACCCAGGCGATGAAGTTCTCGCCGGTGAAGGGTTCGGGTTCGCGCACCTTAGACTTGTACCGGGGGTCAGGCTGTGGCTCTGGGAGCATGGAGTACGCGTCCCATTGCGAGCTAGCCGGTTTCTCGGGCCGCCACATCGATGCCTGTGTTCCCTGAAGAGGCGCGGCTCTCCAGGTGTTTGCGTGCACGTTTGCGGGGGGAGCTGACGGAGGGACCGGAGCTGCTGCCATAGCCGAGTAGGGGACCTGTGGTGTGAGGATCGGGGGGGTGTAACCTGGCAGGAAGGGGTTTGTCTGCCGAGTGCCCGCGTTCGAGGCCGGATGTGTTGCCGAGTTCACCGGTGGGGGAGATCCCATGTGGACGGATCTTACCCAATTCTCAACCGGCCGGAAACGTTCCTCCAGAACCGATGGTACTGACCGACGGGGGGCGGAGTGCTGGCTGTGTAATGAGGCCGCATCTCCTGCCGCGATTGCATCTGCCTGGAGACGTTGTGCCTCCCGCAGGAATCGTGCTCCCATGTCGGCGTTCCACACACCGGTTTGAACCATTGTCGCTGCTACCGTCTGACACCGAAAACCGAAGTCCGCCATGGTCGGGTTGGGGGGGAACGCCCATTGCATAGCCAGGGGCGAGTCGATGTGACCGAGGGGGGTCGCTGCGCGGATCGTGTTCGATTGTTCCCTGGCCAGGTGGAGTGCATGGCCCAACCTCTCAATGCCGGGACCTTGGTCTTCGACTGACCCTCCCAGAACCAGTGAGCGAGCGGGGCGATACTCTCCGATGGTCTCCGTGTGTACCGGGGCGACCTCAACGTTTGGTCGGGGGGCGTGAATGCTATCCGCCACCGACAGGAGCGCGAAGTCATCCGGGAGACCGTGCACCTGGTAGTTCACCCACTGCCCTGGGTGGAACGGGTTGCTGGAGGCGACGGAGCCCGGGAGCGGGACGCCAGCCGGGGTCGGTGCCTCGGGGCGCGGGTTGCGGATGTAGTTGAGGTCGTGTGGGGAAGCCATTGTAGTATAATGAATGCGTATGTATGTAAGAAAGAGTCACGACGTTTGACTGCGCTACCCGCCCACTGTGGATCAGCCTATAGCTGCGATCGGGGTGGTAACTAGAAACAGTCGGTGTCCACTCTTATCAGGAACCACCTCTTTTCGGAGATGTGCCAAGAAACGCCGAGGGGTTTTCTTCCCTCAGCCGGCGAGAAATTCCTGCCTCCGAAACCTCGTCCAGCCCCAAAGCTAATTCGGGATACCGGGGGCACGGGATCTAAACCCTTGGGATGGAGGGTCTAAAAACTATCGTATTGGGCCAAGTGGCCGTATGGACAGGCTGTGTCGCGCCTCTTCAGCCGCCTGGTGGGGTGCTGGGTTGTATAGTAACGGGGGGGCGGTAATGCCCGTATAGTCGGTGCGGTAATGCACGTATATAGGTGCCCAGTGACACAGACTCGCCTCTGTGCTACCCCTGGGCTCAGGGGGATCCCTACAACGCCCCACAGGGCCATAAACCGACGCGCTAGCGGTGAGCGCAGAGGCTACGTGGGAGGCGGAGCCATCCCTAGTGTACGCCGACATAGCGTCGCTGGTTCACAGACAAGGAAGAGGAGATAGGGGCCCCGGGCCAGCGAGTCACACAGGTGCTAGCGAGTAAGGGGAGATCCCATTGTCGAGAATCTAAGAGATGGGGTATTAACCCACATCTCGTCGTAATATATACATGAGCGATGAGCTAACTAGTCCTACCCTAAAGAGAGGGCCTGTGCGCCGTATCTAAGGAGTCATGTGCTAGTGACGCTACATGTAACTACTGTGACCATATGTGATGTACCTAAGGCGCGCGCTATCCTACAGCGCTAAACTAGTGGGTCAGATGATCTAGATGGCATAGAACGGAGCGCTGGAGGTGGCTAAGGACTAGAGAGGCGCGCGCGCACCTAGTGGCGCCCATAGAACCTATAGCGAGGGATGCCAGAACCCCCCACCGGGAATTCTGTGACATTACCCCCCCTCTCAAAAAGCGTCGTCCCTGACGTGTTACCTACGACATCCCTTCCTATTGGTTTTTATGAGATCCCGGCACTGCTGGGCCGGCACCACCCGTCACTATCGCAGCAGGGAGCGCCCGGGATTCCTGACGGTCCGTCCGTCGGATAGGGTTGAAGAGAAAAGGGGCGCGCGCTGGTGGGGACGCCAGCCCAGCGCGACGCCGAGCGCACCACTGCTCACCAGGATGAGAGGGACAGCCAAAACGGCTAGGCTTATTTTTGTTGTTTTCGCGCACCAGCGAGGATCGCTGCCGGCCGCTACTCACGTTGGGTGCCCGTCACCCGTGTCCGTCAATCCCAAAGGGCCGATTCCTGTCGGTTGTCGTATCCATAATACATCGCGTTGACCGGTCGTTGTGGGGTTGGGAGACCCTCGCGGGTTCCCTTCGCATACCCACAGGTCATTAGTTCTTGGTGATTCTCCCCGCCGCCCAGGGGTAAGTGGTCAGACTGCACTGTGCCTCCACACACCGCATTCCCTTTGCAGGGGTGGGTGGCGGGCCCTAGTCGCGGCTTACGTCGATCGACCCCGGCTTCCCTGTGTTCAAAAAGGGGGGGCGGACTTGCTTCTTCACTCCCTATGGCCGCTTTGCCTGGGTTGATGCTTCGTGGGGGCTCGTAAGACTACGGACCGACGGCGCTTCTACCGTCGGCTGCCCCGCCGCATCGCCATGGCGACCTATAGGTGGAAACCCTTCGGCCCCAACGCATGCGCGCCGGAGGGGAAGGTAAATATCTCTTAGATTATGACACAGACTCGCCTCTGTGCTACCCCTGGGCTCAGGGGGATCCCTACAACGCCCCACAGGGCCATAAACCGACGCGCTAGCGGTGAGCGCAGAGGCTACGTGGGAGGCGGAGCCATCCCTAGTGTACGCCGACATAGCGTCGCTGGTTCACAGACAAGGAAGAGGAGATAGGGGCCCCGGGCCAGCGAGTCACACAGGTGCTAGCGAGTAAGGGGAGATCCCATTGTCGAGAATCTAAGAGATGGGGTATTAACCCACATCTCGTCGTAATATATACATGAGCGATGAGCTAACTAGTCCTACCCTAAAGAGAGGGCCTGTGCGCCGTATCTAAGGAGTCATGTGCTAGTGACGCTACATGTAACTACTGTGACCATATGTGATGTACCTAAGGCGCGCGCTATCCTACAGCGCTAAACTAGTGGGTCAGATGATCTAGATGGCATAGAACGGAGCGCTGGAGGTGGCTAAGGACTAGAGAGGCGCGCGCGCACCTAGTGGCGCCCATAGAACCTATAGCGAGGGATGCCAGAACCCCCCACCGGGAATTCTGTGACACCCAGTGCCTCTGTAGTCTGCCGTAGGGCCCCTTAACGCCTTTGATTATTTTGCGTCGGGTGCACAATTACTACGGTGGGGATGTAACCCAAAGCCTTTACGTCGCGTTGCACGACGGTGGCCCAGTAGCTTAGAAGCAACGGTAGAAGAGGTCCCCTACACGCTGTTCACAAGTGTATTCCCCCAGAACCCTGTCCCTTGTCCCTGGGATACGGGAGGATAAGAGTTTATACACCCGAATCGACCGAAGTCAACTCGAGGGCGAAGAAACAATGCACTTTGCCCCTAGTGCGCCGGGGTTGTTCTGGAATGAACTCAGAACGGGGTGGAGACTCGTCTTATGACACAAGCGCTATCTCAAGCAACTACTCAGGGGAATATTACTCGCGTGGAAGCGTATTCCTAGTCTGAGGCTACTCAAGGCAACAAAGGCCAAGACGAGTCTGGGATGCTCCCTGCTCGTCTGGCTGGTATATATGCTCGTAGGGTGTTTGTACATGTTTGGCTACTATACAGTATTACGTAAGCTGATAGACCGTTTAGAGTATGGTAAACCCTATTGTAGGTGTAGAGCCACATCAAGGGTGTCCGGGGTCTGTGTAAGCACGTGTGGGGTTTTCGGGGTCCTTGCACGTGATGCATAGGCGGGCGCTTAGATAAGATAAGGGTTGTCTCTAGTCGCAAGCTAGTTGGAGAAAATCGGCTTGTGACAAGTCTAGGGGTTGGTTGCCGTCGCCTAAGGTCGTGACAGTACAGTACGTCGGCTGCCTGCAAACACTACAAGAGGGGGAACAGCGCGGTGCGATGTCCTGCAGGCTTGCGTGTCGATTCTCGAGGCTTGCGATTGACCACCCCGGCCGCCGAGCGATCGATATGACCGGATGAAACGCGCGTCACGGTATTGATCGGCATCGATCACTCATCAATTTGGTATTCGGGGAAGCGCCGAGACTTGATTGCAGTCAACAACTTCAACCTTGCGTTACACGCCATTTGAACTAAGTGTGCTTTATGTTATAACTGGCATCCGCGGTGCAATGTATGTGTCTGACCGATATATAGGAACTTAACAATCGACGCCAATACCGTCCAGATCCAGGCCACAATGACAAAGGGAAAACTTGATCGACACGTTCAGAGGACCGACACAAAAGATGGGAGAAGACGATCTACCACTGCTAGAGGTCGTAGGAAGACTGCGCCTGCGAAGAGAATGCGCAAATGCAAGCCGTGCTTCCTCCCACAAATGCCGTTGGACATCTTGCATTTAGTGAGTCATAAGATGCTGGGACTCGATTCTGTTATCGATATCATTCTGGTCCAGATATTCGGCTTGCTTAGTCCACGAGAATTGCTAAGCCTCGCACGGACGAACCGAGGATTCCGTCAGACGCTTCTGGCAGACAACGCAAGACCAATCTGGAAGTCGGCGCGTACGCGTTGGCCAGGCGGTTCCCCAGACTGCCCGCCAGACGTCTCCGAAGCACGTTGGGCCCACCTGCTCTTCGGTGACACGAAATGCGACGTGAGTGGCGATTGTAAATGGCTTTCCGCCAATAACACAAGTTGCGACGCGATCGGCGTCTAGATGAGAAGGTGCAAGTCTCAGGACGTCCCCGTCAACTTCACATTGCGTCGGAGAGTCTGCGAGGCTTGTATGGTAAAGCAGTGCGTCGGCTCTATGAGATCACTGTCGGAGCTGTTGAACGATTGTATGATCTTACAGCTTGATTGTTGACCGGAAATTCGTGAAAACCTTTCCCGATTACGACAAGTCGATTTTGGAGCTTATACCATCCGGGAACGGTGAGTGGCAGACTATTGGCTTGCCGACACTCTTACGACGCCGACGCGTGTTAGCCGGATGTCGGTCGCTATTTTGGGAACGCAAAAAGTGTCAATATTATTGGGATGGCGACATTCACAACATGTCCAAGCAAGTTGACACATATTTGGAGGATATCCGGCTGGGGAAGGCAGAAGCAGAAGATGCGTTCTCATCCTTCAAATCGGCACGCATTGCACACGTTGAGTATGTGATTGAGGTAGAACCTTCTCTCTGCTTCGTGGTCAGCATCCATCCTTAATGAATTACGACTTAGCATGCGCAGGTGTGCTTGGAGTGGGAAGAAGAACAGGAACGCCTTCGGAAAGCTGAAGAACGTTTCCGTAGGGAGCAGTCACGCCTGCGCATCCAAGCACGCCAGGATAAGTGCGTGATACCTTAATGTGGGATACGTATCCTCTGCAGCATGCTCAATTTGACGTTCAGAATTTACAACCGCTTCGAAGAGCTCGGCTATGAACGGCGAGACATCGATCATCTGTACGGGGACGTGTTGCGCGTCGATGCTGAGTTGACGGAAGACGGTCCGCTTCCGCCTGAACGTCTTCACCGTGGCTTCTAGTTGATCTATACTATACCAGATTGGCGTGAGGCTCGTGCAACGCTGGAACCGATGATCAGATGGCGTCGAACAATACGGCTCGAGCGTGAGCGTGAGGAGCTTATCGAGAGGAGAAAACGCGTCGTAAACGGGGTGTGCACTACTTTCAAGAAATCGCTCCCTCCGTTGCAGTGGCCCACGTTCCCTCCCTTCAACGAGCTATACGAACTGGAGGGATTTTCGGTACTGATCAATGATCCCTCCTCGGATGAACTGGAGCCTCAACGTTGTGCCCATGTGTTGGAGACTTTGTCCCCATTCATAGCTGCAAGACGTGACGACATTCGGACTATCCTTCTTGAGAAGCTGCCTGCCAAGCTCGTCGTGCAGGCCGGTAGCGTCAGTACGGACACGATATCCGATCCGCTTTCTTTGGTCACAACCATATTCCAGCACTCAGTACCCAGCTGGCGCGGCTATCTCGAGGACCACCTGATGTTATACACGTTGGGCGATGTCTTGGCTTATCTGTCGGATCATACAGTTGGCTACACACGTTCAATGCAAGACATCTCATTCAGTCAGGCTGGCCACGATGCTGTGGTTTCGCTGTTGACCTTACTCGGCCTGGACGTGCACACCACTACTCCGGGCGAGTTGAACAAATTAGACGCACGCTTTATCTGCATGCGCTGTCTCGTGAGAATCAGGGAAATCGGATGTCAATACAGGGACGCAATGACTTGGAAGCAATGTGTACGTCGTTCTGGTTCTGGGCATCTGTCCTTCTCTATCTGAACCTCTCCTTGCAGGTTCGGCATCATATGTATTACAGCACCAGGGGAACAGTCGATCATTCGATGCCGGAATGGATGTTGTTTGACGCGAACAATATCAGAGGGCTCAACGTACAGAACAGTCCAATATCTGCTCTTGATCTCAGACGCGACTGGAGTTGCGCGCACTGTTCAAGCCACTTTGAGATAATGGTGGATCGACCAGATGTCGTCACTCATGTCCAAAAGGCGTAAGCAATCACCGCTTGATCCATTTGTATTACTCTCAGCTTGACATCCCACTTAGACACAATGTTCCCAAACCAGAAGAAGGCGTCGATTTCTTCAATTCAAAGCCGCACAGGCTCCCGTCAAGTGATCTTGCTGTGTTTGTACTGGGTACATAAACGAGCTCATTCGACGAGGGCTGCCGTGGAGACGTCGCAAGTTGCACCACACGCTCACATAGGAGGTTGGTTATGTCAAGAGCATTTCACAGTAAGATTCAAGACACTCAGGTGACTTTCTGGATCCTTCTGGTCCTGCAATCGCCATCTCCCCCTCGACTTCATTCATCCACTTGTGTTTACAGCTTCGACATCTCTGTCTCTTTCCCCTCCCACTCGTGTAGTTGTGGTCCCAGTATCCATTTGATTGGTAGCCTGCTTCACGTCCATCCTTTCATATTTTCAATCACAGAGTACCATCGCTAGGTTATTTTATGAGCAAATTCAGCTTTCAGATTACATCATAGGGCCGCTGAATTAGCCGCAAATAAGTGTCTGGTCCTAGCAAAGCTGCATCCCATGACAACGACTACGACATCGCTTAGAGGTTTCCGGCAGACCCGCCAGCACCGGTCGAACTGCCAGTCTCGTGCCCTCAGGTTCTGTCGCATGCATACTGAGCTATCGGCCACGGCGGCGTTAAAAAATCCGCATGACTAGCAACTCCCGCATGTGAAATGCTGCTGTTGTCACATCCTGACGCATACCATGGTGCTCTCGCACTCGATGTTGAAGCTGAAGCGCTGAAGCGGTACATCGGCTGCGTAGCGCTCATGCCGTCTGCAAACCTCCACTCAATCCAGGCGGGAGAACAGCGCGGTACAATGTCCTGCAGGCCGCGTGTCGGTTCTCGAGGATGCGATTGACCACTCCAGCCGCCGTGCGACCTCGCGAACTTGATACGACCGCTCACCTCGTTGCGTAGTGGCTTCGTGTGTAGTGTTGCGAGGTCCGGTCCCAAGGACCGCTAAAGACCAAGGACAGGACCAGGACCGGACTGATTGGGACCGATTTAGCGGTCCGGTCAAGTCCCGGTCCTAACACGGTCCTGGTCCTGGTCCTAACGAGTTGTCAGTTTATACAGGACTGGTTGGGACCGGTCCCAAAAGTTAGCATAGAATAGTGCTTCGACTCCAAGATTGTAAACCATGATGCACCAATTTAAACATAAAATCAAGTACCTGAGACTCCAGTGAGTGATCCAAGACGATCTGCATCATGTATGTACCGCTAGCTAAGCATCACAAAACCTGACAATAATAGTTTTCACCAGTAAAGCTTCTAATATTAATGATACAACGAAGCGCTGCTATTGTCTTGGGCAGTGCTTAACACATGCAGTCTGCCCTCATGTTATCACCAATGTTGTTGACTTGCACACAGTTGTATATTATCCTGCCCAGTAGCTTTGACACTCGCACATTGAAATAGATATATATGCAGTTCAATCTCATGCAGTCACTGGCTTCCAACCACTTAGTGGTCACTATTACTACTCATTGTGTCATACAAGAATGAAACAATAAAATGTCATCAGGTTTAACCTGAGATGTGCAGTCACCACAGTGGCATATATAAATATACCAGCTTCAGTGTACCAACCATACTCAACAATCAGTGCATCATAGTAAATTTGTGAGCTGTACTAAGTATGCTTTAATACATGTTGATCAATAAGTGCCCTTTCATCGCATTTTCTTACAAATAAAATCTAGTCAAGTGAATGACCATTCAATTAGCGAAGTGGATGAACGCCAAGTTCAGACTGGGGTTACCAGCTGAACGAGGCCTGCTATTATACTGTCGGGCTGTTTGTACATGTTTGTACTATAATGGTCATATATGGTAATTAGGGAGTCTGGTGCGAGACTAGGGTAGGGGTCTAAGCCAGACTCTGAAACATAGAAGCGTATAAGTATATCAAATACATAGCGGTCATCGTGGCCATGCGGGAACTGGCCCATGCGCCATGTTCTAGGCATTTCCTGGTTCCTTTCAAGGTATGATTCGGGCCTGGCTGGGCTTGGGGACCCGGGGGATCGGATCAGGCTCATTGTCGTTAGGGAAAGCTTTTGCCCGTGACATCACCCCCCCTTTAAGTTCCTCGTCCCGAGGAGTCATCATAAATATTGTTGTGTACTTGCCCGGTGGTCTAGGGATAACGAAGTCGCCTGCTCCTTTGTACTTGGAGAAGTCGTACTCACGTAACATCTTGTGTATGTACACCACCGGGCAATCGTAGGTGATCCTGTCGGGTTTCTTCCGCTCGATGGGTCGATGTACCTTGATTAAATGTATTCCCTTGTAAGTATCTGGGTTTACGGGTATAAAGAACTGCACCGGTTTGTCGTGCCACCAGCGTATTTTAGGGCGCTCTCGCTCCATGAGTACGTCCAGGCTGGCGTGCATAGCACAGACAACAGTGAGCCCATATTTCTTCATGACGGAATAATGAGGTATGTCCTCTTCGGTGGGGTCGACAACTTTGGTGTCACCATCGGTAATGGTCCTGTTATTCCATTGTGCCCTGGGTGCTCGTGGATTCTGTTCGTAGAAGGTGTCAGCCTGGGAGTGGTCCGTATTTCGCTTATGCTCCCAGGTCTTTGATCCGTCCGACCACTGCACTTTGTACTCCACTCGTCCACGTTCTTCTCGCAATTGGAGTATCTTTGTCGCCATGATTTGTGTTTCCGGCATCGGTTTAATTCTTTGCTGTTCGAATTCGGGTCCCTGATAGGGGGTGAGTAATATCTCATTGAACACTGGGTGGATACCCCGCATATCAGGCATCAGTGTTAACCTGTATGCGCCCATGCCTATCTTGGCAGCTATCGGGTACGGTCCATATCGCTTCGGGGATAGTTTTCGCGAAGGAGTACCCATGTGAAGGTTGGTGCCATCGAGCCAGACCCTGTCTCCGACCTCGTATTTTCTCGAGGGTTGTCGTCGACAGTCGGCATATTTCTTCATGGCAGCCTTGGCGAGATCTACACTTTCTGCCACCTTCATCTGTACATATTTCAGGTGGTCAGCCCAGTTCTCTGCAGATAGTGACATGTCAACTTCCATTGGGACATTAAATTTTGTGTTCAGTTCATATCTGTGAGTAATGAAGAATGGCGATTGTTTCGTTGACGTATTCTGATGGGTGTTGTAAGCGAACGTGGCCGTTGGGAGTAGATCTACCCAATTGGTGTGATTCCTGTTTGCAAAGAGGCATAGGTAAACCTCCAACTCCTGATTCATCCGCTCGGTCTGTCCGTCGGTCTGTGGATGATAGGCAGTTGAGGGGTTCCCTTCGATCCCTAGTTTCTTGTACGTGTCTTTGATGAACTCGGACACGAACTGGGGTCCCCTGTCACTGAATACTTTCTTGGGGATTCCATGTTGGGTTACAATGTGTTTGATGAGCAAGTTAGCCCATCCCTCGGCTGTTAGCTTGTTGGTTGTCTCAATCGTGGTTGTCCATTTTGACATCATGTCGACGATAACGAGGATGGCGTTCTTGCCTCGCACCTCGGGGAAACCTGTAATCATGTCTACCGATATGTTTTCCCAACTCCTCGTTGGTGTTGGGTTGGGGTTGAGGGGTGCCACTCGTTTAGTGTGATCTACTTTGATCGATTGGCATTTAACGCACCCTCGGACATATAATGTCACATCTCTCCTCATGTGTGGCCACCAGTACGACTTGTGAATGGTGGTAAGTGTATGGTCTCTGCCTGGATGTCCTGCCAACAACGAGTCATGGTGCGATGATATGATGTCGCCCTTGAGTTCTGCGTCATTGGGGATGACTAGTTTTCCTTTTCGGTAGGCTAGTCCCTCCTTGAATACGAGTTTGCATCCAATCCGTAGTCGTAGAGGGCTTTTTGGGCTTCAACTTTCGCTTTTATTGTTTCAGTGGAGATGAAACTTAGCTTTTTGATTTCATCCACCCCCTCTTCAGGTTGTTCGTCCCCGAACAAATGTGGTTTGAGGACTACTTGTCCTTCGAGGTGTTCCTTTCCGTCGTCCCAGTCGATGCATCAAGAGAGTGGGTCGGCGCGGATGTTCTTCATTCCAGAGATGTGCATGAGCTTGATGTCAAACTCTTGTAGTTCGGTGATCCATCTCGCTTGTCGTCAATTGATTTTCTGGAGCGTCTTGAAGTATTCCAGATTCTTGTGGTTGCTCCAGACTTCAGTTGCATCAGCGGATCCCTGGATGAAGTGTCGCCACTCATCTAATGCTCGCATGATGGCGAGGAGTTCCTGTCACAAACTTACATGTTTGTGAGGACCTGCGCAGCAGGGGTGTCCTAACGTGCCTAACAAGGCATATGTACGACCGCGCCAGCGGTGACCAGGTCGGCTGTACCGAGGGGACCCTATCCAAGGACTCCTAGTGGCGACATACCATGGCGGCACACAGTCAAGGTAGACAAGAAAGGCCCCCGGGGCAGAGTCGCATCACGCGCAATGAGAGTAAGGGGCCAAGGCCGAAAGACTAGAATCTCAAAGATGGGGGATAAGCCCCATCTCGACGTACGTTATATACATGCATATGAGAGTGGAACTAACTACCCTAAAGTACGGGCCCGTGCGCCGTATGTCACAGATTTATCTGGGACTTACAGCATTTTTCCTATGATTATAGCAATTTACCTGGGATTTATACGTCTACCTACAAGTTATCTACGGGTTAACTCCCACTGCCACCACGACAAGCTCTTAACTGGGCTTATCAACCACATGACTAGCTTACGTAATGCTACGGTACAACCACGTCCAATAGCAACACTACAGCATACGTCATACAGGTCTCGCCCGTCAGAGCAAGACCAGCCACGTCATAGATCTTAGATCATAATGATAGGCCGAGCGCGGCACGCTCGCATAATAATGTCCACATGTACAAACAGTGCCTCGCGGCCTTGTACTATTGGGTCGGCCTTCCCGGCTTCCCACCGCCATAAGATCCTTGATCACAATGGCACCTCAGGCGCGCCACGCCTTCGCATAATAATGGCAACACGACCATACAGCACTATAATAGCATCAAGGCTATATCGCTATAGGTCACGGCCTTCTCGGCCTCCCACGGACTCGGCGATCTCCAAGTCCCGGGCTTCTGCCATCACGGCGTTGCCCAAACACCGGTCCTCGCCTCACGGCTAAGACCACCATATGTTCCGGTAACCTTCCGGTCCGGACATATCACATGCTACGGTGCCTGCTGGCCCAATAGCATAACGACCTCGGCGTCTCGCCTTGGTCATCCAACGAAGCACGGCCAATCGCCATTATGCCGCAAGGTATCCGGCAACCGGCTTCACCTATACCCGGGCTGCGCCCGCGTTATCAACAAAGATAAGACATAATCCCTCTATTACGATTGGGTCGGCCATTAGGGCCTTCCACGGCCATTCTAGATAGAGTCCATAAACAGTAGATAAGATAAGCTTCGCCACTTGGCAAAGCCACATAACCCGGTAAGGCAACCGCTAGCTAGTAGCACGTGCCCTCCCGATACACATGTATATAAGTAGGAGCCAAGCGCTCTTTAACTTCAGTTCTATTCTTCTCGGCGTACGCCGTAGAAGAACCTCCTACCTCCTATTGCGTCTGATAACCTCTTCCTCACTAAGTCGCCTAGTTCATCGCAGGATACTGGCTTGGTGAGTCCCACAGAGCCATCTGTGTCACCGTAACTACTAGTGACCGTTATGTTACGCTATGATGTACCTAAGTGTGACCTATCATGTGAGTACCTGGCATGCGCGCTACCTGACTAGCGCGCACCTACTGGGTCAGGTGGTCATGTGAGAGTATCTAGGGCGCGACAAGGAGGAAACGTTGGCGAGAGGGACGCGCGCGCATGCAGCGGTGCCCATACATACAATGAGAGGGATGCAGGTACCCCCCAGGGTTGAACCGTGACAGTTCCCTGTCGTAGATCTCGTAATTCTTTTCCGTGGGCATAAAGCCTTTGGAGAGATATGTGATGGGTCTCCAGATCGACTCCTGTCGTTGTAAGAGGATGGCGCCTGTGGCGAAGTCAGAGGCATCAGCTTCAATTCTGAAGGGGTCTGTGTCCATGGGTGATCCTAGGATGGGTGCTTCTGTGAACAGCTGCTTCATGAGATTGAATGTGTTTTGTTCGGCCTTGTCCCATTTGAACGGTACATCGGTGGTTAGGGCGATTAGTGGTCGCGCTAGCGTACTGTACCCCTTGATGAACCGGCGGTAAAAGTTGGCGAAGCCCAAGAAACTTTGTACCTCCTTCCTGTTCTTCAGCGTTGGCCATAGCGTGATGCCTTGGACCTTTACTGGGTCCATCTTGATGCTTCCATGTGAGATGATATGTCCGAGGTACTCGACCTCAGCCTTTTCAAACTCGCATTTTTCTGGCTTGCACGTGAGCTTGTGTTCTTGTAACACTTTGAGGACCTTGCGCGTGATGAGTCGGTGTTCTTCGAGAGTTTTGGTGAAGATCAGTATGTCGTCTAGATATACGATGACCTTTCCTTGTAATATGAGCTCTCGGAATATGTCGTTCATCATTGTTTGGAATGTGCTTGGTGCGTTGCACATCCCAAAAAACATGACGAGGGGGTCGTATAACCCCCTGTTGGTTATGAATGTGCCCTTTTCCTCATCTCCTTCAGCGATACGGATATTAGTGTATCCCCATCGAACGTCTAGTTTACTGAAGAACTTAGCTCGCTGATTAGAGGTAACGGGTATTTGTTTTTCTTCGTCATCTGGTTCAGCTTGCGGTAATCCTGTACCAGTCATAGTTTACCGTCCTTCTTTTTTTTTTTTACAAAAAAGAACGGTGCACCCCAGTGCGACTTGGATGGTCTTATGCGACCTGTGTGTAGCTGCTCCTCTAGGAACTCGTCCAATACCTTTTGTTGTTGGGGCGAGAGTGGATATATCTTGCCGCAAAAGGGTTTGGCGTCCTGGAGAAGTTCGACAGTGTGATCCCAAGGTCGTCGGTCCGGGAGTTTGTCGAACTCACCTTCCTCAAAGACATCCCTGAAGTCGTGCAAGTGTTCGGGCACAACTTCTTTGAATATCTTTGCTTCCGTCGTCTTTTTTGCTGCGATATCCATTTCTGTGGCTTTTACAGCAGCAATCTGTTTGGAAGTAACAGGGTAAACATCACCTCGTAGTGCTGTCTCCCCTGCTTCCCATACTTCGAGTCATTTGCGAATGTGTTCCTTACATTTGCTGGCGTATCGAAGCCATACTGTGGCGTCGATCATGAACACTTGATCTCCTTCTTCGAGATGTTCATGTTCGCAGTTGCATTTGTCGAAATCGATCGCCTTTTTCCTCCAGTCGATGGTGGGATTGTGTTGTTCCAACCAATCGAATCCTAGGAAGATGTCGTGCAAGCCTAGCTTGCTCACATTGAACCGTCGATTTTCGAGGTGCGTACCAATTTGGATCTGCATCTCGACATAGTGTGTCATGGTACCTCCACCGTTGGGGCTTCCGTCAGCATTTTGTATGTGTACAGGTCGTTCCAATGGTTGGATATTGAGCTCGTGTTTTTGAGCGAACTCGTAATCTACTACTGATCCGGTGGATCCTGAGCCAATTAATGCCGTTGTGGTGATTGTACGCTCGTGCGAGCTGTGGATCATGATGGGGACTGCTATTTGTCGTCCGCATCATCCTTGGCCAAATACGACGTGGCTACCTCGGATTTTGTCTGTCGATCCGAAGCCTGCTGTGCCGCGTGTTGTTTCGCAGATGCGCTTGACTATCTTGATGCGCGGGTTTTTGTTTTGTTCTAGGATCAACTGGGCGATCCTATCCTTATAGTTGACGACTAGGTCTGTGTTGCTATGATTTATTAGCATTACGACCAGTCAGCCCGTGTAATCTTGATCAATTACACCGGCCAGGACGTCAATTCCTTTGTTTGCAAGCCCTGATCTGGGGGCTATGCGACCATAGACTCCATTGGGCATCCTTATTTTTATGCCAGTACCGATGTTTTCTTTCCCATGAGCAGGGATGATGGTTTCTTCAGCCGAATATAAGTCATATCCAGCTGCTTCGTCGTTCTTCTGCTCTGGGGCTGTAGCACGAGGATCATCTAAGTAGCTGTCCAATGTTTCTGTCTTTTTCTTAACGCGTCGAATCTTCCTTTTCTTAGGTTGATTGTTAGCATCTTTCATATCAATTGACACAGACGTACTCGGATGTGGGGACCTGCCCTAGGCAGGGGTGAACCCCAAGGTCTTGCACCTCAAGTGCCAGCTAGCAGTGGCGTCGCAGAGGCATTCCCTCGGAATGATGGAAGTCGTCGTACAGGATACTTACGACGACATGCTGGCAGAGCTCAAGAAGGAGAGGACGCCCTAAGGCGGAGTTGCACACAGAGCAGAGTATGAAAGGGGCCAAGCCCAGTTGTCGAGAATCTTAGAGATGGGGAATAAGCCCACATCTCGTCGTATCTTATATACATGCGCGAACTGTACGCTAAGTGTCTACCCTTAAGTGCTGGCCTGTGCGCAGCACCGCCCTAACAGCTGAGGTAAGTAATTACATAAGCGAGGCATGTGATACATAGTGTGACCGTGGCATGAGTACCTGAGGCGCGCGCTACCCTACAGCGCTAACCTAACAATCAGGTGACCAACGATATCGTGAGCGTAACGTGAGGGAAGCGTGAGGCAAAGAGGAGCGGCGTACGCCTAGCGCCGCCCGTATAACCTATAGCTAGGGTTGTTACTATATCCCCCTGGATATTCTGTGACATCAATATCCTCTGAGACGATGATGGGTAGTGATGTGCAAAGCACGGCTCGGCTCAAAGCCCGGGGCTTGGGCCCGGCTTTGAAGGGCTCGGGCTCAGCGGAATGTCAAGCCGGGCCTTCCTTGACGGCTCAGGCCGGCTTGGGCCCGGCTCAGGCTCAGGCCGGGGCTTATGGGTAATCATGTAGGACCTCGAAATTATTGGCTTGTGCAGCTCAGATGACAGCACAACATATTCAGAATGCTTATATGTCTACTATTTGTTGTTATTCTGATCTACAAGTGTTTTTACAGCTGCTTATGATGTTGACCGAAAATCCAGATCTCGATCACAACCCCGATCGCAACAGTAGTCACAACGTTCCACGCCGTGTTAGCAGATCACAAGTCATTGTAATGGTCGTTGAGATCATATAAGGTGAATTGATGCAAAATCTTAAACCAAAGGGCCCATTTTCACTAATTCTAACAACACCACAGCTGCGCGCCTAAAGCCGCCGGCTCAGGGCTCGGCTACGGCCGGCTCACGATCCAAGCCGGGCCCTGAGCCGTCTTAAGCCGCCCCCCCAGGCTCGGCTCGGCCCGGCTTAAGTCGGCTCGGCCAGGCCCGGCTCACGGCTTTGAGCCGTGCTTTGCACATCACTAATGATGGGTTCTGTATCCACATTCATTTTTTCATCTAAAGAGGAATTAAGCCCCGGTTTAGCCCCCGGGCGAGCCGTGGATTCACAGAGCTCCTCTTGGGCTGTATAAAAGGAGTCTTCGCTACATACAGAACTTGCATTGTCATCTGAATAATATGAGCCCCCCGCTTGACTCATAATGTCCACCACAGAGCCATACACTTCTTGGTCATCATCATCACTTACTTCTTCAACGTTGAGAAGATGAAAGCGATTCGAGGCGATCTTGCTTAACTCTGTCTTATTGGAGTCCTTCGACTCCTCTGCTTCGTATTCGGCGGCCATACACTGCCACTCGTCGTCGGTTAGCTCTCGAAGCTGCTGTTTAGCGGGCTTCGAGCCAGATGGCCAATTTTGAGTAGTGCCGCTCGTAAATGCCCATTCACTACTAGCGTTTCGAATGTCTAATCAGGTCCGAAGCGTCCCCCTCGTGCTGTAGCACCCCCTTCAACATACCTTGGTGTTAAAACTGGAGGTGAGTTATATTTCCTGCATTCAATATTGATTAGAAGATGACCCTTGTGCTATACAACTTTCCAGCAGACACTGGGACACCAGTGGTTGAAGATTCTTTCGGAGGGAGCAACAGAGATACCACGATGCAAGGTGAACCACTTAGTTTTTGACTTTTCCGGTGCGCGTTCCACGTTGTCGCACTCATGCACTCATCAATTCGCAATGAACAAATTCCAATACATTGAGTACAAACGGCTAAGGTGTGTACATGTCTTTTTTCCGCATAAATACTAGACTACTCCCTACACACGAACCACTGCCATTGTGCCATGCGCCTCCAATTGCGTCCTGAAACCAGCAGTGCCGCGCGTGCTACTTCTACACGGCCCCTTGTACTAGCTGCTCTTTTTGGGACGCAATCGGGGGTGCCTGGCACAATTGCTGTAATGGCGGTGGTTCGTGCATAGGGAGTAGTCTAGTATTTATGCGGAAAAAAGACATGTACGCACCTTAGCCGTTTGTACTCAATGTATTGGAATTTGTTCATTGCGAATTGATGAGCGCATGAGTGCGACAACGTGGAACGCGCACCGGAAAAGTTGACATAAGCATACTGGAGTTGTGCATTAAGACTCATTCTTTCGTGCAGAGCATTCGTCACCATCTAAAATATGGTCCCCACTAAGGATGATATCATGACTGAATACCACCAAAGCAGCTACATTTTACGGCGCGTTCAGCCTTTCGAAGAGTATGGGCAGGAAGACAATGAGGCTCCCAGTCCACCAATGTCAAAATCACCCTGGGAGCCATTTCAAACCTGTGCAGACTTTGAGTTCGCAGAAATTGCACTCATATCTTCTCTCAAGCGCAACCAAATTGATTCAGTCATTAATGCAGTTGCTACAGGAAGCATGAGATTTTCGCTCACCAGTGAAGCACAACTCCGTGATGTCTGGGATGCGGCATCAAATCAATTGACTCCTGTAAGGCTATGTTAAAATGTCTTCAATACTGAGTCTTATCCTTTCAACAGTTTGAGAAACACACTATTACTGTACCTTACAAGAATGAAACTCGAGAATTCGACATCTATGGATGGGATGTTTGGGAGTGGGTCCTAGATTTGTTAAAAACACTACCCTGTCCCAGCATTGGCATTGGAATCCAACCAGACTTTACCGATATACAGGGTCTGACTGGGAAAGATTTATTCATGAGCCATGGACTGGGGATAGGCTATGGGAAGTCCAGGTGTGTATTGTTTCTTGCATCTATATGACACTCTAAATTTGCTCCAGTCTAAGCTTCCTCCGGGAGCAACTGCATTTCGCATCATTATTTATGCAGACAAGACTCGACTGTTGTCATTTGGAACCCAGAAGGGCTATCCAGTTATTGCTCGAGTGGCCCATCTTCCAGCCGAAATCCAAAATAGCGAGGGTGTTGGGAGTGGATGTGTCATTGGCTGGCTACCAATTGTGCGTTAAATCTCATAGCTGATGCAGTCATCCTCATGATATTCCTAGGTAGACAATGATTCTGCAGAAGATGGAAAGACTTCATTCACAGACTTCAAACGAGTTGTCTGGCACAAGGTATTCTTGCCATTCATGAATAATGTTGCACAACATTCACAAACTGGATACCATGTCAAATGTGCTGATGAAATTTTGCGATGGATATGGATATTTATTTTGATCCTGTCCGCGGATTATGAGGAGCAGTAGGTTTTGATTGACCCTGCTTTGCCAGAATCTCATCTCGACTCTAGATGCTTTATGGCTCTGATCCGTGGAGCAAATGGACTATGACCTTGTCCAATATGTTTAGTACCTTTCTCACAGCTTGCTGATGTGAGTGTGGAACACCCACTTAGGACATTGGTTGACTCTGCAAAGCTTTTAAAAACTGCTAAGGCACTACCAACCAAGGCTGAGCAAGAGAACACTTGCCAATTACTTGACATAGCTTGCTATATTTGCCACCCAAAATATCCTCAGCACGAGGCCTGGATCTGCTGAGTATCTACTTCCGCGCTGCTTGCATAGCTATCTTGTACTCGATATGTACTTGTCATTTGAGGTTCACACCTCAAGACGACTGGCAGAGGGCCAAGAGGAGCTGTTGCATTTCTCAAAACTTATCAAGGTAAGTGGACCATTCTCTGAATAAGCATCTTACACAAAAGCATTGCTAGTAGTACTCAAGCAAGATGGGAGGTAGCAAGAACTGGAATTTCCCCAAAGCGCATTCACATCAGCATGCGTTTCAAGACATCAAGGAAGTTACTCGAAACTACAATACGGAGCCTAATGAGAAGATGCATCGTTCACTAAAAAATGCATATCAACAAACAAATTACAAGGACATTGCTGATCAAGTATGAACTTCGCCGCTCCTCTGCAACATCTCCACATAGTTACTGTCTCACAGATTCTCACTCGAAGCCATAATCATCAAGTCACATCTCTTATACGCTCAAGGATTGACGATTACGATGCATATATCGATTATATGAAGAATGGACCTATCCAAGAAGATATTGACAATGACAATATTTCATCTGGATCAGCACATATCCATCTGGGTGCTGCAGAGAAACCTGTCGAGATTTCTGCACTTTGAAACATTCCTAACGCTCACACCGCATTTGCTAATTTCCACAAGCACCTTGGAAGCTTCTTGAGAAGCTTCCTGGCAGCTCAAGGGCTCAGGTTTGCGAATTATCCGGTCAAAGTCTTACCTACTGATATGGTATATCCATTCATTTAGCAATACTCATGCCACACATACACAGGTCACGGAATAGGTATGTGATCAGAGATTATTTGCACATTATTTGGTAATTTCAAGGCACTGCAAGTGATGCAGCTCAGGATTGAGACGTTGCAACAATTCGAGAGAGCTTTAAGGACACAAAATGTTGCCATGAAAGCAGCGCAAGGAAAGAAGACCGGACGAAGCAATGGAACGGGCACCCCGAGAGCTACGAACCATGAAGGCAAGATACGGCTACGTGGAAGAATGCATGCAGTCATCGTCTCTCCTTGGATTTCGAATGATGTTATGTCACACAAGGAGTGTCTGCCTGAGGTCGACCCAGATGCTCCAGAGCAGTACCTGTCCCAACAAACTGTTGTTTTGGCACGTGCTGCTGCACTGCACGACGTATTGACTCCGGAGCTGAGCCGCTACACTGCACAAATGTCTGATGCATTTGTGAGCGCCGTAAGCCGTGTCATTTTATTATACTTATGTCTTTGTACTAATTAGGTACTTAATAGTTCCGACAAGGCCTGGTCGGTGGGCCAGCCACAGCACTCAAGTCTGTCCGAGACAGTATTCATGCAATATTCCCAGCATTCAGTCCGAGCCTATTTCAAGCTCAGGTGGCAGAGAAATGACGTAATGATTCAATCATGCAATGAATGCTCAACAACGAACCAAATTTCCGGTTTTGCCCCTCATCTTGTTCAGCCAAGATGTACGTTATTCCCAGCCCACATCTAAGGACGCATTTTTAATGAGGAAATTGCCAATGTAAGTTCCTGAAATTTTGTGCAAGCCAATATTGAGCTCCCTATTCAGGTAATCAAAGCAATTCTTTTTGGGCCTTCATCTTTTCTGTCAAAGGAAAGACAACTGGGCCCTACAACAGTTGGTGAGAGATGGGGGCTCAAAGGCATCAATGCAAGCTTGATTGCCTTGGGGTCTATAATAGTGAGTTCTATGGCCTTTTTTACTATGTGTATTGTCGAGCTTAATATAATAGATTCGGTTTTATTCGCATACGACAGTCATTTTGCGGACAAGGGAAAACAGACCGGAATCAAGTGGCAATCCGACTTCAAATTATACAGGCGCAAGATCACATTAATGGAGTTGGAACGACGGAAATCGCTGTTCTGCTTCTACAACGAGATTGTATTTCCCGGTATCTCATTTGGTATCAACGAGACGGCGCAGACCCAGGGCGATGGCAGTCAGCCAGATGAGGACGACTTTGATTCAGAGTTGCGCGCATTAGATCAACGAAATGCCGAGAATCCAACTGGTGATTTATATGACTGAGCAACCATAATCCGGCTGATTGTATCCTTCAGATGTCAATTCATCGATTCCAGAGGTGACTAGTGGCTTTCCTAATATTTATATTTACTAGTTCTAATTCTACGAATACTTAGGCCACTATCCCGGCTGCAGAGATTTTTTTTGCAAACGGTGCCCACGGCTTCGAGCGCAAACGGCTCAGAGCAAGCACTCGAAGCACCTGTGCTACAGTCCACAAGGCAAAAGGAAAAGAGGACGAGAAAACCGAACTCTGCACGTACTGTCGAATCAGCTAATATGCACAAGGCATCAGGCGGAGGGCGCGCCAAGAGAAGCGGCTAGATGTACTACTTTGTGATGCATATCGACTTCACTGCTCGACCAGATAGTAGTAGGGCCACGGCAAAATATATTAAAGTTGATCATGATTTGAGCGACCCGAATGCAGTTTATTGTTGCATGCTGCTGTTGTCAGAAAAAAAATCTTCTGATAGACATGCAGCTTGTAACAATTTGAACGATGGCGGCGTGTTGAATGAATTAGGAATAATAGAAGTCGAAAGGAAAAATGAGTGACTGATTTCTTGAGCAAGCGCCTCGAGCGCAGCCCTTCATTTGACTTCGTCTGTGCAGAATTCAATGTATTTGAGGTTCTCTAGTCGCTTCTTAAAAACATAGAGTACAGTCAAATTTTGCTACCCTAGAAAGTCGCTATTTTGTCGGGGTTCAAAGGCTGAATCATGAAGGCAACCATGAAGCGGTGCATAATAGCCTGAGTTTTTACAGTTACGGAATGAATCTAGGCAGGATCTGGGGTATGGTGAGGAGGGGGGGAAAGAAAAATAGCAGGAAAAAGAAACAGGGCCACAAACTGGGGTTAGACCCGCAGCAGCAGCTGTGGGATGCTTGTATTGGCTTTTTGGGCAGCCAGTGAGTGCCCATTGGGCTTTTGTAGCTTGCGAAGCTGAGGTGGCGTGCCGAAGGTTTAATGTGCAGACGTGATCGACATGCGATCGGAATTGTGGCTGGACTACCCTAGATGGCTACAGGGACTCCCAGCTCGCCTTCCTCGTACCTGCAGCATCGTCCTAGAGCGTAAGTGGGCCCTTTTCTGTGCACATGTATGTAGTCTAACCTTGTGTAATTGAGAGGGGATTCAGTTTCCGAGATGCTTCTGTAAAGTAGAGTTTCAGTCAATTATCTTGATCTGCCAACTGCCCTTCGCTTAAGAAATCGCAGTTGCGAGCTAGGTTTGCACGCAGATTAATCTGCTAACTGCGGCAGATTAATCTACTGTGACAATAAAATGGTACATCCCGGATTCGAACCAAGGACCTTAGCACAGATCAGAATAAGAGCATCGCAGCATAATTAGCCAACTGAGCCATAGTGGCAACAGTTACCCTTGACCAATCAAAATATACATAACGCAAATTTTACACACAATTTTCGCAAATCATCAAGGCAACTAACTGCTCCAACAAGCATACAGAAATCAATGATAGTGGTAGCTTGATTTACCATGCCTGACCTGGAGCAACTCACCATGGGAAAGCTGAATACACTGGAATCACAGGTCTTTAGAGGCAGATTCATTTGTATTTGTGTTATGGAAGATGTTAAACTGCGAAAATGAAGTTTACAAAATACTCGAGATATTGCTTAAAATGGGGCAGACACTAGTCGCACTGTAGCTCAGTTGGCTAACGTATGCTGTGATGCTGTTATTCTCATCTGTGCTAAGGTCCTTGGTTCGAATCCGGGATGTACCATTTTATTGTCACAGTAGATTAATCTGCATGCAAACCTAGCTCGCAACTGCGATTTCTTAAGCGAAGGGCAGTTGGCAGATTAAGATAATTGACTGAAGTCCCTCCTGTAAAATGAAAAGGGAAGCAAGTAAAGTGCTCAGAAGCAAAACTCGATCGAGATATGTCTTTGCGATTATGAGATACTTCTTTTAAACCCGTCAGATACATCTTCAGTAGCACCCAGCACGTGAGGTACAAGAGTCTGTAAGAGCTTCTCTACTGTAACGCTAGCCCTAGCACCACGGCCATCTACGACTACATGGAATAGATGCTTCTCCTATGTAGAAGGATACATCTGTAATACCTCTTTCTTATCAGTTTCCTAGTGATACCGCTGCCCAACAATATCAACGACCACACGTACTAGAACAAGGTCATCGGACCATGTCTCCTTGCTCACACTGCGTATGCAATACACAATTAGTTCAGTTTCTAACATTTCTATATACCTCGCGGCCCAAGACTCTGTCGGACGGCCTGTTTTATGAGAGTGAGGTGGACCCAGTGAGCTCGTGAGCTATGTCACTAGCTTACTATACCCCTCTGATTGCTCACGGAGTAGATTTGACTTGTTCTGTTTGTAGCTAGATAACGATGTAAATTGGTCCAAGTGTGTATAGCGCCTGAGCAACTTACAATAGACCCGTCCTTGATAGACCCGTCCTTGTATGGATCTACTTCCTCACGAAGGTCACCCTATCTGCAATGAGACTCACACTTGAGATCAAAGCCATGTCCAGCCTTTCTCGGCAGATATCTGCATCTACGACCTTAATCGAGACCATTCCCCTTCATCACGGCCGGTGGAGGTACGTGGCGACTTGCTGACATGAGCACGTTGCATGGTTGCTTGCTTTCTTTGTCAATGCATTAGTTCGCATCTTGTATGTTATACTACAAACACTCACGTACACAACGTTACATCGCACGGCCAGAGTCGGCCTGTTCGTAATTCATCCGCGGGATTTGGACCTTTATTTGCGTGCTCATCTTGGGCTTCGCCTTCTCCTGCAGCTCGGACAAGTCAACGTAGACGGTGGGCATACCCGCTCCTGAACGCACTTACAGTGCTTTATGTTCGGGCCTATGATCGAGTCACTGTCTTGACTCGCTCATCGATGAACTGGCACAGAGCATGTGAGCGAACGACTCCAAAGCATAGCACGAAATGTACATTGCCTCCCACCCTCCCCAAGTGGTAGTTACTCTGCTCTCTGCACGTTTGCGTAGACAGTCAGGGGTTATAGAACGCCTGTGTGGGGGCTTAGGTCATTATGGTACACGCAAAGCCTATGGGGGCTGCTCCCAGCTCTGTGCATCTGGTTGCCCTTGCGTAGGAGGCGCTCTGCTAGGCTGTAGCTCTGTCGCCTGCCAAGTGAGCGCACGGTGGGATAGGAATAGGAGACATCCCACCTGGAACTTTTTGATCGTGCGTGACTGGATGCCATCTGTCTGGCCCGCTGGGACCTTCGCAGGGCTTGGAACCGTCAGCATAATACTCGTTATCCGGTGTAATCAACACACTGACCGCTGCTCCACGATGCGCACGTTCACAATAAGGTTGGCAAGTGCCTTCGCACACATGAGCCCTGCAGGGCCAGCACCAATGATGAGTACATTGACATCACTCTCTTTGGTCAGTGGGACGGGCATAGCAGTTTTAGTAGCAGCTCGAATACAACGCGGCGTATATGCACAGCTTGAGGCCCGACGCCGTCTTAATTGTCCTGCTCTTGGTATGTGCGCAATAGGCTAGTGTAGACTCATCTCTTCTCGATTCAGTAGTCACGGATACATGATACCGTCATACCATACTGCGCCAATTCAGACCGAATCTGCGATAATTTAACTGGAAACCTTGGATGTTTCAGCCACCAACGTACCAGAGGCACAGCAGGACATCGCTCAGCCTCACCTTTTACTACATACTGTCACTAAGAACTTCGATGACACCTCTACCATCCCTTTCGATGGCAGCAGCCACAGCTACGCCCAGCAGATCATCATCAGAGATGTCTATCACATCATCTCCAGGCTTTGACAACACCCTCCTCTACTTGCACACCGGTTTGTCTTCCTCACTACTTTCAGATATAGAGATTGTTTCCCCCGACATTTCTGCTTTTTTGAACCCTGCTGCATCGAGTAGCCTTCTAGTCAGAGTCTTGCGTGCTTGCATCAATGCCTGTGACAATGGAAACCAATCCCGTCGAGATGGGCCTTTGCCACGATCGCTTCGAACTTTGTCAGCCTGAGCAATGGTCTTGCGCCTACCAACTCTAGTAGCCGAGATAGTCTTGGGCATCCAGCCAACATCACTGTCAACCTCGTTGCTGCTAGGCCATATGCCCTCTACATCGGCACCTTTCTCCCAGTGCCATTTGATGGAGTAGTCGCCTAGCCTCGGATTGACCCCAAGTTTGAGTGTGTGGATCTCCACCCCCAGCCCTGGACATCTGTCAATGTAGACGTGGTGAACACGTGAGGTATATGCCCCTACTTAAGATTACAGTCTCACTCCGTTCAGGTGCGCCAGCAGGACGTTACTAAATCCTATGTCAATCCTAGACCGCAGACTGTGCCCGCCATGCCAAGTGAAGTCACGGTAACTCCAAACTTGGAAGAAAGAGACTGCTGTCAGATTGTATTCAGTCATGACAATGTTGAAGTCTGTCAGCCTGATTTGGTTATCATGGACCTCGATTATCTCCACCGTTGGGCGCGCGTTATTCTGCAGAGATATGGGCAATCGAGGGCACTTATCACGAAGCGACATTACCTACCTTTGTCCAAAACACAACGTGCACTTTGTGCGGAGTCTCTTTCTTGATCAGAAGAATGTCTCCTTCTGGACGTCCATCGTCTCACCCTTGATCACGCTCATCGTCCGTCCTCATCCTCATCATGCTCGCCTTCCGTGCGATTGCCATTGTTCTTATCTCTTCTGTAGCCTTTCTCTTGACGATTCGCAGCAGCGAGTCCGCCCGGTAATTCCTTTCAACCACGTTAGTCACGGTCTATGCACATGACTTTCTCAGTTTACCTTCCCCTTTCCCTTTTCATCCTCGCCGCCTCCCACCTTCATCACCTGTTTTCTACATGTCAGCTCTGCATATATATGCTCGTCACCCATTACGTACCTTCCCTAATGGTGGAGACCAGCGCAATGCGTAACGGTCGAAAACCGTCAGCCGCCCGCCATCATGTATGTCATCATCGCTGTCCTGTTCATCTATCAGACGTAGCGAATATATCTAAGGATTTTCGACATACTGAGTCTCTGTATGACGATATTTCCCTTTTATAGTCTGATTTTGCCATCCCTGCGCTTGCGATCGCACCTGTAGGCACCAACCCCTGCCCACGCAATGCCTCTGCCTGCCCGTTGTTCACTTACTATCTAGAACAGTATGCTGCACACTTACTTCGTCGTCGTACATCCTCTGAAGTGCTCGCACAAATTCTTCATCGTTGCTCCCCCCTAGCGACACAGGGTCAAGTCGCCCCCCCTTACTGCGAACGTTGATACCCTACGTCTGGTACGTCTGTCTTAAGCTCTCTGGACCTGATGTGTTGTGAACCCACCAGTTTTTCCGCTCTTTTGACCGCCTTATCTAACCCTTCAACAGCCTTCTCTCTTTGCAGAGCCGCATTTCACACCGCACGCTCCTCCCGCTTTTTGCAATTGCGAGATTGTACTTCAGAATTAATTTTTGGGCATGCGCCGCAAGCTCCTTTTGGTATTTGTTCGCCGCTGACTCCACCTCAGACAACATGTCCTTGACACGTTGGACCTCGATGTCCTCCAATAACCTCTTTGGCGTTGGCATCTGCAGAGGATACCACACTCGATTTGTTGTTGTACACTGTCCACGGCCAGGTAAGATCGTCTCGTCTTGTTTAAAGACTCCAGATCCTTACCACGGCATGCCATTGCCCAGCTTTCCCCTTCTTGTAGGAAAGGCCCAGCACTACACAACATGTCAAGCTCCCACACTGTATGCAGGTATTGTTACGGTTATTTTGATTTTCGAATATCGACAGAACTCACCACCGGGCGAATACGATACAGGGACTTGTTGCGCAACCAGCCCCCCTGGCTACTCATGATCTTACTGGGCGCATCCCCAGTTGTACTAGTCTATAGGGCTCGTTTCATCTTTGGCAGATCCAACCCTGCCACCATTTCATGTTCATCGTTTATTAGCTGACAGATGGCGTTCAACCGCCATCATTCCTATCTATCGTCTCAGATATATCACTCCATACTTATCAGACATTTGGGACTATAGCGTAGATAGTATCTGTGGCATCTGGGACAGACTTGACCCCTGAAACCTAGCGTAGTATAAAAACTCATGTACTTACCGTCGAGGCTCTTCAGCTCGACCTTGTTGTATAAACAAGAAGTCTTATACTCATTCTCAAACGTAGGAAACTACGCTCAGTATTTCTCACTCGAGCAATCGAACGACTAAGTCCTCAAAGTGCACACTGACTTCTCGGACTTAGGCGAGTCTTATATTCCATTCGACTCGCACTTGAACAGATTATATCCTCTAACGCGTATTGGATATTAACCGATCTCCTAAGGACTTCACTTAGGACCCGAAGGCATCTAACGAGTATTTGCCTTGCATACGGCGACGTGCCTACGTGCAGAAGAACGATCTATATTCGCGACTCGAATATACGAACGGGTATTCGACCCGTAACAGGTATGCGGCACGGAGGGCTTGCGCTGGTCAGCACCCTGTGCGCACAAGCTCTTTAGGTCTGAGGAATATGTTGACTTCCCCATCGTGTTTACCGGTGACGAAGGGTGATGGGTGGTGTGAGCGTGCAGGATCGTAGGTGAGCAACACCTCATGTGTCAAAAAGATTTGGGATCGGTTTTTGGAGATCGGCACAACGCCCTGGCACGAATGTAGAGCCAGATCAATTATTCCTCTGGGTTGTGATCTGATCATATGCTCACACACATGCTCATTGAATCCCTCAAATGTTCAGTATTTGCTACGCTCAGCTCCCAGATGGGATAGTTTCCTTGCATCGGCCACTACTTAATTGAAACTACATTGGCTAGAATGTATGTTGTGGTCACTGTGTACGTTTTACTTTTTTGCTGATGCTGGTGTGCCATTTTACGAGGCCGTCATACCATTAGACCCTCGGTCAATGAGAGATGGCCCTCACATACCTGTCATCTGATTTGACACACATGCGTTTCCCCCGATTTAGTGTGGCTCTTCTGTTACGGGTCGAATACCCGTCCGTATATTCGAGTCGCGAATATAGATCGTTTCTTCTGCACGTAGGCGTGTAGCTGTATGCAAGGCAAATGCTCGTTAGATGCCTTCAAGTCCTAGGTGAAGTCTCGTATAATATCCAATACGCGTTAGAGGATAAAATCTGTTCAAGTGCGAGTCTAATAGGATACAAGACTCGCCTAAGTCCGAGAAGTCACCGTGCACTTAGTCGTTCGGTTGCTCAAGCGAGAAATACTGAGCGTGGTTTCCTACGTTTGAGAACGAGTATAAGACTTCTTGTTTGTACAACAAGGTCGAGCTGAAGAGCTTCGACAGTAAGTACATGAGTTTATATACTACGCTGGGTTTTAGGGGTCAAGTCCATCCCAGATGTCACCACTACTATCTACGTTATAGTACCAAACGTTTGATGAGTATGTAGTGATATATCTGAAACGATAGATAGGAATGATGATGGCGGTTGAACGCCATCTGTCAGCTACTTGTTGTTATAGATGAAACGGTGACGGAGTTGGATCCATCAATGATGAAACCCGCCCTATCCACTAGTACAACCAGGGATGCACCCAGTACGAGTCACGAGTAGCCAGGGGGTTGGTTGTGCAACAAGTCCCTGTATCATATTCACCCTATGGTGAGTTCTGTCAGCGTTCGAAAAATCAAAATAATCGTAACATCAGCTCCCTCCTAAGCATTCGTCGTCCTCGACGAATTCTCCAAGCCCCCTCCTTCAGAGAGCCTCGGCGTCCTGTTCGTTGTAGATATTCCCGTTCCCGCTGAGGGACGGGGTCGTAGGAGTTCACCATATGAAGTGTTGGTGGCATTCATTCTGTCGATGACCTGGTTGATTGAGCCCACAAGTTCTGCAAATATAGTCGGGGCAGTCGAGGATCCAGTGGCTAGCGGAGCCACATTGCCGACAGGGTTGTTCTGGCGAGGGCCTCCGTAGGGAGGGGATGTCCTGTAGGTATTCGTTGTGCCGATATCGCCAATGATGGGCCGCTCGGTGGAGGTTCCGTGCCACCCATGTGGGTAGGGAGGTGGTGTCTCGTTCGTGCTCCCTCGCACCTCGCTCAAACTCCTCGTGGGTAATGCTCTGCACTGACGGAGATCGTCGAATAGGCGGTGTGCTATTTGCTCTTTGGTGTGGAGCTGGGGCAGCCCGAGGGCTCTCCGGGCGTGTTGGTGGTTCACGTCTCCCGTTGCCTCCCATACCAGGAATACGTGGCGTCGGGTCTCTAACTCCTGTTCGGCGGGCTCTCTGAGTCTTGGTAGGCAGTGGAAATAATACTCGATCGCGTTCCATAAAATCAAACGGCCGTGCAACTCGGCGTCGTTCGTCGGTGGTGAAAAAGCGGGCGGGTCGTGGCACGTATTCGGGTTGGTTGGGAGCAACGTGCTCACGATCCTCGAAGTCGTTGAGTGCGTGTCGTAATCGGGCCGTCGTGGTGGTGGCCAGTCTGTCAATAAGTCGGTCGGTGAGTAGCTCAAGTCCCTCCCTCTGTGCTCTGATCTGCCCCTCCATTCGGACGAGGTCCTCGGTGATGTTCTGATACGAGCTGTAGACATGGGTGAGATCCTGCGCGATGTCGAAGAGGGCCGTCCAGCCATCGGCTCGGCCAGCAAATGGTCCCTCGGCCCTGTACCAGAGGAGGGCGTGTCTGATCTGCAGGTGTTGGGGGGAGTACCTCCTCGACGGCATACCTCTCAGTCATCCTTCCCTGCGGCCCGCATCGTTGTGAGGGGTCGTGGCACGGCGAGGGAGCTGGTGGCGAGTCGTCGGCATACTATTACTGTTTGTCTTTCGAGTGTCGGGGTTGTCCTGAATCGTATCCTGTGGTAGTCTTTTATCAACTCCCTGGAGTGCTCCAAATTTCCTTCGTCTTCCCATGAGTTGTCGGCCGTGGCATAGCCCTTCCACTTGACGAAGTACTGATGCTTCTTTCCTCTCCATCTGTCAGCGACAATAGCTTCGACTTCCTGTCCCTTGATAACATCAGGCGGCGGCCGCAAGTAATTGGGTCCGTGTACACTCGTTTCTTTGAATGGTTTTAGTAAGGCGGCGTGGAATACGGGATGAATCTTCCAGCTTGTTGGTAGCTGTAGCCGGTATGTCGTGGGTCCCATCTTTCCTGTGATGGTGAAGGGTCCTTCCCTTTTTGGTGCCAGCTTGTTTGATTTGTATGGTATCGTTAGGTTCTTTGCGTCTAGCCAAACCTTGTCCCCTTTTTCAAGCTTCGGCAGTTCTCTGAGGAAGCGTCCTGCCATTCGTTTCTGGGCTAATTCATGTGCGATGAATGCCATCTTTCGCGCCTCTTTGATCTTTTTGATCCTATCGATTGCTGCCGGGACGTTTCCAACCCTGTCATAGTCTGGGAAGCCTCTCGGACGTATCCTAAGATTATTTTGAGTGGCACGGGTCGGGTTCCAGTCCTCCGGGTGTTGTGTGCGAATTCAACGTCAGGTAAGCGTTGTACCCATTGAAAGGGGTCGTTCATGCAGTAAATTCGGAGGTATACTTCGATTTGTTGGTTCATTCTTTCTGTTTGCCCGTCTGTCTGTGGGTGATAAGCCGTACTTAGTGCTGACTCCGTTCCTTGTAGCTTGCATAGTTCTTTGAAGAATTTTGATGCGAATTGTGGCCCTCTGTCTGAGATGATCTTTCGAGGGATGCCGTACTGTGAGTATATTTTTCGGTGGAATATCTCTGCTGCCCCTTCGCTTGTGATCGTCTTGTTACATGGGATGAGAGAGATTGCCTTCGATGGGCCATGGTCGACGATCACCATCATTGAATCGTACTTCCCTACCCTTGGCAGGTCGGTGACAAAATCGACCGAACATTGTGAGAAGGGGAGGGCGTCTTCTCGCGTCGGTATCGGTTGCAAAGGGGGTTTTGTTGGGTTTCGATCAGGTTTCATCTGTTGGCAGATGGCGCAGCCCCTGACATATTCCACTATTGTTGTTCCCATATCGGGCCACCAAAAGTGGGCCTTAACCTTTAATGCTGTCCCCCAGATCCCAGGGTGTCTGGCTGGGATTGAATCGTGGTATTTGGAGATGACGTCCCGTCGGAGGCTTTCGTCCTTTGGGACGTACATCCTATCCTTGTAGAGTAGCACCCCGTCTGTCTCCTGCCAGTCATCTGCCTTGGTTCCTGAGGGGAATTCGCCTTCATTGTTTAGTGCGCGGAGGGCCTGTTCCGCAGATTGATTTCGATCTCTGGCGTTCTTGATCCGATCGATGATTGGGATCTGGATCGCATGTATTACTAGCTCATTCAGGATCATTGTTATTCCCTCGTTGTCCCCTTCGCTTTCGTCAAGGTGGTACAATCTAGAGAGCGTGTCGGCCATGACCAACTTCTTCCCTGAGATATGCTGTAGTTTTAGATCGAACTGCGAAAGGAACAGATGCCATCTCGCTTGTTGTCGGTTTAGGCGCTGTGGGCTTCACCAGTACGTCAGGTTCTGATGATCGCTCCTGATCAAGATCCGATGCGGTGCTCCTTCGGATAGGTGCCGCCATTCTTCTAGCGCGCGAACTATCCCGAGTAGCTCCCGATCATAGATTTCGTAGTTCCGTTCTGCCGGTGTTAGGGATTGTGAGAGATATCCCACTGGTCGTTCGTGCCCTGTTTCATCTGTCTGTTTCAGTACCGCCCCTGTGGCATACTGGGATGCATCTGTTTCGAGGATGAAGGGTTTCTCTTTATCCGGTGTTCCCAGCACTGGCGCTGTTGTAAACGCCTTCTTCATGAAGTCGAACGCTTGCTGTTCCCTGTCCGTCCATTGGAATCCTGTTCCCGTGACGGTTTTCGTGAGGTCTACTAGCGGTCGTGCGTGCGTTGAATAATGGTCTATAAACTTTCGGTAAAAGTTCGCGAATCCTAAGAAGGACCTGACTTCCTTGAGATTTCGGGGAGTCGGCCATTCTTTGATTCCTTTGAGTTTCGCTGGGTCCATCTGAATGTTTCCTGGGGTGATAACCAGCCCCAGAAATTCAACCCTGTCGACGCCGAAGGCGCATTTCTCGGGTTTCACAAAGAGGTGATTATATCACAAGACGCGCTGCGGACCCAATGCAACGTGCTTATGAGTGGCATAATAGCCACTCCCCCAAAAGGGCTACGATAACAGCTCATGCTGCTATCAAGGGTCCAGCTATATCTGCAGTTCATATTCCCACGCTCGGCGCCTATTAGACACTCTATGGTGTAGGCCATGTATGCTGGCGCCACGTACGGGTAATGTACCCTAGTTATTGCTCCGTAACGTCTATGATATTATGCTTTCGCATTATCTGTGACATTACCCCCACTTCAAGGATTAACCGTCTCTGGTTAAGGAGATAACTTAGGCTGCATCAAGCCGCCCCCGGTACTAAGTATCACTTCTACTATGCTTTGTCATTGTGCCTGGTGAAGGGTACCCCCAATCCCTTATACCATTTGGCTTATGACGTGTGTGCCAACCTCTTGAAGGCCCGACTTACACCCTGGATTTTGGGTGCGGGTTAAGGCTATTTAATAGTAGTTTTTACCACGCAAGCTTTGACCAATCTTATCCCTTGATACCGGGGGTCACGTGGTGGGTACTTTTCCCTCAGCCGCCAGTGGTTCGGAAGCGCCCCAGGCAGTGGAAATATTTGCCACCACCCAGGTTCGAACCGGCAACCGGGTGAGCTGTTATTATATCACAAGACGCGCTGCGGACCCAATGCAACGTGCTTATGAGTGGCATAATAGCCACTCCCCCAAAAGGGCTACGATAACAGCTCATGCTGCTATCGAGGGTCCAGCTATATCTGCAGTTCATATTCCCACGCTCGGCGCCTATTAGACACTCTATGGTGTAGGCCATGTATGCCGGCGCCACGTACGGGTAATGTACCCTAGTTATTGCTCCGTAACGTCTATGATATTATGCTTTCGCATTATCTGTGACAGATTATCCACCAGTCTCTGGAGGATTCGCCGTTCTCGTTCCTTGTGCGTTTTCTCATCTGCTGAGAAAATGAGGATGTCGTCCATGTAGATAAGCACCCATCCTTCGAGGATTTCTTCGTTCAGGATTTCATTCATCATTGCTTGAAAAGTTCCTGGCGCATTGCATAATCCAAAAAACATAACCGTGGGTTCATATAACCCTCGATTTGTTTTGAAGGCTGCCTTCCATTCGTCTCCTGCCTTGATTCGAACGTTGTTGTATCCCGCTCTGAGGTCCATCTTCGTAAAGATTTTCGCTCCCTTTAGCTTTTCTAGGAGTTCCGAGATAAGTGGCAGGGGATAGACATTCTTTATTGTCCATTCGTTCAGATATCGATAATCTTGACATGGTCGTAATCCGTTCTCTTTCTTTGGGACAAAAAAGAAGGGCGACGCCATTGGGGATTTTGAAGGGACTATGAATCCCTTGGCCAGGTTTTCTTTCAAGAATTCGTCCATTGCCTGCTGCTCTTTTGGAGATAGCGCGTAGACTTTACAGTCTTTCGGCACAAAGTCGGGTTTTAATTCGATCGCATGGTCCCATGGCCTTGAAGGGGGAAATGCCGTTGCGGCTTCTTTGCTGAATACTTTAGCAAAATCTAGCAGGTGCTTTGGGACCATCTCCTCGATCGTTTTTTCTGGTTCGGGGGTTTTCTGCACGAATTCTTGGGACTTTGTTAATGCTTTCCTGACAGTATTGATGATTTGTATTTTCGTTCGGAATTTCCTCCGTGTTTCCCCTTTTCTTCCTATGATCTTAGGGGTATCTTTTACAAAGCGTCAAATTGCTTCATATTCTTTGGGAGTGTATAATCGCTGTGCTGTTTCTTCGTGTTGGTCTGTAGATCCGAACCCCTTTTCTTCCCTTTCTGTTTCGTCTAGGTTCTCCACCTTTACAATGTCGGGGGTAAGGTGTCGTTCGAATATTATCTGGGCTATTCGCATGCCAGGGATAATTCTGTGTGTTTTGTCTGAGTAGTTGAAGATGATGGCTCCAACGTCCCCTCGGTAGTCCGAGTCTATGACTCCGGCTTGTACTACCAGTCCATGCCTCAAGGTGTTGCCCGATCGTCCAGCCAACCTTCCATATGATCCCTTTGGAATCTTCATCTTTACTCCTGTGGATACGAGTTTCCATCCTCCTGCGGGGATCTCGGTTTCTTCCGCCGCATAAAGGCCGTATCCTGCTGCTTCCTGAGTTCCTCGAGTTGGAACTTTTCCGTCAGGGGCAATTACCATCTCGACCATATCCATTTGGATCGTGGTTTCGGGTTTTCTTTCCTCTGCCCCTAGCATCGATCGTACATCGACTGTTTGGTCTTTCCAGTCGATCGTGGGGTTTTCGTCTTTTGGCCATCCATACCCTAGAATCATATTTTCCGTGCCGATTGATCCTACGAGAAATCGGACCTTTCGTGTTTTCTGGGTTTTCGGATATCGCAGTGTTATGGTGGCTTCCCGATCTATTCGTCCGTCTTTGTTTTCTGTTCCGTCGACGTTTTTGACGATGATTGGGTTCTTCAGAGGTTGCGTGGGTACTTTGTATTTCTCCATCACTCTGCTGTGGATCAGGTTCGACATTGCTCCTGAGTCGATTAGTGCATTGCACTTCACGGGTTTTGCCAGCGTCATGATTACCGGGATGAAGAGGGATTGATTCTTCTCAAACAAGGTAATTACATGCGCTGCTTTTTCGGAGGGTAAGACCATGGGCTTCCCTCCTAGGCAAAATCCTGTTCTTCTACGAGCTGTGCTAGGAGCTCGGGGTTCTTGGCTTTCAGGGCCCTAATCGCTGTGACCGCTCTGTTCGCGGTGATGTATTCAGTTTCGACTTCTTCAATGCGAGCTTCTTGCTCGGCTTCTTCCTCTTCGGTTTTTCGAGTAGTCCGCCTGGGGCATGCTGACTTCTTTGGTTTCTTTGGGCAGTCTCGCGACATATGCCCTGGTTGATGGCAAGTGAAACATTTGCCTTTCTTGATGTGATCATCCCTTTCCTGGGTGGTCATTCGATCTACATCCATCGCGTTCGGATCTTTTGATGTGGTTGTCTGCGGATTATTGGTGCGTCCGTTATTCTGGTTTGGGGCTTGCAAAGCTTTTTTCTTGACAAACGGTTTATCGCGTTTCAAGAATATTTTGTACGTGTTTTCGTAGTACGAGGCAGCAGACTGCCACTCGTCAATGGTTGCTGGTAGCGGCCGTACACCGATGATGTATCAGGTCGTGTGTTTGGGTAACCCTTTTTCGAAGAGGGTTATGAGCAGCACGTTTCCGTCCGCACTGTATCAATCGTATTGGGCCTTCCTGGCCAAATTATTGAACTTGGTGATATAATCATCGATGTCCTTTCTATCCTGGGCTACGTCCAGGATTTTCTTCCGTGCCTTCTGTACTTCTTTGATGGCTCCAAAGGCCTTTTGAAAGTCTGCATCAAACTGCGCGAGACTAGGCGGGAAGAATCGTTTCGTCTGGGGGTCTGTGTAGACCTGGTGATAATTCTGTTTCCATTGGCCCGTTTTCCCCTTGTTCGAAATATAAGAGAGGATAAAGATCACTCTCTGAATGTCATTCTGGAACGACGTTTTGTACATCGTAAACCAGGAATTGCACTGGTTTATGAAGTTCTGCATGTCAGATCGTTCTCCATTGAATACGTCTGGAGGGTTGATCTTTATCATCGGGGGTCGATAGTACGGGTTCGGCGCCTGAGGTTGAGCTGGCGGCGCATTCTGTGGTGGAGGCCCTCCTCCTCCGGGGTTTCCTCCGCCCGGATATCCTGGGTTTCCTCCGGGGTTTCCTGGGTTTCCTCCAAGATTTCCTCCTCCGGGGTTCGCGGGGGTTCCTCCTCCGAGTCCGAAGTTTCCTCCCAGTCCTCCTCCGCTTGTATCTGCGGAGGTTCGTCCAAATAGGCCTGAAGGCCATGTTCCTGGGTTTGTTGTTCCCATTCCTCCGCTTGGGCTAGTCCAAGACGGATCTCCTCTGCTACCCATTCCGGGTGCGTTCTGTGGGGGGTTTCCAAAGAGGTTTGTTCCTCCAGCCATAGACCCAACCCCACCCTGCGTAAAAGCAGATATAAATCCTGGAGGGTCCTGTCCTCCGGTCTGGCTGTTATCTGTTCCTGTAAAGTTTCCAGGATTTCTCCCATCATCTCCGATGCGCTCAATTCCTGCCATTCCTGTGGCGCCCGAAGGCTGATTCGTATTTCCATCTGCATCGAAGGTTCTGTTGATGGTTTCGGTTTCGTTTTCGGTCAACACCGTTGTTGACATCGGAGGGATGTCTCCGAATCGTTTAAATGCTTCGCGCGTTATTTCCCAAGCGGTCGTTCCTGCGGAGGGGTATACTTCTACCCACTTCGATGCCCTATCTTCTCTGGGGATGACAACAATTCCTCCGCGGTTGCAGAAGGCTCCAATGGTATCAGTCCACTCGTATCAGTTGAGCCTGTAGACTCCCTGAATGTCCTCGGGCAAGAGTTCAATCAGTCGTGCTGGGAATTCTGGTCCAAATATCATGGGCCCTTACACCGTGGTAGGTGAGGGTGTGATAGGCTCGACCTTCTGTTACGGGTCGAATACCCGTCCATATATTCGAGTCGCGAATATAGATCATTTCTTCTGCACGTAGGCGTGTAGCCGTATGCAAGGCAAATGCTCGTTAGATGCCTTCAAGTCCTAGGTGAAGTCCCTAGGAGATCGTATAATATCCAATACGCGTTAGAGGATAAAATCTGTTCAAGTGCGAGTCTAATAGGATACAAGACTCGCCTAAGTCCGAGAAGTCACCGTGCACTTCGAGGACTTAGTCGTTCGGTTGCTCGAGCGAGAAATACTGAGCATAGTTTCCTACATTTGAGAACGAGTATAAGACTTCTTGTTTGTACAACAAGGTCGAGCTGAAGAGCTTCGACAGTAAGTACATGAGTTTATATACTACGTTGGGTTTTAGGGGTCAAGTCCATCCCAGATGTCACCACTACTATCTACGTTATAGTACCAAACGTTTGATGAGTATGTAGTGATATATCTGAAACGATAGATAGGAATGATGATGGCGGTTGAACGCCATCTGTCAGCTACTTGTTGTTATAGATGAAACGGTGACGGAGTTGGATCCGTCAATGATGAAACCCGCCCTATCCACTAGTACAACCAGGGATGCACCCAGTACGAGTCACGAGTAGCCAGGGGGTTGGTTGTGCAACAAGTCCCTGTATCATATTCACCCTATGGTGAGTTCTGTCAGCATTCGAAAAATCAAAATAATCGTAACATCTTCCTCCTACTTGTCCTACAGCGGCTGTCAAAGTGATCCTACACAACCATTACTTCTATCTCATTGGAGCAATGTGAAAACATTACCCATCATCCCCCAGTGCCCGTGCAGATGCCTTTAGCACTCGCGCACCTCTCCCCGCAATCATAGGTATCGTATCCGTCACTTGCTCTGCACTGATATTGGTCCCACGCTTGCCCCGTGTCAATTTCTTCTGCGCCGCTTTGCCCAATGCGCCCCTCGGACCACTCGCCTTCACTGCCACTTCCCCGGCACACTGCCTACCTGAGAATGCACGTAGAACCTCCTGGCTAGCTTCGCCAGCTGCCATCTGTACGTCTCCACCACTTTCTAAATTTCTCTGGCCCGTCCTATCAGCCATGTCATTGGTGCTGTGGCTGTTCTCGGTGGACGGCCTGGAAGCCGTGTCGATAGCGCATGTCACAAACTTACTTGTTTGTGAGGACCCTGGCTACAGGGGAGTCCTAACGCGCCTGACAAGGCGGTGTACTAGCCAACCAGCAGTGGGCACAGAGGCTACATGGGTAATGCACGCTCATTCCCTAGTGTATGCCGACATAGCTGACGAGTTCACAGACGAGTAAGACAAGAGAGGCCCCCGGGGCAGAGGCACATCACGCGCAGAGTAAGGAAGGGGCCAAAGCCCAAAGACTAGAATCTCAAAGATGAGGGAGTAAGCCCTCATTGCTGCAGTATAAGTACATGTGTTGGAACGCTAAGTATCTAGCCTGCCCTACAGACATGGCCTGTGCGCATGTAACGTAAGTGTGACCGTACAAGTAACGTAACATGTAACTATATGGTGACCTAGCATGTGAGTACCTGGCACGCACGCTGCCTGAATAGCGCGCGCCTACTGGGTCAGGTGATCCTGGAGGTAACTAGGGCGCGACTGAGAGGAAACGTAAAGTGAAGCGGGGCGCGCGCGCGTGCAGCGGCGCCCATACAACAATAGTAAGGGATGCTGGTACCCCCCAGGGGTGAACCGTGACAGCGCACAGCGCCTCTCCTCCATCTGTCGCCACGTCCAACTTGCCACCATCGTTGCCCTCTCCCTGCAGTATATCGCCCTCTGAACTGGTGACGTTGGACGCACCACTGCCGATGTTACTAGTGCCCTCACCGCTGTCTTCGACCTCCCAAAGGGTTGTCATCGTGTCCTTCCCTTTATTGAACTCCCCATCTCCACCGGCCTTTGTCGAATCTACCATTTCCGTTGTGTCTCCACTCTCCTGACCTCTATCCCCGCCAGTGTGCTGAATGCTGATGGCTGCTGGTCAAAACATTAGCTGGTGTTGTAGCGTTTTAGAAAAGCTGTCGTACGGTCATAGATGTCCTCTATGAAATTGAACCATTCATTACCGAGCTGAGGCGGCGAAATCTGCAACTGTTCTGCAAGGTGGGTAATGAAGTCTTTGCCATTGGACTGCTTGGCCGTCGTGTGGCTTGTCCCAGTGTGAGGTTAGCGCAAAGCCTTCGTGACGCAGGTTTAGGCTTACATGAGATCGCTAACGTTCCCCATTTCGTCCACACCGCCTGCCATGAACAGCACTACCCAGCCTAATTCTTCCTCAATCTGCTTGGCCAATTTAGCCAGGATCTCGCCTAGGTTTCTCACCTTTCTGTAATGTAGATATCGCACGAAATCGTCTGCAATTAAGTTCGAATGCGTTATGAAGAACCGTAACTTACTCGGCGCGTATGAATTCATTGTTGCCGTTGAACTCCACCTCTCTGTGCTCCTTGTTGGCTCTATCAGCCTCCTCTTGTAACCTGGCCTTTTCCTCATGGCTCAGGGTAGCATACTCCTCCATGGCAGCTTTCGTCCACTGAGCCCCCCTAATACCTTGCTCATGCCTTCTTCAGCGTGATCGGACACTTCACGGGAATACTCTCATTCTGCTTTCTTCTGCGCACCTTTATGCTTGCGCCAAACATCCCAGGCCGACACGTCCCATCACTCTGCGAACAGTGCCATTCCCTCAGTGATTTTTCTGCCTTTTCCTTTGCCCTTGTTAGGGCTACGGTGACGCACGAACCCATAGATGCGCTTATGGTGCAATGAGGTGTGAGTCTAAAGAACAAAATACATGGATGCACATCAGACAATTTCTTGAGTCACATCTCACACATTTCCCGCATTTCTGCAGGCCATTTGGTTTGTATTTCCCGAGTCGCAGCAGATTTTGCCAGGGCTAGTCAAGCTTGGAACTCAGCATCGGTCTGTTCCTCGTAGGGCTCCTTGCCGAATTCCTCCAGAAATTTATCGTAAATGAAGGTTGAGCAGGACTTGAGAGAAGCTGTCTTGCAATATATCTCGCGTACTGCGTTTGAGGTCCATTGCGCATTAAGAAACAAGAGCTCGCTGGCCCTCCAAGTATTGCCTCCCATGTTTCCAGGCTGGTAAGGTAATGCGTTAACCTTCAGCGCCAGGTTTTTTGCTATTTTCTGATGGCACGTGAGCTCAACCAAACAGATTACCCTTGACTCCGCAGGTCGCACGTACGGACCGATATCTATGCTAAGGCATGGTTGCTTGCTGTAGCGGTCAATGGGCCGTCTGCACTCATATCTGGAGTGGCAGCTCAACATGGAGCCATGGATGGATGCTCGCTTTCTTTTGCCCATGCATTGTACTGCCAGCCTTTGCACATGGATGGGCATCTCAACATTGTGCTCATTCTCACTTTCCTTTATTACCAATGGACACAATGTGTATGCGACTAGTATACAAATTCCGGTCCCAGATGCACATTGACATATTGGAAAGTTGGCAGAACGCTGCATAATGCAAATACGGCGCACACACTGACGCTTATCAATCTCCTGTCCTGGACATCCGTGTTCCCCCAAATGGCATGCCGGTGGAGCAGCTTGTGGCAAACGCAGATTCCCCTATGAATAAAATTTTCATCAACATTAGAACTGCTTTTGACGTGCGGGAATTGACTTCGTTAATCACCTGTCCAATCGTGTCAAGTACGTACTTAAAACTCAATGCCTCATTGTGAACCGTTCAGCATTGTTGAATGCCCACTCCTTTGCTGCATACAACTGTCTGAGCTACACTGTGCGATCAATTACCCTCCGTCGAGTTCACCTACTCACAAATTTGCGTTGAGGAGACTGTCTTCTACGACTAAAACCCACGCTCGTTTTTGATAGACGGACGAGTTTCCGTTTCCGCTGCACGTCGTCCCACCGCTCGTCAGTCCCAAATCGCTCTCCGTCCGCCTCACGTAGACCTACAACCGCTCGAGGAGCAGTCATCGGTCGAAGAGTGACCGCTCTAGGGGCAGCCAGTTCGCGTCTTCGACCTACAACCGCTCATGGAGCAGTTGTCGGTTGAAGAGTGACCGCTCTAGGAGCAGACAATCGGATTGGAGGGCGACGACCGCTCTAGGAGCAGTCGACAGGGTGCTGCGACTTAGAACCACGGGTGGCCGCCCCCCATTTTGAGGCCACTCTAAGAGCAGCGATGCGGTCAGCATAAGACAGGGAGATTGCACGCTTACCTCTTAATACATCGCGCACTGATGACATTCTCACACTCAAAATTCTATTGCACGATCGACACCGTAGTTTGTAGTCACACACGTGATGAGATAACGATCTCCTATCGTATCTCATTGCACCCTCCACGTGTCCTATAATAGTCTAGCTCCACCATTCTCCAGTACTCAAGCCCGACAATGACAGGTAAGCGCACAATCTCCCTGTCTTATGCTGACTGCATCGCTGCTCTTAGAGCGGCCTCAAAACGGGGGGCGGCCACCCGTGATTCTAAGTCGCGGTGCCCTGTCGACTGCTCCTAGAGCGGTCATTGCCCTCCAACCCGATTGTCTGCTCCTAGAGTGGTCACTCTTTGACCGACAACTGCTCCTTGAGCGGTTGTAGGTTGAAGACGCAAACTGGCTGCGGTCATTTCATGTGCGGTCACATAACTTGCTCGCGCCTTTGCTGCAGAGCTGAATAGACATGAAATATAGCGATATGGAGGCAAATTCATGCAAGCGACCACCGCAGCTGACCACGACCCCTCCTCCACTGTCACCTGCGAGGATCTTCACTAATCACCACGAAATTTTGGAGGCCGTCCAACCAGTTCTCAGCTGGCCAGTTCGATACACAGATTGTCGCGTGTTAACTCGATACCCAGGCGCTATCCAGGATGGCAATGATTATTACGTGTCATCCCCAAACATGAACTTCATGCCTCAGCTTCCAATACATGATCCAACGTGGGAATTCGGTTACTTTGCAGATGGCATGCTTGGGCCATTTGAACTAACGAAATGGCCTCAGACTTATGACCAGATCGAACCGCATCTTCTAGCAACCCCTTTCAATCCTGCTATTCTCGCAAAACTGGAGACTCCTCTTGTCAATGAAGCTCACGAGCTGTGGCAATACGTAGACCCACAAGCCGCATGGTTCCCGTTTGCACACACCGATGTTCGGGTATTTCACAATCAATACTTAGACAATCCGTTTATCTGATCCCTACAGGTTTCTGCATCTGTCCCGAGTGCAGATGTGGGAACCTTGCATACCTTGGTGGTGCAGCGCTTGCAGCGCACCGTGATGGAGGCATGTGCAGTCACCGAAGTAGTGATCTTGAAACACTACCCGACCCAAGAAAAGGATCCGTACGAGACGAAGGTTTGGAAGGTTAAACGATCCGCTTACGCACATCGGCTATGCGCAACGTTGAAGCGCGCGCTGCACAAACTCAGCGAGGTACCCATGACCACATTCGATTGTGCTCTGTGGTTCCGTGAAGTTCAGCATCTTATTCTTGAGGTCCAAGGCTGGTGTACATATACCGATGTGATATTGCCACGTCTCAGCATTAGCGAGTTCACAGCTCTTAGAGTCTTACCACTTCGTGGCGTCTTCTCTGCACATCCTGTGATTGTCGAGACCATGTATTGCATTGGAGTCCCGGTCTGGTATGTGCGACCACTTTTTACCCTGACAGATGCGATGTGGGTTGGGTGTGTCACCGATATTCTCATGGCATCAACATGTTTTGACCTACGAGATGAGATGAAACATGGAGAGAAGCTAATTCAAGCACCTGCATGGCGGCGGACGGATTTGTTGGATATTGCGTCAGAGAGTTTATTACACCATTTGCGATGATACTCCCTCAGCAGTCAGCCGACGTTACGCGTTATACAAACATCTGTCATCGACGAGGACAACCAAACATCAGATACTGTTCAAACAGTTACCAGCAATGGCGATGGAGGTATGACGTTGCCATGAAGCTAGCCATTCCTTTTGTTGAGCACATTCCACAAATAGAACGCCCCAGCAAACGACCAAAGACATCAAAGTCGAAAGAGCCAGTGACATCATCCATGACCCAGGCCTTGTCCCAGAACGTGAGATCAGTGGATGATGGCTGAGAGCCCGGAATGAGCAGCTGCATTGATGGCTGAACCACAATTGCACATCACGCATCCCATGAAACCGCTCCTATATGTCTTGCCTCCTGTCCACCTCTTCTACTCAAGGTCTCCCATTATGGGGTCTGAGGTGCATAATTGGCTTCGCATTCACCAATGGTGCCTGATCAGAGCGATCAATCTGCCGCTCCACAGCAAAACATTGATGACAACCCTGTTGGAGCGCACAATCTGTCGCGCCGACACTGCGCGGCCCCGCCCGCATCAAGGACCGACTCAGTACGTTTATAGTGTCTGTGCCTTTCACATTCCGGATCGATACGTTTTTTGTGGCGTCCCTTAGCTACCGTAGTCCTTATCTGGTTACTCAGCTGCCCACTACTGTTTTACCGCCTTTCCGTTTCGTCCCGCACGTTTCGCTGGCACCGTAGAGTACTTATACCGCTGCCTGCATCCGCTGACCCTCAGTCTTGCACTCTTGCCCGAGCGCACCGTACTGAGGGTAAGCACAATACCATTACGTCGCACTATGTTCGTTACATTGATTGCACTCCTGTATTTAGACATACGTCGTCTACCTACAGGTACAGATATATTAGTCTTGCACTCTTGCCCGAGCGCACCGTACTGAGGACATACGTCGTCTACCTACAGGTATTCGCCGTAACACGCACGCGCTCTCATAGGTTATGAGCCCTGTGCGAGGCCTTAACTAGCAAGACTCATCGCACAGGAAATTCCCGTTCTAGTTTCTTTCCACTTGTCGCTATCACCCGCAGCACCATGTCGTCGTCGTCCTCGCCGCCCCTGTCCGACTTCATTAGCGGTTTTGAGAAGCTCGATCCGAAAGGCAAGAATTGGCTCGTGTTCGAGCAGCAGTTCACCATTGCTGTTCGTCACAAGGAGGCCTGGGATCACTTTGATGGGTCGTCCAAGAAGCCAATCGCGGCTGACCCGGACAAGCCCACGAAGGCAGAGAAGGATGCCATTGCGGGGTGGGAGAAGAAGGAGAATACCGCCCTCTATCTGCTCACGCTCAAGGTCGCACCTGGGACGTATGCCAAGTATAAGCGCAAGGGTACGGTTGCCGACGTATGGACTGGCATTGTAGCCGAGTTCTCCAGCAAGTCCCTGCTCGCCCGCTCGAACATGCGTCGTGACTTCCTCAACATGCGATATGTTCCCGGCTTGGACCTGCACTCCGAACTTGATCGCCTTCGCCTCGCATACGAGAACCTGCTCACCTTTGACATCGAGATTCCGGACAACGAGTATGCCTCTGTCGTCATAAATTTCCTGCCGTCCGAGCTCTCCGCATTTATCTCCCAGATTTCGGCACAGATGAAGTTGCAGCTGCACCTCAGCTCACAGTCTTCCGGTGGTAGTGCAACACCAGCTAGTCCAATAGATCCTGATAAGCCAGTCATCGATCCAGAGCTCATGATGGCCATTGTCTTGGAGGAGTGGGACAGGCGGGAAGCGGAGCGGAAGCCGAAGGGCAGAACGAAGGAGACCGGCGTTGCAGCCATTGCCGTGTCGACGGAGAAGCCCAGGAAGCCGAAAGGGAGAGGTCCACGGAAGCCTGTTGGAGAATGCTGGAACTGCGGTGGAAAGGGCCACAAGGAGGCCCAGTGTCCGAGCCCGAAGGCTGACGATAAGAAGGGCAAGGATGCGCAGCAGAAGGATGGTGCCCGCCCAAGCACAAGTGCGAACACGTCCAAACCCGCAACTGGCTCTGCAAATGTAGCTGCGACTGCGCGTATCAGTGCACTTGATGCCGTCGCCGGAGCATGGTCTACAATGCCTGCTCGCATGTTCCGTGCACCTGTGGAGACCGATAGCGATGCTGAGGATGAGCTCTACTCTGCCGCTGGAGACTCCGACTATAGCGATCTCACAGAGAAGTCTTCGGCAGACTCCATTCCATCCCTGCATACTGTGTCTGACTCGAGTGCTGTTTCCACTGCCGAGACATCGAGTGCGGACCATGAGGGCGAGGAGGACGAGTCCTTGCCCATGCCGGAGCGCGTTCCGTTATCGGAGCGGTTGCAGAATGTGACCAATTGGGTCGCACACATGTTGGGGTTGGAGAGCGAGGGTGACGACCCTGCTTTACTGAGCGCTGCTGCGCTAGTGCCCGATGCTGCCACTGCCGCAGCGAACCAGCCTGTCGACTTGTACGACTCCGGCGCAACACATCACATGTCCCCTTATCGTGACGACTTCACCAGCTTTCGGGAGATGCCTGCAAAGTCTATGAGTGCTGCCAATCAGCAGCAGTTTCATGCCACGGGTGTAGGTGAAATGATCATACCTGTTCCGAACCCACCGCAGGACGCTACACGCATCAGATTGATGGACGTCCTCTACACGCCGGCTCTGGGGTTCAACCTCGTCTCGATTGGGCGGATTGACGACGCAGGTTATACAGCAACCTTCGCAGCTGGACGATGTGTTATTGTCAATGCGGAAGGCACCACTGTGGGCCAGGTACCCAAGACACGCGGCCTATACATGGTCGTGCGAGATCGCAGCCATTGTGCTGCTAATGCAACGTCAGCCAAAACCGAGAAGCTGACGGAGATGGAGGCTCACCGTCGTTTTGGACATATCGCAATCCGGGCAATTCGCGAGTTGATTTCCAACGGTTTTATCTCGGGCGTGGAGCTTGTTTCATCGCCAGAGCAGGAATTGCATTGTGAAGCTTGCGTTCGTGCAAAGTCGACTCGAAAGCCTGTGCCTAGGGAGCGCGAAGGAGAACGTGCCACAGAATTTGGCGAGGAGGTTCATTCCGATGTCTGGGGACCTTCGCGCATTGCCACCCTAGGCGGTCGCAGGTATTATGTCAGTTTCACGGACGACAAGACACGCTTCACCACACTCTACCTTCTCAGAACCAAACGCGAGGTTTTTGAGACGTTCTGTGCATTCGAGGCATGGCTCGAGCGGCACCACAATGCCCAGATCAAGTTCCTCAACACGGACCGTGGAGGCGAGTACCTGAGTGAGGAATTCCGGAGCCACCTCGAGCAGCGAGGCATTGAATCGAAGTTGTCGGTTCACGATACATCTCAGGAGGCCGGGGTGTCTGAGCGGCTGAATCGGACCCTGATGGAGAAGGTTCGGGCCATGCTTATCGCCTCCGGCCTGCCGCGTTTCCTGTGGGGCGAAGCTGTCATGCATGCCGTATGGTTGAAGAATCGCACTTCGACGAAGGCCCTTGGTGGGCGGACACCTTGGGCAGCTGCCACGGGGGCTGTTCCTGACATGAGCGGCATCCCTGAATGGGGATCCAAGGCCTGGGTGCATGATACCAGCGATGGCAAGGTCGGCGAGCGTGCAAAATGCGGCCGTTGGGTCGGATTTGATGCACAGAGCAAGGGCCATCGTGTTTACTGGCCGGAGCGTCGGTCAGTAACTGTGGAACGTAACGTGCATTTCACGGTGCCGGACTTACCCCCTGCTCCCCTGGACGACGCTGTCGAGCTTGAGGGGGAGGAGAGCAGCGGCGAAAACGAGCCCGCCACGCCGCCGCCTGGGACTGTAAAAGAGCCGATTAGCGATTCTGCCAGTGAGGCGGACGACACAGACATACCTGACGTCCCTCCTCAACCTGCTGACCTCCTGCCTGCACCTGTGCCGCCGTCTAGTCGGCCCACTCGAATCCGCAAGCCGTCTGCGAAGCTCAAGGCCATCCTAGCCGGTGAGAGCGCCACCCAGAAGCCGCCGCGCGGCGTAGTCATGCCAACCGTACCGGATGAGGCCCAAGACGAGCGAGCCGTAGAGGATCTCTTCACAGAGGAGATCAATGGCGTCGCAATGGCGGCGCAGATGGCGGATGTCGAAGGACTGGACCCCCGCTCACTTGAGGAGGCAAGGCGGAGACCTGAGTGGCCGCGGTGGGAAGAGGCTATGAAGGAGGAGCTTGAGGCGCTCGAGGCACATGGGACCTGGCGTCTAGAGAAGCCGCCGCTGGGTGCTAACGTCGTCAGCTGCCGATGGGTCTTTCATGCAAAGAAGGATGCCTCTGGGAATGTGTACCGATACCGCGCGCGGCTGGTTGCGCGTGGGTTTTCGCAGGTTCCGGGTGTCGACTTTTTCGACACCTATGCCCCTGTTGCGAAGACTGCGTCAATTCGCACCGCACTCGCATTCGCGGCGCGGCATGATTTTGAGGTGCACCAGCTCGACGTCAAGAGTGCTTACCTCAATGGGGAGTTTGAGGAGCACGAAGCCATTTGGATGGCGCAGCCTCCCGGAGCTCAGCTGACGAAAGATAAGACCCTAGCACTGCGGCTGCTGCGGCCGTTGTACGGGCTAAAGCAGAGCGCGCGGCACTGGCATAAGAAGCTCCTGCGCATTTTGCAGGAGAAGCTCCGCATGTCGCAGTGCGATGTCGACCAGGCCGTCTTTTTCCGTGCAGATGGCGCTGACCTTATCGTCATAGTTGTCCACGTCGATGACCTGACAGTGGTTGCCTCGACTATAGCCCTTATCCTGGAGGTGAAGACCAAGCTGCGCGAGGCCTTTGAGATCTCAGACGAGGGTGAAATCCACTGGATTCTGGGCTTTGCCGTGGAACGCGACCGCCCAAATCGCCGTCTCTCACTCTCACAGACCGCCTACATCGAGTCCATCATTAGCCGCTTTGGACTTGAAGATGCGAAGGCCGTGTCGACCCCCATGGATCCGCATGTCACTCTTACTACTGCACAGAGCCCTTCCACCACTGCCGAGATCGCCGCCATGCGTCACATTCCATATCGCGAGGCTGTAGGCTCCCTCATGTATGCGTCACTTGGGACGCGCCCCGATATCACGTACGCTGTCTCCATCCTTTCGCGTTTCTCTGACAACCCCGGCCGTGCACACTGGGAAGCCGTCCGCCGTGTTTTCCGATACCTGTCCGGGACGAAACACCTCAAGCTGACCTACGGCGCATCCTCTCTTGACCTCGTTGGCTACACAGATGCTGATGGATCCATGCATGAGGATCGCAAAGCCATCTCCGGCTACGCGTTTTTGATTGATGGAGGAGCTGTGTCCTGGAGCTCGAAGCGACAGGAGATTATCTCACTGTCCACTACTGAGTCTGAGTATGTTGCCCTCACTCATGCCTCAAAGGAAGCCCTCTGGCTCCGCTCGCTGATTGGTCAGATTTTTGCTCCCTTCGTTGACCCGGTGCCGATGAATTCGGACAATCAGTCGGCCATTGCTCTTGCTCGCGATAATCAATATCATGCTCGCACCAAGCACATCGATATCCGTTTCCACTTCATTCGCTGGATCATTGAGGAGAAGAAACTTCGCCTCGTCTATTGCCCCACTGAAGAGATGGTTGCCGATGCATTGACGAAAGCGCTGCCCTCTCCGAAAGTGAAGCACTTCGCGTCCGCGCTTGGTCTGCTCTAGGATTGAGGGGGAGTGTTGGAGCGCACAATCTGTCGCGCCGACACTGCGCGGCCCCGCCCGCATCAAGGACCGACTCAGTACGTTTATAGTGTCTGTGCCTTTCACATTCCGGATCGATACGTTTTTTGTGGCGTCCCTTAGCTACCGTAGTCCTTATCTGGTTACTCAGCTGCCCACTACTGTTTTACCGCCTTTCCGTTTCGTCCCGCACGTTTCGCTGGCACCGTAGAGTACTTATACCGCTGCCTGCATCCGCTGACCCTCAGTCTTGCACTCTTGCCCGAGCGCACCGTACTGAGGGTAAGCACAATACCATTACGTCGCACTATGTTCGTTACATTGATTGCACTCCTGTATTTAGACATACGTCGTCTACCTACAGGTACAGATATATTAGTCTTGCACTCTTGCCCGAGCGCACCGTACTGAGGACATACGTCGTCTACCTACAGGTATTCGCCGTAACACGCACGCGCTCTCATAAACCCCGCAGTGGCGCATCGTGCTGGATGGGAAATACTGGTGGGTTCCTCTCGACCGACTAGGTGACATGCATCCTAAGTCTACCTCCACCGAGATCCAAGCCCTCCCCCTCCCACCCCTTGCTGAACACCACGACCAAAACAAAAAAGCCGACCGACGCTCTCGACAACGTTTAGCGGATCGCATAGACATTAATGTCACATTCGGGGTGCACGGAGGGTTCACCCCTTATGACCCCACTCTCGACCACTCAACGTGGGGTGGACGTGTTATCAGCCACGATGAGGCTGATCGTGATGAACAGCTTTGGGCCGAGATCACTTGGGAGCTATCGGTTATAAAATTTCGATGGGAATTGATCACGGTGGACCGCCGGCTGGTCCCGGGCAAATATGTTGACGATGCCACTGCGAGTAACAGGCAGATGGAGGTCACACTGATTGGCAGGTGAGATGTCCAGGGGTATTCCAATGGGGTCGCATACTCCAAGACTGGCCCTTGGGCAGCAGTTTGTCTCTGCCCTCTGAGGCAGGCATCGAGGAGAAGCCTTTCCAGATGTTGGAACATGACATCATCCTCTTTTACTGCCGTTCGTTCCATCACGAATAAGGTAGGCTGCCCATTGTTCCATTATGTGCGCCGGGCTCCCTGTTACGACACCGATGATCTTAGACAACAAAACCTCCAATTGCATGTAATACGAGTCTTCTGTCGAAATATGTAGATCATAGCACGCAGTGACGGATGTAAGTACAAAGGGTCACCGGGAAATGTATGATAGCTTGTGCAACACAAATCTGAACCTTGTACTCCTCCATGTTGCCCACAAAAGGCAACGATCCCAGGTTTGTCAGTGGCCATTCTGTGTCTAAGACCTCCATGGGGGGTGTATACCCATTGAGTTCCTGCTACCGAACATAGGGCTCTGAATTTAATCACACCTGATACCAGCGCACAACAGTGTATTGCCTGCAAATCACCAAACCCGGTAATGTCTTTGGCTGTGCGTGCTGCTCTCGATTGACACATCATTTATCAGTCGTGTACATACTATATCATATCGGATTGTCTATACCTGCAAGAACTCATCACAGTGCCTCGTAGATTACACCGTCATCCTGTATATTTGGTTATATATACCATGGATACTAGCAGGTGGTGTTCATCAATCACATTAGACCAGAGTAGGCGTGGCTTGCATCCCTCCTCGGCCGTCCTCCACAATGATTCCAGCCACCCAGGCGAAGGTTTCGGTTTCCTGGGTAGTCATTCACCATCACGTTGCAAGCACGTGATCTTCCACCAATTGGAACCCGTGATTGGAATACCATTAAACTTATCGTCATCACATTACAATCAGTGCTAACCCATTGCAACGGCCCGCGTTTTACCGACATTATCTTATAGTTGGAAAAACTGAGCGCGCCTATTCCTTAGCGTCCTCTGAGTTGGCGCCAATCAATGATTCACAATCATCAATCATACGACGCAGATCCATTTCCTTCGCAAGATCACCTCACGCCACATCCCTGACTCAGCTGTCAAGTGTGTCATCTGCGAGGCTCCACGGCCGAACGGTCCGTCCCAGGCGTCTCCCTCCCCTGCATCTTCCTCTCCATCGTCTGGTCCCTCTGCTCCGTCGCCCGCCCCCTCTGCTCCGTCGCCGCCACCGCCAGTTTCCAGATTTGACTGGGCTGCTGCTGGTCTGGCGCCACCATCTGCGACATCTGATTGGGAATGTTCTATCTGCATGGTCCGGAACAAGTCCAGCATGCAACAGTGTATTGCCTGCGAATCACCAAAACCATGAACAGCCACAATATTTTTTGGCTGTGCGCGCTGCTCTCGAATGACGCATCATTTATCGGTCGTGTACATACTGTATCATATCGGATTGTCTGTACCGCAAGAACTTCATTACAGTGCCTCGTAGATGACACGGTCATCTGGTACACTTAGTTATATACCGTAGCTACTAGCAGGTGGGGTTCATCAATCGCATTAGACTCGGAGTAGGTGCGGCTTGCATCCCTCCGCGTTCTCCTCGGCCGTCCTCCACGACCCGAGACACATCCTCAGTAACTTAGTCTTCAGCTACCTAGATGGGTAGCCATTCACAATCACATTACGACCATGTGATCATCCACCAAGTGTAATTGCCAACTGATAAGCGATGATGGGAATCTCCCGCGTGGCCCGCGATTGGATTACTACTAATCTTATCATCAACGCATTACAGTCAGTGCTAGAGCGCTAGCCCATTGCAGCCCGGTTGCAATCGGCCCACGTTGCAACGGATTTTGATCACAGATGTAGCGGACATATCCCCATGACATCTTCGTGGGAATGCTCGTGCGTATTTTGGCATGCATGCTTCACTGCGCTATTCGCCGCTTCACCGCCTGCACCTGCCCCTCAAGCGGTCCACTGCCAAGGAATACTGCTCCTCGAGCGATTTTCTCCAGGCAGCAATATCCCTCACCGCAGAGCGTCTACTGCTCCTAGAGCAGGGACGTATATCCATGTCGTGCACACTGCTCCTAGAGCGGTGCCCGCTACAGTTTAGCTCGTGCGCTGCCCCTAGAGCGGCGTAAGTTAAATGTGGACGTGTGCCCTGTACGCCAACAGTGATGATCCCTGTGAATGGCCGGAGTATGCACAGGTGACTTACCTCGCTTGGATGGTTGTTGCACAGTGGCCAACAGAGGATCGAATTCCATAAAACAAGAGCCACTTCTGCGAAGGCATGGTCTCCCCAGCTCAATGTGGTGCGCATATCAAGACTCCAATAATACTAGAAGTGCCCAGTACTGCTGCTACAGTGTCAGCGTGCATCAATGAGGAGGGGGTAGCTAGGCACCGCAGCATGCAGGTGCGGAAAGTCTGGGCTCGTCAACGAGGAGAAGACGGGTGAGTAACTGCCTACAAAGCGTACGGGATGTATCCAACTGTCAATGATAGGAATGTGATCATCTCAGCACAGGCCCCACAAAAGGAGGCTGCGAGCACGCAATAAGCAGCGTATCCTGATATTAGATAGCCTGGCAAAGGGGTCCCTGCATACACACTTTGCACCCGCCAGATCTCTGAACAGTAATCACAATCTATTACGACAACCTGCAGGCGAGCTGCTGGAGTGCATGGCAGTCGATGTTGTTGGCCATTTGAGATACAAGCAGCTCTCGGCGTTCAAACGTATACGAGGCACACTCTCATATCTCATATGAGCTAGATGTGGGGTCATTGTGACATAATCAATTACGATGTCTTAGATGGATATGTGTTTGCCGCAAACTACCCCAAATTTTGCGGAAATAGGGGTGTCCCTCACAGGAGGCTATCACAAGACGCGCTGCGGACCCAATGCAACGTGCTTATGAGTGGCATAATAGCCACTCCCCCAAAAGGGCTACGATAACAGCTCATGCTGCTATCGAGGGTCCAGCTATATCTGCAGTTCATATTCCCACGCTCGGCGCCTATTAGACACTCTATGGTGTAGGCCATGTATGCCGGCGCCACGTACGGGTAATGTACCCTAGTTATTGCTCCGTAACGTCTATGATATTATGCTTTCGCATTATCTGTGACATTACCCCCACTTCAAGGATTAACCGTCTCTGGTTAAGGAGATAACTTAGGCTGCATCAAGCCGCCCCCGGTACTAAGTATCACTTCTACTATGCTTTGTCATTGTGCCTGGTGAAGGGTACCCCCAATCCCTTATACCATTTGGCTTATGACGTGTGTGCCAACCTCTTGAAGGCCCGACTTACACCCTGGATTTTGGGTGCGGGTTAAGGCTATTTAATAGTAGTTTTTACCACGCAAGCTTTGACCAATCTTATCCCCTGATACCTTACGGTTATAGAGGGGCCCCATGATACAGGGGGTCACGTGGTGGGTACTTTTCCCTCAGCCGCCAGTGGTTCGGAAGCGCCCCAGGCAGTGGAAATATTTGCCACCACCCAGGTTCGAACCGGCGACCGGGTGAGCTGTTATTATATCACAAGACGCGCTGCGGACCCAATGCAACGTGCTTATGAGTGGCATAATAGCCACTCCCCCAAAAGGGCTACGATAACAGCTCATGCTGCTATCGAGGGTCCAGCTATATCTGCAGTTCATATTCCCACGCTCGGCGCCTATTAGACACTCTATGGTGTAGGCCATGTATGCCGGCGCCACGTACGGGTAATGTACCCTAGTTATTGCTCCGTAACGTCTATGATATTATGCTTTCGCATTATCTGTGACAGAGGCTAGCATCGAACGATCTCTTTGGGTGCTTGCACCCATCCTGGCAGTGGGCCTTCCAATCACGTCCTCCCTATATCTGTGCTCAAAAATGTCTACGCGTGCGTGAGGATGCAGATCAACCTCGTATTCTAGCCAAACACGTGCACACAAATCAGCGGACAACGGACGAGGCTTGAAGCACACCAAAATGCTCGACCCCTTTGCCAGCTTGAAAAAAACAGACAGTCCCGCAGGAGGCAGCAGTTCCTCCAGTGACCCAGAACTCACACTGCAAGAAGAATATCTCGAACTTGAGCAAGAGTCTCAGGACCGCGGCGACATCGACGATGTACTGCCCGCAACCATAGACGGGGACGGCACATTAACCGACGAGGAGGAAGGGGACAAGGAACAGAATGACAAGGTCAGAGACACACACGAAGGCTCGTGGATTAGCAATTCGACGGTAAGACTACAGATACCTCAGCCACATAATCTTATGCAGCTTGTGCTCTTAGCCGCCAAATGTGAGGGTGTCTGTATTTCTCAAAACCTGGGCGTCGAAGGTCCTCAATATCATATTCTGGCGTGAAGTTGGGCCTGCTACCGGGATAGCCTGCACTGGCTGTTCAAGCAATCACCCCGGGACGGCGCAGTATCATTGTTGAGATTGCTACCACCCCCCTGTCCTATGTGCGTCCTACACAATAAAGCAACACACGCACTCTCCATTCCATCATTTGGAGAAATGGAATACAACAACGTTGATTTGGGAGCGGACCACGCTTGTGGAGACAGGTTTGATAATCGCACTGGGACACGATGGTGGGAAATGCTCCAGCAACCAAGCGAACGCTTCTGTGGTGACTGTTGTACATGAGCACGGCATTGAGACGATGCGCATGCATTACTGTGCATGTCGCTTACCTGACAAGCTTGAGCCCACTGCTCATGCCCTTCAACTGGCTGAATTCGGTCTCTATCCTGGCTCTTGGGAAAAGCCGCGGACCACGTTCACTATGCACGTCATGAGAGATTTTCACCTACTTTCGTTGCAAGCTCAAGTCAGCGCAAAGGATTTCATCACATACCTGTGCAGAATGACGGACAACGTTTGCCCGGACTCAGTACCGGTGAGTGGCTGCAGCCAGTTTGTCTTGTGTCACAGATTTTACTGGGTCTTCATACCTAAAAGACTCGTGTCTGGGATTATATTTCGCATTTTACGCCTTAACTATCACATGCCACATGGGCGCTTAAGCATCACATGATAGTTTCCTTATGGGGCTACAATATTGCTTATTTGCATGTGACCGTGAGAATAGCTTAGATAAGCTCTACCACGGTACCAGATCATATAACTGTATAGTTATAAGCCACCCAAACCTTGCCTAGGTTAGGTACACATGACCTACACGGTCACATGATAACCAGACGCGTCTTGACACGCTACTAATCTGATTTACATCAGCGGTCCGGGCAAATGCACCTGACCTGCTGACTAATGTTTGTTGCCACAAAGCACAAACAAGGACCTACCGTCCAAAGCACATACATGATTGGGCCGCTCATTACCTGGCGCCCAAACAAACGCGCGCTTGCCATTACTGGCTTGCGCACAGGCCGTCTAGCTTTAGGGCAGACCATTACTGGTCGTTGCAACCCATGTATATAAGCTTGACCTCTAAGGTGTAGTTGCCTTAGAACTATTCACTTCGTCAATTAGTCCAGCCACTACTAAGCTTGACTAGTCCCCTTTTCTGGCCTACTAACAATCCAAGTAAGTCGCCAGAAAGACTTGTGATATCTTGACTGAGTTGAATCAACATGGTCAGGACCGCTATCGCGAGTTCCTCGCATCACAGCGCAAATTCATATACCTGCAAGCCTGCAAGTGGGCCGGGGAACAACCGAGCATGGAGATGAAGCCAAGATGTCTGGCCATGATATGTCCCACCTGCCCGCAGCCGGGAATCAACATGGAACCCAATTGGAAAGGTCGAGACTGAGGTGACGAGTAAGACAGAGTGTCGTAACTAGTGATAAGAATACTGAGCGCATCGCAGATTTCTGGATTTGCTGTTTCACAATGTGGATGGTAATTTCCATCAGAATATGAGAGCAAAACCAGGAGACGACCTCGACTATGCAATGACCAAGGGCGCGTCCTACTTTGCGAATGAGGATGAATTCACTACGTTCCAATCATCATTGGGACCATTGGAAGTAGAGGTAAGCTATTTTTATGCACAGGGGGTGAGCACCGAAACCCTTGTATTTAAATTCCTCGTACATAGATTTCCACATGCAGCAATTTCGGAGCTATGGGATTCGGACACTACGGTGGCAAAGTTTCAGGTACCTTTGGTTAGTCTTGTGCCAGGCACATGTTCATTTTGCCAGGAGGTGGTGTAGATCTGCAGAAAGGTGAAAGGTGGGTCATACAACACGCATACCGACGGCGTCGGCTAATTCATGGTATTGAGGTTTGCGAACATCGACTTCGCTATGCTCTCGGGACTACAGCCTTGGATGAATCTGCGAACGCATGTCTCAGGCTACGACATCAATTGCCAGTATGGGATCCATTTTGACAAGCGGATGACGGAGATCGTTCGGCGCATCTCCCAATTCCCGTCAATGTCTTTCAAATATTTCCCGAACATCGTTCGGGCTATTGGCAAGTTCCATCTGCCAGCTCACAAAGTGTTGTGTTGATGGAAATTCTCGTACCATTGGCTACCCGGAGTCGGAATGACAGATGGCGAGGCTCCAGAACGTATATGGGCTACGTTAAACGCTCTGGGTGCGCGAACACAAGAGATGACCGCTGGACACCGGCACGATGTGATCAATGACCATCATTCCAATATGAATGTGTGCCGAGTGCATGGTATTGGTTCGTACTTATCTGGGATGGGAATTTCCGGCCGGTTAAATATAAGTGCAGCGAAGGATTTGGCGAAGAAACACTCTCAAGCAATGGAGCAAGAGACAGCAACTCGAGAAACATTGACAAAGCTGGAGGAAGGTATATGCTCGAGCTACCTGGGCAGTACGACGCTCGAGCAGTGGAGATGTGAGGAGAGGGAGTGGCAGAAGAAAGTCGTCAATATGAAAAATCATGCCACGTTATCTAATCCTTATGAAGCATGCAGTTCAAAAGGTGCGAGTGAGTTTGTGGTGGAAGTCTTGATGTGAACTGAACGTTGACCTAGCCATCACGTGGAAGGAAGCATTGGCTGATTTGCAGTCGCACATCCTCAAGGGTGCTACCGGTTCCCCTAGCCTAGCATCTACAGTTGAAGAAGGGATAACGCTTCAAGAGATGCAGTGCGTGCTACGTTAAAAGCGAATGTCGCGCGGGCGTGGCTGATGCAGAAATAACTGAACTCATAGGCTTGTGCTACTGAGCTCGTTCGCTCGCATGGATGAGCTCACAGATGCAGAATCGTCGACGATAACTGAACAGGTATCCCATTTCGTGGCGTGCTCGGAGGTTTGGGTTGGACAACGTGATCGATTCTTGACTCCGCTGATTGATGCTGCGATCAGAGAACTCAATGTGAAGAGTGCGAACACGCAGAGAGCGAAGACTGCAGCAGTGATGGAGCGGATACATCATTCGGTGAGTCTACAGCACAATCAGGTGTAACGAAACGGAAACATATAGGGGCCGACAGCATGAGCAAGCGAGCGTGGCTTAACACTTCAGCGACATGAGATGAGGTGGAGAGCATTGATATTGGACTGCCGTCCGGACTGGAGCCGACCCTGCTCGTGTGCGCAAGTTTGAAGCATGCGTGTGAAGTCGAGCTGGCTTTGCGAAAAGGACAGGCTAGTGATGCGTTGGACGACGTTCGCACACATTTGATCACAGCATATGCGTTCCGCAAGCAGAAGAAGCACATTTCAGGACAAAGGGAGACAACTCGGGCGCAAAAGCAAATTTGGCGCAAGAATGATCAAATGGAAGTGGCAGCGGATGTGTATAGGCGGGCTAGGGAGGCATTGCTAAAACTCGGGGTCTCGCCGAACGACTTAACGTGGCATCCACTTGCGCCAAGGGACTTAACACTGTATGTGCTGTATACAGAGGATCAGCGTCTTAGGGACAGCAAGAAGTCACCATCATGGATATGGGAGAGCGTCAACTATTTGGAGAAGCAGGAAGGGAATTTGCGAGAATATTTGACAGATGGTGCATACTGCACCTTCCCTCCGGGGGCGTCCAGGTGCTGATACGTTCGAAGCCACGCAAGTACATTAGTTTAGGTCCAGCACACTGCATTCTTGCTGGGATGAACAGGTGAAACTGGTCGAGGAGGATATGCAGCGCACATATCGATATTTTGAGAACAAATTGAGAACAAATGGAGGTGGTGGGCCTTGACAGAGGACAAATCAGGAAGACACGGCCAAGCAGCATACGCTTGAAGATAATTGAAGAGCCCGCTGTGTGCTATAGGGCTAAATCGCTTCTAATAGACAAGCATCACGGTATTTGCGATTACAATCAGGTTGTAAGGAGAAGTTCGTTGGTAGAGTGGATCTGGTAGGTGTCCAAGTGCGACCATAGTATGTGGAAGTAAACGGTTATGGTAGAGGGCAATTGATTCAGAGCCAATGGCGACGATGGGCAAGGATATAGTAAGTCAGCACAAGACCGCTGAGTTTGCTGCGGTGCCAAAAATTAAAATTTATCTTTCTAGCTCAGCAGCGAGTGAGGATAGGTGTGAGGGGAGGGCAGCTGAGGGGAGCTGTATCGAGGGCAACGCCGTGACTGTCACGAAGGTTGCCTCACGGAGTCTTCCATTGGGTGAGCATGTGGGCCTAAAAACATCTGCTGTGTGAAGGGGTGTGCTGGCATGAGGGTGTGCATCGCTACCGTGGATGCATTCGCCTCGCTCATACAGTCAGTGCTGGAGCACCTGCCGTTGTCTTCTGTGCCCGCCACAAAGTCATCCAGCAATCGAACTTTTGGCGAAATTCTCGTCGACATAGTCTGGACTATAGATGTCGAGCTAGAAGATATCCTCGCAGACGCTAAATCATTTGCTGGTGCCGATTCCGCCAATCCCGACGTGGATAGTGCTGGCAGGGACGCTGTAACAAAGGTGCTGCAGGCAAAAGAGAAGACTGAATCTGAGAAGGAGACATTGGTGAAGCTTGTCAAACGCCTTTTGGTGAGTGGCACGTCTTTGGTCGCGTGTAGCCTGAGATTAGTATCAGTCTATCGAGGCCGTGGATGCAGATATCTGCCAAGAAATGCTGGACATGACTTTGATCTCAAGTGCGGGTCTCATTGCAGAGGGGGTGACCTTCGACAGGAAGTAGATCCGTACAAGGACGGGTCTCTTGTAAATTGCTCAGACTCGCTACACACGTCAACCCATTTATATCTTTAGCTAGCTGCTACAAACGGAACAAATTCAATCTACTCCGCGACCAATCAGAGGGGTATAGCCTATACCAAGCTAGTGACAGAGCTCACGAGCTCACTGGGTCCGCCTCACTCTCCCAAGCTATGTTAGAAAATGAAGTCAATATGTCAATGGGGTGTGTGGTAGTATGAGGAAGTTTGCCTTCGTCGCGTCCGAGGGCGGCGGCGGCAGATGATAGACGCGCGTACCTTTGGCATCGAAGATGTATCTGAGGCAGGGAAGATGTAACTTGTGAGAACCCAGCACTTAAATTGTAACATATACGTTAGCACTGTGCATAGAAGTAGTCCCATATGGTCCAGCGGTTTAGTCCGTTGCGACTTTGGCCAACCACGAGCTTGGTTTGATCCTTGCTCGATCGATTTTATTTATCCAGCGGCGACTTAAGATATTTCTTTAAATGCCATGTTTTGGGCGTCTGGGCCTAAAGTGCTAAGAAGCTTCCTATCTCACATTGCAGAAGCATCTCAGAAACTGAAATTCTACTAATTGAATTAGCTTGCAGCGAACACGATGGTCTTACGTTAATATGTTATTATACAGTCGCTGACCCCCCTTCACAGGACCACACAAAATTACTGGACTATGTTCCAGTCGGCCAGTTCCCACGCACACCACCGCGGGAGATACTCACGGCAGCAATGCCGAATTGTTTGAACCTCCTTAGCAAGTGTCTCATCTATGAGCCTCATTAATGCATCAGCACAAAGGAGGTGAGCTCGCCGTTGTACTACTTTGTTACTTGCTGATTCGTTAATTGCTGAAGGTGCTCAACCACACCTACTTCTTTGTGCACACATATCCTTCACACCCGTCAAAGCTCCCAAAACCTGCCATCAAGAACACACTTCCACTGGAGGAGGTTCCACGGGCAAACCCCACTAACAAGTTGAAATGAACACATCCGTCGGACAATCTCAATGGTCTGTATCGGCCCATCACGTGCGAACTGGACCTCACGAAGCACACCGAAGATATGAGAATGTGTCTCGGGTTGCAGAGGATGGTGTCATTGTTGGTCAAAATTAAATTTCTCGGTTTCACCGGGTGTTAAAATTGCACCGAGCTATTCAAGTTGTTCGTGGGGTCGATTTGGGTAGTTCCACAAGTGGGGAGACAAGGAGGATGGTTATAGAGTGCAGCAGAATATTTGGGAGGAGTGACCAGATTACTTCAGGAGAAAGTTGACTCTTAGTCTTGTAGAACTTGTGCCTCGTGCACTGCCTGTCCGGTAGGCGTTCCATGGAGACACTTCAGTCATCTGAGCTTCAGCTGGGTAACTTGGCTCTCTGATCCCTTCTTTTCTGAGACCACTGGGGCCAGTATATATACAGGAAAAATGGGGGACTACAGTACTTGTGGATAGGTACCCTAGTATTTTTCCTGAGCAAATTTATGAGGTTTTTGAGTCATGTAGAGCAATGAAACATTATCGTATGGTTTATCCAGAGTGGATAGGCAATTTTGTGAAACACGATCGTAGTGGGAGAAAGTACAAGAGATGAAACAGGGCATAAAATACCGTAAAACATTTTTAGAGAGGGACCAGGATTGCACCTGATCTTGGATAAATTGGTGAATATACGTTGAGGTATCTCGGATCTAACATAATTTTTCTGGGGCGCGCTCCCCGTGTTTTGGGGTTAGAGAGGTCGCGGAAAGGGGAGGGGACATGGATTAGCGCCGTCACGTGATGTGATCGGCGCTGTGGCTGAGCTTCCCAGATAGGTACTCCAAACTTCCAGAGGCTATTTCGGGAGATCCGCTTGGTGGATTTTGATGATTAGGGTACGTATGGATTCCCATAGTATTGTAGTATCTTATTCTGATGCTATCCTTAAGCGAAACGATTCATTTTTCGGACATCGTCAGAAATATGGCTCTCGATATTGCCTGCGGCATGGTCAGGTGACTTGTCAATGTGGCTGAGCTATCGGCCACGGCGGCGTTAAAAAATCCGCATGACTAGCAACTCCCGCATGTGAAATGCTGCTGTTGTCACATCCTGATGCATACCATGGTGCTCTCGCACTCGATGTTGAAGCTGAAGCGCTGAAGCGGTACATCGGCTGCTTAGCGCTCATGCCGTCTGCAAACCTCCACCCAATACAGGCGGGAAAACAGCGCGGTGCAATGTCCTGCAGGCTGCGTGTCGGTTCTCGAGGATTGCGATTGACCACTCCAGCCGCCGTGCGACCACGCGAACTTGATACGACCGCTCACCTCGTTGCGTAGTGGCTTCGTGTGGCGCATATTGATCGATATCGATCATTCATCAGTTTTGGTCTTTAGAGGAAGCGCCGAGACTTGATTGTAGTTGTAGCTAACAACTTCAGCCGTGCATTACGCGCCATTTGATCTAAATCTACTTTTCGTTATAGCTGGCATCAACGGTGTAAGCATCCGTTGTCTCATTCTGCTGACAGTGTCACAAGCCGATTTCTTTCGCCTAGCTAGTGACTAGAGCCTGAACCCTTATCTTATCTAAGCGCGCGCCTAAGCAGTCACGTGCAAGACCCCGAACACCCTATCACGTGTTACCAGCCCCCCGGACACTCCGTGCCGTGTACTTACACCCCTTATAGGGTTTACCATAATATCGAACTCTCAGCTTACGTAATAACTGTACAGTAGCCAAACAGTGTACAAACAGTAGAATAGCATATATACTGGCCGACGAGCAGGGTAGCACCCCAGACTCGTCTTGGCCTTATACGCCTTGAGTAGCCTCAGACTAGGATTGCGCTGAAACGCGAGCAACAATCCCCTGAGTAGTTGCTTGAAGTGTTGCTTGTGTCATAAGACGAGTCTCCACCCCGTGTAGCGGTTTACCCTACACAACCCCGGCGCACTAGGGGCAAAGTGCACCTTTCTTTCGCTCTTGTTGAACTTCGGTTCTCCGAGCACGTGATCGGTTTTCATACCCGCCACATCCCAGGGTTAAGGGATTAGAGTTCTGGGGGAATCTTGCGAACAGCGTGCAGGGGACCTCTCCTGCCGTTGCTTCTAAGCTACTGGACCAACACCGTGCAACGCGGTTGTAAAGGTCTTGGGTTACAACCCCACCACAGTAACTGTGCACCCGACGCGTAATAGTCAAAGGCGTTAAGGGGCCCTGTGGCAGTGTACAGAGGCACTGGTCGTCTATTTACGGGCCTTACTGCCCCGACGATACGCGCATTACCGCGCCCCCGTTACTATAAAACCCAGCGCGTAACCCGCGGCTGAAGAGGCAGGAAATCGCCTAATACTGTACCGGCACTTGCCGCCATACGGTAGAACCTTTTACACGCCCCACCACATAGGCGGATAGTTCCCGTGCCCCCGGTATCCCGAATTAGCTTCGGGGCTGGACGAGGTTTCGGAGGCTGCGTTTTCTCGCCGGCTTTGGGAAGAAAACCCCTTAGCGTTTCTTGGCACATCTCCGAAAAGAGGTGGACGCAGTTTGTAGTGGATCGAGACTTTCTAGTTACCACCCCGATAGCTCTTCGGAGGCGCCACAGTGGGCAGGTAGCGGTCTTGATCGCGACTACATCTTTCTTACATACACATCTTCATTCTACGTACAATGGCCGCCCCCCACGACATCGACTACATCCGCAACCCGCGGCCTGAAACCCCGGCCGATATTCCGCTCCCAGGTTCCGCTGGAACGAACCCATTCCTACCAGGCCAGTGGGTAAACTACCAAGTGCACGGTCTACCGGAGGAATTTTCCCTCCTTTCGGTGGCCGACAGCATGCACGCCCCACGACCACCGGTAGAAGCCGGCCCGGTCCGCACCGAAACGATAGGCGAATACCAGCCCGCCCGCTCACTCCCCCTTGGTGGGTCGGTGGAAGACCAAGGTCCCGGTGCTGAAGGACTGAACCTAGCCTTCCAGCTGGCCAGGGAACAATCAAATACGGTGCGCGCAGACAACCGGTTGGGACACATCGACTCGCCGCTCGCCATGCAGTGGGCGTTCCCGCCCAACCCCACAGCGGCAGACTTCGGAACGCGATGCCAGCAGGTGGCACAGGCAATGGTAATGACAGGGACATGGTCACGGGAAATGGGAACTCGGTTCCTATGGGAAGCTCAACGGTTGCAGGCGGACGCCCTCCAAGCCGGAGACGCAGCGTCACTCCATAGCCAGGCACCACCCCCCGTCAGGACCCCCGTCTCGGTCGCAGAGAGCAGGTTCCGTCCGGTAGAAAACTGGGTTCGATCGGTGCACATGCACTCCCCCCAGCAGACACCGCGCGGATCCCGACCTCTCCCCACTCCCCCGACTCGTGGAAACTCCCGGCAGACGAACCCATTCCTGCCCGGCTACACGCCCCCGGTACTCACGGCCCCAGCACCCGTCCGCCCCGACAGCTTCGCCCAGGCAGCCCGCCCGCCATACGACATATTCGGTAATCCAGCGCCAACACAGAACGCGCCCGTGAACACCTGGGGAGCCGCGCCTCTCCAGGGAACTCGTGCGTCTATGTGGAGGCCAATGAAACCGGCATCGTCGCAATGGGACGCCTATTCGATACTGCCCGAACCACGGCCTGACCCCCGGTACAAGTCCAAAGTCAGGGAACCGGAAGCCTTCACTGGCACCGGATTCACGGACTGGTACATGCGGCTCCAGCTCTACATCGACGACAACGCCCCCATCCTCTTCACCGACTCAAAGAAGGTGGGCGCGGCGATCTCGCTGATCCGCGGTCCCAAGGTCGACTCATGGGTAACGGCGTTCACCAGGGAACACTACCTGGGAGGACAATGGAGGGTCAGCTGGCAACGGTTCGTCTGGGAGCTGCACCAAAAGTTCGACGACCCGGACCTGGAGAAAAAGGCAGCAGTAGCGGCAGAGCGGCTCACCATGACGCTCGGTAAAGGCGAGGAGTACTTCCAGGAGCTAGAACGACTCCTGGGAGAAGCCAAGTACGACAGGGAAAACCAGGTGGTCCATAGTTGGGTCACCAGGGCTATCCCCAAGGACATCTACTCCTCGGTCCACCAGGCTTTCGTCGCCGCCACCGTTAACGACAAATCGCAGCGTGGGTACAACATCCAGATCCCGGAGGATTACGAGTCCTGGAAACAGGCCATCCTCCGGACCGACAACGCGATGCGCCGACTCCGGGACGAGGAAAAACTGCGGAGCACCAAGGGTACCACGGACAAGGGCAAGGAGCGCGCTAAGCCCGAACGCGCTCCCCGAGCGGAACCAACAGCGGAAGAACGGGCAAACTTGCTCAAGAGGAAGTGCCACTCTTGCAGCAAGACGCAGGCCGAGGCACCTGGTAAGGGATGCACCAAGACATCCTGGCACCAGCCGAACTGGCGGTCCAAGACCAATACCACCCCCGCCGCCAGTGGATCCGGAACACAGCGAACTCGGCAGGCTATTGCAGGGAATGACGCTCCCACGGTCCTTAGCGAGATCCCCCAGGAGGACTTTGTCCGAATGGTGGCCGCCTGGGCCAAGGAGAACCCTGACGCCGCAAAGGAAGCCGGGTTCGCGCCCACTCAGGTAAGTCCCTCCCCCTCGAATCGCTTTTCAGTATTGGAAGTAGAAGAACCAGTAAACTCCAAAAAAAGTGACTCGGCTGCCACGGAGAACGACGAACCGGTGGATGGACTATATGGGCTAGAGACCGGGGCCCCGATATTAGAACCAATATCTGTACCTCTCGCATCTGTAGAATCGGACATAGATGACGACGACGGAGCTTCAACATGCTCCGACGACTCGTTTGTAACAGCCTTGGAGGCGCCTCCCACTGGAGCGTGGCGGGAGGCAAATACCGTGCTTAATTCCTCCAACGTTAATGTAACATATGTTCCGATGGATGTGGACCCGGTAGTGACACCTGATGTGGAAATGGCAGACGCATCAGGTACCACTAAAAAATCAGAAAAGAAAGTGCGGCGTAGACGCGTCAAGAAAAGGACGGTCACGCTCGACATATACCTAGACCACCCGCGGGCAATCCCACCTGAGCGCAAAAGCGAAGGTGCCGCCGGGTACGACCTCTACTCTGCGGAGGAGGTTGTCGTTCCTAATGGGAAACGTATCACCGTAGACACTGGCATCAAGATCAGGATGCCAGCCGGTGTATACGGACGCATTGCTCCACGATCCGGACTCGCCCTCAAGGGAGTCGACGTGGAAGGCGGTGTAGTAGACGAAGACTACACCGGACGAGTAAAAGTCATACTGAATAATCAGACCGGAGCAGATTATCAGGTCGAGTATGGGGACAGAATTGCCCAGTTCATACTCGAATGCAATATGACACCCAACACCAAGATCGTCAAATCGATCCGCGAGACCACGCGAGGAACACAGGGTTTCGGTTCGACTGGTGAAAAACTCAGGGGAAGTGTAGTGGTCATCCAGACGGGAAAACGGGGAAAGCAGATCGAAGTACCGATCACTCTCCACCGCCCCGACGGACGTGCCCTCTTCACAAAGGCTCTCATCGATTCCGGTTCCACTGGATCGGTGATTAGTAAGTCCTACGTGGAGGAACACCGACTCGAGCAGATCCCATTAGACCGCCCTATCAAGCTGTTCAACGCGGACGGATCGACCAACAGCATGGGGCTCATGACGCACTACGTTGAGCTCCAAATGCAGATCGACACGCACTTGGAAACTCGCAAGTTCCACGTCACGGAACTCAGCTCTGCGGACATATTTCTCGGCTTCGACTGGCTCGAAGACCACAACCCTTCCATTGACTGGAAGAAGCGATGGATCACGTTCTCTTGTGACTGCGAACACGAGCAGATCGAGGACGGTGATCACATCTATTACATTTTCGCTGACGCATGGATCCGAAACAGGGATGAGTGCAGAGCGGACATCGCCGAAAGAGTCTGCGCCACGAAGGCAACCGAAATCGCCATCGCGACTGGCAAAACCACGGAAGCCAAAACGTTCGAGGAAGTCGTACCCGAGTACTTGCACGAATTCAAAGACGTGTTTGAGGAAAAGGAATTCGACACACTCCCGGAACGGCGACCGTGGGACCACGCCATCGAACTACTCCCCAATTCGGAACCATACGCGGGCAAGATCTACGCCCTTTCACCTAGAGAACAAGAGGCATTGGACGATTTCCTAGAAGAACAACTGCGCACGGGCCGCATACGCCCATCGAAGTCACCATGGGGGGCACCCTTCTTCTTTGTCAAAAAGAAGGATGGGAAACTACGCCCTATCCAGGACTATCGAAAGTTGAACCAGATGACCAAAAAGAACAAGTACCCGCTCCCGCTCATCACGGAACTGCTTAACAAGCTTAAACGGGCTAAGTACTTTTCCAAATTGGACATTCGTTGGGGATACACCAACGTCCGAATCAAGGAAGGCGACGAAGAAAAAGCCGCCTTCATCACTAATAGAGGGCTCTATGAGCCATTAGTGATGTTCTTCGGAATGTGCAACGCACCAGGCACGTTCCAGACCTTGATGAACGACATATTTAGAGACCTAGTCCTCACGGGGAAGGTCATTGTATATTTGGACGATATCCTTATTTTCACGGAGAACCAGAAAGAACATAGAGAGATCCTGCGCAAGGTTCTTTTGGTTCTCCGTCAAAATAAGCTGACCTGTAAACCAGAAAAATGCGAGTTCGAGAAATCCGAAGTAGAGTACCTAGGGCACATAATCTCTCACGGGGAAATCCGTATGGACCCCGCGAAGGTCGCCGCAGTAGCCGAATGGCCGGCACCTCGGAACAAGAAAGAAGTACAATCCTTTATAGGATTTGCCAACTTCTACCGGAGATTCATACCCAAGTTCTCAACGGTAGCACGCCCCCTTATCAATCTAACCAAAGATGGAGAATGGCAATGGGGCGTAACAGAACAGGAATGCTTCGACAAGTTAAAAAACATCTTCGTCACAGCACCTGTACTAGGGATACCAAACGATGACGATCCATTCCGCATTGAGGCAGATTCTTCAGACTTCGCAACTGGAGCCTGCCTCATGCAGAATCAAGACGGCATCTGGAAACCCATAGCGTATCACTCAAAGACGCTACTACCGGCAGAACGAAACTACGAGATTTACGATCGCGAACTACTGGCCATAATGCGCGCCCTAGACGAATGGCGGCATTTTGTAATGGGTGCAAAACACCCTGTAGAAGTACTAACGGACCATAAGAATCTAGAATACTTTAAAACCCCACAGAAGATTAATCCGCGACAAGCCCGGTGGATGACGGAACTCGCCGAGTATGACCTACAACTCGTGCACATCCCCGGGAAGACCAATGGAAGGGCAGACGGCCTATCCCGAAGAGGCGATCACGACGACAACAAGGATCACCTCGAAGGACAGATCGTCTTGAAGGAACACCTCTTCGCCAAAGACAGCGCAGAAAGGCTGAGATCCTCATTCTATACCTTACCTCACGGGATCACCCACGAGGAGGTAAAAGAGAGGGTCAAAGCGGAAGCCGCTCTCTACGACAAGGAGGTAGTAGAAGGATCAGTGGAAACGGCCGAGGACGGCCTACGCTACAGGAGGGGGAAGCTGATCATTCCGAGAGACGAGGAATTAATCGGAAAAATCATTTCGTCATTCCACGACACGGTCTCGGCAGGACATCCCGGCACTGAAAACATGTACACCGCCATTCATCGATCATACTGGTGGCCAAAGATGCGAAACGACATCCGCCAGTACGTCAAGGCATGCATCAAGTGCCAAAGAGCCAAGCCAGACCGCTCGAAGAGAGCCGCACCACTGAACCCGAATCCAACACCCACACACAACTGGGAGAACATTTCCGTTGATATGATCACGGGACTCCCAGTATCCAAGGGTCGGGACGCTATTATTGTAGTTGTAGATATGAAATCCAAGGACTATATCGCAGTCCCAACCACAACCAGGCTTACTGCCGAAGGTTGGGCCAACATATTTGTAGATAAAGTATATGCACAACACGGACTACCAAAGAAAGTATTTAGCGACAGAGGACCACAGTTTGTATCGGACTTCATCAAAGATGTATACCGTAGATTAGGCATCGAGGGAAACCCCAGTACCGCGTTCCACCCACAGACAGACGGGCAGACGGAGCGAATGAACCAGGAACTGGAGGTGTACCTACGATTATTTATTAACGACACCCATACCAACTGGCCGGACTTACTCCCGCTAGCAGCATTTGCGTACAAGTGTCATGTACATAGTAGTACGGGCTACAGCCCCTTTTACCTCACTCACGGATACCACCCATTTACAGGCGTGGAGGCACCAGAGCTGGAAGAGGGGGTGGGAACAGCCAAGGACTGGGTCGAACACATGCACGAAACCAGCCAAACCGCTTCGAAGAATCTCGAGAAAGCCAAACTTCGTATGAAAGAATACTACGACCGGAAACGAACCAATCCCCACGAATACAACGAGGGAGACATGGTTTGGGTCGATGGGCGAAACATTAACATGGGAAACCCTACGAAGAAACTCGATTCAAAGCGGTACGGTCCATACAAGGTCACCAAGAAAGTCGGACATGGAGCATACGAACTGGACCTGCCCGCAGACATGCGAGGCATATACCCTATATTTAACGAGGTCCTACTACTACCGTATCATGCTCTGGCTTTCCCCAATCAGAACCATAACGAACGGACGGAAAGCAATGACGCTCGCAGGCCTCTCAGGATCCTCGCATCCAGGGAAGACCGAGGGCGAGTCGAGCTGGAAGTTGAATGGTCTGATGGGACAACGACATGGGAAAGAAAGCGCGGATTGACTCCCTGGCAGGATTTGGTAACAAAATACTTCGAAGAGAGACCAACCACCCCAGGCCACCAGTGGAAAAACAGACACACTGAGTGGGACCCAGAGTGGGAGGACTTCGAGAAGAAAGCCATCGCCATGGGACTCAGACAAAACCCGAACGAGTTCATCATCCACGACGACGTAGATATCGAATTACTGAAGGACGCGAAAATTCCCTTCTATATCTACCCAAAACAACTCGTCGCCAGGAACTTCTGGTTTTGTAATCCCAAAAGTCGTGTAGTACAATATGGAATACAAGTGGGACAATGCATAGAATCCACGATACCCAACAACCCGGGCTGGATCTATCCCGTACAGTATACCATACAGATGGCAAACCCACACATCTGTCAAAAACACGAACACGACCACCCATGTCACGTTGACCAAAACTTCTGCAAAGTAATTGCTGGGCGCGGGGACACGCAGCTAGAAGAGGGGGTACTGTCACAAGCCGATTTCTTTCGCCTAGCTAGTGACTAGAGCCTGAACCCTTATCTTATCTAAGCGCGCGCCTAAGCAGTCACGTGCAAGACCCCGAACACCCTATCACGTGTTACCAGCCCCCCGGACACTCCGTGCCGTGTACTTACACCCCTTATAGGGTTTACCATAATATCGAACTCTCAGCTTACGTAATAACTGTACAGTAGCCAAACAGTGTACAAACAGTAGAATAGCATATATACTGGCCGACGAGCAGGGTAGCACCCCAGACTCGTCTTGGCCTTATACGCCTTGAGTAGCCTCAGACTAGGATTGCGCTGAAACGCGAGCAACAATCCCCTGAGTAGTTGCTTGAAGTGTTGCTTGTGTCAGACAGCGAACGTCACAGCTGCTGAGGTTCGTGGTCGCAGTGCGTAAGCACCCCTATAATCCTACTGGATGAGACGACTAAAGTTGGCTCCCACAGTGTACGCATCTAGCCGCTATACACACCGATGCTTAGGTTTAATTGTTTAGGAAACGCACTTGGCATACGCTGTGTACTGTATGTGTCTGACCGAGATATAAGAAAATAACGGTCGACGCCAATACCGCCCAGATCCAGGCCACAATGACAAAGGGAAAACTTGATCGACACGTTCAGAAGACCGACACAAAAGATGGGAGAAGACGATCTACCACTGCTAGAGGTCGTAGGAAGACTGCGCCTGCGAAGAGAATGGCAAATGCAAGCCGTGCTTCCTCCCACAAATGCCGTTGGACATCTTGCATTTAGTGAGCCATAAGATGCTGGGACTCGATTCTGTTATCGATATCATTCTGGTCCAGATATTCGGCTTGCTTAGTCCACGAGAATTGCTAAGCCTCGCACGGACGAACCGAGGATTCCGTCAGACGCTTCTGGCAGACAACGCAAGACCAATCTGGAAGTCGGCGCGTACGCGTTGGCCAGGCAGTTCCCCAGACTGCCCGCCAGACTCGAAGTACGTTGGGCCTATTTGCTTTTCGGTGACACGAAATGCGACGTGAGTGGCGATTATAAATGGCTGCCCGTCAATAACACAAGTTGCGACGTGATCGGCGTCTAGATGAGAAGGTGCAGGTCTAAGGACGTCCCCATCAACTTCAAGTTGCGTCGTAGAGTCTGCGAGGCTTGTATGACAAAGCAGTGCGTCGGCTCTATGAACCCACCGTCGGACCTGAAAAATCATTGAATGATCATACAGCTTGATTGTTGATCGAAAATTCGTGAAAATCTTTCCCGATTACGACAAGCCGATCCTGGAGCTTATACCATCCGGGAACTGTGAGTAGCAGACTTTTGGCTTGCCGGTACTCTTACGACGCCGACGCGTGTTAGCTGGGTGTAGGTCGCGATTTTGGGAACGCAAGAAGTGTCAATATTATTGGGATGGCGACATTCACAACATGTCCAAGCAAGTTGATACATATTTGGAGGATATCCGGCTGGGCAAGGCAGAAGCAGTAGATGCGTTCTCATCCTTCAAGTCGGCACGCGTTGCACACGTCGAGTATGTGAATGAGGTAGAGTCCTTCATCTGCTTCGCGATCGGCATTCCTTCTCAATGAATTACGACTTAGCATGCGCAGGTGTGCTTGGAGTGGGAAGAAGAACAGGAACGCCTTCGGAAAGCTGAAGAACGTCTCCGTAATGAGCAGGCCCTCTTGCGCATACAAGCACGCCGGTGCAAGTGCGTTATGCCTTAATGTGGGATACGTAGTTTCTGCAGCATGCTCAATTTGACGTTCAGAATTTTAAATCGCTTTGAAGAGCTCGGCTATGAACGGCAAGACCTCGATTACCTGGGCGGGGACATGTTGCGCGTCGACGCTGAGTTGACTGAAGGCGGTCCGCTTCACTCATCATCTCTGCCGTGGCTCCTAGTTGATTCAGATTATACCAGACTGGCATGAGGCCCGTGCAACGCTTGAGCCGATGATCATATTTTGGCGGACAAAACGGCTGGAGCGTGTGCGCGACGAACTTCTCGAGAGGAGGAGGCACGTTATAGCCAAGATGTGCACTGCTTTCAAGAAAACGCTCCCTCCGCTGCAATGGCCCATATTCCCACCCCTTTGTGAGCTATACGAATTGGAGGGATTTCATGTGCTAATCAATGATCCCTCCCCGGATAAACTGGAGCCTCAACGTTGTGCCCATGTGCTGGAGGCTTTGCCATCTTTCATAGCTGCAAGACGTGATGACATCCGGAATATGCTCCTTGAGAAGCTGCCTGCCAACCTTGTCGGGCAGACGTCTAGCGCCTGTACGGACGCGATGTCCGATCCACTTTCCTTGGCTACAGCCACATTCCAGCCCTCAGCACCCAGCTGGGCCATAGATTCCAGCTTGATATTATACACATTGAGCGATGTCTTGGCTTATCTGTCGGACCCGTCGCGTTGGGAATACTTACTTGGCCACCCACGTATCGTGCAAGATATGTCTTTCAGTGAAGCTGGCAATGATGCTGTCGTCTCGCTGTTGACCGTGCTCGGCCTGGACGCGCGCACAACCACTCCGGGCGAGCTGGACAAACTAGACGCGCGGTTCATCTGCGTGCGCTGTCCCGCGAATGTCAACGAACTCGGAAGCAAATACCAGTACGCAATGAACTGGCACCAATGTGTAAGTCGGTCTGGGCATCTGTTCTTCTTCGCCTGAAGCCCTCCTTGCAGGTCCTGCATCATATGCTTTACAAGAGAACAGCCGATCATGCGGTGCCGAAATGGATGCTGCTCGACACGCACAATACCAGACTGGTCAAGATGCAGAACAGTGCACTGTCTGATCTCGACCTCGGATGCGACTGGAGCTGCGCGCGCTGTTCCTGCCATTTTGAGAAGACGGCGCACCGACCGGCCGTCGTCGCTCATGTTCAACGTAAGCGACGCCCGCTCACCCTGTTCGCGTCGCCTCCAGCGTGACATTTTCCTGCAGACACGGTGTTCCAGAACCAGAAGAAGGCGTCGATTTCTTCAATGCGAAGCCGCACAAGCACCAGTTCCATGATCCCGCCGTGTTTACGATGAATCTGCAAGCGGAATCGTCGTAGCCACCATCGGATGATCTCACGAGGGCTGCCGTGGGGAAAGCAGACGTTGCACCGCACGCTCGCCGAAGAGGTTGGTCATGTCAAGAGAAGCTCAGAATATGATCCAAGACACTCCGGTAACTTCCTGGACCCTTCCGGTCTCGCCATCATCATGTGGCTCTTGCCCCTTCCTCTCGTGTATTCGTGTCCGTGGCCCCAGACTCTACACTTTGATTGACAGCCAGCTTTGTACGCATCATGACAATCACAGAATGCCACGTTCAATTGGCTGATGAGCAAATTCAGCTTTCAGAATTCAGGGCGGAACACGAGATGAAACTGTCACGCGTCCCACACAGAGCAACGTGCCGTTTGTGACGCCTCCGAAGTCGAACGAAGCTTTGGGCGAACAATTGTCGAAACGAATCTGTCCATCTGAAGTCCAGACTACATCCACACCGTCATCGAACGTGTTGCTGCCTCGATGAAGACATCGTCTACGGATGCTGGAAGTCACACCGTGCTTTGGGTCCAGATATTCTGTCCTGATCGATTGAGGGCGGCTCGAGCAGTACAGGCAGCGATCTGCTGCATAGTCTTCAAATCGGCACATACAGGAGCAATCGTCTACGAGCCACGCCTAGAAATACACAACACACCACACCACCACCTGCGAATTTTCGGTTCTCGAGTGCGCAGCACGATCATCGGCCACGCGCGCGGGCGCGGGAGCGCGGCTTACTGCGGGTAGTCGTCGACCACGTCAAAGTCGAGGCCCCAGTTCTTGGACGGGTTCACGACGCGCTGCGGGGGGTGCGCCGCGGCGGCCTTCTCGAGCTGCTCAAACAGGTCGTCGGGCAGCGCGTGCACTGCGGGAGGCGCTTAGAACACCCGCGCGACACAAACGCAAATGCGAACGCTCACCCTGGAAGTTCTCGACCACGCGCGAGGGCGTGACGCTCTTCGGGAGGACGATTGTCTGTGTGCGCCGTCAGGATCGCGCTGCGCAGCGCACGACTCGAGTATTCAGTACTCACCCCGCGCTGCACGTGCCACGAGATGATCGCCTACGCGGGCGTGATGCCGAGCTGCTTCGCGATCGCCTGAACCGAGGGCACGGCGAGCGTGTCCTTGACCTGCCTGCTGCTCCCGAGCGGCGAGTACGCCTCGAGGCGCAGGCCGTGCGCCGCGGACCACGCGAGCAGCTCCGGCTGCGGGTTCCAGAAGTTGAGCTCGACCTGGTTCACCGCGGGCTGCACCTTGAGCGGGTTCGCCGTCAGGTTCTCGATCCTGCGCAAATGTAAGGAGAGAGGGGGGGGGACGTCAGCGGGCGTGTGTGGGAGTGGGCGCGGGGGCTCGCCGCTGGATGTTGAAGCTGCGCGGGCAGGAGGCGGGTCAGTATGGGGCGCTGGTAAACGCGTGTGCAGACGCACCTGCTGATGTTCCGGAGATTGCCCTTCTCGACGAGCTCCTCGAGCTTTTGCCACGTCGGGTATGGGTTCGCGATCAGCGCCTCGTCGAGCGTGCTCGTGCCCTTCTTGAACGCGATGGACCTGCACGAGCGAGCGCTCAGCCAAGATAGCGTAGCCTGAAGAGAACGCACCAGTGAATGAGATAGAGGTCGAGGTTAGTCCGTCTGCAGGCTGCTCAGCGTCTCGTCCAGGGCGGGCTCGATGTCCTCCGGCGCATGGAACGTGTTCCACAGCTGCACCTCGCGTGAGTCGCACCTCCCGCAACGGCCGATCGCGCACGCACCTTGGACGTGAGCCAGAGCTCCTCGCGGGGGACCCCGCTCTCCTTCAGTGCCTGGCCGACCTCCGCCTCGTTCTGATCGACACAAGCCGTCAACACTGCGTATGTTCTGGTTCAGAGTAGCGGGCCGCGCACCCTGTAGATTCAGGCGCCGTCGATGTGCCTGTACCCGGCGTTCAGCGCCGTCTTCACGGCGGACCCGACCTCGCCCCGCGCCGCCTGCCACACACCTGCGTCGGATGAGTTCTCAATGGCTAGCAAGAATAACGGGTGCCGAGCCCGTACCGAGCGCGACGGCGGGGATCTTATCGCTCTACGGGAGCGTGTAGTGCGTAGGCAGCGACGAGAGGTTGCGCGCGCCACTGTGACACGGGCCCGCAGCGGGCACTGTTAGTGTTGCCGAAGTTCAGTTCAGAACCAAGGTTCAGAACCTGAACCGCCTGAACCGAACCTAGGTTCAGGTTCAGTCCAGATCCGGTTCAGGGTAGGACATCAAGGTTCGGTTCTTGGTTCAGGGGGGTCATGAATACCCTTGAACCAGGTTCGAACCGGACTGAACCTTGAACCACATAGCATTAACATATTCTGTGTAGCCACTGGTGGATAAGCATCAATTACAATTATGTTCTTGCCATCTTTGCCATAGTGTTGTTGCAGTAAGTTATGGATAGCTGGCTTCACCATAGCAAGCACCAGCACTCATATACTCTAGTCTCCCAATATGGCAAGGGCTCAACCCCATGCTGGAATCACCATGCTTTCTGTGGCACTGGGCTGCATTTGTTGCTGTCAGATGAAGTAAGAAATGTAGAAGATTATGTTCCACTTCATATCCATGATCCTAGATTATATACAGTGTTGTCTAAGAATGGTTTGTTATTGAGGTTTGCCTCAGGCTAATTCACAATCATAAACTCTGATTACTGAACTGCTCAAAATGGCTGCCTTGAGTGATTATTGTGCATCTAAAATTTATGTTTACCACTCTAATCAAGATTAAGAGCCACTTTGAAATTCAGCACAATAGACACCAAATGGAGGCACTGCAGAACTTGAAGTGTGTTTACTTCAGTGGGTTCAATAGTGCCAGGAATGAGGTAGGCAATAGAGAGCAATTGGTATACATAGAAAGGTGCATGAAGTTGGTGTCTATATTATTATTTTTACACTCTATAGAAGCAAGTAACTTAGTGGTTCGAACCTAGTTCGAACCATGAACCGAACCTGATGAACCAGTTCACCAGGTTCAGTCCAGGTCCAGGTTCAGGTTCAGGCTCCCTGCAGTCGGTTCAGTTCTGGGTTCAGCCCTAGACCCCCCTGAACCTGGACCAAACTGAACTTCGGCAACACTAGGCACTGTGGAAGAGAAATTTGACGCTCGTACAGTTTATGCATTTCCTTTATTTTTCCTCTGATTGTAACATGTAACTCTATCCCTACCGACTCTACCAGCATTGGAACGATAGCCGGAAGACAGCGGGAGGTGCGAGATATAGGCGCGAGGACATAGGACGGCCGACGCCCCGCACTCGTTGGGGGCCGAGTCGCGTACGCAAATAGGACGCGGTCGTTCTGATTGTCCCGTCGCCGAGCCAATGCTCATGTCCAATCGTTGTCCATGGCATCGCAAAGGCGTCTGTGCCGGCGATGCGGCTCCCAGAACAAGTTTTGAGACGTCAGCATTCTTACTTTTATGGCAAAATGTCTACTACATATGGTAATCAGGCGGGGCTTGTTCGCGCGTCATACGTCATGTTTCGTCTCCTCTGTACTTATAGTTTCGAGCCTCAGCTGCAACAACCCCCATATTTTTCTCCCATCAGTGTGAAGCAGCGGCATAGCGGTCACGCACACGGTAAGAGTAGCGAGCGAGTAAGAATATTCGGATAAGTCAGATAGATAGCGGCCACTATACATTGGAAACCTTGTTTTGTTATCTCTCCCTCACTCTCGCTCCCTCTCGATGACCCTAACGTTCGCTACCTGCTCATTTTTCCCTCCCACAGCATACGCAGCCTCGTGCTCGTGCGCGCGAGGGGGCGTATGCCGGCGAAGAGGATGGCCATGGGGAGTGCGATGCGGGCGAGGTGACTTGAGGTTGTTGCCCAGTGAAAGTACCTCATACCAGAATCTATCAATAGACAACGGGTATGATAGGGGTTAAAATTGGACGGTAGAATAGCCTGCGCTATCTTTTAGGCGCCCGGTAACATAGTAGTAGCTACTGTAAGATGCCGAAAGCTATGAAGGTAGTATTAGGCATGTAGGACAGATACCCAAAAATTTAAAAATTATATCCCCATCTACTGGAAGCTAGAGAAAAATACTCGGGGCCCTGGGTTGAGTGCCAAAAGCTACCAGAATATACCCATTGCCAGTGGCCTTTACTCCCAAATCAATCAGAACATACAAATTCATATCATTGTCCATTTTATAAGCTGCCACAAACTACAGAAAGCTACTAGAACAAATCCTCGGCCTTTTGACATAGGTTTTGCGTCATACTCCTCAAATCCTCCTGCAGCACAGCAACTCGGCGAGCTCCCTGAATATTCGAAATCAGACATGTTGCACTGTCAGACAATCTGTGAACATACCAAAGAGCTTCATACGAATCTAAGCTGTCCGAGCCCGTCACCATGTGGAATACAGAATTCCGCGAATGCAATCCAAGGCGGTGGTGCATGTTCTCCCATACGTTGTGGATACGTAGTGATGTGCAAAGCACGGCTCAAAGCCGTGAGCCGGGCCTGGCCAAGCCGACTTAAGCCGGGCCAAGCCGAGCCTGGGGGGCGGCTTAAGACGGCTCAGCGCCCGGCTTGGATCGTGAGCCTGCTGTAGCCGAGCCCTGAGCCAGCAGCTTTAGGCGCGCAGCTGTGGTGTTGTTAAAATTAGCGAAAATGGTTTAAGATTTTGCATCAATTCACCTTATATGATCTCAATGGCCATTACAATGACTTGTGATCTGCTAACATGGTGCGGAACGTTGTGACTACTGTTGCGATAGGGGTTGTGATCGAGATCTGGATTTTCGGTCAACATCATAAGCAGCTGTTAAAACACTTGTAGATCAGATTATCAACAAATAGTAGACATATAAGCATGCTGAATATGTTGTGCTGTCATTTGAACTGCACAAGCCAATAATTCTGAGGTCCTACCTGATTACCCATAAGCCCTGGCCTGAGCCTGAGCTGGGCCCAAGCTGGCCTGAGCCGTCAAGGAAGGCCTGGCTTGACATTTCGCTGAGCCCGAGCCCTTCAAAGCTGGGCCCAAGCCCCGGGCTTTGAGCCGAGCCGTGCTTTGCACATCACTACGGATACGGTCACGTCCATCCCGCTGAACCTGAGCAACACTGGGTGCCTGTCCTGGATTAACTCCTAGAGGATCCATACCCAGACCAGCAAGACCCGCCAATGTCCGTGGTGGGAGTATGGGACATCGGGCGATTAGAAGCTGGTGTAGTTGTCGCAGCACCATTACCGTGGCCTGGGAATGCAATCCCGGGGGAGAAGAGAGATGCTGCTGTGGCAGCCGCAGCAACACTACTGAAGAGTCAATCATGCAGAGAAAACGAGGCAAGATGCACGCACCTCAGAAGCATTCCCAGCACGTCAATGCTTGCTGGTGACAACGGCCGTGGCCACCCGTCAGCCTCACCAGCAACATTATCGTGTTGTTCTTAGGACGAAGTGGTATCTTCTGCAGGAGCCGGGTCAGAGTTGAAATTCCTGGGCTGCTGTTGGAAGAGATAGCAGAGTTGCGGTTCAAGCCTGACATGACTTCCGACGATGGCTGCGAGCGCGATATAAATGATGATAACCGATTGCGAGTTCCGAGCCATTCGCCTTCACGCTCCCACGGTGCGGACGACGATCTCTGTGAGTGGACACCCGATATGGGACATGGGGTAGATGAACGCAACGGTCACTGCTGTGGGGCAGATGTTCCATTCGCTTGCAAGTCCGTCATGTTGACAACACCTTGCACGATAACGAGTGTACTGGGTTGTGGATATGGGCGCAGTGCTTGTTCAGAAGCAGGTGTTGGCTGCACAGGCTCACCATTGTCCTCGTAGGACTCGCACTCATCCCACAGCGTTGATCTGTTCTAGCTGGGAGAGTGTTCGTCTGCTGCTAGAATACTGTGCTCAGTTGGCGGTGTCCTATCTGTGACCGATCGCTGTTTGGGCTCCGATGCCATATCTGTTTCCGCATGAGGCGGCTCTTCAGGTGGTGGTGTGTAGGGGCTCATCATGACAACAGGGACCTCCTCCTCTACCGCAGGTGTCAGAGTCTACTCCACCGCCGTGCTCTCGTCAGAGCTCATTGCTGGGGCCTTTGACCAGCGCTTTGATGAGCGCCATCATTTCTTTGGGGTCTGTGCGTCTTGCACACCATCGTGAGATGAGGGACTACTGTTAAGAGAGCTCGATGAGTGTGAGTGGGGGAGCAAACCCAGAACGCTTTGGCAAAGGGATGATGTGCAGGATCGCTTTGTTGCACGAGATTAGTGATGTGCAAAGCACGGCTCGGCTCAAAGCCCGGGGCTTGGGCCCAGCTTTGAAGGGCTCGGGCTCAGCGAAATGTCAAGCCTGGCCTTCCTTGACGGCTCAGGCCGGCTTGGGCCCGGCTCAGGCTCAGGCCGGGGCTTATGGGTAATCAGGTAGGACCTCGGAATTATTGGCTTGTGCAGTTCAAATGACAGCACAACATATTCAGAATGCTTATATGTCTACTATTTGTTGATAATCTGATCTACAAGTGTTTTTACAGCTGCTTATGATGTTGACCGAAAATCCAAATCTCGATCACAACCCCGATCGCAACAGTAGTCACAACGTTCCGCACCGTGTTAGCAGATACAAGTCATTGTAATAGCCGTTGAGATCATATAAGGTGAATTGATGCAAAATCTTAAACCATTTTCGCTAATTTTAACAATACCACAGCTGCGCGCCTAAAGCCGCCGGCTCAGGGCTCGGCTACGGCCGGCTCACGATCCAAGCCGGGCGCTGAGCCGTCTTAAGCCGCCCCCCAGGCTCGGCTCGGCCCGGCTTAAGTCGGCTCGGCCAGGCCCGGCTCACGGCTTTGAGCCGTGCTTTGCACATCACTACACGAGATGCAGTCCTCAATGACGATGCTGCTGTGCTGGTGCCTGCCTCGGAAGGCGTGCTATCTACCGGTGCCATGGGAGTTTGTGCACGATTTCAGGAGGCTGCTTGGCCCATAGTGAGGGAAAGGAGAGACTAGATGGAGATAAAATAGGAATGCCTCGAGAGCACACAGGATGTGTTGAAACAAAATACGTACTGGCTTATCATGACCATGATGACCACCTATGCACGCTGTCAGTCCTGTGCACAGAATTCAATGCTTAGAACACGCACCATGAGCCCTGCACCACCGATGCCAGTGACTGCACACGCACAGCAGAGCCAGATGAAATTTTTCACAGTCACCGTCATCAGCCAGCCAAACTCAAAGATGCCAATTGCAATGAAGAGCATCAACTGCGCTGCACATGTCAGCACCGACCGTTTGTGCACGCTGCTCACGCACCTGACACAGATGGCTCTGTGGGACTCACCACGCCAGTATCCTTGCGATTGAACTAAGGCGACGAGGTGAGGTAGAGGTTATCAGGCACGGTAGTAGGTGGAAAGTTCTTCTACGGCGCACGCCGAGAAGAATAGAACTAAAGTTATAGGCCGTCAAGGCCCTACTTATATACACATATTTAACGGGTCATGTGCTACTGTATAGTGCATGCCCGATAAGGAGTGTGGGCTTGGTTGCCATAAGGGCGACCAAGTGATATGGCTACTCTACAAAGGCCGTGGCCCGCCGGTAATGGCCGGGCCAATGGTAAAATAGAGAGTGTGTGGTCTCATCGTTAGATGGACATGTGAAGACGGGCGCAGCCCGGGTATAAGGGATGCCGGTTGCCGGATACCGTGAGGTATAATGGCGATTGGCCGGTCATCGTGTGCTGACCAAGGCGGAACGCCGAGGTCGTAATGCTATTGGGCCATCAGGCACCGTAGCATGTGATATGTCCGGACCGGAAGGTTACCGGAACATATGGTGGTCTTAGCCGTGAGGCGAGGACCGGTGTTTGGGCAACGCCGTGATGGCAGAAGCCCGGGACTTGGAGAACGCCGAGTCCGTGAGAGGCCGAGAAGGCCGTAGCCTATAGCGATATTGCCTTGGTGCTAATATAGTGCTATTTGGCCGTGTTGCCATTATTATGCGAAGGCGTGGCGCGCCTGAGGTGCCATTGTGATCTAGGATCTTATGGCGATGGGAAGCCGGGAAGGCCGACCCAATAGTACAAGGCCGCGAGGCACTGTTTGTACTTGTGGACATTATTATGCGAGCGTGCCGCGCTCGGCCTATCATTATGATCTAGGATCTATGACGTAGCTGGTCTTGCTCTGACGGGCGAGACCTGTATGACGTAGCTATACTATGCTATTGGACCGGAAGGTGCCGTAGCGTTATGTAAGCTGGTCATGTGGTTGACGAGCCCAGTTAAGAGCTTGTCGTGGTGGCAATGGGAGTTAACCCGTAGATAACTTGTAGTTAGACGTATAAATCCCAGGTAAATTGCTATAATCGTAGGAAAAATGCTGTAAGCCCCAGATAAATCTGTGACATTACCCCCGCTTTAGGTTTCATCGTCCCTGATGAAACTATTCCTCATTATGTACGTCCCAAGAGCGGTATAACGCGTGATGACGATGTGTCAAATGCCGTTATGGTGCTGCTTCAATTTGTCAATTGAACAGGGATAAATGGGAGTTTCAGGACTTGTGGATGGAGCCTGAGCGTGGAAGGCGATTTTATTCCTTATTGATTTGTAACGCGTGATAGCGAAGTGCTAAATGCCGTTACTAGCGATTATCAACGCGTGATGACCGAAAGGTCAAATGCCGTTGTTAGGGAATTGTAGTCGTGTTACTAGAGTGTATTGTCATTGTGCACGCGGATCCTGGAAGGAGGGACTCTCCTGTTATCGCTGAAGGTGTTCAAGTGCCTTTTCGCGACCTTGTGCGGATTGTTGCTTTTGCTTATGACGTTACTCGTAGTAGAAGGCGATATGGAAATGTTCATCATATAGTGCCTTTGAGTCTACTAGTAATCTGTGCTCCAATAGCTTGCCAGGCGTATTAGAGGGTGCATTGTGTCGTTGTACAGTTTTCGGATAGCATTGTGCGATATTCCTTAGAGTGAGGGCTTCACTGTTAGCTCTGGAGATTTTCTAGTGTCTCTTCGAGCCCTTTGGCGGATATGTTGCTTATGCGTAGTACCCATTGAATGTAGCATAGCGGTGCTTTTTCGACGTCTATTGCCTAGCAGTGAAAGGGATTGCAAGTTCCTTCATTTGCGTGGCGGGTGTCTTAGGCTTTGTGCTTGTACAGGGGTAATCCTACTTTGTACGACTTATGCGGTTGAACGGTTATTAAAGGACGTCGCCTTATGAACGTTTATGAGGCGTCGCCTCCCTAGTATCGCAAGTACTAAGCGTGAGACATTTGTCAATGCCCATTTGTTACAGGGGTTGTGTCCCCTAGTTAGATTGCTTCAAAGTAGCGATCTCTTCGGAGTCGTAAGTTCCGGGATGAAGCTGTGCCTTCGTGGTTGTATGCACTATTTATTAACGAGTAGGCTTCTCGTGTAAAACCCCATAGTATAGGTACTAATCATTGTGCATTATGGTCAATGCTTATGATTGTATTCCCTAGACTGTAATGTCGTTGCCGTAGTGAGGCCTTATTGGGTAACCGTGAGAACATACATCCTTGTCAGGAGTTGTCTCGTAAAGGTATATCCCGTAAGGGCTAAAGTCACGTGGTGGCGATGACGGTAGTTTCCAATGTGCTTGTATGTCGTTAAAGTCGTTCTTCGATTGAGTATGACATTGTAAGCGTGGGAACTGGGATGATCGTGGGGAAGGATATATTTCGCTATTGGATGGATAGTTACTATATTCCTATTACAGGGTTGTCGTCCATATACGAATAGGACAGTACGAGCATGAATGAGGGTAATCAGGCCTCTTAGTGCATGTCGTTTGTTGCTTTAATGACCGTAAGGTACATTTGTAAGCGTGGGATAGTGGACTTGTTAAGGTCCTAGGTGCGAAATTAGGGTTTCCACCCCCTCTTTCACGTTTGATCTCCCGATCGAACCTATCCAGATGGTTTTGGTTTTTAAAGAGGTTAAACCGCCTCTATACCCAGATAAGGGTGGGTGGATGTGGGCCGAAGGTATTCTTGACGTATATCCATATACGGCTGTATCCAGTAGTCGCTCGCATATGCGACCAGATTTTTATACTAAGGTTTCCAGGCCCTAGTTTGTCGGAATCGAAGGGTTTTCCAGGCCCATATTCGATGTAGTGACGAGATGTAATCCTTTCTTGTCGTAAGGATACAGATCCGGATTTATTTATTGCGTGTCTCGACGACGCAGGTTTCCGTAAACCAAGCAAATAAATGATAACCGATTGCCAAATCGGCTTGATTGTCCTAATAAGGGGGGCTCCCTTGTTATCTCTGGAAGTTTTCGAGTGCTTCTTCGAGACCTTTTTGCGGACGATCGCATTGAATTGCTAAGGTGTATTTTTCGAATTCGGTTATTCTCCCCACAGAGAAAAGTTGAATCGAAGTGAAATCATAAATGAGGTAGCGAGCCTCGTGACGAATTTTGCGAGTGGCGTGCGAAATTGTCGATTTCAATACAGGGGGGAACCGGTGTGGAAACCGGTGTAGATTCGGCGATTGTGCGAGAATGCCGAATGAAGTGTGATTCTAGAAGCCTTGCGGCCTCCGCTACACTTCAAGGGAACGCGTATCAATAGCGTGTGTCCCTTGTTTTCCTTTCCTCTAACCCAGATTGCAAGATTCAATGAAGTAATCTTGTTGCGATCTGTTTGTACATGGGTGGCTGGTGGAAACAGCGCTGTACCCAATTATTTATAGACGCTTGTCAGACGTCTCTTCCCAAACGGATGGTAATTTCCTTGTCAGGAATTCCATTACCGAAAGGGGTGCCCCCGTTCAAAGGTTCTTATGACATGTGACCAAATGACAGATGCTCAAATAACCCGAATCCCCTTTTCAGGAGCGAAGACCGAAGTCAAACGGGCGCCGACGGATTATGTGAATCCTAATCGACTTGGTACTTAGGCATTCCCATAGTAATAATAGTTGTAAGCATATATTTGCCAAGCGTACGCGATCCTACGTCGAGTAAGGTACTAGTATCGTTTTTCGATTGACTTATTGTACCTAAGACGTAAAAGGTTGCTTTATATGTACATAAGCGACCTTAACCAGGCTAGATAACCTGGGAACCAGCAGGTGACGCAGGATTTCCAGAGGCGAATACAGATGCTATTGGACGGTTTCTAAGCTAATACAAGTATTGCTATTTACTAGGAGCCGCCACTAAAACTACATATTTATCTACTTATGGACTGGGATACCAGGGTACCTGAAAGAGAGCTCGTCATCAGCGATCAACGCTGAGTGGTCATGTCTAACACAAGAAGAACGGGGGCATGGTTAGGGGCGCCCTTGTCAGGACGCCGCGCGGAATTTAGCCGACAGGTGTCTTCATCGAAGCGCGCGACTTCCTTCTAGAAAGAGAGTCGGTGACTGCCAGCGCTTGACAGGCTGGGTCACATGGTTGGGAATAGGATACACAGCCCATTTCCTCGCGGAGATGAGCTGGAAAGTGGTCGCAGTATTACACCGCGACCGGTCCACGCTTTAGTGGTAAGGCTTGCCATCTATAGCCACCTGGGTGTCACATCAGGGCTAAAAAACCATTGTCGATCAAAGATCGCGAGAGATCAGCGCTCCACACATCAAAGATGGTGGGCTACGCGATCCTCTTCCAACGGGGCCCCAAATCCGTTTAACCCAGGCTCGCACGCCGAGCTGCCCGTAGGACTTACGCTATTGGCTACCGCGAGTGACCTCGGCCGGTTTGACCTTGCGAGTCTCACCGCCTCACCACTTGGATTCCCCAAAGGAGATCCCAAGCGGGCCCCTTACGCCTGGGGGGCGGCTTTGGAAGATTCCCACACCCAACTAAGGGAATACGCCGAAGCGCATATCCCTATGGGGATCCTACTGGTAGTGTTGGGGCCCTGAACAGGGCTTGCCAAGACAGGGGGCTGCGCGCACACAGGCAGACGGTCCCCTTTTCCCAATAGGCGGGTCTCAACCGCTGGCACCAGCAACCTTGTCAGGAAGCCGGCGCCTCTCCTTAACCCTGGAGTCCGGGTTCGCAGGACGCATGCTGCTGATTAGGCAAGCAGCGCCCCACTGGGTGGCAGCAGGCCGCTAAGCCCGCCGCCGATGTATCCCAATCCGCAACCACGGAGCATACATCCCCTTTTGCAGGAGAGTAGCGGCCCCTGCGCTATCTCAGACACCTGTAGGAGGAAAAACCCAGGCGCCACCAGTTAAGGAGGCGCAGGGGGGTAGGTAGTTCTATTCTTATGACACAGATGGCTCTGTGGGACTCACCACGCCAGTATCCTTGCGATTGAACTAAGGCGACGAGGTGAGGTAGAGGTTATCAGGCACGGTAGTAGGTGGAAAGTTCTTCTACGGCGCACGCCGAGAAGAATAGAACTAAAGTTATAGGCCGTCAAGGCCCTACTTATATACACATATTTAACGGGTCATGTGCTACTGTATAGTGCATGCCCGATAAGGAGTGTGGGCTTGGTTGCCATAAGGGCGACCAAGTGATATGGCTACTCTACAAAGGCCGTGGCCCGCCGGTAATGGCCGGGCCAATGGTAAAATAGAGAGTGTGTGGTCTCATCGTTAGATGGACATGTGAAGACGGGCGCAGCCCGGGTATAAGGGATGCCGGTTGCCGGATACCGTGAGGTATAATGGCGATTGGCCGGTCATCGTGTGCTGACCAAGGCGGAACGCCGAGGTCGTAATGCTATTGGGCCATCAGGCACCGTAGCATGTGATATGTCCGGACCGGAAGGTTACCGGAACATATGGTGGTCTTAGCCGTGAGGCGAGGACCGGTGTTTGGGCAACGCCGTGATGGCAGAAGCCCGGGACTTGGAGAACGCCGAGTCCGTGAGAGGCCGAGAAGGCCGTAGCCTATAGCGATATTGCCTTGGTGCTAATATAGTGCTATTTGGCCGTGTTGCCATTATTATGCGAAGGCGTGGCGCGCCTGAGGTGCCATTGTGATCTAGGATCTTATGGCGATGGGAAGCCGGGAAGGCCGACCCAATAGTACAAGGCCGCGAGGCACTGTTTGTACTTGTGGACATTATTATGCGAGCGTGCCGCGCTCGGCCTATCATTATGATCTAGGATCTATGACGTAGCTGGTCTTGCTCTGACGGGCGAGACCTGTATGACGTAGCTATACTATGCTATTGGACCGGAAGGTGCCGTAGCGTTATGTAAGCTGGTCATGTGGTTGACGAGCCCAGTTAAGAGCTTGTCGTGGTGGCAATGGGAGTTAACCCGTAGATAACTTGTAGTTAGACGTATAAATCCCAGGTAAATTGCTATAATCGTAGGAAAAATGCTGTAAGCCCCAGATAAATCTGTGACAGCACCTTGCAACCAAAGAAGTCACACGCGCACTCGAAAAATGGCTGGAAGACGGTCAACGTTAGCAAGTACGCTGTTGCGATCCTTGCGCATGCCGTACATCAGTGTTCTTCTCCAGCATCAGGGCACATCGCACTCATGACTCTGCTCGTCGAGCGAGTTGAATGCACTCGCCATCGTCAGCATAGCATGCAGCGAAGTGGATAAAGGAGAAGCATCATCTTGGGATGCAACGCAAGAATAGGGAAGTACGCACCTCTGCAGTCTGTATACACAGATGGAAGTTATCAGAGACAAGTGCTGGGCATGCATAGACTCACTGAACCTGGGGAAATGGTGGAAGTACGAGGCAGACATAAGAAAAATAGACGGATGGCTCGCTTGTACTATGACGCAATTGAATGACCAGCTCACATGAGCACTTGGACTTGCTGCTTGCGACGAAGTCGAAGTCCAAACTGCCCACAAGAGACTTGATGTCGGCTTGCGGTTTTGCGATTACGATTGGACGTCTGCTCGAAAAATGCTCAGACACGACTGTTAATCGATATAAACTAGTATGTATGGGTATGACGAAAGTCTTGGCATCAGTCATCAGACCACTTGTACTCTTGGCATTTAGCTTTCAATATCATTGTGGTGAAAATTGGTATCTCAATAGTATGATTTGATATTTCTGGTATTTACAGGTATCTTAAGGATATGTGGGACTTTCACTGGGCCTGATGCCTCAACTAGACCCAAGCCCTACATACAAACCATTACGGGCACTAGTCACCAGCATCACCAGCCATGCCCAGAACCCTAGTCCCAGTCCATACAGTCCAGGGCCCAGTTGTGAAGCCATACAAGCAGTAGAGTTTCAGTCAATTATCTTAATCTGCCAACTGCCCTTCGCTTAAGAAATCGCAGTTGCGAGCTAGGTTTGCACGCAGATTAATCTGCTAACTGCGGCAGATTAATCTACTGTGACAATAAAATGGCACATCCCGGATTCGAACCAAGGACCTTAGCGCAGATGAGAATAACAGCATCGCAGGGTAATTAGCCAACTGAGCTACAGTGTGACAGGTGTTGCCCCCATTTTAAGCAATATATAGAGTATTTTGTAAACTTCATTTTCGCAGTTTAACATCTTCCATAACACAAATACAAATGAATCTGCCTCTAAAGACCTGTGATTCCAGTGTATTCAGCTTTCCCATGGTGAGTTGCTCCAGGTCAAGCATGGTAAATCAAGCTACCACTATCATTGATTTCTGTATGCTTGTTGTAGCAGTTAGTTGCCTTGATGATTTGCGAAAATTGTGTGTAAAATTTGCGTTATATATATTTTAATTAGTCAATCGTACCTGTTGCTGCAATGGCTCAGTTGGCTAATTACCCTGCGATGCTGTTATTCTCATCTGCGCTAAGGTCCTTGGTTCGAATCCGGGATGTGCCATTTTATTGTCACAGTAGATTAATCTGCCGCAGTTAGCAGATTAATCTGCGTGCAAACCTAGCTCGCAACTGCGATTTCTTAAGCGAAGGGCAGTTGGCAGATTAAGATAATTGACTGAAGTCCCTCACAAGCACAGCAAGAGCACCATGAGCCAGGTGGCACACCAAACCCAGCTACCAGACACCCATCGCTCAATAGCTCACCACCACATCACAGCTTGATGAACCCAGCATGGTCATCCAAGACTCCTGGCTAGGACTACTAACACACCTCCACCCAACCAACCAGACTAATGCCTCCCATCTCCATGAACCACAGCCATTACTGGCTACATGGTCATTACAGACCACAGACTATACACCATTATGGGCACGGACTATGTATGATATGGACAACGGCCTACAGATGGCCTCAAACTCCACAGATCCCTAGCCTACGAGGAACACCGACCACAGGCAGCACCCACAACATCACCAATCGCAGCCGATCACACTCGATCACCCTACGTCACCCAAGGCCATTACTGTCCAGTCCACGATCACTAGCTACATCACCGATCACGGTCCATTAACCCCGCCATTACTGGCACCAGCCCCAATCTACGCTAGAATCCCAATCACGGACTTAGAACCCCACCATTACCGGTGAACCCCAATCAACGAGAACCACCGATCTGCGATGAACCCACTACATCACCATGGACATCCAGCACTCCCTTAGCCATACCCATGCCCCGATGCCATTACAGGCCACGTAGCACTTAGAGTATTAGGTCAGCACTGATGCCCTACGGGCTGTGCACCATAACATGTACAAACAGTACAGTCTATATAATGGGCTGACAGTCTTGAGTGAACCTCAGACTTGTCTTGCCCTCTTCAGCCTTAGATGCCCCAGACCAGGAAGGCGGCTTTGAGTGAGCCCCCTTCCCCCAGGTGTGTGTCATAGAGTTTCAGTCATTTATCTTAATTTGCCAACTGCCCTTCACTTAAGAAATGGCAGTTGCGAGCTATGTTTTCATGCTGATTAATCTGCTAACTGTGGCAGATTAATCTACTGTGACAATAAAATTGTCACATGCCAATTTCAAGTCTTTAGGCACAGTACCTTTTCCAATCATTGAGAGCACCCCAAAGGCTGGAAACCCAATGCCTCAGCTAGATCCAAGCCCTACATACAAACCATCCCAGGCACTAGCTACCGGCATCACCAGCCACATCCAGAACCCTAGTCCCAGACCACACATCCAGTCCAGTACCACAAAGCCAACAAGTCACGTGACATAGGCAGCGCACCATGAGCCCAGTAGCACCTAACCCAACCAACCAACTGCTACCTGCATGGAATGCCCAAAACATACCACAATCACACAGACTCACAGCTAGGACCATGTCCACCCAACCAACCAACCCTATGCCTCCCATCTCCATGAACTACGGCCATTACCGGCTATACAGTCACTGCAAGACCACGAGCTACATGCCATTACTGGCACGGACTATGTACAATACAAACCATAGCCTACAGAGGCTCTAAACCCAGTGAACAATGCCCTGTACAACTGAGAACCCTACCAGCAACAGGGAGCGCTGCCACCGATTGCAGCCGATCACGCTCAATCACCCAAGGCCATTACTGGCCAGTCCACAATCACTAGCTATGTCACCGATCACGGACCACTAACCCCACCATTACCGGCATCGGCCCCGATCACACTAGGAACCTGATCAACGGACTTAGAACCCCACCATTACCAGTGAACCCCCGATCAACGAGAACCACTGATCTGGGCCATTGATCCGCTACATCACCATGGACATCTTGCATAGGCCATGCTCCGATGCCATTACTGGCCCCATAGCTAAACCAATCGTATACCTGCATCAACGGCCTTACAGTCCACACACCACAATATGTACAAATAGCTAGAGTCTATATATTTGGCCAACAGTCTTGAGCGAACCTCAGACTTGTCTTGGCCTCTTCAGCCTTAGATGCCCTGGACCCAGAATGTGCCTTTGTGCAAGTAACATTCCCCTGGGTGTGTGTCTGAGGCTGTAGCGTGTGTCAATGCCAACTCTGTTGGCATCAGTGGGTCTCAGTACTTAAGCTATTATGGCACATGGTCATGACGTGCTCATGACAGGCCCGGCTTGTGTCTCAGGCTGAGCCGGGCCAAGCCGTTGAGCACTCAATGGCACCCTGGCCTGGTGACCCTAATAGATACTAATAGATACAATGTCTAGCAATTACAATTGAAGATTGTACATGGTAGTGATATGCTCAAATCCAATGTAGTGCCTCTGTGTTGTTTCCTTTAAACCACAGAAAAGGCTCTTAAATCTTTAACGTTGAAGCCTGCCGTGCACCGCTGGGCGCCTATACAATACCCCATATGGCAGGTGCGCTACTGAACGCCGCACCGGTGGAAGGTTATTTTGACAATTAATCCTTCTATAAACTGTGGGCCTCAGTGTTTCTTTTCACCAACGAACAGTTGATAATGGTATATTTTAAACTTTTGAAGCTATAGTTATGACTATCCTAGCAGTGGTAGGCCCCGGCTCAGCCCCGGCCCAGGCCGGGCCAAGCCATGAGCCGCCAGTGGGGACCCGGCCTGAGGTTTTGGAAAGTTGTGGGCTGTCCAAAGCCAGGCCAAATCCAGGGCTTTTGGGCTGGGCCAGGCCAGGCCTGGCACATTACTACGAGTCGTAGTGAGAATATACAAGAGCAACATACAGTTGAAGACCTCATAATGCATGACCTGACCCAGTCACCGACCTCGTTTGCGGGGATTTATGCATGGAATCTCATATCACATAATGCATCAGCAATCAGGCAATTATGCATTAGTAGATCTGCCATATATAGTAATAGATATCTTATTTGAGAGCATTATGGTGCAAAATCCAAGCAAATAATCCAGTTTTGGCTTGTGCAGCTCCTATTGCTGTCACAGTTCACCATTAAGTGCTTGTCCACATGATACACAGCGACTGCTCGAGGCTGCAGGTTGCAGAAGCAGATGGCATCTCGGTGCTCACGCTGCAGCAGTTGTGCAAATTCTCTGCTCATCTTTACAAGGCTGACCTCACATCAATGAAACAAGTAATACTATATAGATACTGGGGTACATAGCTATGTTATTTCTACGGAGTCACACTGGGTCACAGAATGTGACATCTTGTGACAAATTTGATACTGCATAAGACCTCATAATGCATAAAGAAATCCGGTCACCATCATTATGCATTATGAGGTCTTCAACTGTATTTTTAAATTATTGTACATAGAGAATTCAGCGATGCAAGGTGGAAGAATCTGAAGGATTGGACAGCTACATCCTGGTGTTTGGCAGCTAGTGATGTGCAAAGCATGGCTCAAAGCTGTGAGCTGGGCCTGGCCAAGCCAACTTAAGCCGGGCTGGGCCAAGCCTGGGGGGGTGGCTTAAGACGGCTCAGGGCCCAGCTTGGATCATGAGCTGGCCATAGACGAGCCCTGAGCCAGCGGCTTTAGGCGCGCAGCTGTGGTGTTGTTAGAATTAGCGAAAATGGGCCGTTTGGTTTAAGATTTTGCATCAATTCACCTTATATGATCTCAACGACCATTACAATGACTTGTGATCTGCTAACACGGTGTGGAACATTGTGACTACTGTTGTGATCGGGGTTGTGATAAGGCTCCAACCATATAATATACATGTACAGGAAATCAGTAAATATGGTATATACATGGTTTACATGGTTTTCAGATGGTAGATTTTTCAGACATCTTGACATAGCCATTGCCTTGCCCTTATGGCTGTGGAGATTGTCTCCTCCTTCAACAACATGCCATAGGTATCAGCACTTGGCTGATGCAAGGAAGATTGGTGTTCAGTATTCAACAGCCACACTAGTAGCTGGAATGGCTTAGGAATTGTGCACAATGTGCGAGATGATGGGAAACTTTTATGCATGAGTTTAATGCATGATGCAATCACTATGTGGGATAATATATAGCATAAACATAAATCTAGTCTTACCTTCCACCAAATGAGAGGGTAAGCAGAGTGTGTGAATTATGGCTTAACAATTGTGCAGTGGCCACCAGATTGCCCAAATCTCATATTGCCACTGCACCATACAATCTGTAAGACACATAACCAGCTCAAGTACATATTCAAAACAACAATTTGAAGGTCTAATATGAATGCATTCACAACAACCATATACCATATAATATACTCGGCCATGTGTAAATACATGTATATAGTATATATAAAAAACCATGTATACATGGTATATACATTATATGGCTGGAGCCTTAGGTTGTGATCTAGATCTGCATTTTCGGTCAACATCATAAGCAGCTGCAAAAACACTTGTAGATCAGAATAACAACAAATAGTAGACATATAAGCATTAATATGTTGTGCTGTCATTTGAACTGCACAAGCCAATAATTTCGAGGTCCTACATGATTAGCCATAAGCCCCGGCCTGAGCCTGAGCCGGGCCCAAGCCGGCCTGAGCCATCAAGGAGGGCCCGGCTTGACATTCCGCTGAGCCTGAGCCCTTCAAAGCCGGGCCCAAGCCCCGGGCTTTGAGCTGAGCCGTGCTTTGCACATCACTATTGGCAGCTTCGCGAAGCTGATGTGACTGTGATGATAGAGCGTTAAAGGGCATGAGGGGTCTCTCAGTTCAGCTGCCCCAGATAGTGTTGCGAGGTCCGGTCCGGTCCGGTCTTTTACCTCTGTGAAGTGGGACCGAGGACCAGGACCAGGACCGGACCGACTTCAGTACTCCAGGACCGGACCAAGACCGATACAGGACCGGACCACGGTCCTGATCCGGTCCTGGGACTGGTCCGGACCGGTCCAGGACCGCAGACTGTGCAATATAACAATAATATCAGAGAGTGCTCAAGACGATGCACCCAACAAGAATAACAATGTATCTACATACTTTACAAGGAATCCCAGTGAATAGATTCGTCTGTAATGCCCTCTTCATCATCCTCCTGAAACATCTCAGCTCCATCCTCCTGAATAAGGATGTAATCATTAAGCATATACTCGACCTCCTCAACAGCTTCCAAATTGGTGCACAAAAAGTCCACAACCCTATCAGCCCAGTGGCTCTGCAAGCATTCGATCCACTCAAACATATTAGCCCCCAAGTGGGAGTGGTGGTCAATGGAAACCTCTTTGACCTGAGAAAAGAGACGTTCACATGCCACTGAGGATGCGGGTATGGACAGAATATCCAATGCCATTCATCCAAGAGTAGGGCATACATTGTGATGTTTCTATAAGACTCATGATAAGTGTAAAACATCAATATACTTGATGAACAATATGCCACACACCGAGCCTCGTCATTTTGCCAGACTTACTATATACTCAGTGAGTCCCTTGCTATCCGAAAGCTTGCTCGCAATTGCACAATTAGCCTGCAACCCACTCAGTATCGCTACACTATTGCAGTGCCAGCAGCCGTAGACTTCTAATTACAATATTCTCTGCCTTACGAGCCTGAAATACTCTCACAGTCCAAATGGGGTATGTTACATCCAGTCAACGTATAATTTGATGAAATAAGGCAGGGTAGAAGTCCAGAACATGATATATATGCAAACAAATGATCCGACGAATTCTTGAATAATATGTTGTATGTTACATTAGGCAAATAGCAGTTGACACAGACTCACTGTCTGTGCGACCCCTGGGCTCAGGGGGATCCATACAGGCCTACAATCGAGGCCATAAGGCACCAACCAGAGGTGAGCGCAGAGGCTACATGGATGGGGCATCCCCACATTCCTAGTGTACGCCGACATAGCTGATAACCTCACAGACAAGGTAGGAGAGATACGGGCCCCGGGCCAGGAGATCACACAGCTATAAGCGAGAAAGGGTGATACACCATTGTCGAGAATCTGAGAGATGGGGTGTAAGCCCACATCTCGTCGTATTATATACATGCTTGTATCTACTACCGAGCCAGCCCTAAAGATGTGGTCTGTGCACCGCTATCTACTGGGTCATGTGCTAGGTAACGAGACATGTAACAATGTGACCATTAGTGACGGTACCTGAGGCGCGCGCTACCCTACAGCGCTAACCAAACGACCAGGTGACCTGCAATAACTGGGAGACGCCGGAGGTGGCTACAGCGCAGAGACGCGGCGTACGCCTAGCGCCGCGCGTGCGTCCTATAGCGAGGGAGTCCAGACCTGCATAGAGAAAGTCTGTGACATTACCCCCCCTCTCGAAAAACGTCGTCCCTGACGTTCTACCTATCTTCCTACGACCCTCGCATCCTTGGTTGCTTGTTTGACACACGGCCCATCCTTTGCAACGTAAGGTGGGGAGCGTCCGTGTGCACGGTCCGTCCGCCGGTGGAGGAGTGAAGAAAACGTCCCCCCATCCCGCAACGTGAGTGAACGAGGCCCTCCAGAGGTGAGCGGGCCCATCGGAGGTTGAGGTAATGCTGTGTCATTCCGCCTCCTAGGACTGACGCCGACATAGATGAGCGTGGCGCACCGACCTCGGGGTATGTGGTTGGTTTTGTCGGAGAAGTAGTCGGTCGTCGAGGATTGCTTTCTGACCTTCGTGATCGTCGGTGTGGGGTTGGGTACCCTTGCGGGACCCTTCGCATACCCACTGATCATCAGTTCTTGGTGATACCCTGCCGCCCAGGGGTAATTGGCCGGACTGCCCTAGACCTCCACACGCGCGCGCATTCCCTTTGCAGGGGTGACGGCGGCGGGTCCTCAAACGGGGCTTACGTCGGTCGACCCCTTCTACCTTGCGTTCGAAAGGGGGCGGTCTTGCTTACTCACTCCGCACGGGTACTTCGCCTGGTGTAACGCTTCGTGGGGGCTCGTAAGACTACGGACCTCTGGTGCTTCTACCAGAGGCTGCCCCGCCGCGTTGCCATGGCACCCTGTACGTGGAGAACCCTCGGCCCCAGCGCAGGTGGCGCCGGAGGGGAGGTAAGATATCTCTCAGATTATGACACAGACTCACTGTCTGTGCGACCCCTGGGCTCAGGGGGATCCATACAGGCCTACAATCGAGGCCATAAGGCACCAACCAGAGGTGAGCGCAGAGGCTACATGGATGGGGCATCCCCACATTCCTAGTGTACGCCGACATAGCTGATAACCTCACAGACAAGGTAGGAGAGATACGGGCCCCGGGCCAGGAGATCACACAGCTATAAGCGAGAAAGGGTGATACACCATTGTCGAGAATCTGAGAGATGGGGTGTAAGCCCACATCTCGTCGTATTATATACATGCTTGTATCTACTACCGAGCCAGCCCTAAAGATGTGGTCTGTGCACCGCTATCTACTGGGTCATGTGCTAGGTAACGAGACATGTAACAATGTGACCATTAGTGACGGTACCTGAGGCGCGCGCTACCCTACAGCGCTAACCAAACGACCAGGTGACCTGCAATAACTGGGAGACGCCGGAGGTGGCTACAGCGCAGAGACGCGGCGTACGCCTAGCGCCGCGCGTGCGTCCTATAGCGAGGGAGTCCAGACCTGCATAGAGAAAGTCTGTGACAGCAGTATTGAATAGCATGCCTTTGAGACCGGTCCTGGCCGGTCCTCGCAAATTTCACTATGTGCAGGGACCAGGACCAGGACCACAGTAGGTCGGACCAGGACCGGACCGGACCATTAATCGGTCCTACCCAGTCCTGGTCCCGGTCCTGTCCTTGGTCCTCAGCGGTCCCTAGGACAGGATCTCACAACACTAGCCCCAGACCTATATGAGACTGCGGTGGCGGGGTGCGAGTCTTCTTATAGGTCTGGGTACGAGACCACACGTCTGGGGCCGTTGAACGAACCGAGATACCCTCCGTCCCATTTGACGCCCGATCATCATGGTCACATCAGCTTCGAGAAGCTGTCAAACGTCGTAGCTGTCCGATTCCCCAGACAGTCCAGCGCCCCTTTACCTCGCTGAAGACTCATGAGGGCCTCGCTAGTCTCGATCAGACGTTCTGCCAGCGCACGTGCTGCTCGGGAGCACCCGAGCGGAGATCGAAAAACTGAAGACAAAGCGCGCTGGCGGAACGTCTGGTGGATTTCGATGGGGCGGATGTAGGTGACCCCCGTCTCGTGATCGCGAGGCGGGCGTCTACACGTCTATGCATCGCGCAAAGTCGATGGCACGCTAACGACTTTGGAACACGTTAGCACCCTGCCCTGTCGTAGAAGTATTCTATGTATTTTTAATCAATACAATGGATAATCCTGCCGATAACGGTAATCTTTTCGACTACGAAGACGACGAAGACGGGCTGGAGGAGCACGTTAAACCAGTTCGAAGACGCCGCATCAAGATCGTACGCGACGGCTACGCAATGCTCTCGATGAATCAGGCGACATAGCTCCAAGCTGGTCTTACTGATACTAGCATATATGGACTCCGAAGATTTAGACTTGCCACTGTTTTTATAAGCTGCTTCGCGGGCTGCCTTCAGTAATACGTCGAAGTGCTTGTTGTCGAGATCATAGATAGTCTGTAAAAATGGCTTGCGAGGTATTCTATTGGCATGTATGTGCTAGAATACAGCGAGCGTGCGGCGGCGTATTGATCACAATTCGGGGAGGACGCGTAGATGCATAGTCTCGTGGTCACGGGGGGCGACAGCCTCTTGCACTCGAACCACCATCATGTCTGAACAAGTGCCCAACCACAAAGACTCTCCCCCTCTCCCAGAGCCTTCGCCACCATCGGTTCCTCCCTCCCCCAACCCTCCCGACGTTTCTTTAGAGGCTCCAAAACCCATACCCCCTTCTCGCGACTCATCACCTCTCTCCTATATGCCCAATTATCCTCTTCTCGATATTTATGAAAACGACTATGACGGATCATTGACCTCTGCTTCCGCGGTAATAGCTCTTGGTATTCTCGCTCGCGACGCTCAACATGTATATGACCTCCATCACGATACCGATCTCACCCACCCTCTTCTCACCTACTCCACTGCCACCCACCGTATGCTCGAATCCATCAGCACCGGAGCCACCGAATTCGCCGCTCGCGGCCTCCGTGACCACGTATTTATGACTCGTCTCCGCGACGAACTTATGCATCTTCACCACTACATCGACGACCTCATCCACAAACGGGACGATACCTTTTCGGACATAGACGACTCTGAATCGCTCCCGCGCATTTCTCAACCTCCCACACCTGAACGTCAACCCTCTCCCATTCCCATTGAATCCATTCCACCTCCTACCATCGTACCACTCGTTCCCACTCCACTCACCCAACCCCCAGCTGTTGCAGAACCTGACGTTCTTACCACCACCTTGCAACTTATTCTTAAGCGCCTAGACAGGCTGGAACAACGTGTCAACAACCCTACGCCCGTACAGCCGCCCGCACCGCCCAACCCACACATCCGCAAACAACCGCCCACTAATCCACCGACCGCACCGCCCAAGCAGCCTCGCACTCAGGAATCTCACGTCCGCACTACCAACCCACCCCCTCAACCCACAGCAACCACTGACGACTACGACTTATACCTTGACGAAGATCACTTCCCATCGCTACCACAACCTACCCCTCCCTCGTTCACCACAGTCACTAAACGCAAGAAACCGCAGTCCTATGCACAGGCAACCGCGTCCAACCAAGGACCACGTCGACCCAACCAACCACCACCAGCTCACCCCAACCGACCCACCGCAGACATCCCTACACGCTCCACCCAAGACAAGCTCGAATGGGTAATTAGATTCGGCAACCGCATTCCGGAAAACATCAACAAGAAAGCTAATGATGATTCCATTTGCCAACGCATCAATGCCGGTCTCCACAAAGCGATCCAATCTCGTGATGCAACAGTCGCATACATCAAGTGGACCCTCAACAACAACATTCTTCTCTACTTCGAAAATAATGTCACTCACGATTATATCCGCACTAACGTCGTACCTCGTATCAGACAGGAATTCTCCCTACCCGACCATGTCATCATTTCGCAAAACATTCCTTGGGCACGACTCGTTCTACAAGGCGTCCCTTGTCGACCTTACCCCACCGCACCACGATACAATGCCGAAGCACTTGAAAACACCTTACGCCACAACCGCATCCTCTCCACAGTCTCCCTCACTCACGACATACGCTGGTTGCGCCGTGAAGAAAATATGGTAGACCAACTCTATGCTAATGTCGTCATCAGCTTCGAAGATCCAACAGGTAAACTGGCAACTGCAGTGAAGTCATCCACCCTAGGTATGTTTGGACGACGAGTCACAGCAGTCGACTACTGTGACAAACCCTGCCTCGTCCAATGCCGACGTTGCTGGAAACTCGGCCACGTCAGCACCCCCAAGAACCCATGCCGCACACCTCAAACGTGCCGACAATGCGGAGACGACCATGCCGAAATCACCCACAGACGTAACTGCTACCATTGCCAATCCACAGGATCCGCCGAACCCGGCTGCGACTACAAACGTTGTGCAGAATGTGGCGGCCCACACTTTGCCGACGATGTCCACTGCCCACACCGGGAACAATTCCGCCTACCCCTTGACCCCGTATACATCCCATCCTTCACCGAAGACGACCCCCTCCCCTTTCATGCAGTATGAAAATCTGTGATCAAATTCGTATTCTTTCTCTCAACGTTGTGGGATCTAACATACTTACTCACCTTGTCCTCAATACAGCCACAGATTACGACATCGTTCTTTTACAGGAAATCTGGTACGATCATTCTTGGATGTCGAAAGCCACACTAGGCATCGCACCACTCCCTCGTTCACACACTAACACTAATATCGCATGGACTCTTTTCCTCCCCACCCTATCAACTCACATCAGACCATACGTAGCCATCTACGTTCGACCCAGACTTACACAACACTTCCACATTACCTACCACCCCTTCGTCCCACCCCACCCACATATTCTTCCACTATCGTTCACATCACCCTCTCATACGTTCACCATTTGTAATTTTTACAACCAACCTTCCCTTCTCCATCAACCTTTACTAGATCTTCTCGACACCAACCCTCCACCGGACAATTTTCTACTTCTTTCCGGCGACTTCAACCTCCATCACCCAACATGGGCACTCGCTAACACACTCCCTCATTTCCACTTCGCCCATGGTGACTCCCTCCTCGCTTGGACGCAACACGCACACCTCGTCCTCTTAAACGACAACACTACACCCACCCGTCATGGGCATGCTAATCAACAACCTTCCATCCTCGACCTCACCTTTATACGCTCCATGCCCTCCATGATATTCCATCACTTTGAAATTTCCGATAACCCTCTCTGGCATTCTGATCATCTCGCGTCCATTTGCCACCTTACTCTGTTCGATTACACCCTACACCTAACCCACCCAAGTCTTATCGCATCGACCCAGCACACTACCGCAACTGGAAAGACGCTTTCAACCACGCTCTTTCCTTTCACTCCTTCCCTCTCACCTATACGACTACACACCAACTCGACGAGGCAGCCCAACACTTTCTTCTTGCCTGTCGCACTGCTACTGCCGACACCATGCGCCCCCGAAGAACCACCACACGCACTAAGGCATATTGGTGGAATCACGAATGCGACCAGTTAGCCAACCTAATCGCAAGCACTACCAACCGCCAAGACCAACAACGACTACGTCGACAACTACGCTACGTAGCCCGCAAGGCAAAACGCAACTGGGCACACGACATCATCGACCGACAACAACACTCCGATCTCTGGTCCATTGCAAAATGGCCTTATCAACGACGCAGATTGCACTTTCCTCCACTTCTTTTTCACGATACACTCATTCATACCATTGACGAAAAAGCTAACGCACTAGCACAGACGTTCTTTCCACCACACGGCCCACCAATTCCTATTCAACTCCCACACGACCCACCTCCATTACCCACTCGTGACTTTCCACCAGTCACTCTTGGCGAGATCCTACACGCCATTCGGGACTGCTCTAACTCTACAGCCCCAGGCTTGTCTGGCACCAATTGGCGTGCTCTAAAATGGGCACTTACCACGTCAAACGCACCCCTCCTCGTTAATTTTATTAACGCATCCCTCCAACTAGGTTATCTCCCAACTTGTCTCCGACACGGATATGTCACCCCAATCCCTAAACCCAACAAGAACGATTATACTAACACTAAAGCGTACCGACCCATCACACTCATTGAAAACCTGTCTAAGCTTATCGAAAAGATCCTCGCACGACGCATTCTCTACGACATTGGCCACTACGACCTCATACCAGCTTACCAATTTGGTGGACGCAATAACTCGTCCACGATCGATGCAGGTACCACGTTCGTTACTGACGTTAAAAATATTTGGAAACAGGGCCGCGTCGCCACTAGTGATGTGCCAGGCACGGCTTTGGGCCATAGGCCGGGCCGGGCCAAGCCCTACTTGGGCCGGGCCAGGCCGGGCCCTACACCACGGCTTGAGACGGCCCAGGGCCCGGCTTGTGTCTCAAGCCGGGCCGGGCCAAGCCGTGAGCCCCGGCCTGAAAGCTCTAACGGATAAAATGTCTAGTAACTATGACATAAGGATATATATAGTAGCAGTATGCCATATTCCAATGAAGTATGTCTATATTATTAAATTTAAGCAAGAGGATAGTCCCATGGATTGAATATTTGGTGCTGAAGCCTGTCGCTCACTTTTGGGCGCCTATACGATGCCCCATTTGGAAGGCGCGCCACAGTGCACCGTGCCGGTGAAATGATGATTTCACACTATAATTCACTAATTATTGAAGATACTGGAGCTTGGCTTTGTCAGAAGATAGTTGGAGAAGGTACGTTATGAGTTTGTGTGGCTACAGTGATGATCATCCTCACAGTGCCAGGCCCCGGGCAAGCCCCAGGCCGGGCCGGGCCAAGCCCTGGGCCGTCAATGGGGGCCCGGCCTGAGGTTTTGAAAAGCCAAGGCCGTCCAAAGCCGGGCCAAAGCCTGGGCTTTTGAGCCAGGCCGGGCCTGGCACATCACTAGTCGCCACCTTCGTTACACTCGACATTTCCGGATTCTTCAACAACATCAATCACGATCGACTTTTATACCAGCTATACCTTCTAGGTTTTTCCAACAACGTCATTCGTTGGACACAATCATTTATCACTGACCGTACCGTAGCTTTTCACATCGACTCTTCCACCAGCCGCACCTTCCCCGTCGGCAATGTGGGAATCCCCCAAGGATCGCCGCTATCCCCCGTCCTTTCTACCATCTACGCATCACCACTTCTTCGAGCTTTCCCTCATCCCCTCGACTCCTCTGATTGTACCCTTTACTCCTATGTCGACGACTTCGCCCTACTTTGTGCAGGACCGAACCTCGAAATGACCACCACAAGTATCGCCACCAATGTGCGCAAAGCATGCACCATTTTACACGACATAGGCCTATTCATCGGAGCCGACAAAATCGATCTCTGTCACCTTTTTCCAACCCGCCGACGACACCACACCCCATTCCAACCTTCCCTTCACTTATCCCTTCCCGACCACAGCAACTTAACTGTCACGCCATCCAAATCCATACGCTGGCTAGGCTTCTGGATCGACTCCCACCTTACCTTCCGTGACCATATTGCCACACGAGCACGTTTCGCACTCACCACCTCCTACGCACTCCGACAACTTGTCACCTCCACCCGGGGACTTCATGTCAACGCCATCCGCCACCTCTACCTTGCGACAATCCTTCCTATCATGACTTACGGTGCACCGCTATATTACAATGGACACCGACAACTTACACTCGTTCAACCATTCATTCGTGTACAAAATCAATGTCTCACTATGATCCTAGGCACTTTTCGTACCACGCCTATCGACTCTCGTGAACATCTTGCATCCATTCTCCCCATTCCTCTTACTCTCCATCAAATCGTCACTCAATATGCCATTCGTACTCGTACCCTCCCTGCTCACTCCCCTATCCATAACCGTCGTTACTCCAATGTCAAACAACCATACCCTCTTACTTTACGTACGATCAACAAAACCTACCCTTACACGAACCCACTTACTTACGTCCACCACCTACTCCCTACTGATACTGAACGACTTGACCCTTTCATACAGGCACCCTGGGATCGTCAACCAAAATGGGGCAACCGTCTTCAATTTGATACCATTGCGCAGAAGTCCACAAAGAACGAACGCCACACCCACCGTCGTCGAATCCAACACCTGATCGACGTCATCGCCACCAACCCTGATCACCTCGCTATATATACCGATGGATCATCACGCACGCCACGCTACCGACGCAAACCGCATACCGGTGCAGCATTCCTCGTTACCCATCGAGGCGCACACCTTCACCACGAGGCGAGAGGACTAGGCCCACAAGCCACATCTTTCGATGCGGAACTATGTGCAGCTGCCATGGCCGCTAATCGCATCCTTGACATCCTACCCGCACACGGCTACCGTACCACCCACATTCACTACTTCATCGATAACACTGCGGTCATCGACAAAGTCTACGACACGTCGAAACACCCAGGCCAAATCGACAGCATTCTCTTCCACGATGCCACCAACGAACTTCTTAGCACATACGTTGATATCTCCGTCACCATTCACTGGTGCCCCAGTCACAAGGGCATTCCGGGCAACGAGCACGTCGACCAGCTAGCACGCGCAGCAGTTCTCCTACTTGACCACATACCACCCACCATAACTTGGTTACGGTCCAATGCTCGCCACCGCACATTACGACGCTGGCAAAAGGAGTGGGTTTCTAAAAATCGCATAAACTCTTCGAGATATGCGTTAACCGCACTATCTACGTACACGCTCCACCCCGTTCTACGAAACTTTACGGAGACTAGGCATATCCAATCTCGCCTCCTACAATGCATTACCGGCCACGCATTTATCGGCGAATACTACCAACGTTTCGTACCTAACGAATCACCACTTTGTCCTTGCGACAACAACACGATCCAAACGAGACGTCACATCTTACTGCAATGCCCTTTACACCACCACGCACGTTCTTTCCTTCGAGAAGCTTCACCTTCGCTCCAACTCTCCTTCATCCTCGGTACCGTCAAAGGCTGGCGGGCAATAATATCGTTCCTCAAGCACTCCTGCGCATTTATCAAACAAGACGGCCCCCGAAGGATTTTCGACCCAGGGTAAGCCAACATCACCGCCATTACTGGCAACGACCATGACATTACGTTACGATACCTAACACAAGTACGACCGCCCACACCACCCTACTCATTACTACGATACTCTTTACTTTCACTGTGGCTCTAGTTAGCTGCCGCACATGTACATAGGATACTGACTGCGGGGTATAAATGGTTGTCTCTCTCTCTCTCTCTCGCGGTCACGGGATAGGGTCACCTACATCCGCCCTAGCAAAATCCGCCAGACGCTCTACAGCGGTTCGTTGTCTCGGTTTTTCGATCTCCGCTCGGCTGTGTCCGTGGCGCAGCCACACCGCTGTAGAGCGTCTGATCGAGACTAGGGCCTCGCATTACTCGACTCTCTTTGTACCTCACCACTACAGCCTCGAGATCCAGCACGTATGTGCGACACCGATCCCGGACGGCATAAGCAGCATCAAACGCACCGACTATTCTCCGACGACGAGGATACTGAGCCGGACTCATATAAGTCGGACGACGAGGACATCAGATTTGCAATGAGGACATAGGCGAGGTTGTGCAGGACGACATCCTCAGTGAGAGTATAATTGACGTAGAAACTCTCGGTACTGAAGAATATGGCTTTGAGCAGACAAGATCAATCGAGGAAGATGAAGAAGATTTATTTCCCTCCGCTGCAGGTACACAAACAGATAATGGACCATTGGGGGTATAACTATTGTGTGAGATAGCATACAGCAACAATATAAGGTATGGGGAGAGGAACGGTAGCCAAAAAAATGAGAGTGGGCGGCAAGGATCGGACAGCTACATCGGGAATCTGACGTTTGGCAGCTTCTCAAAGCTGATGTGACCGTGATGATTGGACATTAGGCTCATAAATCAGCCTGAGTATAGGAAGACAGTCGTTCCTATACTCAATTGGACATCAAGGGAGACGGGGGTGTCTCGATTCAACTGCCCCAGACGTGTTAGATACTGCGGCGGTAGGGTGCGAGTACCACACGTCTGGGTAACGAGACCACGAAAACTGTGATTGCACATTCAAGATCCTTCAGGAGAACATGCCCAAGGCTCTCACATCAGTGGACGTGCTTACAATCCAGTGTTGGGAGCATGGAATGATCTAGAGGATGGATGCTTACCACTCAGGATTAGGTGCACAGGATGCACAGTCAACAGCAAAGCAGTTTAGTTCTTGTAGATACGAGGGCGATAGCGGTTGATAGCGGTGGCGCGACGTGGTGCTTTGCGCTACTTAGTTAGCAGCGGAGTTTCCCGGCATGCTGGCTTGAGAACGTGTGGGGCAGTTGATCGACTTTAGCGCTAAGGGCCTTGCGAAAACACTCTATTGAAATTGGATTACGAAGTCAGTTATTTGAAAGCGGGCTTCATTCTCTCGAGCATGCATTCGTTCAGTGTGGGATGAGAAAAAGGGTCCACCGAAGTCTCGTGAGCGGTCTAATTCCGACTGGATTCAGTTTTGAAAGCTGGGAGTAACCGCCTACTCTTGTTGAAAGGCTCCTTCATGCAGAACATCAAATTCGCCGTAACGCAATAGTTCTAGTCACAGATAAGCGGTGAGTTCAAGTGACTGGTGGATGCCTTCACACATAGTAGAAAACAGTCCGTGGCGCTCACCTACATATCCAAGAAGCTTCACGTAGTTGCGGCAATAGTCCGCCAGGATTGTGAGAACATTCCATAATGTTCAGGTGCCCGGCGCGCCGCGGAGATGTTGGATTCGTCATACATATGCGTTAGTATATCTGCGTGAATCAGCCTCTGAACCGGCAACATGATCAATACAGAGATATATAGAAGAAGGGTAGAGAGACATCTAAAAACTACAGCTACCTATCGACTTTCGCGACTCAGACATGAGCGTCCCATACATGTCTACCGTGACATTTGCTGGAAGCCACAGTCTCGCTGGATACGTGGTCCTGCTGTTTATCTCATGGCTCATCGTTCTATTCTTCTGGCGTAAACGGATGTTCAAGTCTTTAGACAATATACCAGGGCCACCCGCCGAATCATTTTGGAGAGGTTATACCATCTTTTCGAAGTTTCGCCACGCTGTACTCAACAATCACCGTTGTCCACAGGAAATACTACGCAATTCTTCACTCGCCACGCTGCATCTTTCCAATCTCATGTAGCGTTGGACTATGGCCCTGTTGTCAGATTCCAAGGATTATTTGGAGTACGTGCTGACACTCCAGGACGCTGCACGCTGACATCTTCCTTGGCAGTGTCCTATACTGTATATATCTGACCCGAAGGCGTTGTACAACATTTTGGTGAAAGAGGAGCCCATCTATCAGGAAACTCCCTATTTTATCAAGTATGCATTTGTCTTCGTCCTCGACAATGGCCGCTGAGGGACATGATATGCGTAGCACGAATAAAATATATTACGGACGAGGATTGCTGGCCACACTCGGTTGGTTTTCCCCTATCCTCATCTATGGGTGATAGCTTACCAAGGCGATGGACTCTAGGCGAGCAGCATCGAAAGCAGCGCAAGATGTTGAACCCAGTATTCTCTGCTAATCATATGCGGAGGATGACACCGATATTCTACGATGTAGTCCACAAGGTAGTCCGTCCACCACGCGTGCCATGATCTGCTGATTGTGAAATCTGCATAGCTGCGTGTAGGCATGACTGCGGAGGTTGCCAAAGGAGCACAAGAGCTGGATCTACTAGACTGGATGGGTCGTACGGCTCTTGAGCTGATCGGCCAAGCTGGCCTTGGGTACTCGTTCGATCCGCTCACGGAACAGATCCCAAATGCGTATGGCGATGCCTTCAAGGCAGTAGGGTGCGTGTTTTGTTTAGGGTGTGATCGCAACTATGCAAACGGGGTCTTTCAGTCCAAGTCTACAAGGCCTCGATCTCCCTCGTCGGCTGCTGCCCATGTTCGACGAGATAGGCCCAGCCTGGTTCCGCCGCGCAGTGGTGAAGATGTGGCCATCTAAGCTGGTTCAAGATGCTGTCAATATAATTGACACGATGAACATGGCGTCTAGGGAGGTGTATGAATCGAAGAAAGCCGCGATTCAGGCGGGCGATGCAGTTCTCCTGAAGCGAGATGGGCAGGGGAAAGATATAATGAGTGTATTGAGTGCGTATATTGCTCTATGTAACGAACTGATACCAAGTATCCCCGTCAGTGAAGGCCAACATGGAAGCGTCAGATGAGGACAGACTTTCGGAGGACGAACTCATAAGCCAAATGAGGTGGGTCGACACCCAGGATCTGCGACACCTCCCATCTACTCACACTGAATGCACACAAGCACTCTCACAGCTGCGGCCACAGACACGACTTCCAATACCCTCTGTCGTATTCTGTACCTGCTAGCTGCACACCAAGATATCCAGCAAGACCTGCGCGAGGAGCTGATTGCGGCCGGTGCTGGTAATAACTTGTCGTATGATGAGCTGAACAAACTGCCCTTACTTGATGCTGTATGTCGGGAATCTATACGGCTGTGAGGCCTCTGCCGCTGTGTCTATTTATCATAATTAATTTCATGGATTGCTCCCAGGTATCCCGCTATCACTATTACCATGCGCATGTAAGTCTATGACGTTCAGCAGTTAAATACTAGTAGGTGCTGACGCACGGCCAGGCCGATCCAGGACACTACTCTCTCCCTTGGGGAACCAGTGATTGGGACGGATGGTACGGTCATTAAGGAGATCGTGATCCCCAAGGGAACAAACATAGTGATTGGGTCCCTGGGTTGCAACGCTAACAAGAAGCTATGGGGCGAGGATGCTCTAGAGTTCAAGCCGAGGCGTTGGGTTGAGGGAATCCCTGCTGCTGTAACTAACGCGCCCATCCCTGGGGTATACTCAAATCTGTGAGCTGCAAGTCGACTCTCTCTCTGCCAACCATTGATGATCGTAATTTAGGATGTCATTCCTGGGCGGAAAGCGAGCTTGCATGTATGTAAACCATTGGTCACCAGGACGGAGTGCTGACACGTCCATGACAGCGGATTCAAATTCTCGGAGATGGAGATAAGTATGTATTCTTCGCATGCCCCGCGACACGGGGACTCACTCTCTTGACAGAGGTCATCTTGTCCGTCATGTTGACCACTTTCGTCTTTGAGCCGGCGAATAAGCCGATCGCATGGAACGTCTCCGTCGTCTGGTATCCGACGGTTGGCACAGAGAGTGAGGTTCCCGAGATGCCCATGAAAGTGCGCTTCTATACGGGAGCCGGTTTGTAAGAAAGACAAGGAATGAGCACTGTGGAGGTCTTCTGTACGGCCTGTGTCCGCTATACACGGCACGTACTCGGCTTTGTATCTTTGCACTGTTAGTTTCCCCCCATTTCGCTTTTCCTACCGAATTGTACTATGGTGGCCACCTTGAATGCGACGAATTTATAACAACTATGGTGTAAGGTATGAGTCAGAGGAGATGCCGGGGATGCCGGCTTGTGCGAATCAAATTGTAAACGATTCGCAGTGTGAGTCTACCTCGAGAAGCGCAGATCTAGTACAGTGTTTCCCTTTAAGATGGACCTTGAACCTTCCGAAATGCACTGTCTCGTAGTGATGTGCCAGGCCCGGCCCGGCTCAAAAGCCCCGGCTTTGGCCCGGCTTTGGACGGCCTTGGCTTTTCAAAACCTCAGGCCGGGCCCCCATTGACGGCCCAGGGCTTGGCCCGGCCCGGCCTGGGGCTTGCTCGGGGCCTGGCACTGTGAGGATGATCATCACTGTAGCCACACAAACTCATAACGTACCTTCTCCAACTATCTTCTGACAAAGCCAAGCTCCAGTATCTTCAATAATTAGTGAATTATAGTGTGAAATCATCATTTCACCGGCACGGTGCACTGTGGCGCGCCTTCCAAATGGGGCATCGTATAGGCGCCCAAAAGTGAGCGACAGGCTTCAGCACCAAATATTCAATTTATGGGACTATCCTCTTGCTTAAATTTAATAATATAGACATACTTCATTGGAATATGGAATACTGCTACTATATATATCCTTATGTCATAGTTACTAGACATTTTATCCGTTAGAGCTTTCAGGCCGGGGCTCACGGCTTGGCCCGGCCCGGCTTGAGACACAAGCCGTGGTGTAGGGCCCGGCCTGGCCCGGCCCAAGTAGGGCTTGGCCCGGCCCGGCCTATGGCCCAAAGCCGGGCCTGGCACATCACTACCAGTGTCTCGTCCCTACCTAGATGCCTCCTGAATACCACTCGGATGCATCTAAGAACAACCAGACGCATTTGACATCTAGTGATGTGCCGGCCTGGGCCGGCCTGAAAGCCCCCGGCCCCCGGCTTTGGCCCGGCTTTGGACGGCCTTGGCTTTTCAAAACCTCAAGCTGGGCCCCCATTAATGGCCCACGGCTTGGCCCGGCCCAGCCTGGGGCTTGCCCGGGGCCTGGCACTGTGAGGATGAACATCATTGTAGCCACACAAACTCATAACATACCTTCTCCAACTATCTTCTGACAAATCCAAGCTCCAGTATTTTCAATGATTATAGTGTGAAATCATCATTTCACCGGCGCGGTGCTCTGTGGCGCACCTACCAAATGGGGCGTCATATAGGCGCCCGAAAGTGAGCGCACCAAGAATTCAATCCATGGGACTATCCTAGACTCGTTTCCAGTCGCTACTTTGGACGGTATAAGCTACGAGAGGCTGAATACTAGGGAGTTGGAGGGAGGGATACAGGGAGGGTAGGGCGTGGGTAGCTTAAACCGTCCAGTAGCGACTGGAAGAACTGTAAGGGAGAGCAGTACAGTAACTTTTGAAACTCCGAATATACCTAATCGGGATAGTCACAGGACCGGGCATTCTGAGGCGCGCTGAGCGCCTCTCGAATGCACAGACATGACAAGTACACCATGCAAAAGACTGTCTTCTACTCATCATACAGATGAAAGGTCGTACCAATCACTCTGGTTGATACACCCCCGGTAAAACGTGCCAGGCGTGTTCTTCAAGGCCTGGATAGCCAGACACTCAAGGCGGAACAAGCGTGTCTCGTGCAAGAACGCAGCGTGAAAAAAGCCCTCAAAGCAGCAGCGTGTGTATCCGAAGAGAGGGGAAGGAAATGCCCAAGTGCTGGCTGAGCAAGCTAAGCTAGAGTGCAACTCACGGCTACAAGATGTGCTAGCCTGTGCATCCGACCTTGGATTCACTATTCCTATTCCCATCAATCTCGTCTCCTCCCTGCAGGGCATCACTGATCAGAAGTTATCATCTTATGCCTCTCTCAAAATTGGATCCCATTGATTGATCTCATTTTGCGCGTGCGCGGAAGCATCCTGAGTTGTCGTGCGCATTTGTGGCTGTCGGCCATATCCGGCCCGGGTCCAGTGACTATTCCTCTTATGGTATATTCGGAGTTTTAAAAGTTACTGTATTGCCCTCACCCACAGTTCTTCCAGACGGTACTGTATTGTATTCAATACTGCCGTCTGGTAACGAGACTAGGACTATCCTCTTGCTTGAATTTAAAAATATAGAGATACTACATTGGAATATAACATACTGCTACTATGTATATCCTTATATCATAGCAACTAGACATTTTATCTGTTAGAGCTTTCAGGCCCGGGGCTCACAGCTTGGCCCGGCCCGGCTTGAGACACAAGCTGGGCCCTGGGCTGTCTCAAGCCATGGTGTAGGGCCCGGCCCGGCCTATGGCCCAAAGCCGGGCCTGGAACATCACTACTAACATCCACAGGCCCAGAAAAGCAACAGAGACTTCAAACTTACATGAGAAATTATCATCCTACACAACAGGAATCACACCACACACGCACACCGACTAGATCACAGCACCATGTTGTAAATAGAATAGTCTACAGCCAACCCACCGAGCGATGGGGAAGCGCAATACGTCAAGCTGTTGATTCAACTCATACCGGCACACAGCCACAGCGGGCACACAACATCCAAAATAGTGTTGCCAAAGTTCAGTTCAGAACCAAGGTTCAGAACCTGAACCACCAGAACCGAACCTAGGTTCAGGTTCAGTCCAGGTCCGGTTCAGGGTAGGATGTCAAGGTTTGGTCCTTGGTTCAGGGGGGCCATGGGTACCCTTGAACCAGGTAGTGATGTGCAAAGCACGGCTCAAAGCCGTGAGCCGGGCCTGGCCGAGCCGACTTAAGCCGGGCCGAGCCAAGCCTGGGGGGGGCGGCTTAAGACGGCTCAGGGCCCGGCTTGGATCATGAGCCGGCCGTAGCCAAGCCCTGAGCTGGCGGCTTTAGGCACGCAGCTGTGGTGTTGTTAGAATTAGCGAAAATGGGCCCTTTGGTCTAAGATTTTGCATCAATTCACCTTATATGATCTCAACAACCATTACAATGACTTGTGATCTGCTAACACGGTGCGGAACGTTGTGACTACTGTTGCGATCGGGGTTGTGATCGAGATCTGGATTTTCGGTCAACATCATAAGCAGCTGTAAAAACACTTGTAGATCAGAATAACAACAAATAGTAGACATATAAGCATTCTGAATATGTTGTGCTGCCATTTGAGCTGCACAATCCAATAATTTCGAGGTCCTACATGATTACCCATAAGCCCCGGCCTGAGCCTGAGCCGTCAAGGAGGGCCTGGCTTGACATTCCGCTGAGCCCAAGCCCTTCAAAGCCGGGCCCAAGCCCCGGGCTTTGAGCCGAGCCGTGCTTTGCACATCACTAGAACCAGGTTCAAACTGGACTGAACCTTGAACCACTTAGCATTAACATATTCTTGGCAACTGCTGGTGGATAAGCATAAACTACAATCATATTCTTGCCATCTTTGCTATAGTATTGTTGCAGTAAGCTATGGATAACTGGCTTCACAATGGCAAGCATCAGCACTGATATATTCTAGTCTCCCAATATGGTGAGAGCTCCACCCCATGTTGGAAGTACTGTGCTTTCTTTGGCACTGGGCTACATCCACTGCTGTCAGATGAAGTAAAAAATGTAGTTCACAATGTTTCACTTCATATCCATGAACCTAGGTTATATACAGAGCTGTCTAATAAGGTTTGTTATTAAGCTTTTCCTCAGGCTAATTCACACTCATTCTGCTCATGGATTCTGATTACTGAACTGCTCAAATTTTCTGCCTTGAGTGACTATTGTGCATCAAAAGTTATGTTTTACCACTGTAAAGAAGACTAAGATTTGGAATGTAGCAGCCCAATAGACACCAAATAGAGGCACTGCAGAACTTGAATTTTGGTGTTGTCAACCCTCGGGTTTCCCGGGCAGGTCAGGATGTGCCACGATAGGTGAGGTGTTTAAGGGGTCGATGGCGAGCAATGTACCTCGGAGACACGCAGCTTGTAGTGATCCAAATGGCGGTGGCACGTTGAATGGATCAGGAATAATAGAAATCCAAATCAAAACATTGGTAACTGATTCCCTAAGTCCTGAGCGAACGCCTCGAGCACAGCTCTTCGTCTAACTTCGTCTTGGCAGTAATCAATGTATTTTCTCGTATCTGCACATCGCCTAAATACATAGAGAGCTATAAGGTTTTCTACAACATTTTGAGTGCCCTAAAATTTGAGTATGTACCCTACAAGCTAGACAAATCGGAGACGAACCCTGAAACAGTGAGGATTGTCCTAGAATACTAGAAAATTATCTTACGAAACCAACATACCGTAGATCTAAGGTGGTGCGCAGAGGTTAGAGAGACAAGACATGGAAAAAGCTATAGGAAAGCAGTCGAGGTTGGGACAGACCTGTCTATGCTACAGAGCCTAGAGAAATGTCGGATAGTACCTGTCTTTGACTAGATGAGCAGCCAGAGAGTGTCCGCAGGGCTTTTGCGATGTTTCAGATTGTGCGCAAACCAGCGAAGGTTCAACGTTCACTGTGCGAGCATGATCGAGGTCGATCACGATCGGTCGAGCTGTGGCTAAACCACCTCGGATGGGCATTCTGCCTACCAGCTGAGGGACTTCAGTCAATTATCTTAATCTGCCAACTGCCCTTCGCTTAAGAAATCGCAGTTGCGAGCTAGGTTTGCACGCAGATTAATCTGCTAACTGCGGCAGATTAATCTACTGTGACAATAAAATGGCACATCCAGGATTCGAACCAAGGACCTTAGCGCAGATGAGAATAACAGCACCGCAGCATAATTAGCCAACTGAGCCATTGTGGCAACAGGTACCATTGACCAATTAAAATATATATATAACGCAAATTTTACACACAATTTTCGCAAATCATCAAGGCAACTAACTGCTCCAACAAGCATACAGAAATCAATGATAGTGGTAGCTTGCCATGCTTGACCTGGAGCAACTCACAATGGGAAAGCTGAATACACTGGAATCACAGGTCTTTAGAGGCAGATTCATTTGTATTTGTGTTATGGAAGATGTTAAACTGCGAAAATGAAGTTTACAAAATACTCTATATATTGCTTAAAATGGGGGCAACACCAGTTGCACTGTAGCTCAGTTGGCTAATTACCCTGCGATGCTGTTATTCTCATCTGCGCTAAGGTCCTTGGTTCGAATCCGGGATGTGCCATTTTATTGTCACAGTAGATTAATCTGCCGCAGTTAGCAGATTAATCTGCGTGCAAACCTAGCTCGCAACTGCGATTTCTTAAGCGAAGGGCAGTTGGTAGATTAAGATAATTGACTGAAACTCTACACCAGCTGGCTTTCCGTGGTGCATTCTGCGTCATTTTGATGCGTGTTTGGTCGCGTCTCGGTGTTCTTACATGGTTCTAATGTCTAGGGCACATTTATTTTGCAGCACATTGGTTACTCCAGTGGACTCAATATTATTTTTACATTCTAGAAAAGCAAGTCATTTAGTGGTTCGAACCTAGTTCGAACCATGAACCGAACCTGCTGAACCAGTTCAGCAGGTTCAGTCCAGGTTCAGGTTCAGGTTCAGGCTCCCTGCAGTTGGTTCAGTTCTAGGTTCAGCCCCAGACCCCCCTGAACCTGAACTGAACCGAACTTCGGCAACACTAATCCAAAAGACTTCCACACTATATATTCCCGCCTCTCTACATATCGACCTCCTGTAGGAGACGTATCTTGATCGGCATCTCGGGGATGTTGCTCTCCGTTCCAACCGTTGGATACCAGATGACAGAGACGTTCCATGCGATCGGCTTATCCGTCGGCTCAAAGACGAAAGTGGTCAACATGACGGACAGAATGGCCTCTGTCAAGAGAGTGAGTCCTCTTGTCGTGTGGTATGCGAACAATACGTACTCATTTCCATCTTAGAGAATTTCATCAGGAAAAATTGACTTTACTATTTTAGAGAAATTAGGAGCTAATTAGGTCTCAACTTTCCTAGCTTGGATCTAATTCATCTAATCTGCATAAACGTGGTTCATTCTCCTAATCTCACACTAATCCTGCCCTAATCCTGTCCTAGTTCACACATAATTGCTAGAATCATAGTGGATGTCACTGGGATGCTGAATTACCGTGAAACAGTCCATGGCAGCTTGAAATACATCCTAGATACATTGTGGCACATGTATTGGGGATAATCCGCTTTCCTAATCCATCCTAATCTTTCTAATCTTTCTAATCTTTCTAACTGGCATTGCTGAGCGCTTATTGCAGGTGCGTGCGTTACAGTCGAGGGACTTCAGTGCCGGAGATGCATCTTTAGAGACACCGCAGAGCCCAAGCGCGCTGCATAGATGCATCTGAATAAAATAAGATGCCTCTGCACAAGAAATACCTGTGCAGGGTTTGAACACTTGACCTAGGATCAGCGAAGTCACAACCTGTACCACTTCGCCAAATGGTCTTGGTATCCAGTCACATACTTGTCAATATGATCCATTTGATGTCCTTTCATCGCCGTAGCTGTTAATTGTCAAGTCACACTGCGATGTTCCCATATTGCCCTGTAGGTAATTTATGACAGCATCCTTACCTCATTGCAGATACATATGGGTTGTGGGATACATTAATAAAGAGATGCATTCTGAGTTCAAGGAACACTTGAGCTTACTGACATATGAGCAGAATGTTGAATTTTTTACAACTGTTATTATATCAACTACTGAATATATATTTGCACAAGACCTTCCTTTCACTAACCAATTTAGCTGAGTGGTTTCAGCTGCTGTTTCGCCGAGGTCTCATGGTTCCTGGTTCGATTCCCGGCTTGCAATGCTTTATTTTGGTACTAACGGGCGCCTAATTTCGATGACTTAGAGTGCCCCAGATGCATCTGCAGTGTTTATAAAGATGCATCTGTGGCACTGAAACTCTACTACAGTCACAGATTGCAGAGCAACGCCAGCACTTCGTCCCTTGTTCCTTGACTACCATTATGGACTGACTGCCTCGACACCATGGCCATCGTCCACTGCCCACCATTGATCTTGCTCAGGTATAACTGGATTGGGGTGGATGCATGCTGGTATGTACATGTTCCCTAGCCTTATATACTTTGTTGCTCTGCACACTGGCAGTTTAAGTGGCTCTTCTATCTTGTTGATACCGAGCACGGTGCACTAACATCTGGTTGAGTGTATCTTCACCACACTGGAATTTCTCATGCCCGGGCCGTTCCTGTTGTCATGTACCGACCTGATGAAGCCGATCTGCAATGAAGAAGCAAGCTCCTGTAGCGTTGTGAGGTCCGGTCCGGTCCGGTCTTTTGCATGTTTTGGCAGGACCGAGGACCGGGACCAGGACCAGACCGCCATGGGCAATGAGGGACCGGACTGAGGACCGGTCCCAAGTAGGACCGCAGTCCTATAGCGGTCCTAGGACCGGTCTGGACCGGTCCAGGACCGATCAAGTGGTTATTGACTTAACTATAGTTTTATATGTCAGCAACTGCAACAAAAGTGTACTTACTACTTGATATATACCAGAACATACTAAGTACAGCCCAAAAACTGGCTATGGTGCACTGATTCTTGATTTCTTAAAGTAAAATTGTATACTGAAGTTAACACACAGAAATGACACTGCAGTAACTGCACACATCAAGTTGTATCTGATGAGATCATGTGTTGCATTTTTGTATGTGCCACAATGAGTAGCATATAACTACTGCTAAGCAGCGCTCTGCCAATAACTGGGTGATATTGATTGCACCATGCATGTGTACCACAATATGTGAGTGTTAACACTACTGGATGGGAGAATACACAACTGCATGTCAGTCAGCAAAACTAGTGATAATATGAGGACAACCTGTGTGTGCCAAGCATTGCCCAAGACAATAGCAGTGCTTCATTGTATCATAAATCAGAAGGTTTTTGGTTGTTACTATTCATGTCAGCTTCTGTCTGATGTGTTTACCCTAATAGCCAGTGGTATATACATGATGCAGACCCACTCTAGGGGGTCTTAAATACTTTGGTTTTATTGTAAATTGGTCAGTCATGGTTCCCTACCTTGGAGTAACCACATTATAAGTGCTATTCTACGATAAATTCGGGACCGGTCCAGGACCGGTCCAGACCGGTCCTTACCGGTCCTGCAAAATCTGACCACTCAGAAGGACCGGGACCAGGACCGTGTCAGGACCAGGACTGGACCGGACCGTTGAATCGGTCCTAGTCAGTCCGGTCCTGGTCCGGTCCTTGGTCTTTAGCGGTCCTTGAGACCAGACCTCACAACACTAAGCTCCTGCCACCCATGGCAACACAATAGGTGCGCCGCATCCGGCTGGGTTATGTGTGTTGACAAACAGCAGCCCAAGTCCGGCCAGCCAAGTCGATTACTGACTGCCACTCGGGATTTAGGTACAAATGAGCAAAGGTATGCTACCCTAGTACCACCCCCTTTATACTATTGCTAACCACAGGGCAGGCAGTGCAGCTCACTTAACTGCGCGCCTCCGGCTATTTCGCCAGCCCGCCCCCTTGAGTTAGCCGTCCTGCACGCCATCCTGCTCTGCAACCGGTGTCTGCACACCCACCACCCACCACCCAACGCCCTGTCCCACATCCCGCCCACACGCCCCGCCCATGATTTCGTCCAGCTGCCCGGCTCGCGTCGCTATATCCACCTGTGCGTTTCGCCTCCTAACCCGGCCCGGTCGCGCCACCACCTCACCTTGGTCACCATACGATTTCACTGCCCAATTCACAGCCCAGCTCGCAGCGCCCCTGCCTCGGCTCCTGTGTCCCCATGCCCCACCCCTATCTGGCCCGGCGCGGAGCGTGTGCTCTTGCACACCATCATCCTCACCCAACCCAGCCTCGTCCAAGGGTCACATGAGGTGAGTCCCAGTCCTCCCACTGGCTCTGCACTCACATCTCCACCCAGGCTGGGATAGCCTGCCTCCCTCCCTCTCCGCTCCCCCATGCCAGCACAATTCCCCATGCCAGCACCGCCTCAACCTCCACCTCCTTCCTACCCTTCCTGCCATGCCCTCGTGCTTCTGCCTTGAACGGCCTGGTAGTGGAACCCCAGCGATGGCGATATCGGAGAACATCAGCCCCAGATCGAGCAATAAGCTCAGAGTAAAACAAGGGAGCCCCCAGACTAAGTCATGACTCAGTTGTGTTGACAAACGGCGGCCCCAGTCTGGCCAGCCATGAGACCGTACCGCTTCAACTATGTTCGGCATTGTATGTAATGATATAACGTCAATATATTTCTATCGAGTGTGCATGCTGCGAATGAAAGCACGACCACTGTCAAATCACGATCTAATCAGCTCTAATTGAGCTCTAATTGAGCTCTAATTAAGCCCGATTAGAGATAATTAGGCTCCAGCTTAATTAAGTTATCCAGGGGGGGTTTTGTAAATCTCTAATCTTCCTAATCGTTCTAATTTGGGATAATCCAGCTGGATCAGATCTAATCCGTCCCTAATTTCTCTAGACTAGCAAAGTAGGATTTTGCTGATGTTGAACACGCTGTCGTGGATCGGTTAGTATCTGCCCGTCGGTAAACACTGTTTCACATACATGTAAGCCCGTTCCCCACTCATGAAGGTCATCCTACATCACAATTATCGACGGCTGTGAGAAAGACTCTACTCTCGACTTACAAATTCGAGTACACCCCAGGAATGGGTGCATTTATTACAGCAGCGGGAAGCCCCTCAATCCATTGTCGCGGCTTGAACTCGAGAGCGTCCTCGCCTCACATCTCCTTGTTAGCGTTGCAGCCCAGTGACCCGATCACTATCTCTGTTCCCATAATCTCCATCATGACCCTACCATCTATCCCATTCACAGGCTCCCCCATGGAGAGAATAGTGTCTCGAATCGGCCTAGCAGCGCATTAGAATTTAGCGTCACTTCAGTTATAGTCGTTATCTGTAGACCTACATGCGGGTGATAAGCGTGACCGTTGGATACCTGGAAATGATTGGCAGTCATGTTCTATTATATTGGAGCATGACAGATGTCTTACAGCCGTAAAGTTTCCCGACATACAGCATCCAGGAAGGGCGGCTTGTTCAGCTCGTCATACGACAGGTTATCAGCAGCACCAGCCGCTAGAAGCTCCTCGCGCAATTCCTGCTGGACGTCAAGGTGTGCGGCCAGCAGCTGCAGAATACGACAGAGGGTATTGGATGTCGTGTCCGTGCCCGCAAACATGAGGGTGCTTGCATGCAGTGCGTGAGTGCTTTCCCGACGCCACGGCGGATGGTCCGTTTCAACTCACGTCATCTGCCCTAGAATCTCTGACTTTGGGAGTCTGTCTTCATCTGATGCTTTCATATTAGCTTGCACTGAAGGAAGCCGTCAGTGAGGGGTTGAATAGTAAAGCGATGAACGCACTCAAAACGCTCATGACATCCTTTCCCTGCCCAATCTGGTGTAGGAGGACTTCATCACCCGCCTGGATTGCGACCTTCCTCGACTCATACACCTCCTTGGACACCATGTCCATCGACTTGAGGTTAATTACCCAGCGGGTTTGCGTAGATGCAAGCGCTGAGGATCACGTGGATTTCACGTGGCAGCGGCGGGCGTCTCTATGCGCCCCTTCGACATTGAAGTCTTCGGCCGACCCTCCGGTCGATCTTGCTGTCTACGATAACTAAGGCACTACCTCCCTATCGCTTAACACTCGCCCGGCTTATCATTCCTCAGCGTGCGGGTCGATCACAGGGCCTCACACATTCACAGGAAGCATTCAAGCGTTCCTGGGAACGTCTGCTAACAGTTCCCATCAACGGTGTGTATGTTACAGATGTTTCACGGTGGACATGTGACTGTGGGGCCCAGAAAATATCACTCATACCTCCTGTGCAAACATCTCGTACAAAACACCGGGCCTCTGCCTGCTCATTGGTGGGCTTCTGCTGTTAGATTTCATATTCCTCCATTTTACACCGTTCCAATTGAGGGGATTGTTGCTCTGCCACCCGAGGAGCCGGCACCATATGCCTGGCATGCTCGCATGCCTCAGGCAAGCACTGTGCCATTGTTAACTATGGTATGCAGTACAGAATCAGATGCAGAACCTACAGCCAGTGTTGGTATTTCCATTTGAATGCTGATGTCGTTGTTGACTTAGAATTTTTGTCTTCGCCGTCAAGGCCTCCGCCAACAGGAAGAGATGGTCTGATGCGAACACGTGCAGGAGGTAACGGGGGCTTCGCAGTAAGCATCCTACTTGATCACACTACTCTATACTAAGATTTCAAAATTTTCAGCTTGACGACGAAGATGAATCGACGTAGACCACTTAATTGCAGTTCTACGGCGATCATTGCGCATCCTTGAGGACCAACAAGATCGTGCGGAGCCACGGTGGTTCAAGAATGCAGCACATATAATGAAACCACTTATCCGCTGGGAAAGTGATATCCGTCGCCACGAACAGCGTCGTTCAATGCCCATCACGAACGCAACTACTCGCCAACAACCCCTAGCCACAAATGTTATTGGCTACAAGTACTGTATTTAACAGAGTTTCCTACATCTTGAATACAGATATCAATGAGCGATACAAGCAATTCACTATATAGTCTGTCTATCTTGCCTCGATAAGCTTCCACAGTGCCGTGGCCTTCAACTTTCGTCGAAGGGGCACGCAGAGACGCCCGCCGCTGGCCGACGCGTCAGTGTGCATGTGAAATCCACGTGATCCTCAGCGCTTGCATCTACGCAAACCCGCTGGGTAATTAACCTCAAGTTGTCCATCGTGTCGACTATCTTCACAGCGTCTCTCATGCGCCTGAACGGCCACACCTTCATCATCGCACGGCGTAACCAGGCCGGGCCTACCTCAGCGAACATATGCAAGAACCGAATATGTGCGTTCAGCCCTTGCACAGTTGGACTGGGATTGGCACAACATCATGAACACCTGCATGTGGCGGAAATATAGCGCATCATGTACCCTATGGCCTTGAAGGCGTCGCCGTACATGTTCGGGACCTGCTCTGTGAGCAGGTTGAACGAGTATCCCAAGCCACCCTGGCCGATCAGCTCAAGAGCTGCGCGACCGAACCAGTGGAGTGCGTCTATTCCCTGTGCTCCTGACCCAAGACTTACTTTGATAAGGGTTGAGGTTATTGGGCAAGGTTGAACGCATAAATCAGGTGAAGCAGTAGTGTTAAGATGCTAATGCGACGTGTCGAAGATGGATTGTTCTAAGGTCTTAAGCCTTAGAGCGATCACCTTATATACATGTAGGGCACTACTCATGTACTGTCTGCCCTAATGCTACTTGGTCTGTGCGTACCAGCGGTAATGCTGTGCGCTTGAGTAGAACGTTATGGAAACGTATGGAATAGGCCGCGTAAGCAGTCATGTGCGTTATGAGTCAGTGGAGCGCTACTGATAAGCCGGGCCGCTGACGAGTAAGATATGACTACACTTCGGGAACCTTCGAGAGGATTCGAGAAGATGTCACGTTGAGTGGTTAGGGTTACTAACTACTTTAGATATGACTTGTCGTAGCACAAGTCGTAGAAAATTGGTATAAATACCGGAAAAATTAGGTAAATGCCTAGAAAACTGTGACAGCTCCCTTTGAGACTTCCGCAGCCATGCCCGCATGGTGCTGTGCCAGTGTATTGGTGAGTAATAGAATCCTGCAAACGGGCTGGCCCGCTTACCTTGTGAATGATGTTGTAGAAAATCGGTGTCAATTCTCGTATATTATTGACGGAAAATACTGGATTTAACATCTTAACTTGAGGTTAATGTCCCACACGGTTTGCATGGCCTTTTGAAACTCCGCGGTGGCTGAAGCGCCATGCCACTTCTTCGGACAATGAAGCTGAGCTTGAGCGTGCACTTCAAGTGATAGCTGCCACGGTCCAATGGGACATCAATGTTTCAACACCCACGTCGATCGCCGGAGTATGCCAGTCATGAACATGCGTGGTCGTCGCCGCCAGCATCAGTCCATCAATGTGATCAGGTACAGATACATTTATTGACTGTACACCTTTCTATAGGAGTACCGATTTGTTACATCTCAGCACTATCTCCATGATATTATACATGGCATGCTCCCATAATAAATGGTCAGAACCATTCCGAGGTTCCCATCGTGTCGCTTCATGGCCATGCGTTGCTGAAGTGCCCAAGACTTCGTGTCGCACCAGTAGCTGAAGCGCCTCCTCATCTTTATCAGTCTTTCATTTTTTCCACCTCCTTTCCCTCTCCTTCTCAATGCAATTTCGACATTTTGCGGTAAGTGGAATCCTTCTTGCGGATGGTGACATCAATATTAAGTGGTTTCTTCGGGTGACATTCAAAACAGGTGCCTGAACGTTGCAGACTTGAGGTTAATTACCCAGCAGGTTTGCGTAGATGAGCGCCAAGTATCACGTGAATATCGACATGTCAGGTGAGTACCTCTGAGTCTGCTTGCCCGCCACTATGTGATGAGGACACAACTTCGTCGTGTAGGGTGCCACATAGTATGAGCTCTACCGTACTGTAGCTGATACAGGATGAATATTTAATGACTGATTATGGTGCACAGACCGGCTTTGCTCCATATTGAGATGCAGCTGTCAAGTAGCCATGCATAGGTCAGTGTTACGGATCGAATATCCGTTCAACGCAAAATAACTAAGTCGAGTTACTCAGCGTTTCGAGTAGCGCACTACTCGTCGGACTCCTCTGAGTCAAAGCGTCGATATACAAGCTGCAGGCTTAATTGCTCAAGCCTTTGAGAACGAGTATAAGATCCTTGTATTCAACAAGGTCGAGCTGAGGAACTCGACCGGTATTTACATCAGGTTATATACTGCGATTCGTGAATCGGGGTCATAGTGTCTTTGGTACTACTACTATTAAGTCCGTCAGGCTAACGATATAAGTAATAAGGGAGAAGTGTTGCGGTTGAATGCAACAAGGGATGAAACACAGAACCACTGTGGTTGGACACAGAATATCAGCTAGAACGTGATGGGGACACAGAGAGTGGGCATAGGGTTGTTATACACGAAACAGGGCCTACGGTTGAGTGGAGGCCCCCTAGAAATAGAGCGCTGGGTACAGCGGTTGAACGCTAAGTCCTCATACACGGTGAGGCATCTAACGGAATATTCGAGTGTACCTGGTAGAACCGTAACATCACCCCCCCCTCAAGCCTTCATTGCCCTCGATGAAATCCAAGCTTCACGGCCACTCAGAGGGCCTCCGGGTCGGGGTCGTTGTATCCCGCATCTGTATCGGGGAGCGGAGGCATCGGAGGGGGGATCCATACCTGATATAGGGCGCACTCGCCGACGTGATGTCCTGGCTATGTGACTCTGCAGGTGGGGCATCTGTAATCGGGACAGTTGAGGACCCAATGCCAGGGGCTACCACATCGACGACAGGGCTCTTCGGCGGATGGTCGAGGTGGTGAGCGGGCTGAGGGGACGGAGCGAAGATACTCCCCTGATTCGTACCGCTGGTGGTGGTGGTGGGCCCAGAGACGTTGTCGGAGCCAGGTAGGCAGCTGGTAAAGGGATTCGTCCCATCCGTCCCTCCCTCGCTCCCATTCCTCCCGGGTAATGATCTCAACTGATGGAGATTGGTTGCTAACTCCGTCGCTAGCAGCTCCAGAGGTCGGCGAGGGGGGAGCCCTACCATCGCCCGACCCCTCTCAAACTGGGCGTCGTTCATTGTCTCGTGGATGCGGAGGAGGGCACGCTGATTCTCGAGGTCGAGGTCCTGTGGGGGCGGTCAGTACGGCAGCGTTGCGAGGTACCACATGACTGTATTCCATAAAATCGAATGGTTCTGCGATTCGATCCAGCTCGCCGTCGTCGAGTAACCAGGGGGGCATGGCTGGGACAGGGCTTCGCGTTCGTGGTAAGCGGGGCGGGCCCGCTTCGACCTCTGCGAACGCTCGCCGGATTCGCGATGGTGTCGACGCCCCAAGGTGGTCGATCCATTGAGTGATGCAGCGCCCAAGCCTCTGTCGCTGGAGGAGGGCTGTGCGCTCGAGTTGGACGATCCTCTCTGTGACGTCCTGGTACTGGTCGAATATGTCGGTGAGTTCCTGTACGAGTTCAAATCGATCGGTCCAGGGGGTCGCCTGCCCTCCTGGGGGAATGTCGGACCTGTGCCAGGTGAGCGCATGTATAGTGCGGATGTGGGCTTCCTCCAAACAGCCGTAACACCTGCCTGTCTGGTACCCCATGCGGACCGCAAGGGATCGCCACATCGTCGGGGCGGTGGGTCACTCAGACGGGCTGGGTGTAGGGAGTGGCGTCAACATGCTACTTCTTCAACCTGCCGGACTTTGGTCTTCGTCCTCTTGCTTTTAAACTCTCTGAGAATGTCCGGGGAGTTCTTCAAGCTAGCCTCGCTTTCCCATGAGTCTTCCGCCGACGGGTAGCCCTTCCAATGAACGAGGTATTGCTTCTTCCCTCGGTATTGTCGTTGGTTCAGGATGGCTTCAACTTCATACTCTGCTTCCCCATCGACTAATTCCGGGGGCGGCTTCATATGATTGGGTCCGTGCACCCTCGTTTCATTGAACGGCTTCAGTAGGGCTGCGTGGAAGACCGGATGTACCTTCCATCGTGGCGGTAGGGCTAGTCGATAAGTTACATTCCCAAGCTTTTCGGTGATAGTGAATGGTCCCTCCCTTTTGGGGGTGAGCTTCCGAGATTCGTATGGGAGGTGGAGGTTCTTGGCATCGAGCCAGACCTTGTCCCCTTTGTCGAATTTAGGGAGGTCTCATAGGGTCCTTCCTGCCATTCGCTTCTGCATTAGCTCATGAGCGGCAATTGCCTTTTCCCTTGCTTCTCATGCAGCTTATAGTCGGTCAGCTGCTGCTGGTACCTGGGTGGTTTTAACTTCGTCTGGTAATTCTCTCGGGATGCATCCCATGATCACTTCTGTAGGGGCAGGCCGCCCCTCCGTCCTTTGTGTGTTGTGAGCGAATTCTACGTCTGCTAATCGCGTCGCCCAAAGTCTTGGGTCGTTCATACAGTATATGCACAGGTAGACTTCGACTTGTTGATTCATTCTTTCTGTCTGTCCGTCTGTCTGTGGGTGATAGGCCGTGCTGAGGGCGGACTCGATTCCAAGGACTTTACAGAGCCCTTGAAAGAGCTTGGACGCGAATTGCGGTCCTCGATCGGATATGATTTTTCGGGGGAGTCCGTACTTCGAATAGATTTGCCGATGGAATATGTCAGCTGCCCCTTCGCTGGTGATGGTCTTGCTGCATGGGGTTAGCGATATCGCCTTGGACGACCCATGATCGACGATGACCATGATTGAGTCATACTTCCCTACCGGGGGAAGGTCCGTGATGAAGTCAACTGAGCATTGCAAAAAGGGGAGGGCATCCTTTTTTGTCGGAATCGGTTGCAGTGGTGGCTTCGCCGGGTTTCTGTCGGGTTTCATTTGCTGACATATGGCGCACCCTTTGACGTATTCTGCTACCATTTTTCGGAGATCAGGCCACCAGAAGTGTTCCTGTACTTTTAGCGTCGTCCCCCAGATTCCGGGGTGACCTGCTGCAATTGGATCGTGATATCTAGAGACCACATCCCTTCTCAGGGCAGGGTCTTTGGGAACATACATTCGTCCTTTGTACAAGAGGACTCCTTCGCTGGACTGCCAGTCTTCCATTGCTGTCCTCAAAGGGGCAGTCTCTCCTTGTTCCAGGGCGCGGAGAGCCTGTTCCGCAATCGGGTCGAAAGGCTTCGCGATCTTGATCCGATCGATGATCGGTATCTCGATGGCGTGGACAAACAGTTCGTCGGGTAACATGAGGATGTTTTCGTTGTCATGTTCCGAGTCGTCTAGGTTCAGGAGATGCGAGAGAGTGTCTGCCATTATTAATTTCTTTCCGGGTACGTGCTGTAGGCAGATGTCAAACTGGGATAGCAGGAGATGCCATCTTGCCTGTCGCCGATTCAATCTCTGGGCGCTTCGCCAATATGTAAGGTTCTGGTGATCCCTTCTGATCAGAATCTGGTGGGGTGCTCCTTCTAGAAGGTGGCGCCATTCTTCGAGAGTGCGGACTATTCCGAGAAGTTCTCGATTATAGATTTCATAGTTTCGTTCAGCTGCGGTTAGGGATTGAGAGAGGTAGCCTACTGGCTGTTCATTCCCTTCGTCATCTTTCTGTTTGAGTACCGCTCCAAGGGCGTACTGGGATGCATCTGTTTCGAGGATAAATGGCTTCGTTTTGTCGGGGAGTGACAAGGCCGGGGCTTTTACGAATTGGCTCTTCAAGAATTCGAAGGCCTTCTCTTCTCGATCAGTCCACTTAAAACCATTCCCGGTTGCAGTCTTTGTGAGGTCGATGAGTGGTCGGGCATGTGTGGAGTAATGATCGATGAATTTTCGGTAGAAGTTTGCGAAGCCTAGGAAGGAGCGGACCCCCTTAACATTTCGTGGTGCGGGCCACTTCCGAATTCCTTGGAGCTTGGCTGGGTCCATCTGGACGCGTCCTGGGGCGATTACCAGCCCTAGGAATTCCACCTTGTCAACTCCAAAAGCGCATTTTTCTGGTTTCACAAATAACTTGTTGTTGGCAAGTTTCCGCAGAATTCGTCGTTCTCGCTCTTGGTGTGTATTCCGATCTGGGGAAAAGATGAGGATGTCATCCATGTACACCACCACCCATCCCTCTGCTATTTCTTCCTTGAGGATTTCGTTCATCATGGATTGGAATGTAGCGGGTGAGTTGCACATTCCGAAGAACATTACAGTGGGCTCGTAGAGGCCTCCATTCGTCTTGAATGCACCCTTGCATTTGTCGCCTTCTTTGATCCGCACATTATTGTACCCTGCTCGCAGGTCCATTTTGGTGAAAATTTTCGCCCCCTTTGGCTTTTCGATAAGTTCGGATATTAAGGGTAAGGGATATGCGTTCTTGATCGTTCCCTCGTTCAGATACCGGTAGTCTTGGCAGGGTCTCAGGCCTCCGTCCTTTTTCGGGACAAAGAAAGCGGGGGAGGCCATCGGAGACTTCGATGGTCGGATAAAACCTTTCACGAGATTTTCTTCTAAGAATTTGTCCATGGCTTTTTGTTCCCTGGGGGACAGCGCATAAACCTTGCAATCTTGTGGTACGAAATCGGGTTTTAGTTCGATGGCATGGTCCCAGGGTCTCGAAGGTGGGAAGGAGGCAGCTGCCGATTTGCTGAAGACTTTCGCGAAGTCCTTCAGGTGGTCGGGGAGGATTGTTTCGTCAGTGCTTTTTCCTGTTATTCCTGCAAACTCTTGAGATTTGGTCATAGCTTTTCGAATGCAGGAGAGTTGTGCGATCCTTTTCCTGAACCTGTGTTTGGTCTCGGTTCGCGGGGCAGTCAGCTTCCTTTCCATTTTGATAAACCTTCGTAGGAGTTGGTGTTCTTCTTCGGAAGGTAGCTCCTTCGAGGGGTCTTCTGAGCTAGGGTCCTTTGGCATTTCTCCTTTGTCGGTGGAGCCAAAGCCTTTCTCACCTCAGTTAGTCTCGTCAAGTTCTTCGACCTGAATGATATCAGGGGTTATGGCTTGCTCGAATATAATCTGGGCAATCCTCATTCCAGGAATGATGTGGTGGGTGGTCGTTGGTTGGTTGAATAGTATGACTTGGACCTCTCCTCTGTAGTCGGGGTCGATGACGCCTCCTCCTACTGTCAGGCCGTGCCTGAGAGTGAGGCCCGATCGGAAGGCGATCCTTCCATAGGATCCCTTCGGGATTTTCATATGGACTCCGGTGGGGATTGCCTTCCATCCTCTGGGGGCTATCTCTTCTAGTTTAGAGGCATAGAGGTCGTAGCCGATGGCTCCATCGGTTCCGCGGGTTGGTAGTTTTCCTTCGGGGCATAATGGTCATTTCGACTGTATCGAGGCGAAGAGTGACGTCTGCGCTTCGGGTTTCTTCTGGGGTTTTACTTGGGGTGACGTCGACCTTTCCTTTGGCCCAATCAATTTTGGGTCCTTCCTTCTTTAACCAATTATATCTGAGGATCATGTCTTCTTTTCCGATGTTTCCGACGAGGAAGTGGATCTTGCGTTTCTTTCCTCCGTATCTGGTAGCGAGGACTACTTCTCGATCTATCTGTCCATCTTTATTGATGGTTCCATCAACGTTACGAATGGTGATGGGGTTCTTGATTGGTCGTGTCAGGATCCTGTGTCGAATGACGAGTTTTGGGTGGATGAGGGAGGACATAGCTCCCGAGTTGATGAGGGCATTTACTATCACGGGTTTCTGCAGCTCCAAGGTTATAGGGATGAATAGCGACCTGTCACGTTCATACGATGTAATTGACACAGACTCACTGTCTGTGCGACCCCTGGGCTCAGGGGGATCCATACAGGCCTACAATCGAGGCCATAAGGCACCAACCAGAGGTGAGCGCAGAGGCTACATGGATGGGGCATCCCCGCATTCCTAGTGTACGCCGACATAGCTGATAACCTCACAGACAAGGTAGGAGAGATACGGGCCCCGGGCCAGGAGATCACACAGCGTTAAGCGAGAAAGGGTTATACACCATTGTCGAGAATCTGAGAGATGGGGTGTAAGCCCACATCTCGTCGTATTATATACATGCTTGTGTATACTACCGAGACCGCCCTAAAGACGTGGTCTGTGCACCGCTATCTAATGGGTCATGTGCTAGGTAACGAGACATGTAACAATGTGACCATATGTGACGGTACCTGAGGCGCGCGCTACCCTACAGCGCTAACCAAACGACCAGGTGACCTGCAATAACTGGGAGACGCCGGAGGTGGCTACAGCGCAGAGACGCGGCGTACGCCTAGCGCCGCGCGTGCGTCCTATAGCGAGGGAGTACAAACTATTAGTGGAATAATTTGTGACAGTAATTACATGGGCTGTGCTTTCGGGAGGTAAGACCGTGCGCTTCCTCCCTACTCGAAATCCTGCTCGTCGAGAATTTGGGCGAGGTATGAGGGGTTCTTAACCTTGAGAACCCTGATTGCATTGACCGCTTCTTCTATGGCGGTCGCTCCGTCGCTGTCATCATCATCGGTGTTTTCTTCGACTTCCTCGACACGAGTTGTGGCAGTGTCTTCCTCGGCTTTCCGGGCTTTTCCCCTGGTGATGGGTTTCTTCTTTCGTTTGGGGCAGTTGCTGGAGAGATGGCCCTTCTCCTTGCAGTTGAAGCAGCGTCCTTCGGTTTGGAGCCTGCGACGTTCTTCTGTGGACATCCGATCGATATCCATCGCGTTCAGATCTTTAGTCGGGGCTGCGGTGGTTGAGGTATTCTGGGCCTTGGCTCGCCATTGCAGCTTCTTCTTATCATTCCCTCATCCCTTGATGAAGGTGTTATAATTGTTTTCGTTGATGGATGCTTGCTTCATCCATTCGGTAAGGGTGACGACGGGAGGAACGATATTTATGATGTGGGCTACCAGCGCGGGTCGAATGGCTCTCTTGTATGCTGTGACGAGGAGAGGGTCGCAGTGTACGCGGTCTAATCCTGTTTTTCCTACAAGGTTGTCGAATTCGATATTGAAATCGTCGATGCTCTTCTTGTCTTGTTTGAGATCAAAGAGATCGTCGTTGGTTTTTTGTTTTTCTTCGATCGGTTCGAAGGCTGCATCGAATTCGGCGCTGAACTGGGCCAGCGGGGGCAACACGAACGCTCGGGTGATCGGGTCGGTGTATTTGGCGTAGTAGTTTCTTTCCATTGGTTCACCCGGTCACTTCCTTTGATGTATGACATGATGAAGAGGATCTTCTGGTCGTCGGACTGATAGTCTGCTGCGAACATGGTGAACCAGGTGTTGCAGTCATTCTTGAAGCTCTGTAGCTTCTTTCGTTCCCCTTTGAACGGCTCGGGGGTGGCGAGCTTTATGCGATTTCCTCTGGCTGGCTGAGGGGCTTGAGCGCCCCAGCCTAGCGGGGCTCCTCCTCCTGGTGGGCCTCCTCCTCCTGGTGGGCCTCCGCCTCCGCCTCCACCTCCTGGCGGTCCTGCTGGATTGCCTCCTGCGCCGCCTGCTGGATTGCCGCCGCCGCCCGGGGGACCCCCGCTTCCTGTGCTGCCTGGGGGACCTCCCCCTCCAGGAAGGCCTCCTCCTCCAGGAGTTCCTGTTCCGGAGGGGTTTGCTCCGACAGGATGGCTAGGGAGCGGATTATTAGCCGGCGGAGGGTTAGGGGCCATTCCCCCTGCGCCCTGGCTTGCGCCTGTGCTTCCTGGAATAGTACTGCTGCCCATGGCTGTACCTGCCACACCCATGGTTCCTCCGGCGGAGGGGGTGTTCGTTGTCTGTCCTCCCTGTTGTTGTCCATCAGCTCGGTGGATGGTAAGCGTCGGTGTCATAATATCAATGACCGTTCCAAACCGCTCGAATGCGGTGCGTGTCTGATCCCAAGGATCGTTTGAAGATGTACCCAAGTGGGCGAAAGCCTGTCTGGGGACGGGATGGTGAGGTATCCTCCTTTCGTGAAGAATCCTGCTGGGGGATCTCTCCACTCGTATTTCTCTTCGTAAGAGATTCGTCGGTATGCTTCGGGGAGTATTTCAATCAACCTGGTCGGGAGATCCGGGTTGAATCGTTGCATAGGCTTGCACTTCGGTGAGTGAGCTTTGTTAGAGCTCGACCTTCTGTTACGGATCGAATATCCGTTCAACGCAAAATAACTAAGTCGAGTTACTCAGCGTTTCGAGTAGCGCACTACTCGTTGGACTCCTCTGAGTCAAAGCGCCGATATACAAGCTGCAGGCTTAATTGCTCAAGCCTTTGAGAATGAGTATAAGATCCTTGTATTCAACAAGGTCGAGCTGAGGAACTCGCCCGGTATTTACATCAGGTTATATACTGCGATTCGTGAATCGGGGTCATAGTGTCTTTGGTACTACTACTATTAAGTCCGTCGGGCTAACGATATAAGTAATAAGGGAGAAGTGTTGCGGTTGAATGCAACAAGGGATGAAACACAGAACCACTGTGGTTGGACACAGAATATCAGCTAGAACGTGATGGGGACACAGAGAGTGGGCATAGGGTTGTTATACACGAAACAGGGCCTACGGTTGAGTGGAGGCCCCCTAGAAATAGAGCGCTGGGTACAGCGGTTGAACGCTAAGTCCTCATACACGGTGAGGCATCAAACGGAATATTCGAGTGTACCTGGTAGAACCGTAACAGTCAGGCCCAACTGGTAGATGATACACAGTAGCGTATAGTTAGGGCGTCACACGCGCAATTTCTCGTTGAGCTTTGTCGACTCTTTCATATAAGTCAGAATGTATAGCATCCACTTTGCGCCAATTACTAAGTGGGCAAGCAAGGCATTCACCCAGTGTACGTACAGTGCTACAATATATGCTTTAATCCTATGATATATCTGTGGTGCAGTTGTTTCATTATCATAGGGATGGGCCGTTCACAACGTTCAACATTTGTCGGCACGCAGAGGCGCTCACCCGGCACGTCGATATTCACGTGATACTTGGCGCTTATCTATGCAAGCCCGCTGGGTAATTAACCTCAAGTACGTTGCAGACATGCACAGTTACTCGTTTCTGAGCATCTTTGCTTGTGGGCCTAACATATGTGCTAACTTTTCATGAGAATAGATTTTGAATGTGAGAGATAAAGATAAACCATTGCATAACTTATCTATAAGCCTTAGAACGACCCACCGAGCCCAGCCACCCTCCTGCGCTTCAGCCACCGTGGAGTTTCAAAGGCCATGCAAACCGTGTGGGACATTAACCTCAAGTAACATCTTACACTGCTTCCAATGCTGTTCGCCTACAATACATCATCTCAATCAGTTGTCACTCATATATCGGACAGAATTAACCGAGTGTGGCAAACAGTCCCCATCCGAACAACAGATAGTGAAGCCTACACATAGCTGTGTATTCGAAACCGCGACAAGTAAAAATAGGAGGTGAACGCTTACCTAGTAAACAAGGACAACTTATGGTAGATGGGCTCCTCTTTTACCAATATATTGTCCAACACCTTCGGGTCCGATATATACAATATTGGGTGCTGTCAGTGGAGGTGTCGTTGTCAGCTTGCAGCATTTAAGCAGCCATCGATGCGCACCCCGAATGATCCATGCAATTTGACAACAGGGCCATAGTCGAACGCTACATGAGATTGGAAGGATGCACCGTGGCAAGTGAAGAACTGATTGGTGTTTCCTATGGTTCATAGTAAACATCGATTACAGTGTGGAGAGGGTTTTCAAGTGAGGGAATTACCTGTCAAAAATGAGTCGGATGGAGGCCCTGGTACATCGTTCAATGACTTGAACATCCGTTTACGCCAGAAGAACTGAATGATGAGCACTGATGTAAAGAGCAGAAGAAGCTGTCCTGTGAGACTGTGGTTTCCCACAGATGTCGTGGTAAACATGTTGGAAACACTCATGCTTGAATCAACGCTGGCTGGTAGGCTGTTGTGAATTGTTATTGCTTGCCTCCCCTTCTTTTATATCACTCTATAGTGACCATCTTGCCGAGCAGAGTCTGACTCACACAAATCTGCTGACGTGTTGGTCTGCCTCACCGAAAGCCCTCTGCACCTTTTTGGTAAGAAGTTGGCGGCATCGCGGCATAGTCAGAGCTACTAAGGCTCCAACCATATAATAAACATGTACAGAAAATCAGTAAACATATGGTATATGGTATATACATGGTATATACATAGTATATACATGGTTTACATGGTTTTCAAATGGTTGATTCTTTAGACATCTCAGCATGACCACTGCATATGGCTATGGAGATTATCTCCTCCTTCAATGACATGCTGCAGGTATCATGACAAGGCCACTAAAACCTTAGACCGAACTGAGGGGAGCGAAGTGGATGAATGCCACGTTCAGACTGGGGTTACCAGCTGAGCGAGGCCTGCTATTATACTCTCAGGCTGTTTGTACATGTTTGTACTATAATGGCCATATATGGTAACTAGGGAGTCTGGTGCGAGACTAGGGTAGGAGTCTAAACCAGACTGTGAAACATAGAAGCGGAGTAACATATTGAATACGTAGTGGTCATCGTGGCTGTGTGGGAACCAGACCTTGTGTCATTATCTAGACGTTATCTGGATCCTGTCACAGATTTGGGACATGCCACTATTTTTCCCGTATTTTTACCTATTTATCTGGTATTTCTACAACCTTGTAGACATTTACGCTGCTAAGCGCCCGTCTACACGTACACGCAACCAAACAACACGTACACAACGCGGTATACGTCCACTTGTCATAACAACACGTACATAACACGCTTGTACGCGTCAATGACTCAGCGGACTAACCTCCGGTGTCACGCGCTTTACTCATATCCCGATACCGGGCTATGTCAGTACGATTGGATAAGCGGCCCGCTCGTTATCACATGCCAATGCCCTTATGATTACTCATATCCCGATACCGGTATATAAGAATCACATGCATGGCTTACTAACGTAGCTACAGCCACTTCCACAACATGGACCTACGGTCCAAACAAACGATCTTACTGGTGCGGCCATTACCGGCGCACATGGTCTATTGTAGTTACGACTTAACCATATTAGTTATGTCTGCGCACAGACCACCTTCATGTTTGGCTCCCTTACCGGTAACCAAACAAAGCATGTATATAAGTAGGGCTATCACTGCGGATAAGCCTTAGATTTGTTCTCTGCATTCGCACAGTTACATACCATCTCTGCTTGCGCCCACTAGCCTCCTCACCAACCTTCTGCAACATCTTCAAGTCGCTTATAAGGTTATAGTGTGAGTCCCACAGTCTAGTCTGTGTCAGATCCTTCCAAGGTATGATCCGAATCTGGCTGGGCTTGGGGACTCGGGGGACCGGATTGGTTTCGTTATTGTTAAGTGTCACAGATTTGGGACATGCCACTATTTTTCCCGTATTTTTACCTATTTATCTGGTATTTCTACGACCTTGTAGACATTTACGCTGCTAAGCGCCCGTCTACACGTACACGCAACCAAACAACACGTACACAACGCGGTATACGTCCACTTGTCATAACAACACGTACATAACACGCTTGTACGCGTCAATGACTCAGCGGACTAACCTCCGGTGTCACGCGCCTTACTCATATCCCGATACTGGGTTATGTCAGTACATTTGGATAAGCGGCCCGCTCGTTATCACATGCCAATGACCTTACGATTACTCATATCCCGATACCGGAATATAATAATCACATGCATGGCTTACTAACGAAGCTACAGCCACTTCCACAACATGGACCTACGGTCCAAACAAACGATCTTACTGGTGCGGCCATTACCGGCGCACATGGTCTATTGTAGTTTACGACTTAACCATATTAGTTATGTCTGCGCACAGACCACCTTCATGTTTGGCTCCCTTACCGGTAACCAAACAAAGCATGTATATAAGTAGGGCTATCACTGCGGATAAGCCTTAGATTTGTTCTCTGCATTCGCACAGTTACATACCATCCCTGCTTGCGCCCACTAGCCTCCTCACCAACCTTCTGCAACATCTTCAAGTCGCCTATAAGGTTATAGTGTGAGTCCCACAGTCTAGTCTGTGTCATTAAGGAAAGCTTTTGCCTGTGACATCACCCCCCCTTTAAGTTCCTTGTCCCGAGGAGTCATCGTAAATATTGTCACGTACTCACCCGGTGGTCTAGGAATAACGAATTCACCTGCTCCTTTCTGTGCAGAGAAGTCGAACTCACATGTCATTTTGTGTATGTACACCACCGGGTAGTCGTAGTAGGTTATACCATCGGGTTTCTTGCGCTTGATGGGTCGGTGTACCTCGATTAAATGTATCGACTTGTAACTTCCTGGGTTTATGGGGATGAAGAACTGCACCAGTTTGTCATGCCACCAGCATATTTTGGGATGCTCTCGCTCCATGAGTACGTCCAGGCTGGCGTGCATAGTGCAGACGATGGTGAGTCCGTATTTCTTCATAATTGGATAATGAGGTATGTCCTCTTCTGTGGGGTCGACGACTTTGGTGTCACCATCGGTGATGGTTCTGTTTTTCCATTGCACCCCCGGGGCTTGTGGGTTCTGTTCGTAGAATGCGTCTGCCTGAGAGTGGTCCACATCTCGCTTACGCTCCCAAGTCTTTGATCCATCCGACCACTGCACTTCGTATTCTACTCGCCCATTTTCTTCGCAGGATTGGAGTATCCTGGTTGCCGTGATCTGTGTTTCCAGCGTGGGTAGAATTCTTTGTTGTTCGAATTCTGGTTCGTGGTAGGGGGTGAGTAATTTTTCGTTAAACACCGGGTGTATACCCCGCATATCAGGCGTTAGTGATAGCTTGTATGCGCCCATGCCTATCTTGGCAGCTACTGGGTATTGTCTGTATCGCTTCGGGGATAGTTTTCGTGAAGGGGTACCCATGTGAAGGTTGGTGCCATCGAGCCAGACCTTGTCTCCGACTTCGTACTTTCTCAAAGGTTGTTGTCGGCGGTCGGCGTATTTCTTCATGGCAGCCTTGGCGAGGTCTATGCTTTCTGCCGCCTTCATCTGTACGTCTTTTAGGTGGTCAGCCCAGTTCTCCGCGGATAGTGACATATCAACTTCCATCGGGATGTTAGAACCTGTGTTCGGTTCATATCCGTGTGTGATGAAGAATGGCAATTGTTTTCTCGACGCATTCTGGTGGGTGTTGTACGCGAACGTAGCCGTTGGGAGTAAGTCGGCCCAATTGGTGTGGTTTCTGTTTGCAAAGAGGCGTAGGTAAACTTCCAACTCCTGATTCATCCGCTCGGTTTGTCCGTCGGTTTGCGGGTGATATGCGGTCAAAGGGTTTCATTTTATTCCTAGCTTCTTGTACGTGTCTTTGATGAATTCGGACATGAACTGGGGTCCTCTGTCGCTAAACACCTTCTTGGGGATACCGTGTTGCATTACGATGTGCTTGATGAGCAGGTTAGCCCATCCTTCCGCTGTCAGCCTATCGGTTGTTTCGATCGCGGTTGTCCACTTTGACATCATGTCGACGATGACGAGAATGGCGTTCTTGCCTCGTACTTCTGGGAAGCCTGTAATCATGTCGACGGATATATTCTCCCAACTCCTCGTTGGCATTGGGTTGGGGTTGAGGGGTGCCACTCGTTTAGCGTGATCTACTTTGATCGATTGGCACTTTATGCACCCTCAGATGTATAGCGTTACATCTCTCCTCATGTGTGGCCACCAATACGATTTGTGGATGGTGGTGAGAGTGCGGTCTCTGCCCAGGTGTCCTGCCAGTAACGAGTCATGGTGCGACGATATGATGTTGCCCTTGAGTTCTGTGTTGTTTGGTATGACTAGCTTTCCTTTTTGGTAGGCTAGCCCCTCCTTGAATACGATGTTTGCGTCTAGTCCGTAGTCATAGAGGGCTTTTTGGGCTTCAACCTTCGCTTTTATTGTTATGGTGGAGATGAAACTTAGCTTTTCGATTTCATCCACCCCCTCTTCAGGCTGTTTGTCCCTGAACAGATGTGGCTTGAGGACGACTTGTCCTTTGAGGTGTTCCTTTCCATCATCCCAGTCGATGCGTCGAGAGAGTGGGTCGGCGCAGATGTTCTTTGTACCAGGGATGTGCGTGAGCTTGATGTCGAACTCCTGTAATTCAGTCATCCAGCGTGCCTGTTGTGGGTTGATCTTCTGGGGTGTTTTGAAGTACTCCAGGTTTTTGTGATCGCTCCACACTTCGGTTGCATCAGTGGATCCCTGGATGAAGTGTCGCCACTCATCTAATGCTCGCATGATGGTGAGGAGTTCCCTGTCGTAAATCTCATAATTCTTTTCCACGGGCGTAAACCCCTTGGAGAGATATGTGATGGGTCTCCAAATCGACTCTTGTCGTTGTAAGAGTACAGCGCCTGTTGCGAAGTCAGAGGCGTCGGCTTCGATCTGGAATGGGTCAGTGTCTGTGGGGGATCCCAGGATGGGGGCCTCTGTGAACAATCATTTCATGAGATCGAATGTATCCTGTTCGGCCTTGTCCCATTTGAATGGTATGTCTGCAGTTAGGGCGATTAGCGGTCGCGCTAACGTACTGTACCCCTTGATGAATCGTCGGTAAAAGTTGGCGAAGCCTAGGAAACTCTGTACTTCCTTCCTGTTCTTCGGCATCGGCCATAGCGTTATTCCTTGGACTTTTACCGGATCCATTTTGATACTTTTATGCAAGATGATGTGGCCGAGGTATTCGACCTCAGCTTTTTCAAACTCGCACTTCTCCGGTTTACATGTGAGCTTGTGTTCTCGTAGTACTTCGAGTACCTTGCACATGATGATCCGGTGTTCTTCAAGAGTCTCGGTGAAGATCAGTATGTCATCTAGATATATAATGACCTTTCCTTGTAATATGAGTTCTCGGAATATGTCGTTCATCATTGTTTGGAAAGTGCTTGGTGCATTACACATTCCGAAAAACATGACGAGGGGGTCGTATAATCCTCTGTTGGTTATAAACGTGCCCTTTTCCTCATCTCCTTCAGCGATACGGATGTTAGTGTATTCCCATCTGACGTCGAGTTTGCTGAAGAACTTAGCTCGTTTGAGCTTATTGAGTAGCTCGCTGATCAGAGGTAATGGGTATTTGTTCTTCTTCGTCATCTGATTCAGCTTGCGGTAATCCTGTATGGGTCGTAGTTTACCGTCTTTCTTTTTTACGAAAAAGAACGGTGCACCCCAAGGCGATTGAGATGGTCTTATTTGACCTGTACGCAGCTGTTCCTCCAGGAACTCGTCCAGCACCTTCTGTTGTTGTGGCGAAAGAGGATATATCTTCCCACAGAAGGGCTCGGTGTCCGGGAGTAGTTCGACTGCATGATCCCATGGTCGTTGGTTGGGGAGTTTGTCGAACTCGCCTTCTTCAAAGACGTCTTGGAAGTCCTGTAAATGTGTCGGGACGACCTCCTCGAACGTCTTTGCTTCGGTTGTTTTCTTTGCCGCAATGTCCATCTCTGTGGCTTTCACGGCCGCGATTTGTTCTGAAGTAACAGGGTAGACATCACCTCGTAGTGCGGTCTCACCTGCCTCCCATACTTTGAGTCGGTTGCGGATGTGTTCTTTACATTTGCTGGCATATCTGAGCCATACTGTGGCATCGATCATGAAGACTTGATCTCCTTCTTTGAGGTGTTCATGTTCGCAGTCGCACTTGTCGAAGTCGATCGCTTTCTTTCTCCAGTCGATGGTGGGGTTGTGTTGTTCCAACCAGTCGAACCCTAGGAAGATGTCGTGTGAGCCTAGCTTGCTCACGTTAAACCTGCGATTTTCGAGATGCGTACCGATCTGGATTTGCATCTCAATGTAGTGGGTCATGGTGCCTCCACCGTTGGAACTTCCATCGGCGTTCTGTACTCAAACAGGTCGTTCCAATGGTTGGATGTTGAGTTCGTGCTTCTGGGCGAACTCGTAGTCGACTACAGATCCTGTGGATCCCGAGTCAATCAGCGCCGTCATTGTGATGGTGCGCTCGTGTGGGCTATGGATCATAACGGGGACTGCAATCTGTCGTCCACGCCTTCCCTGTCTGAACACGACGTGGCTCCCTCAGATTTTGTCTGTTGATCCCAAGCCAGCTGTGCCGCGCGTTGTCTCGCGAATGCGCTTGACTATTTTGACACGTGGGTTTTTGTTTTGTTCTAGGATCAATTGGGCGATCCTGTCTTTGTAGTTGACGACCAGATCTGTGTCGGAATGGTTTATCAGCATTACAACCAGTCGGCCAGTGTAATCTTGGTCGATTACACCGGCCAAGACGTCAATTCCTTTGTTCGCGAGCCCTGATCTAGGGGCAATGCGGCCGTAAACTCCATCGGGCATCCTTACTTTTATGCCAGTATCGATGTTTTCTTTCCCATGAGCAGGAACAATGGTTTCTTCGGCTGAATACAAGTCGTACCCAGCCGCTTCATCGCTCTTCTGCTCTGGGACCGTAGCTCGTGGATCATCTAAGTAGATGTCCAAGGTTTCTGTCTTTTTCTTAACGTGACGAATTTTCCTTTTCTTAGGTTGATCGTCAGCGTCTTTCATGTCAATGTCCTCTGAGACGATGATGGGTTCTGTATCCACATTCATTTTTTCATATAAAGAGGAATTAAGCCCCGGTTTAGCCCCCGGGCGAGCCGTGGATTCACGGAGCTCCTCTTCGGCTGTACAAAAGGAATCTTCGCTATATACAAAACTCGCATTGTCGTCTGAATAATCTGAGCCCCCCGCTTGACTCATAGTGTCCATCGCAGAGCCGTACACTTCTTGGTCATTGTCATCGCTTACTTCTTCGACGTTGAGAAGATGAAAACGATTCGAGGTGATTTTACTTACCTCTGCCTTCTTGGAGTCGTTCGACTCCGCCTCGTATTCAGCAGCCATATGCTGCCACTCTTCATCGGTTATCTCTCGAAGCTGCTGCTTAGCGGGCTTCAAGCCAGATGGCCGATTTTGAGTGGTGCCGCTTGTGGCGGCCGCGTAGGTCTTGCCCGGCATATACTTATACCCGGCGTCGCGCATGGGAATGTGCCAGGTTGGTGAAGTGCAGGTGGAAGTGGGTCGTTCACCCATCTTCTTTCCGCAGAACTTGCACAGGCGATCGGCCGCAGGCGAGTTGTAGACCTTCTTGGGGGTGTTGGAGTCTTTCTTCTTCTCCTTACCCTTGGTTTTTGCCTCGTCGCTTTTCTGCTCCACGCGATCCTGTGCTCGCCTCCACAGGGCTTGGTCGAAGTCCATGATGGCCTCCTTCCAGGGTTGGTACTTTTTGGGTACCGGGACCTTCCTGTGGCGGAAGTGACACTGTGTTGAGAAGGAGGCGTAGACCGGCTCGTATACTGAGGACGGTACGTTCTTCTCGATGGCTTGTAGGACGAACTCGTTGTCCATGTCGACTCCTGCCTCCCAGCACAGTGTTTCGATCTTGGTGAAGTATTTGTTTGACTTACCGAAGATCATTTTGAGGGCAGTGAGTTGTCATCGCGCTCGCTTTTCCCTGTCAGGGTCCTCGAACCTAGTGAAGGGCTCCTGTTTGAAGAAATCGAAGTGGATCTCCCACCACCCGGTTTCTTCGTTGAATTACGTGGTGAACATGTTAGCGAACCATTGGTCCACTTTGTCGCCTCGGATGTACGACATGGCGCACTCGATGCGATCGTGCGAAGTCTCCATGTACTGGCGCTGCGAGGCCAGGTACTGTATCATCCGCATCCACCAGTCGTGGAATTTGACTTTGTCGTTGTCGAAGATGGGTGGTTCCTTGACCGTTTGTCGTCGAGACTGGGTGTACGTCGGTGGGTTGCGAGACGTGGGGATGGGAGTGTAGGTTATGCGACGGCAGTTGCTGACCTGTGGTATTTGCCATTTAGGTGGCACACTGCATAGCTCATTTAATCTGAGGAGATCAAACTCCCCTTGGTATGCCGGCGCCATGTCTAGCACACGGTACCCTGACCACGTTCGGGGGCTGGGTGCTGGTGCGGGGAGCAGGTTGGGCATACGTTTGGATGGTGATGGTGTATCAGAATCCTTGTCAAGGGGGGTGAGTCGCTCCACCACTCATTTCTCCATTTCCCTTGTTTTGTGTTGAAGCCCTACCGCTCCGTGGATGTAGTTGCCTACTTTTTCGTCATCCCAGTACCGTAGCTTGTGAAGGGCTTCTGCGTAAAGCCCGACTCGCTGCGGGAAGTTAGGAGATGTGGGTCTCGACGGGTATTTGTCGTAGTCCCACATTTCTCGTATTCTTTCTGGTTGACGATTTTCTGGTGGTATGGTTGGTGGTGGTGTGGTGATGTGTGTCCGGGCGGGGGGTTGCTGCGTGTTCATCCCGTCCTCGTTGTCTTTGATGTTCAGGTCAAAAAGAGGGGGGAGTTCGTCCCCGTCACCGGCTCCTGCAAAGGGTTTCCGCCTTAGGGGCCAGTCATGTTCTATCTCGCCCGCGGTGATGTAGCCGCGGTCGTCGTCCTCTTCTTCCTCCTCGATGTACGCTTGTGAGTGCGTACCTTCAAATTTCTTCTTCAGCCTTTTGTACTCCTCGTGATTGGCTGCGTCTCTTTCCTCCCTCATCTCGTCGACTATTTGGAGGGCGTACTGTGAGGGAATGTCGAGGATGCCACCTACATTCCTCGACCGCCCATGTTGAGGCGCCTTTGCCTTAAGGCGTCTCGCTCTAGATTGACTTGTCTCCTCCGTCGCCGGTTGAGAGCCGCGTCCAGCTGCCTCCCTTCGGGGGTGGTGACAAACGGAGGCACGCTTCCTCATCGTGTCCTGCTCCCACATCTTGACGCGTAGGAGCTTGGCGACGTACTTCGCATTCCATATCACGTAGTTGGCTCTAGTATAAGAACCAGGTTTGTGAACAAGCTGTGGTACGCGGAAAGTATCAAAAAAGAACTTCTCCCCTGGTCTGGAGGGGTCGTTTAAGTGTAGGATCGTCGTTTTGGCAGTCCTTGGGGGTTGTTGATAAAAGATGGATAAAACTGTCGGGATAATCGTCGACAGTAGCAGTAGGGGGAGTCTGAACTTATGACAAGGCCACTAAAACCTTAGACCGAACTGAGGGGAGCGAAGTGGATGAATGCCATGTTCAGACTGGGGTTACCAGCTGAGGAGGGACTTCAGTCAATTATCTTAATCTGCCAACTGCCCTTCGCTTAAGAAATCGCAGTTGCGAGCTAGGTTTGCACGCAGATTAATCTGCTAACTGCAGATTAATCTACTGTGACAATAAAATGGCACATCCCGGATTCGAACCAAGGACCTTAGCACAGATGAGAATAACAGCATCGCAGCATAATTAGCCAACTGAGCCATTGCGGCAACAGGTATCATTGACCAATTAAAATATATATAACACAAATTTTACACACAATTTTCGCAAATCATCAAGGCAACTAACTGCTCCAACAAGCATAAAGAAATCAATGATAGTGGTAGCTTGATTTACCATGCTTGACCTGGAGCAACTCACCATGGGGAAGCTGAATACACTGGAATCACAGGTCTTTAGAGGCAGATTCATTTGTATTTGTGTTATGGAAGATGTTAAACTGCGAAAATGAAGTTTACAAAATACTCTATATATTGCTTAAAATGGGGCAGACACTAGTTGCACTGTAGCTCAGTTGGCTAATGTATGCTGCGATGCTGTTATTCTCATCTGTGCTAAGGTCCTTGGTTCGAATCCGGGATGTGCCATTTTATTGTCACAGTAGATTAATCTGCCGCAGTTAGCAGATTATTCTGCGTGCAAACCTAGCTCGCAACTGCGATTTCTTAAGCGAAGGGCAGTTGGCAGATTAAGATAATTGACTGAAACTCTACAGCTGAGCGAGGCCTGCTATTATACTCTCAGGCTGTTTGTACATGTTTGTACTATAATAGCCGTATATGGTAACTAGGGAGTCTGGTGTGAGACTAGGGTAGGAGTCTAAACCAGACTGTGAAACATAGAAGCGGAGTAACATATTGAATACGTAGCGGTCATTGTGGCCGTGTGGGAACCGGACCTTGTGTCATATCTAGACGTTTCCAAGGTATGATCCGGGTCTGGCTGGGCTTGGGGACTCGGGGGACCGGATCGGTTTCGTTATCGTTAGGGAAAGCTTTTGCCCGTGACATATCAGCACTTGGCTGATGCAAGGAATAAATTGGTGTTCAGTGTCCAACAGCCACACTAGTAGCTGGAATGGCTTAGGAGTTGTGCACAATGTGTGAGATGATGGGATACTTTTATGCATGAGTCCAATGCATGATGCAATCACTATATGCGATGATAAATAACATAAACACAAATCTGATCTTACCTTGCACCAAATGAGAGGGTAAGCAGAGCATGTGAATTATGACTTAACATCTTTGCATTTGCACAGCAGCCAACAGATTGTCCAAATCTCATATTGCTACTGCACCATACAATCTGCAAGACACATTATATGTAGCTCAAGTACATATTCAAGACAACAATTGAGGATATAATATGAATGCATTCACAACAACCATATACCATATAATATACCATGTATATACCATGTACTCGGCCATGTGTAAATACATGTATATAGTATATATATCAACCATGTATACATGGTATATACATTATATGGTTGGAGCCTTAAGAGCTACCCACGACCGTCGCATATAACACCGGAGAACGACGCGTAGCTTCCCGTTGAACAGTAGAAAAACCCTGGTGGCTGACCAGTCTCGTTCTACAAGAAGCAGAAATATTAGTATCAGTATCGATAGCATGACTCAAAATAGTTCCCAACTGAAGATTGTATCACCGTCAAAACGCGATGTCCGGCATGCAGCTGCGGACTTGTCGCGATCGTAAGCAATTGTCTCTGCTTCTTTTTTGATACAGAATGAAGTTGGACTTCGAACGCTGATGGCAGCTCAGCTGATTATTCACTGGCCGGTAATGATGCTCGCAACCTGCCGTCATCCATATGAAACACAATCAGATATTGTAATTGAGCGGGCACGGTATTCAGAGTCACGTTCATACAATGAGCACTTCTCGCTTGATGTCGAATGCCCTCAAACCATACGGCGGGGGCTCGGCGATAGCTCCAATCTCGATCTGCAGATCTCGCGATCACTAGGTCAACCTCTAGGCATGCTGACTTTATCATGCTGACCTCGACGCACGAGTTATAGATCCGGTAGCAGAGTAGGTTTTCGCTGCAAATAGCGGCATAGACGATTGTCTCCTGTTGGACAGCTTGCACGCTGAGCCTCTTCACAGTGTGATCGCTGCCAGGCGGTTCGTGAAGTAAAGAGGGTGACCTCGCGGTCTCCGCGATGGGTCATAAATCCATCAGAGAGACGAGGCTTCCACTTCGAGGTGTCCGACGACTACCCACCGAGGACGACGGTTCGGAGTCGTGTGCCATAGTGGCGAGGTTGTTGGTGCTGATGCGTTTATCATTTAATTGCATGTACCACATCCAAAAAACTGAGAATCGAATCAATCCAACCCTCAAACGAAATGCACGACTGTATCAGCCTTCCGCAAAGATGGTCTTCAGGATTTGCGGAAGCTTGGAGTTCTGGTTTTGGAGAAGTATTATCATCTCGTTAATGTGTTTCGTTCTTGACGCATGCTGGGTAAGACTGGCCGCTGCACAACAGCCCGTGCAAAAATGAAACGGGGCTGTACCACCACCTACCCACTTTCAGGGTCGTACTTTCCACCACTTTTCCGATCTGTTTGAGAGTGTCGTCGACGATACCTTGTGGACGACTCTAGAAGATTGGGATTGGCAGCAATCTGCGCATGCAACTTACAGAAAATACCGGGCTCAGCATCTAACCATGGCTCGCAATGATGTTCGCGATCGCCTGCATGGTAGTTTCAGCTTCAATGAAAAGCAGACTTGCCATTGGTAGCGATGATTGGACGTTTATCAGCTGAGCTGTCCCTGTCGTAGTATATTGCAACAGGAACAGCTCAGCTCCAAACAAAGGGTCCGATCAGGTTCTGATGGCGATCATGATGTGATCGTGTAACTTTCTCTTGCTCCGCATCGCTCATTGGTTGCTAACAGGGTAGAATATCAATACCAGAGATGCTTCAAATCTGAAGAAGAAAGAGGGTCAGAAGTACATAACTCTCCTTGTATGTGCAAACAACGTAGAGAAGGCGTAGGGTTGCATATGTGTACCAGTGATAGTCGCGTTCCGTGGAGATTCGCACCATACCTCTTCGCCATTCAACAACTGGTAACATAGTCCTCATACAAACGTTCCAATACGTGACTGCTACGTGACATAGTCGTTACACTTCCAAATCGGCCCATCACGTAGGAGTTATCGGTCAAGCGCTGTTCTCATTTCGCGCATTAGTCCAAGCGCTTGCCCGTATCGCCACTTCCCATCTGTACGACACCGTCTATTCAGTTAGCAGCATGTATACTTCAATAAAGCTTTATGATGCCTACAATCAACAAAGCCACGATGAAGGGTGTGCGTGGTCGAATTTCGCCAAGATGTTATCCGGCAAAACACGATGTCCATGATACTTTTTGTTGGCCCATGCCGCCTGTCGTCCATCTAGTCCTCGACGGTAAGCATCCATGAAGCGCAGCGAGCGATTATAGTATCTATATAGCACAACTAAATTACAGTACATCTGCTGCCTTTGACAATTAAACGGGTGGATTGTAGCTTGCCAACATATCCTGAGGCAGCCGGTGTCCCTGTTTAGCTGCCGGAGCAACATAGGACTACCGTCAATGTCATTGGTCGGTATTAATGGTCCAACTCACACTCTCTTTACCCCAATCATTATCTTCCGGACATGCTCGTTCCAAGCTTGAGTGCGCCCCTAGATTTTTAAGGTTGAATAGACGTCGCCTGGGCATGAGTGAGTGCCAGATGGCTCGGGCGGTGCTGTGAGTGATATTGATAAGACAATTTCAAATAGCTTGTTTTGGCGTTGACTGTAGCCCCTCCCGTGTAAATGCTAAGGCATTTCAGCAAAGGCAAGGATCAGAAATCCACCTGCAAGCAATTGTGCGGAATGCAATTTTCTACAAGTCTGTGGTTTTCGATTTCGGAGACTGTACTGCACAGAATTCGCATTAATTTTACAGTGATTCCGTCACGTTGCTTAGTCATCCTTTGATGAGTTTGTATGCACACTATCTTAGTAGCATCAGCACAAACATATTAAAGGTAAAATACCATGAAACGGTTGAATATTCCCGCTACCGGAGGTAGTGGGTCTTAGCGTAAATTGGAATGCAAAAGGTTAAATTTCCCTCAGGCTTTAGGGCAGGTCTCCAGTTACAATTTTCTTATCAGCTTGTTTGTGTGGGAACACAAGTAACAAAATATCTAATCCGGATGTCTCCGACAGCAAAGCGTCCTAGTCTCGCACCCAGACGGTGAACGTTTGAATGCTTATAGCTTGTAGCGTTGCCTGACCCGCGTTGTGCACCTTACGTTATCACAGTGTCAACAATTGTGTTGGTACGTGTATGCGCCAGTAGTAATATTGTGCGAATGCATGCCTGCTCAGCTATCAATCTGATATCTTCCCCATTCATGACTTTGTATGCAACATGATCCTTGGGTCTAGCTTATTCGCCTCAAAAATCACAAGAAAGCAGAGACTCTTCGGATAGCTCGGATTGTGGCAAACGTATATATGGTTGAAGTGCCTTGATTTTTGGGTCGGCTCAGTTGGAATGCCTTCCAGGCATCTTTCATCTGGTTGCCGTCATCATGCAAGATCTGCAAAGAATCAGCAAAAATGCCCGCAGAAAGCTCACCAAGTCCACGATGCTAAGTATAGAATAGCTAGAACATGCACCATAGTCCTCGAGTCACTACCTTCAGCCTCTAGTGCTGCATGTAGTTTCTGAGTACACACTTGCTTATGTGAGCTGCCGCCCAAGGAGTCCCCACAAGTGGTCATTGATGTCAGCCATTCCATCTTCACTACTATCTATATTAAAGTTGAGCTACTATTGTTGTATACCCATAGCATATACAGAGCATTTAGTTATTGAAGCAGCAGTAAGTAATGTCTCGAAAATGCCGGTACTAATCACAGCGTGCTAGATGCGTGAGCGTGACAATTCACAACCACTGGTTGGGACACATAAGGCTCCAACCATATAATACACATGTACAAAAAATCGGTACATATATGATATACATGGTTTAAATGGTTTCCGGAGACTAGAGATCTTGGCGTAGCCACTGTTTCGTACACATACATCAGCGAAGTGTGAGACTGTAGATCTACTTGTATCTACGTAGATATACCTAGCAGGTCCTGTAAATGTGGCTGGACCTGTATACTCATGTATAACCCCCTTATAGTAGCAGGTCCGCGCAATAGCAAGCGCCCAGAAGGCACGTTCTTGCAAGGACACTGCGCTCAGGCCCTGCTATTGCAAGGACCTCACCTGAGGCCCTTGATATTACGAGGACATTGTCTGAGACCCTTGTTATTGTGGGGACCACACAATAGTGGTCGCCTAGGCAGTGTGGGGGCACCGCTCTAGGACATCAGTTCCAGGATTGTAACTTTTAGAATATATTGTGTCCACACAGTGCAGTGATTACTTTTTTCATGTTAATAGAGCCGGCTACTAACACAAGGGGCTACGGAGTATCCACCACAGAGAAGTAGTCTCTGACCTTTGCTCCTTCCCACGGCGTGTGCGGCAGCGCCCTCTTAGTATCTGTTATGGATCGAATATCCGTTCAACACAAAATAACTAAGTTGAGTTACTCAGCGTATCGAGTAGCGCACTACTCGTCGGACTCCTCAGAGTCAGAGCATCGATATACAAGCTGCAGGCTTAATTGCTCAAGCCTTTGAGAACGGGTATAAGATCCTTGTAATTCAACAAGGTCGAGCTGAGGGACTCGACTGGTATTTACATCAGGTTATATACTACGGTCTGTTAATCAGGGTCATAGTGTCCTTGGTACTGCTACTATTAAGTCCGTTGTGCTAACGATATGAGTAATAAAGGAGAAGTGTTGCGGTTGCGCGCAACAAGGGATGAAACATAGAACTACTGTGGTTAGACACAGAATATCAGCTAGAACGCAATGCGAATGCGGAGAGTGGGCATAGGGTTGTTATACATGAAACAGGGCCTACGGTTGAATGGAGGCCCTTGGAACGCTGGGTACAGCGGTTGAACGCTAAGTCCTCATACACAGTGAGGCATCAAAAGAATATTCGGGTGTACCTGGTAAAACCGTAACAGTATCAGTGTGAACGTACGTCATGGGCGTGGTGTGGATCCCATGCGCTGCCACTACCGCAGGTATGCATGGCACTCACTATCACTGTACAGGGCATGTCCGCAATGAGTTGCTACAAGCAGGAAGGGAAAGAAGGTAGACGCACATGAGCACAGTCACAACGTCCGCCACGAACGACAGGGTGGAGGAGGCCTGCCAATCAGACATGCACCATGTCCGCAATGAATACAGGTGCGGGAAGGGACTCAGGTGTTGGAAGTAATGCGTTGTTGCATGCGACGAGTGCCATTGTAGCATCAGGGGGCAATGACGAAGGGGCGAAAACATTGGGGTGCACCTGATTGTCGCATACTTTTGCCATAGCGCCCGTCCTGTACTTAAGCGTTTCGGAGGGGTCAGAATGCCTCGCCGGTTTGATCCAAAGCATACCTTACCTTGGTTCCTGTTCGATTGAATTGTCGCGCCCTCAGCCTTCCGGCTGTGCTTACCCGGCTTGGCGTAGTGATTTTCAACATCAGGTGCAGGGAAGCGCATATATGGCGATGTGAGGGTCGGTGGCGCTGCCTTCGTGCCGCCTGCTGTGGCTAATAAAGCAAGGTGAGACAGGTGTGTCAGGGGGATGAGTAGGGCTATAAGCAGGAGGGCTGGAGCATACCTGCTGGGAGGACAGGACCGCTTTCTGGATAGGCAAGCAGAGAGGGTCAGTATGCATGATGACACCATCTAATATCTCATCACAAAGCCCAGCCTATGTGTTTTTCAGGATCCAGTCAGTGAGAAGTCTCTATGAAGAGGCAGCCAGCGACATAGGCATAGCCGAGCTGAACGTTAGTGATGATAACACTGTACAGGTACAGGTACTAGAGCACGCACTCACTCAAATAGGACGGCAGACACAGGAGTGGCCTTGTTATCATGCACAGGCATGATGAGGGAAGAAGAAAAAGGGCAGAGGCATGGAGCTGTGGATGGAGCTGGTCTTTATATCATGCTGCGAACAGCGCGATGCGGCGTTGACAGCGATGGAGTCATGACACAACGTAACAGTGACATTCATGTAGCGGAGAGCCAGATATGGAAGTATGATAACTTTTTTAGCTCACTTGCATTCGCTTTGCCGAGCTGTAACGAGTGGCATCAGTGCCAACTTAAGCTTCATTGTGGCCTACATGTACTCATCTGTACGGTCACTCACAAAGTCATCGAGTAGCTGAGACCGACTACTAGCCATATGCTGACCTTCACCGCACCCACTGCAATGGGCAATGCGATTGCTGCACACAGCTCTTTATGTATGTAGTTGGTTGTTGCGTTATTGTTTGGCTTCTCTTGAGGGGACGGTGTCACCTCACCAGTACTCACGTTGAACAATGTCATTAAGAATTATGTCCTTGTTAATCCTGCAATAATTATGTACATCCTCTTTGATCCTGCAAATAATGTCGCTGTCCTCTTTAGTCCTGCAAATAATAGATCCGTCCTCTTTGGTCCTGCAATTCACATGTCTGCCCTCTTTGGTCCTGCAAACAATATTCCGGTCCTCTTTGATCCTGAAAATAGCATTTCGGTCCTCATTGATCCTGCTAGTGCTCCGCACGTAGTATCTGCCCATATCTACGTATATCTACCGAGATGGTATTTACAATAGTTAGCGGACTAGATATAAGGGTTCGCGTTTTGCCGATGTAGCTATGGAAAGCGTCTCCGCCTTCAATGAGCTACGGGTATCAGCACATAGCTGACGTGAGGAAGAAAACAAACGTTCAACAGCCACGCTGGCAGCGGGAATACATAAAAAACCACGCGCAATGCATGAGATTACAGGGAACTCGTGAGCATAAGCCTGATATATCACACAGTTATTATACGACATTATATGACATAAATCAGATCCTACCTTCCACCAAACAAGAGGGTAACAGAGATCCCCCTTCCCACCCTCCCCACTCATCCATCTGTTGAGCTCTGAGCGCTCTACAGGTCCGGTCACGGTTTCTGGGACGTCAACAATTTGCGAGAGGATGTCCAGGAAGCTACCTGATGCAGTACGTATCAATGCTGCAGCAGGGGGCGTATCTGCAGGTTTGGGTGTTGTCTTCTCATACTCCCGGAAGACGTGTTCAAAGATCGCCGAATCACTCATTTTGCGGTCACTTGTAAGGTTGTTGAACCACGTCTGTCTAAGACCGGAATGACAAACTTGTGATTGTGAGTTTATGTATCTATTAACAAGCTGAATATGAATAAAAACGCACTCGTTGCGATCGTGTTGTATTGATAATCCAGAGCTCGAAAATAGTATTCGTTGAGCTTGATGAGACCGGCCTCAGCGGCCCGTGTGAGTAGCGGCACTCGGTTTGTGTTTATGGCATCTTGAAGCATAAGTCGCATGTGTTCGTTATAACCCATGGGAGTGTGGGAGTATGTGCGAGTGACATTGTGCGAGTGACATGTGTGAAATGCTGGGAGACGTCAGTCAACTAGTCGTTGATGTAACTATTAGTGTTGCCGAAGTTCAGTTCAGAACCAAGGTTCAGAACCTGAACCACCTGAACCGAACCTAGGTTCAGGTTCAGTCCAAGTCCGGTTCAGGGTAGGATGTCAAGGTTCGGTTCTTGGTTCAGGGGTGCCATTGGTACCCTTGAACCAGGTTCGAACTGGACTGAACCTTGAACCACTTAGCATTGACATATTCTTGGTAGCTACTGGTGGATAAGTATCAATTACAATAATGGCCTTGCCATCTTTGCTATAGTATTGTTGTAGTAAGTCATGGATAACTGGCTTCACCATGGCAAGCATCAGCACTCATATACTCCAGTCTCCCACTATGGCAAGAGCTCAACCCTGTGTTGGAATTACTGTGCTTTCTGTGGCACTGGGCTGCATTCACTGTTGCAAATCAGGTTCTGTGGCCAACATGAGGGCATGTGGCCCTTGCATGCGTAGTGACAAGGTGACACAAGCAATAACTAGCACTCAACCGGGGGAAGGGGGCTCGCTCAAAGGCGCCTTCCTGATCCCGGGACCACTAGCCATCAAAGGCCAAGACAAGTCTGAGGTTTACGCTCAAGACTGCCTGGCATATATACTCCTAAACTATTTGTACATGTTTGTGTACGGCGGCTCAGAGGCCTCTACGTACTGGTATCTAACTGGCTATGAGCTATGGGCCGGTAATGGCATCGGAGCGCTGGGGTACGCGAGGATGTCCATGGCGACGTAGCGTATAAGGGGCGGATCTAAATGTGTAGCCAATCTGTCGGGTTCGATCGGTGGTTCTCGTCGATCGTAGGCGCGCCGGTAATGGCGGGGTTCTAAGTCTGTGATCGGGCGTGGTCTGCCACGATCGGGGTATAGCGCTCTGTGACTGGTAGGGTTCTCAGTCGTGCAGAGCCTGGGGTTATTATCCCTGCCTGTTGTACTTGTAGGTCAGGGTGCGTACGGAGTATAGTATAGTGTCTATGCCGGTAATGGCGAGTGTCCGTGCAGTATGGACGCGAGGCGTTAGGTTTAGTGTTCTGGGTCACGTGCGAATGTAGACCGTGCCCCTAGTCGGCGTATAGCGTATGTGCGGTGACGGTTTAGCCTTTAGTTGTACAAGGCGTACCGTCGTGCTATCGTAGCCTGTGGATTCTAGGGGTTGGCTCGTGACTCCGGGGTTTAGGGACTAGGCAGCGTATGGTTCTTGCTGCCGGGACTTGGACTGAGTTTAGGGTTAGACTGCTGGTGGCCTGCTAGTGCCCGTAGTGTCCTGTATAGCGGAGGGCTCCTACTAGCGTTGCCGTGGGATTCCAGCTGGGCTTGGGTAGAGTGCTGTAGCGTGCGTATGGCATGAATGGGGTGTCAACCTAGGGTGTTCTACTAGGCTTTGAAATTGGCTTGTGACACAAGGCAAGCTAGTGGGTAGTAGTTTCATCTGTAGCTGTATTAAGCTGGGTGTGAGCATTGTGGCTCCCCAGCATTTTGTACCCTATGACACGGTTTGACAATCCTACATTAGAGATTCACCCTCATGGCCAGCAAATTTCTACATTCACTGCTGTTAGATGAAGTAGAAAATGTAGATATAATGTTTCACTTTGTATCCATGATCCTACTGTAGGTTATATACAGAGCTGTCTAATAAGGTTTGTTATTGAGCTTTGCCTCAGGCTAATTCACACCCATTCTGCTCATGGAATCTGATTACTGAACTGCTCAAAATAGCTGCCTTGAGTGATTATTGTGCATCAACAAATTATGTTTTACCACTCTGAAGAAGACTAAGAACCACTTCAGAATGCAGCAGCCCAATAGACACCAAATGGATACTTGAGGCACTGCAAAACTTGAAGTGTAGTTATTCTAGTGGTTTCAATATTGCTGGAGATGAGGTATACGATTGGTATACATAGAAAGGTACCCAGAGTTGGTGTCCAAAATATTATTTTTACACACTATAAAAGCAAGTGACTTAGCGGTCCGAACCTAGTTCGAACCTTGAACTGAACCTGCTGAACCGGTTCAGCAGGTTCAGTCCAGGTTCAGGTTCCGGTTCGGGCTCCCTGCAGTCGGTTCGGTTCTAGGTCCAGCCCCAGACCCCCCTGAACCTGAACCGAACTGAACTTCGGCAACACTACGGCCTGAGGTTTTGAAAAGCCAAGGCCGTCCAAAGCCGGGCCAAAGCCGGGGCTTTTGAGCCGGGCCGGGCCTGGCACATCACTACATGCAACATGCCACTCCACCGAGTCCACCCCCATGTGTTGCTCTACCCGACTTTGAAGCGGGTGCAGTTACACTAATTGTCAAAGATTGAAGATATCAAAGCAATTCCATCCGTCCCGACATGCGCGTCTCTTGAAAAGCGAAATATCTTTCGTCTGCCAACTCTATTCATCTGTGCCGCGGTTCTTCCCCACGTCGTGGCCCGCGCTATCTCTTCTAAGAGCTTGCGCATGTCCGACTGAGCCTTGGATAACCTCTTACGCAGCCTCTGGTTCGCCCCTTTCAACTCTTGTACCTCCTCTTGATGCGCCGCGTTCTGCGCTGTCAGGGCAGCGCTTAACTGCGACCTCTGATCCTGTATCTGCTTTCTATAGCTCTCCGCCTCGTCTTGCAAGTAAGTCTGGAGCTGCGTTCCCGCCGCAGTCTCTGGGAGTAGCTTGTGGTCATCGATCATCTCCTTTTGTAGCTGCAATGTCTGTGGTCCAGTTTGCAAGAACGACATCACAATCATCTTGGCTGATGCTTGATCGTTGAAGTGCCGCTCCATCCGAGCACCGTGGTCGATTGCATCTTTGAAGAAGATGGACTTCTGCTTGAGTCCCAACTCCGAAGACGCGCCAACTTGCTCGGGTACGAATTCCCACATAGTCGACACGATCGACACGATCCGCATGGCTTCGTCCCCGCATACCTTCGTAAACAGGCCAAAGGTTTCTCTGGCGATCCCGCACATACGATTGTCAGAGATGCGGTGCGTGTAGATGAGTCCATCCAGCTTCCTCCCCTTCTCACACCTATGACTGGGCATATCAGTCGATCAGACTGTACACACGCTTTCATAGCAAATGCATACGTCCGCTCAAGGAACCGAGCGATTTCCCATAAGATATCCGCGCGTGATCGTGCCGTATCATCGAACCCGGCGTGCCTATCATGATAATGTCCTGGTTTGCCATGGCCCATCGCGCAATCTACACCTATCTGTGCATGAATGCATACTAACTCCTTCGCGCAACTTTGAGCCGCACACTTTATTGATGAACTGAAAATAGCCATCAGTAATCCATCCAGCGCCCTCTCGGTTCACCAGTTAGTCCCATCACCCTGTAAGGAATTAGCGTGATGGCTCGGCACATAACCAAATAATCAGCCTACGCAATTAACTGCATCGCCTTGCTGTAACTGGTCGACATCACCTTCAGGAGATGGCTTTCTCGTGTATGTGGGCAGAAGAGAGTAGTTAATCTCCAGGTGGACCGTTATAACGTCTCAGTGAATCTCGTGCTCTCGGCACGTTGGATGCATGCCATCGACAGCAAGTTGACACATGTAGGAGAGTTCTCGGCGAACCCCGGCCTACTGTCCATGATTGCTCGATCCACAGAGGAAGGCGCATTTACGAATTCGAATGTCTAGGGTGTTTTGCGGATTCAGATGAGCAGCGCCCCTTCATATCCACCGGCACTCATCCAACCCATCCGCACGCGATGATCAATATTGTTGATACCGAAACATACAATGCCTGCCGTTCCTCACACCGTGCTGGGCGCTGGAATCAGCCGCCAATTCTTGATAACCGCATGTCAATCATCAATACGTAAGTGTACCCATAATGCTGACTCTGACCTCAACGCATGGATTATAATCGGTAGCAGCGAGCACGCCCGGAGCGGGATAAGCTTTCGCTGCGGATAGCAGGATAGACAAATGTCTCCTGTCGGACAGCTGGCGTGACGAGCCTGCTCAGAGTGCCCGCTGCCAGGTGATCTGTTTAGTGGGGGCGGTGACCTCGCAGTCTCCGCGATGAAACATAGATCCATCGAAGAGGTGAGGCTTCCACTTCGAGGTGTCTGACGACTACCCACCGAGGGAGACGGCTCGGAGTCGTGCCATGGTGGTAATGCTAGCGGTGCTGATGTGTTCGTCATTCTATTGCATGTACCGCATTCATGAGTTTTAAACAAGCTCTCGAGCGGAGTGCACGATTGTATCACCCATCCGCGAAGATGATCAGTAAGCTCTGCAGGATTAGCCGCAGCTTGGAGCTCTGGTCCTGGAGAAGTATTGTCATCTCGTTAATGTGTCTCATTCTTGACGCATGCGGGGTGAGATTTCCCGCTACCCAACACCCCGTGCAAATGGGGCTGTACCAGCACCCGCCCACTTCAAGGTCGTACGTCCCACCATTTTGCCGATCTGTTTAAAGAGTCTCGTCGCTGCTACCTTGTGGATGACTCTGCACGCAACTTACAGAGAATACCGGGCTCAGCATCTAACCGTTGATTGCGATGATGTTCGCCATGGTAGTCTCAGCTCGAGTGGAAAGCAGACTTGCCATTGGTATCGATCAGACCACCGCGACCGATTGCAACTGGGCGTTTATCGGCAGAGCTGTCCCTGTTGCAGTGGACTGCAAAAGGGACCAGCTCTACTACAAACCAGACGGTCCGATAAGGTGCTGATGGCAATCACAATGTGAGCGTAAATAGTCCACCAGAGCCAGGGTGCTTTCTCTGGCTCCGTATCGCTCATTAATTGCTTGCTAACGACAGATGCTTCAAATCTCAAGAAAGAGGGTCAGAAGCACTATGTGCAAACAACGTGGAGAAGGCGTAGGGTTGCATACGTGTACCAGAGATAGTCGCATTCCGTGAAGTACGTTTTCGTCATTCAACCGGTAGCGTACACCTAGCGCCATTGACAGTATATTACCAAAAATGGCGAACAGACGCTCGATGTCATCCTGGAGAGTTTCGATATTAGGATGGTCACCATGTAGTTAGGCCAGTCGATGCTTGTTGCGGTTGCAATACATGCACATCGGCCAGACGGAACTCAGGACGACGCGGAATCCCGCAACGCCTGCAATTGTCCTGGGCGAGGATCCCAATCTGGCCTCGGCATTGCATCATCAGCTTATAAACACCTCGTCGCGCGTCCACCACGCCCACCGACGACGACGATGCCCACCGGCTACAAGCCCTTATCTGCCCACGACCCGGAGCAGCTCGCGCCGACGCCCCCGCTGCCCAAGCCCGCGCAACGAAAGACCGTCCTGCGCCACCTCGCCCGCATCGCACTCGCCATGGCCATCCTCTTCGCCGGCGCACGCCTCCTCGCGCGCACGAGCACGAAGCTGCGCGTGCCCGCTGCGGGCCCCTGCCACAGCGGCGCGCGCAACCTGTCCTCGCTGCCCACGCACTACACGCTCCCGTCGGGCGACAAGATCCCCGCCGTCGCGCTCGGTACGGGCTCGGTATCCGTCATTCTCACTGGCCATTGAGAGCTCATCCGACGCAGGTGTGTGGCAGGCGGCGCCGGGCGAGGTCGGGTCCGCCGTGAAGACGGCGCTGAACGCCGGGTACAGGCACATCGACGGCGCCTGGATCTACAGGGTGCGCGGCCCGCTGCTCTGAACCAGAACGCACGCAGGTTGACGGCTTGTGTCGATTAGAACGAGGCGGAGGTCGGCCAGGCGCTGAAGGAGAGCGGGGTCCCCCGCGAGGAGCTCTGGCTCACGTCCAAGGTGCGTGCGCGCTCGGCCGTTGCGGAGGTGCGACTCACGCGGATCCCAGCTGTGGAACACGTTCCACGCCCCGGAGGACATCGAGCCCGCCCTGGACGAGACGCTGAGCAGCCTGCAGACGGACTACCTCGACCTCTATCTCATTCACTGGTGCGTTCTCTTCAAACTACGCTATCTTGGCTGAGCGTTCGCTCGTGCAGGCCCATCGCGTTCAAGAAGGGCACGAGCACGCTCGACGAGGCGCTCACCGCGAACCCGTACCCGACGTGGCAAAAGCTCGAGGAGCTCGTCGAGAAGGGCAAGATCCGGAACATCGGCATCAGCAAGTGCGTCCACACACACGCCCGCCCGCGCCCGCACACTGACTACTGACCACTGACCCGTGCCCGCAGCTTCAACATCCAGCGGTGAGCCCGCCGCCCCACCTCGCACACGTCCGCTGAACCTCCCCCCTTTGCAGGATCGAGAACCTGACGGCGAACCCGCTCAAGGTGCAGCCCGCGGTGAACCAGGTCGAGCTCAACTTCTGGAACCCGCAGCCGGAGCTGCTCGCGTGGTCCGCGGCGCACGGCCTGCGCCTCGAGGCGTACTCGCCGCTCGGGAGCAGCAGGCAGGTCAAGGACACGCTCGCCGTGCCCGCGGTGCAGGCGATCGCGAAGCAGCTCGGCATCACGCCCGCGCAGGCGGTCATCTCGTGGCACGTGCAGCGCGGGGTGAGTACTCACTCGGTCCGCGCCGTTGGAAAGGCGGAGCGTGCTGACGGCGCGTATAGACGATCGTCCTCCCGAAGAGCGTCACACCCTCGCGCGTGGTCGAGAACTTCCAGGGTGAGTCTGCGTTTGCGTTTGCGTTTGCGTTTGCGTTTGCGTCGCGATCATGTGCTGAGCGTTCGCAGTGCACGCGCTGCCCGACGACCTGTTTGAGCAGCTCGAGAAGGCGGCGGCGGCGCACCCCCCGCAGCGCGTCGTGAACCCGTCCAAGAACTGGGGCCTCGACTTTGACGTGTTCGACGACTACCCGCAGTGAGCCGCGCTCCCGCGCTGCGCGCGTGGCCGACGATCGTGCTGCGCACCCGAGAACCGAAAATTCGCAGGTGGTGGTGTGGTGTGTTGTGTATTTCTAGGCGTGGCTCGTAGACGATTGCTCCCGTATGTGCCGATTTGACGTCCGTGTTGACCGTGTAGCAGATCGCTGCCTGTACTGCTCGAGCCGCCCTCAATCGATCAGGACAGAATATCTGGACCCAAAGCACGGTGTGACTTCCAGCATCCGTAGACGATGTCTTCATCGAGGCAGCAACACGTTCGATGACGGTGTGGATGTAATCTGGACTTCAGATGGACAGATTCGTTTCGACAATTGTTCGCCCAAAGCTTCGTTCGACTTCGGAGACGTCACAAACGGCACGTTGCTCTGTGTGGGACGCGTGACAGTTTCATCTCGTGTTCCGCCCTGAATTCTGAAAGCTGAATTTGCTCATCAGCTAATTGAACGTGGCATTCTGTGATTGTCATGATGTGTACAAAGCTGGCTGCCAATCAAAGTGTAGAGTCTGGGGCCACGGACACGAATACACGAGAGGAAGGGGCAAGAGCCACATGATGATGGCGAGACCGGAAGGGTCCAGGAAGTTACCGGAGTGTCTTGAATCATATTCTGAGCTTCTCTTGACATGACCAACCTCTTCGGCGAGCGTGCGGTGCAACGTCTGGTTTACCCACGGCAGCCCTCGTGAGATCATCCGATGGTGGCTACGACGATTCCGCTTGCAGATTCATCGTAAACACGGCGGGATCATGGAACTGGTGCTTGTGCGGCTTCGCATTGAAGAAATCGACGCCTTCTTCTGGTTCTGGAACACCGTGTCTGCAGGAAAATGTCACGCTGGAGGCGACGCGAACAGGGTGAGCGGGCGTCGCTTACGTCTGTTGAACATGAGCGACGACGGCCGGTCGGTGCGCCGTCTTCTCAAAATGGCAGGAACAGCGCACGCAGCTCCAGTCGCATCCGAGGTCGAGATCAGACAGTGCACTGTTCTGCATCTTGACCAGTCTGGTATTGTGCGCGTCGAGCAGCATCCATTTCGGCACCGCATGATCGGCTGTTCTCTTGTAAAGCATATGATGCAGGACCTGCAAGGAGGGCTTCAGGCGAAGAAGAACAGATGCCCAGACCGACTTACACATTGGTGCCAGTTCATTGCGTACTGGTATTTGCTTCCGAGTTCGTTGACATTCGCGGGACAGCGCACGCAGATGAACCGCGCGTCTAGTTTGTCCAGCTCGCCCGGAGTGGTTGTGCGCGCGTCCAGGCCGAGCACGGTCAACAGCGAGACGACAGCATCATTGCCAGCTTCACTGAAAGACATATCTTGCACGATACGTGGGTGGCCAAGTAAGTATTCCCAACGCGACGGGTCCGACAGATAAGCCAAGACATCGCTCAATGTGTATAATATCAAGCTGGAATCTCTGGCCCAGCTGGGTGCTGAGGGCTGGAATGTGGCTGTAGCCAAGGAAAGTGGATCGGACATCGCGTCCGTACAGGCGCTAGACGTCTGCCCGACAAGGTTGGCAGGCAGCTTCTCAAGGAGCATATTCCGGATGTCATCACGTCTTGCAGCTATGAAAGATGGCAAAGCCTCCAGCACATGGGCACAACGTTGAGGCTCCAGTTTATCCGGGGAGGGATCATTGATTAGCACATGAAATCCCTCCAATTCGTATAGCTCACAAAGGGGTGGGAATATGGGCCATTGCAGCGGAGGGAGCGTTTTCTTGAAAGCAGTGCACACTTTGGCTATAACGTGCCTCCTCCTCTCGAGAAGTTCGTCGCGCACACGCTCCAGCCGTTTTGTCCGCCAAAATATGATCATCGGCTCAAGCGTTGCACGGGCCTCATGCCAATCTGGTATAATCTGAATCAACTAGGAGCCACGGCAGAGATGATGAGTGAAGCGGACCGCCTTCAGTCAACTCAGCGTCGACGCGCAACATGTCCCCGCCCAGGTAATCGAGGTCTTGCCGTTCATAGCCGAGCTCTTCAAAGCGATTTAAAATTCTGAACGTCAAATTGAGCATGCTGCAGAAACTACGTATCCCACATTAAGGCATAACGCACTTGTACCGGCGTGCTTGTATGCGCAAGAGGGCCTGCTCATTACAGAGACGTTCTTCAGCTTTCCGAAGGCGTTCCTGTTCTTCTTCCCACTCCAAGCACACCTGCGCATGCTAAGTCGTAATTCATTGAGAAGGAATGCCGATCGCGAAGCAGACGAAGGGCTCTACCTCATTCACATACTCGACGTGTGCAACGCGTGCCGACTTGAAGGATGTGAACGCATCTACTGCTTCTGCCTTGCCCAGCCGGATATCCTCCAAATATGTGTCAACTTGCTTGGACATGTTGTGAATGTCGCCATCCCAATAATATTGACACTTCTTGCGTTCCCAAAATCGCGACCTACACCCAGCTAACACGCGTCGGCGTCGTAAGAGTACCGACAAGCCAAAAGTCTGCTACTCACAGTTCCCGGATGGTATAAGCTCCAGAATCGACTTGTCGTAATCGGGAAAGGTTTTCACGAATTTTCGATCAACAATCAAGCTGTATGATCATTCAATGATTTTTCAGGTCCGACGGTGGGTTCATAGAGCCGACGCACTGCTTTGTCATACAAGCCTCGCAGACTCTCCGACGCAACTTGAAGTTGATGGGGACGTCCTTAGACCTGCACCTTCTCATCTAGACGCCGATCACGTCGCAACTTGTGTTATTGACAGGCAGCCATTTATAATCGCCACTCACGTCGCATTTCGTGTCACCGAAAAGCAAATAGGCCCAACGTGCTTCGGGGAAGTCTGGCGGGCAGTCTGGAGAACCGCCTGACCAGCGCATACGCGCAGATTTCCAGATTGGTCTTGCGTTGTCTGCCAGAAGCGTCTGACGGAATCCTCGGTTCGTCCTTGCAATGCTGAGCAGTTCGCGTGGGCCAAGAAATCCGAATATCTAGAGCATGATCGTATCTGAAATAAATCTGAGTCACGGCATCTTATGTCTCACTAAATGCAAGATGTCCAACGGCATTTGTGGGAGGAAGCACGGCTTGGATTTGCGCATTCTCTTCGCAGGCGCAGTCTTCCTGCGACCTCTGGCAGTGGTAGATCGTCTTCTCCCATCTTTTGTGTCGGTCTTCTGAACGTGTCGATCAAGTTTTCCTGTCATTGTGGCCTGGATCTGGGCGGTATTGGCGTCGACCGTTATTTTCTTATATCTCGGTCAGACACATACAGTACACAGCGTATGCCAAGTGCGTTTCCTAAACAATTAATCCTAAGCATCGGTGTGTATAGCGGCTAGACGCGTACACTGTGGGAGCCAACTTTAGTCGTCTCATCCAGTAGGATTATAGGGGTGCTTACGCACTGCGACCACGAACCTCAGCAGCTGTGACGTTCGCTGTCAGCAGAATGAGACAACGGATGCTTACACCGTTGATGCCAGCTATAACGAAAAGTAGATTTAGATCAAATGGCGCGTAATGCACGGCTGAAGTTGTTAGCTACAACTACAATCAAGTCTCGGCGCTTCCTCTAAAGACCAAAACTGATGAATAATCGATATCGATCAATATGCGCCACACGAATACGCAACGAGGTGAGCGGTCGTATCAAGTTCGCGTGGTCGCAAGGCGGCTGGAGTGGTCAATCGCAATCCTCGAGAACCGACACGCAGCCTGCAGGACATTGCACCGCGCTGTTCTCCCGCCTGTATTGGGTGGAGGTTTGCAGACGGCATGAGCGCTACGCAGCCGATGTACCGCTTCAGCGCTTCAGCTTCAACATCGAGTGCGAGAGCACCATGGTATGCATCAGGATGTGACAACAGCAGCATTTCACATGCGGGAGTTGCTAGTCATGCGGAGTTTTTAACGCCGCCGTGGCCGATAGCTCAGTATGCATGCGACAGAACCTGAGGGCACGAGACTGGCAGTTCGACCGGTGCTGGCGGGTCTGCCGGAAACCTCTAAGCGATGTCGTAGTCGTTGTCATGGGATGCAGCTTTGCTAGGACCAGACACTTATTTGCGGCTAATTCAGCGGCCCTATGATGTACTCTGAAAGCTGAATTTGCTCATAAAATAGCCTAGCGATGGTACTCTGTGATTGAAAATATGAAAGGATGGACGTGAAGCAGGTTACCAATCAAATGGATACTGGGACCACAACTACACGAGTGGGAGGGGAAAGAGACAGAGATGTCGAAGCTGTAAACACAAGTGGATGAATGAAGTCGAGGGGGAGATGGCGATTGCAGGACCAGAAGGATTCAGAAAGTCACCTGAGTGTCTTGAATCTTACTGTGAAATGCTCTTGACATAACCAACCTCCTATGTGAGCGTGTGGTGCAACTTGCGACGTCTCCACGGCAGCCCTCGTCGAATGAGCTCGTTTATGTACCCAGTACAAACACAGCAAGATCACTTGACGGGAGCCTGTGCGGCTTTGAATTGAAGAAATCGACGCCTTCTTCTGGTTTGGGAACATTGTGTCTAAGTGGGATGTCAAGCTGAGAGTAACACAAATAGATCAAGCGGTGATTGCTTACGCCTTTTGGACATGAGTGACAACATCTGGTCGATCCACCATTATATAAAAATGGCTTAAACAGTGCGCGCAACTCCAGTCGCGTCTGAGATCAAAAGCAGATATTGGACTGTTCTGTACGTTGAGCTCTCTGATATTGTTCGCGTCAAGCAACATCCATTCCGGCATCGAATGATCGACTGTTCCCCTGGTGCTGTAATACATATGATGCCGAACCTGCAAGGAGAGGTTCAGATGGAGAAGAACAGATGCCCAGAACCAGAACGACGTACACATTGCTTCCAATTCATTGCGTACTTGCCCCATCGACATCCGATTTCCCTGATTCTCACGAGACAGCGCATGCAGATAAAGCGTGCGTCTAATTTGTTCAACTCGCCCGGAGTAGTGGTGTGCACGTCCAGGCCGAGTAAGGTCAACAGCGAAACCACAGCATCGTGGCCAGCCTGACTGAATGAGATGTCTTGCATTAAACGTGTGTAGCCAATAGTATGATCCGACAGATAAGCCAAGACATCGCCCAACGTGTATAACATCAGGGAGTTCTCGAGATAGCCGCGCCAGCTGGGTACTGAGTGCTGGAATATGGTTGTTGCCAAAGAAAGCGGATCGGATATCGTGTCCGTACTGACGCTACCGGCCTGCACGACGAGCTTGGCAGGCAGCTTCTCAAGAAGGATAGTCCGAATGTCGTCACGTCTTGCAGCTATGAATGGGGACAAAGTCTCCAACACATGGGCACAACGTTGAGGCTCCAGTTCATCCGAGGAGGGATCATTGATCAGCACCGAAAATCCCTCCAGTTCGTATAGCTCGTTGAAGGGAGGGAACGTGGGCCACTGCAACGGAGGGAGCGATTTCTTGAAAGTAGTGCACACCCCGTTTACGACGCGTTTTCTCCTCTCGATAAGCTCCTCACGCTCACGCTTGAGCCGTATTGTCCGACGATTCATGATCATCGGTTCCAGCGTTGCACGAGCCTCACGCCAATCTGGTATAGTATAGATCAACTAGAAGCCACGGTGAAGACGTTAAGGTGGAAGCGGACCGTCTTCCGTCAACTCAGCATCGACGCGCAACACGTCCCCGTACAGATAATCGATGTCTCGCCGTTCATAGCCGAGCTCTTCGAAGCGGTTGTAAATTCTGAACGTCAAATTGAGCACGCTGCAGAGGATACGTATCCCACATTAAGGTATCACGCACTTATCCTGGCGTGCTTGGATGCGCAGGCGTGACTGCTCCCTACGGAAACGTTCTTCAGCTTTCCGAAGACGTTCCTGTTCTTCTTCCCACTCCAAGCACACCTGCGCATGCTAAGTCGTAATTCATTGAGGATGGATGCTGATCGCGAAGCAGACGAAGGACTCTACCTCATTCACATACTCGACGTGTGCAACGCGTGCCGACTTGAAGGATGAGAACGCATCTACTGCTTCTGCCTTGCCCAGCCGGATATCCTCCAAATATGTGTCAACTTGCTTGGACATGTTGTGAATGTCGCCATCCCAATAATATTGACACTTCTTGCGTTCCCAAAATCGCGACCGACATCCGGCTAACACGCGTCGACGTCGTAAGAGTGTATGCAAGCCAATAGTCTGCCACTCACCGTTCCCGGATGGTATAAGCTCCAAAATCGACTTGTCGTAATCGGGAAAGGTTTTCACGAATTTCCGGTCAACAATCAAGCTGTAAGATCATACAATCGTTTAACAGCTCCGACAGTGATCTCATAGAGCCGACGCACTGCTTTACCATACAAGCCTCGCAGACTCTCCGACGCAATGTGAAGTTGACGGGGACGTCCTGAGACTTGCACCTTCTCATCTAGACGCCGATCGCGTCGCAACTTGTGTTATTGGCGGAAAGCCATTTATAATCGCCACTCACGTCGCATTTCGTGTCACCGAAGAGCAGGTGGGCCCAACGTGCTTCGGAGACGTCTGGCGGGCAGTCTGGGGAACCGCCTGGCCAACGCGTACGCGCCGACTTCCAGATTGGTCTTGCGTTGTCTGCCAGAAGCGTCTGACGGAATCCTCGGTTCGTCCGTGCGAGGCTTAGCAATTCTCGTGGACTAAGCAAGCCGAATATCTGGACCAGAATGATATCGATAACAGAATCGAGTCCCAGCATCTTATGGCTCACTAAATGCAAGATGTCCAACGGCATTTGTGGGAGGAAGCACGGCTTGCATTTGCCCATTCTCTTCGCAGGCGCAGTCTTCCTACGACCTCTAGCAGTGGTAGATCGTCTTCTCCCATCTTTTGTGTCGGTCTTCTGAACGTGTCGATCAAGTTTTCCCTTTGTCATTGTGGCCTGGATCTGGACGGTATTGGCGTCGATTGTTAAGTTCCTATATATCGGTCAGACACATACATTGCACCGCGGATGCCAGTTATAACATAAAGCACACTTAGTTCAAATGGCGTGTAACGCAAGGTGAAGTTGACTGCAATCAAGTCTCGGCGCTTCCCCGAATACCAAATTGATGAGTGATCGATGCCGATCAATACCGTGACGCGCGTGTCATCCGGTCATATCTTCGAGTGATCGCTCGGCGGCCGGGGTGGTCAATCGCAAGCCTCCAGAATCGACACGCAAGCCTGCAGGACATCGCACCGCGCTGTTCCCCCTCTTGTAGTGTTTGCAGGCAGCCGACGTACTGTACTGTCACGACCTTAGGCGACGGCAACCAACCCCTAGACTAGGGCTCATGTCACGCGCGCTTATTATTGCAACAGGGACGGCTCTGCTGATAAACGCCCAATTGTTTGGTCGCGGTGGCGGAACGACCCGGGACACTTATGACCACGTGCGCTGCGATTATTGAGATAGGCTCCCTTGTTATACGGTATGTCCCTCTACCCATGAATTATTGTTACTACCGCTAAGACAGCAATGAATCATTATAACAGATCATAGAGTGTGATACATTGTTGAGTCGGTGCTACCCGAGCGCTAGTAGCGCTGCATTCACTATGACTCTTGGTTTCCTCGGATAGAATAAGTGCTTGACTCGCCGGCTACGACTTGACAGTGAGTGAGCAGTATAGGCGGATTTTGGCGAACCTGGACAAATAGCTCTAGAGTCAGCACAATATACAATATCAAAAGACTGCAAAGTGATGCGCAACGTAGAAGTGATAGTATTATTACATTGCCCTTTTGGTAGTCTAGTACGCACCAATGTCTGGTGTACGCAGAGTGCCGCAGTCTCCTATCCTCGCCCTCTGCGATCCTTGCTGCCCCTTTTGTGCACGGACCGCAGGCATCCAGAACCAGCAGCTCTGTGGCGTGTTATTGGGCTACCCATTACACAACACGCCCTGCACAGTGGCTCGTGCGCAGGCACTTGCCGAACATGCGAACAAGTAAGCACTGTAGATGCGCGCCTAGTTCCACAAGCGCCCTATTTGAGTAGCGTGGTCCTCTAGCTTTTGTTTCTCTGTGAGGCAAGCTAGCGATTCCTGGGCCTCACAGACAATCTATGTACATCTAAAACTTCATAAGAAGCAGCTCCAGATGTGCTGTGGCCTGAATAAACACTAATATCTTGCTTTCTGTATTCAATTTGCTGACATAACACAAAGTGTTCGGGGTCTAAGCTACTCCGGATAATACCAGCAGCCAATAGGAAGCCTTGAGCTGTCCCTGTTGAAATAGGCCTATATCTCAGCAGGAGGTTGTAGTGACTGGTTGTTACAGATTGCCATATATATTGGTATTACAGGGGACGTCACCTAAGGTTGTGACAGGTGCAAGAGCACCGTACCTGGATATGAGAACAGCATTGCACATGCGGGGCCTGTCAACTATGTGTATCTACCGTTATCGCTCTCCTTGTCATAGCCCAGTACGCATGCGACAGGACCTGAGTAGCACAAGCATGGCAGGCCGCAGTTTGCTTTGAGGCTTCCGACAGAGAGGGACTTCAGTGCCGGAGATGCATCTTTAGAGACACCACAGATGCATCTGAGGCTTTCTAAGCAATCTTAATGCCCAAGCGTGCTGCATAGATGCATCTGAATAAATTAATATGCATCTGCGCAAGAAATACCTGTGCAGGGTTCGAACACTTGATTCTGGGATCAGTGAAGTCGCAACCTGTACCACTTCGCCAAATGGTCTTGGTATCCGGTCACATACTTGTCAATATGATCCATTTAATGTCCTTTCATCGCCATAGCTGTTAATTGTCAAGTCACACCTTAGTGCAATGTGTCACAGATCTAGGTCTGAGACATTTTTCCGCTATTTTCTGCCATTTATCCGGTATTATTACGACAATCTACGAGTTATCCCGTACTTATCAGTACATGCCGACATGCTGGTGTAACCTAATGGTTATTACCTAAGAACGTGGCGCTTACACGCTACTAAGCAACTATGACACGGCACTTACACACTAGTCATCACGCATGACAGGTTCTATTACGAAAGCATAGCAACCTACGTCATAAGACTAGACCTACGGTCTTGTCTAGCCCATGATGTCACTCTGATATCATTATGACGTCATACGGCCTGGCCCTCAGCCTCGCCTGGACTATGGCGCCATTATGGTGCAACCCCCGTCATCAATTACGAAGTATGACACCATTGGACCAGGCCTACAGCCCAGTCCCTTCCATCGCACGTCATCATGAAGTCACTATGACGTTGCCCCTCTAGACCTCCGGTCTAGCACAACCTATGATATCATCCTGATGTCATATATGATGTCACCACTATGTCATACACTCTGGCCCTGGCCTAGCTCAAGACTAGTACCGACTAAGAATATCTATTGCACCATACGGGCCAATAGCACGACGCCATGATGCAACAAAGGACGTCATACAGTCTGGCCTCCAGCCTTACCTAGACTATGGCATCATTATGATGACATACGATGCCATCTCTTAGTCATGTCCTCTGGGCCGCTGACTATATGAGATTATGACTAACGATTACGAACCTCTCCCCTTACTGGCTTGGCCATTACCGGCCAGCACGGTCTATTAGGTAGAGTATGACTTATGAACTATACAATGTATGCACGTGACCTTACGGTCCATGATCATGATCCCTTACAATATGTAGTCACATGACTACTACGATGTATATAAGAATAGGGCTTAATGCCTATAATGTTAGTTCTATTCTTCTAGGTGCTGCGCGCCCTAGAAGACTTACTCCTTCTTCTGCACACCCTGGCTTGCTGCTCTCCATCTTAGTCCCTTCCCCTTCTGGATTAGGCAGTGAGTCCCACAGCACAGTCTGTGTCACAATGTTCCCATATTACCCTGTAGGTAGTTTATGACAGCATCCTTACCTCATTGCAGATACAGATACATATGGGTTGTGGGATACATTAATAAAGAGATGCATTCTGAGTTCAAGGAACACTTGAGCTTACTGACATATGAGCAGAATGTTTTTTACAACTGTTATTATATCAACTACTGAATATATATTTGCACAAGACCTTCCTTTCACTAACCACTTTAGCTGAGTGGTTTCAGCTGCTGTTTCGCTGAGGTCTCATGGTTCCTGGTTCGATTCCTGGCTTGCGATGCTTTATTTTGGTACTAACAGGTGCCTAATTTCGATGACTTAGAGTGCCCAAGATGCATCTGTGGTGTCTCTAAAGAGTGGCACTGAAACTCCATGAATAGTCCCATGGATTGAATTCTTGGTGCTGAAGCCTGTCGCTCACTTTCGGGCGCCTATACGGTACCCCATTTGGAAAGCGCGCCACACAGCACCGTGCCAGTGAAATGATGATTTCACACTATAATTCACTAGATACTGGAGCTTGGCTTTGTCAGAAGATAGTTGGAGAAGGTATGTTATAAGTTTGTGTGGCTACAGAGATGATTATCCTCACAGTTCCAGGCCCCGGGCAAGCCTCAGGCCAGACTGGGCCAAGCCCTGGGCTGTCAATGGGGGCCCGGCTTGAGGTTTTGAAAAGCCAAGGCCATCCAAAGCTGGGCCAAAGCTGGGGGCTTTCAGCCCGGGCCGGGCTGGCACATCACTATGGCCATAGATGACCCACAAGATGCCCAGTCTGATAAAATAGATTGTGAGCATTGGTGCAACGTTTGCAGTTGCAGACAATTGTTAGTGAGTAGCGGGCTCGGGTTAGTGAAGCTGTCCTTGGGTTATAAATACGCTGATTGAGAACTGACCACTGCTGACTACATTACTTGTGGTATTTGACTGATGTTTCAGTAATTAAACCCGACATATGAGCGTTTCAGAGGTCGGAACGCTGGTGGTAGGGCCTGCATTACTTCTTTTCCAATGGCAACTGTAATATCACCAAATGCCGACCATACAACATCCCTGACTCCATGGAATATAGAAGTAGGGCTTTCGCTTTTTCATTGAATGTCTAGGGACACATTTAATGGTTTACATCGAGGGTGGTATGGACACTAGGATGCCACCAGTGTGACACCTGTTGTAACGGTTATTCTGATTTTTTGAACACTGGCAGAACTCACCATTGGGCAAATACAATACAGGGACTTGTTGCACAACCAACCCCCCTGGCTACTCATGACTCTACTGGGTGAATCCCCAGTTGAACTAGTGTATGGGGCACATTTCATCTTTGGCAGATCCAACTCTGCCCCCATTTCATATTCATCATTTGTTAGCTGATAGATGGCATTCAACCACCATCATCATTCCTATCTATCATTACAGATATACCACTACATACCTATCAAACGTTTGGTACTATAGTGTAGATAGTATCGGTGACATCTGGGATGGACTTGACCCCAAGAAACCCCACGTAGTACATAAACCCATGTACTTATTGTCGAAGCTCTTCAGCTCGACCTTGTTGTACAAACAAGAAGTCTTATACTCGTTCTCAAACGTAGGAAACTACACTCAGTATTTCTCGCTCGAGCAACCGAATGACTAAGTCCTCGAAGTGCACATTGACTCCTTGGACTTAGACAAGTCTTATATTCTATTAGACTTGCACCCCCAAACAGATTATATCCTCTAACATGTATTGGATATCGAATGACCTCCTAGGGACTTCACCTAGGACTTGAAGGTATCTAACGAGTATTTGCCTTGCATACGGCGACGTGCCTACGTGCAGAAGAACGATCTATATTTGCGACTCGAATATACGAACAGGTATTTGACCCGTAACACCTGTCGTGATGTGGCCTTTCTTTTGTCTTAGGTATTCCACCGGGGCGTAATTTCATACTGTTGACGCACCTCGGAGCAATCGTGATCTCGCATCCTTGTGTACCTGTCCATGTGTGTGGTGTGAACATTCAGATGAGGAAGAACAACATAAGCAGCAGTATGCCTGCACATCCGCCCATGCAAACAGTCACTTCCAAATGCCATTGCAAGAAATACAGCCATGATTAGTGCTGTTTATTCACAGTGGCTCACTAATGGAGGGGCTAGCTAGTCGTCTCAAAATGACTAAGCGAAGCAGGCAATGACAGGTGTCATTGGCTGTCAAAAGTGACAAGACAGTGGTTGACAGCTGTTGGGGTGCGGTAAGTGTGTTCTGTCCGAAGCCTGACGATGTCCCACCATGTGCTTGTCACCTTGCTAGTTTAGGTCATGACGGTGGCTGATGGTGGCCTGTTTTCTAATCAAATCATTGACAGACCACTAGCGCTCGGATGGTGGCTCTTCCCCTCATCAGCAACGATCGCTCTCAGCTTCACAGTGTTTTTCTGGCCAGGTTCCGACTACACCGACACAGCGCTGCACAGGGGCGCGATCCTTAGCCTCGTGGCTTGCTGCATTCAATATGCAAAATGGTATACAATTAATTAATATGTCTGCTGAGCAGCCATTGTGCCACAATGCCAACTCCCTCACGACCGCATCACAATCGTTCTCAGTGTGCCCAGCAGATGTAGATATCCGGTGCATAAATGGTAAGCTTCTCTCAAAAGGCCATTGTGAGCTTCGATGAAAATTCGTGGAAAAGCAGTTTTGATGGCAGGCGCATGGAACATACTCGATTCCGATTCCATGGAGCACCGAGGTCAGTTTGTGGAACTTGACTATCCCCTATTACTGACTTACATTCCAGATCTACTCTTTGAGCTACCATTTGCTGCACTGCATGCGGTATGATCTGCGACTCAAGGCAGGTACTGTGCTGTCACGACAGCTTAGACGACAGCAACCGGTGATGCACATGCGACCTTGAACCACCACCATCTAGTTTAGATGCCCACGTCTCCTCACCCTCTGTCCTTATTCACCACAAGGGACTTCAGTCAAATATCTCAATCTGCCAAGTGCCCTTCACTTGAAAAATCGCAGTTGCAAGCTAGGTTTGCATGCAGATTAATCTGCCACAGCTGAGCAGATTAATCTACCATGAAAATAAAATGTAACACCAGGATTTGAACCAAATGCCCAAGCACAGGAGGACAACTGTGCATCACAACACAATAACCAACTGAGCTATGGCAGCAGCTGTCAGCTTCAGATGGTTAGAACATATATAGGATCCTCACAGAACTTCATTCTGCAATCTCTACATCAGCTTTGATACAAATGCAAATATATTTCCCTTTGGGAAGCACTGGTCATAGTGTATTGACCTTTTACATGCTGACTTGCTCCAGATCATGCTATATTACACAGGCAGCCACTATTATTGTTGTTTGTACTTGCAGTAGTAGTTAGTCTCTTTGAATCTGAGTGCAAAAATTAAGTGTGAGCACAACCTATATATATTCTAACCATTTGCAGCTGGTAGTTGCTGCTATAGCTCAGTTGGTTATTATGTTGCTATGCACAGTTTGTCGGAAAAATCCGTGGAGCGTTACAATGCAGGCTGGTTGCAACCGGGGTTGCAACGCAGCTATAATGGGTTAGCGCTGATTGTAAAGTAATGATAATAAGATTAATATTATTCCAATTGCGGGTACCACATGGGAGATTCCAATCTGAGTGCCGAAGGTTTAATATGTGGACGTGATTGACATGTGATCGGAATTGTGGCTGGACTACCCTAGATGGCTACAGGGACTCCCAGCTCACCTTCCTCGTACCTGCAGCATCGTCCTGGAGTGTAAGTGGGCCATTTTTGGTGCACTTGTATGTAGTCTAACCTTCTGTGATTAAATTAGCTTGCAGCGAACGTGATGGTCTTACATTAATATGTTACTATACAGTTGCTGACCCCCCTTCACAGGGCCACACAAAATTACCGGACTACGTTCCAGTCGGCCAGTTCCCACACACACCGCTGCGGGAGATACTCATGACCGTGATGCCTAATTGTTTGAACCTCCTTAGCAAGTGTCTCATCTATGAGCCTCGTTAATGCATCAGCATGAAGGAGGTGAGCTCGTCATTGTACTACTTTGTTACTCACTGATTCATTAATCGCTGAAGGCACTCAACCACACCTACTTCTTTGCACACACATATCCTTCACACCCATCAAAGCTCCAAAACCTGCCGTCAAGAACACACTTCCGCTGGAGGAGGTCCACCAGGTCCCATGGTCAAGGCAAACCCCACTAACAAGTTGAAACAAAAACATTTGTCAGACAATCTCAATGGTCTGTATTGGCCCATCACGCGCAAACTTGACCTCACTAAGCACACCGAAGATAGATGAGAATGTGTCTCGGGTCGTGGAGGACAGCATTGTCAGAAATATGGTTCTCGATTGCCCGTGGTGTGGTCAGGTGACTTGTCAATGTGGCTGAACTTCCGAAAATGGTCATGTGGACTTCCGGCTCGCTTTCCTTGCATTTGCAACATTGTTCTAGGACACAAATGGGTTCAGTTTGAGGTATTATTACTTCTTCATTTGTATGTGATTCAACTATATTACAGCATAACGGCTGAAGAGAACGCGGAGGGACGCAAGCCGCGCCTACTCCGGGTCTAATGCGATCGATGAACCTCACCTGCTAGTAGCTACAGTACGTAACTGAGTGTACAGGATGACTGTGTGATCTATGAGGCACTGTGATAAGTTCTTGTGATACAGACAGTCTCAGATATGATACAGTATGTACACAACCGATAATTGATGCGTCATTCAAGAGCAACACACACAGCAAAAAATGTTACGGATGATCATGGTTTTGGTGATTTGCAGGTGATACACTGTTGTGTGCTGGACTTATTCCAGACCATGCAGATAGAACATTCAGATGTCACAGATGGCAGTGCCAGACCAGCAGCAGCCCAGTTAAGTTTGGAGACTGGTGGTGATTGACACAGATCTAACTGTGGGACTCACCGCCTAATCCACAAGGTGAGGGGAATAAGCAGGCAAGCAGTCAGAAGGCACGCAGAAGAGTGGTTAAGTTCTTCTAATTTGCGGCTGGGTTCAGAAACTTCGAGTTTGGATCAGGACATGACCATTTGGCTCCCTGAGAATATGTGAGCTCATATGCACAATACAGTATTGATAAATTACCTTCGGGACAGTTGCTTCGATGATCCTCTGCTCCGTAAGTTGTGGCTGTGACTGTTCCGCCCCTACTTTGAGATCCTTCATCTGCTGCCAAGTCCTTTTGAGTGGACGGAGCAAATCAATGTCGTCAACGTCGGGTGTCTGAGCACCTTCCCAATCATATGGGTTGTTGACATCAGGCTCCTCGACTGATTCTGTTACTTGGTTGACAATCTTGATGAAGGCCATGGTCGAATACAGAGGCATCTCAGGGCTTGGTGGGGAGTTAGGAGGTGGGCGCTCCGGAGGACTCGATACCTCACGTCCAGAGACAATCGGTGCAGCATCAGGCAGGGGTTGCGAGGGGTCCGGAAGTGATGTAGGTGCAGCATTGTTGTGAATAGCAACAGCAGAGGCGTCAGGTGCAGATTCATTCTGAGCAGCAACACGAGAGGTGGCACTGAAACAGTCTTTCTGTATAGCGGCAGCATCCAGCACGAGGGCTTTAATATTCACCATGGCGTTCTTGAACCATTCGATTTTGGCAAAGCAGCGGTGCAGGCTGCCAGGAATTTGGGAGTTGGCACAAGAGGTGTGACAGATTGGTCATCACCTGTGTTTCAAGTCACCTCAATAGCTGCATCATTGGTGAGTCTCTGTTCCTGAATCCACTCAGGTTCAGGCTCTTTGAAGAGGGTCAGCAAATGCCACAACTCCAATTGCAGTACTTACCGTGTTCCACCTCTCACATAAGACCCTTAAATTCCATCACATCCAGATTGTTGTTACCCTGGAAATAAACACATGATACAGCGGTTGAATGCTAAGTCCTCCTTTCCAGTGAGGTGTCAAAGATATACAGATTAAGATGGACCGTAACAAAGGCTGTCCAAAGCTGGGCCAAAGCCGGGGGCTTTCAGGGCCGGGCTGGGCTGGCACATCACTACCCCGGACACTTTGTGCCATGTACTTACACCCACTATAGGGTTACCTACAATACAACAGACTATCAGCTTGCATACTATCTATATAGCAGCCAAACATGTACAAACAGTAGGATAGCATATATACTGGCTGGCAAGCTGGGTAGCACCCCAGACTTGTCTTGGCCTTATATGCCTTGAGTAGCCTCAGATCAGAAGTATGCCTTTGTGCGAGTTCTATTCCCCCGAGTAGTTGCTTGAGTTGTTGCTTGTGTCAGAATCAGACCAGGAACCCGAGGAGCTGGGAGACATTCCTGCCTGACTTTCAGGAGCAGCAGTAATTGGTGCAGGAAGTGATCAAGGCTGCCAGACATTGCTGCCTCATTTTACCCAAATTTCACTGTGAGCTCAATCCAATTGAGTTCTTCTGGGGAGCTGTCAAGCGCTATCTGCGCAAAAACTTGGTCTCATACCCAGACGTGTAGTACTCACACCCTACCACCACAGTATCTAGCACATCTGTGGTCTTGTACCCAGACCTGTAAAAGGATTTGCACCCCACCACTGCAGTCTCAAACAGGTCTGGGGCCTTTAAATGGAGAGACCCCCCATGCTCTTTAATGCTCTATCATCACAGTCACATCAGCTTCGTGAAGCTGCATCAGCAAAACTACAATGTCCTTAATCTGCCTTAATTGTTACGGGTCGAATACCCGTTCGTATATTCGAGTCGCAAATATAGATCGTTCTTCTGCACGTGGGCGTATAGCCGTATGCAAGGCAAATGCTCGTTAGATGCCTTCAAGTCCTAGGTGAAGTTCCTAGGAGATCGTATAATATCCAATACGCGTTAGAGGATATAATCTGTTCAGGTGCGAGTCTAATAGAATATAAGACTCGCCTAAGTCCGAGAAGTCAGTGTGCACTTCGAGGACTTAGTCGTTCGGTTGCTCGAGCGAGAAATACTGAGCGTAGTTTCCTACGTTTGAGAACGAGTATAAGACTTCTTGTTTATACAATAAGGTCGAGCTGAAGAGCCTCGACGGTAAGTACATGAGTTTTTATACTACGCTAGGTTTCAGGGGTCAAGTCTGTCCCAGATGCCACAGATACTATCTACGCTATAGTCCCAAACGTTTGATAAGTATGGAGTGATATATCTGAGACGATAGATAGGAATGATGGCGGTTGAACGCCATCTGTCAGCTAATAAACGATGAACATGAAACGGTGGCAGGGTTGGATCTGCCAAAGATGAAACGAGCCCTATAGACTAGTACAACTGGGGATGCACCCAGTAAGATCACGAGTAGCCAGGGGGGGCTGGTTGCGCAACAAGTCCCTGTATCGTATTCGCCCGGTGGTGAGTTCTGTCGATATTCGAAAAATCAAAATAACCGTAACATTAATCGCCTTGTTTCAGACAATCAAGATGTAAAGTCACTCAGTTTTGGATGACTTATTCCAGTAGATTCACTTCTTAAGTCAGCTGATTCAGACAGATCAAGACATGATTCAGACGAGTTAAGATTGCAATTATGACGCAAACACAGGTAGCTCAGGTACGCACAGTAGTGATCTATCACTAATAGCTCATACTTGTACATTTACACACCGGTAGTACTACACTTTAACAAGCGCCATAGAAGTACTTCAGATATCAGTACACTCCAGCATAATAAAGTATAGTTCATATTAACAAACTCTCTACTATCAGTATTAGTCATGATGCGAGGGAGTGTAATTGATGGTACGATACAGGGGAACTCTCGGGACAGCGCTGGGAGTACCGTTTTCGCGCAGTCCCTGGTTACCTGTACATGTATATAAGCAGTGCGGCAGGCGCACAGTCGCCTCGCCAGTTTGTAAACATAACCACCTACCTTGGTCCCTGTCCTTTGAGGTTGCATCTTGAGAACTTCTTGTCGCCTGCCCAGCTCGGCGTGTGCAACTTCAGTGACATATCACTGATAACGTTGGATTGATGCTGTGCGGTCACTGCAGCATCGAGAATGCTAAGCAAGGTCTTGTGCTTAAGGGATATCGTATAAGGTCACAGACAACAATGCCACACCAAATGCATACTGGTTTTGAAATCCTCTGGCACCTGCAGATCCACCACTGGTGCAGCATTGAGTGCAACCTGCACAGATAGTGGGTGTTAGCTTTGGGTCAGTAGCAGATGAGAGCACATACATAGTTAATAATGTTGTGTGTGGCTACTTGAAGTGGAATGCAAACCCAACTGTCAGGCCTGTGCCGTTCATGAGTGTTGGAAGTCGACGCGCTCGGCGCGCGATGGTGCGATCGGAGTCGCACATCAATCGGAGTGAATAGTGCACCAAGGCGAAAATGGCGGGCACAGCGGGAGTCGGGGGGCTGATAATCAGGGCGGTATGGGTAGATGAGTCACCGCTAGTAAAAAATGGGACGGATTGTACGTACCTATGCCGTGCATTTGTAACCCATCCAGACGAAGTCCCTGGAGTCCGAAAGGGAGCACGTAGCCTCACGAGTGGGCACCTTCCCGTGAATTCCGACAATGAGATGGGCTGGTAAGATGTGAGCCAATACTTTCTACAGGAGAGGCATCAAGTACAGGCATCACATGCCAATGTGAAAAGAATACCTTGCAGATATATGACCAGAAAATCACCAGGCGTTCAGTGGATTTTTTGCACACGTGCCATATGGCAGCATTTTCGAGATTCAAATAAACTAGTCAGAGCAACAAACAGTAAGGTTCTAGTGACACATATGCCAGAAGACAAGACTGGTAGAGTATGTGAGCATCCAAATGACTAAAGGTTTGTGGATCCGATTAGTACCATACAGTTTAAGGTTTGTGGCTTACCAGCTGTTACACTCCCCAAATCTTATGGATATACACATGACGTTTCTTTCTGCGTCCCTGATTTACAAGTTTCTTCAATATTACAAACATGCAGATCATCCCAATGCTTCCTACTAGCACTGGCTGATGACTGCGTCACACAGCTATGGCGGCATTCTATGCAATAAGCGAACCTTCCAGCATATGGGACTGTGGTGCAAATGTGATCATGCACTGTTAGAGTGAAGGATGAGTCCGGGTCACTGCGACGGCATTCCATGACTAGTCACACGTTGCCCCACTCTGTCTATCCTCTAATTCCGAGATAACATGCCCATGCGCACCGTCGAGTCAGAATCTGCAACTTACAGACTCCTTGGATGTGAATGAATATGCTGATGCTCGTGCAATTGCTTTCTAGTAGCTAGTATGTAGGAGCATCAACATTGTCTAGAATGTATGAATGCACATATTACAAGCTAACTGAGAATGTCTGATTGAATCCACCTTGATCTTGATTTACTGAGGCTTCAGACAATTAAGTCCGGCTTAGGCATCCAAGTCCAAACTCAGAAAATTAAGAGTGATCAGAACAGATTCAGGAATCATAGCTTTGCTGATGTGTCAGATGACATATCTCTGATGAACCCATTTTTCACTACCATAACTCTCTCTCCATTTATAATCTTGTTGCTGTACATTATCGATTACCCTTGATAGCAATCCTTCACACTCCATGTTGAAATCACTGTAACACAATGGCACCTCCAGTCCAGTGGCCTCGCTTTCGAGCTCTTGATAGTTGGCATCAGCAATCATAGACACCTGAATCTGGATCATGCACAAGCATCAGTTTGTGGATTGACGGGATATATTCAGTCCAATATCTACAATTGAATGTAGCTGAAGTGAACTGGTATGTTGCAATTTGTAAGGGCCAAACCATAATCATCAGTGACAGTATTTCTTTGTTAATCATACACTCGATGAGAGCACCATCTTGCACAACCCCGCCTGTACTTATGTAGAATGTGAGTCTTCAATTTATGTGACTTAGTGATGTGCAAAGCCCAGCTCGGCTCAAAGCCCGGGGCTTGGGCCCAGCTTTGAAGGGCTTGGGCTCAGTGAAATGTCAGGCCGGGCGCTCCCTGACGGCTCAGGCCAGGGCTTATAGGCAATCAGGAAGGACCTCAAAGTTATTGGTTTGTACAGCTAGCACAACACATTCAGAATGCACATATGTCCACTACTTATTGTTGTCCTGATCTACAAGTACTTTTATAGCTGCCCATGACACTGACGAAAAATCTAGGTCTTGATCACAACCCCGATCGCAACCTTGATCGCAATAATTACGAAGTTCTGCACCAGTCAAAGTCATTGTATGGTTGTTGAGAATATTTAGGATGAAAGTATGCAAAATCTTGTACCAACGGACCTATTTTCGCTCATTACAACACAACAAAGCTACAGTTGCGCGCCTAAAGCCGCCGGCTCAGGGCTCGGCTACGGCCGGCTCACAATCCAAGCCGGGCCGTAAGCCGCCCCCAAGGCTCGGCTCGGCTCGGCTCAAGTCGGCTCGGCCAGGCCCGGCTCACGGCTTTGAGCCGGGCTTCATCGGAGAATAGCCGCTGGGTTTATTTTTTGAATAATTTTACATAGGGAATTCAGCGACGCGAGGCGGAAGAATCGGACAGCTACATCAGGGACCTGGCGTTTGGCAGCTTCGCGAAGCTGATGTGACCGTGATGATAGAGCTTTGAAGGGCATGAGGGGTCTCTCCGTTCAGCTGCCTTTGCACTGGTCTGGGTACGAGACCACACGTCTGGGGCTATTGAACCGAGACACCCGTCCCCTTTGACGCCCAACCATCACGGTCACATCAGCTTCGAGAAGCTGTCAAACGTCGTAGCTGTCCAATTCCCTGCAGACAGTCCAGCGCCCCTGAAGACTCATGACTCCCGGACACCGCGCTTTGACGGTAATACAATCTTCAGTTGGGAAAGGCATTGAGCCATGCTATCGATACTGATACTGATGTTTCCGCTTCTTGTAGAACGAGACTGGTCAGCCACCGGGGTTTTCTACTGTTCAACAGAAAGCTACGCGCCGTTCTCCAGTGTTATATGCAAGAATCGTGAGTAGCTCTGATTATGCCGCACTGCCGCCATCCTCTTACCAAAAAGGTGCAGAAGGCTTTCGGCTAGGCAGACCAATACGTCAGCAGATTTGCGTGAGTCAGACTCTGCTCGGCGAGCTGGTCACTATAGAGCGCTATAAAAGAAGGGGAGGCAAGCAATAACAATTCACAACAGCCTACCGGCCAGCGTTGATTCAGGCATGAGCATGTTTACCGCGACATCTGTGGGAAACCACAGTCTCGCAGGACAGCTTCTCCTGCTCGTTACATCAGTGCTCATCATTCAGTTGTTCTGGCGTAAACGGATGTTCAAGTCATTGAACGATGTACCAGGGCCTCCATCCGACTCATTTTTGACAGGTAATTCCCTCACTTGAAAACCCTCTCCGCGCCGTAATCGATGTTTACTATGAACCATAGGAAACATCAATCAGTTCTTCACTCGCCACGGTGCATCCTTCCAATCTCATGTAGCGTTGGACTATGGCCCTGTTGTCAGATTGCATGGATTATTCGGGGTGCGCATCGACGGCTGCTAAAATGCTGCAAGCTGACATCGACACCTCCATTGGCAGCGCCCAATATTGTATATATCGGACCCGAAGGCGTTGCACAATATATTGGTAAAGGAGGAGCCCATCTACCAGGAGTCGTCCTTGTTTATTAGGTAAGCGATCACCCCCGATTTTGACTTGTCGCGGTTTCGAATACGCAATTATGTGTAGGCTTCACTATCTGTTATTCGGACGGGGACTGTTTGCCACACTCGGTTAGTTCTTTTCATCGTCCCATTGATGAGTGACAACTGATCGAGATGATGTATTGTAGGCGAACAGCATCGGAAGCAGCGTAAGATGTTAAATCCGGTATTTTCCGTCAATCATATACGAAAATTGACACCGATTTTCTACAACATCATTCACAAGGTAAGCGGGCCAGCCCGTTTGCAGGATTCTACTACTCACCAATACACTGGCACAGCTCCGTGCGGGCATGGCTGTGGAAGTCTCAAAGGGAGCACAGGAGATAGACGCACTCCACTGGTTCGGTCGCGCGGCTCTTGAGCTGATCGGCCAGGGAGGCTTGGGATACTCGTTCGACCCGCTCACAGAGCAGGTCCCGAACGCGTACGGCGACGCCTTCAAGGCCATAGGGTACGTGGTGCGCTATATTTCCGCCACATGCAGGTGTTCATGATGTCTTTCGAATTACAGTCCAACTGTACAAGGGCTAAACGCACATATTCGGTTCTTGCATATGTTCGCTGAGGTAGGCCCGGTCTGGTTCCGCCATGCGATGATGAAGGTGTGGCCATCAAGGCGCATGAGAGACGCTGTCAAGATAGTCGACACGATGGACATGGTGTCCAAGGAGGTGTATGAGTCGAAGAAGGTCGCGATCCAGGCGGGCGATGAAGTCCTCCTACATCAGATTGGGCAGGGAAAGGATGTCATGAGCGTTTTGAGTGCGTTCATCGCTTTACTACTCAACCTCCCACTGACAGTTTCCTTCAGTGCAAGCCAATATGAAAGCATCAGATGAAGACAGACTTCCGGAGTCAGAGATTCTAGGGCAGATGACGTGAGTCGAAACGGACCATCCGTGGCGTCTGGAGAGCACTCACGCACTGCATGCAAGCACGCTCATGTTTGCGGCAACAGACACGACATCCAATACCCTCTGTCGTATTCTGCAGCTGCTGGCCACACACCTTGACGTCCAGCAGGTATTGCGCGAGGAGCTGCTAACGGCTGGTGCTGCTGATAACCTGTCGTATGACGAGCTGAACAAGCTACCCTTCCTGGATGCTGTATGTCGGGAAACGTTACGGCTGTAAGACATCTGTCGTGCTCCAATATAATAGAACATGACCGCCAATCATTTCCAGGTATCCAACGGTCACGCTTATTACCCGCATGTAGGTCTAGCGATAACGACTAAAACTGAAGTAGCGCTAGATCCTAATGCGCTGCCAGGCCGATTCAAGACACTATCCTCTCCATGGGGGAGCCTATGAACGGGATAGACGGTACGGTCATGAAGGAGATTATGATCCCCAAGGGAACAGAGATAGTGATCGGGTCACTGGGCTGCAACGCAAACAAGGAGATGTGGGGCGAGGACGCTCTCGAGTTCAAGCCGCGACGATGGATTGAGGGGCTTCCCGCTGCTGTAACAAATGCACCCATTCCTGGGGTGTACTCGAATTTGTAAGTAGAGAGTAGAGTCTTTCTCACAGCCGTCGATAATTGTGATGTAGGATGACTTTTATGGGTGGGAAACGGGCTTGCATGTACGTGAAACATTGTCTATCGACGGGTAGATACTAATCGATCCACGACAGCGGGTTCAAGTTCTCTGAGATGGAAATGAGTGCGTATTCTTCGGATATCACGCGACAAGAGGACTCACTCTCTTGACAGAGGCCATTCTGTCCGTCATGTTGACCACTTTCGTCTTCGAGCTGACGGATAAGCCGATCGCATGGAACGTCTCTCTCGTCTGGTATCCGACGGTTGGAACGGAGAGCAACATCCCCGAGATGCCGATCAAGATACGTTTCCTACAGGAGGTCAATATGTAGGGAGGCGGGAATATACAGCGTGGAAGTCTTTTGTATTATGTGTGCCCGCTGTGGTTGTGAGCCGGTATGAGTTGAATTTGCGGCTTGGCGTATTGCGCTGCCCCACCGCTCGGTGGATTGGCTGTAGACTATTCCCTTTGTGACATAGTTCCATGGTCTAGTCAGTGTACGAGCGAGGTGCGATTTCCATCATGTAGAATGATAATTTCTCATGTAAGTTTGAAGTGTCCGTTGCTGGTATTTTCTGGGCCCTTGGATGCGTCTGGTTGTTCTTAGATGCATCCGTTCGGGAGGCATCTAGGTGGGGACGAGATGCATTTCGGAAGGTTCAAGGTCCATCTCAAAGGGAAACACTATAATAGATGTGCGCTTCTCGAGTAACACTCACATTTCGAATCGTCTACGAACTGATGCGCACAAACAGGCATCCCCGCCATCTCCTCTGACTCCTACCTCACCCCATAGTTGGTATAAATTGGATATTCGTCGCATCCAAGGTAGCCATCATAGTACAATTCTGTAGGCAAAGCGAGATGGGGAGAATATATCAGTGCAAAGACACAAAGACCAGTACGTATAGCGGACACAGCCTGTACAGAATACTTCCACAATGCGCACTCCTTGCCTTTCTACAAACCGGCTCCCGTATAGAAGCGCACTTTCATGGGCATCTCGGGAGTCTCACTCTCTGTGCCAACCGTCGGGTAGTGGACGTTGGAGACGTTCCAAGCGATCGGCTTATCAGTCGGCTCGAAGACGAAAGTGGTCAACATGACGGACAGGACGACCTCTGTCAAGAGAGTGAGTCCTCGTGTTGCGGGGTATCCGAAGAATACATACTCATCTCCATCTCCGAGAATTTGAACCCGCTATCATGGACGTGTTAGCACTCCGTCCTGGTGAGCAATGGTTTACATACATGCAAGCTCGCTTTCCGCCCAGGAATGACATCCTAAATTACAATCATCAATGGTTGGCAGAGAGAGAGTCGACTTGCAGCTTACAGATTTGAGTATACCCCAGGGATGGGCGCGTTAGTTACAGCAGCAGGGATTCCCTCAACCCAACGCCTCGGCTTGAACTCTAGAGCATCCTCGCCCCATAGCTTCTTGTTAGCGTTGCAACCCAGGGACCCAATCACTATGTTTGTTCCCTTGGGGATCACGATCTCCTTCATAACCGTACCATCCGTCCCAATTACTGGTTCTCCAAGGGAGAGGGTAGTGTCCTTAATCGGCCTGGCAGTGCGTCAGCACCTAATATTGGTTAACCGCTGAACGTCATAGACTTACATGCGCATGGTAAGAGTGACAGCGGGATACCTAGGAACAATCCATAAAATCAATTATGATAAATAGACAACAGGGGAGAGGCCTTACAGCCGTATAGTTTCCCGACATACAGCATCAAGTAAGGGTAATTTGTTCAGCTCTTCATACGACAAGTTATTAGCAGCGCTGGCCACAATCAGCTCCTCGCGCAGGTCTTGCTGGATGTCTTGGTGTGTAGCTAGCAGGTACAGAATACGACAGAGGGTATTGGAAGTCGTGTCTGTGGCCGCAGCTATGAGGGTGCTTTTGTGTGAGTTGCGAGGTATCGCAGATCCTGGGTGTCGACTCACGTCATTTGGCTTATGATTTCGTCCTCCAAAAGTTTATCCTCATCTGACGCTTCCATGTTGGCTTTCACTGACGAAGATACTCAGCATCAGTTCGCTACATAGAGCAATATACGCACTCAGGATGCTCATTATATCTTTCCCCTGCCCAATCCGCTTAAGGAGAACTTCATCGCCCGCCTGGATCGCGGCTTTCTTCGATTCGTACACCTCCTTAGACGCCGTGTCCATCGTGTCAATTATATTGACAGCATCTTGAACCAGCTTAGACGGCCACATCTTCACCACTGCGCGGCGGAACCAAGCTGGGCCTATCTCGTCGAACATGTGCAGGAGCCGACGAGGGAGATCGAGGCCTTGTATACTTGGACTGAATCCCCGTTTGCATAGTTGCAAATACACCCTAAACAAAACACATACCCTACTGCCTTGAAGGCGTCGCCATACGCATTTGGGATCTGTTCGGTGAGCGGATCGAACGAGTACCCAAGGCCAGCTTGGCCGATCAGCTCAAGGGCCACACGACCAAACCAGTTGAGTACATCCAGCTCTTGTGCTCCTTTGGTAACCTCCGCAGTCATGCCTACACGCAGCTATGCAAATTTCATAATCAGAGGATCATGGCACGCATGGTAGACGGACTACCTTGTGAACTACATTGTAGAATATCGGTATCATCCTCCGCATATGATTGACAGAGAACACTGGGTTCAACATCTTGCGCTGCTTCCGATGCTGCTCGCCTAGAGTCCATCGCCTTGGTAAGCTATCACCAATAGGTGAGGATAGGGGATAACCAACCGAGTGTGGCCAGCAATCCTTGTCCGAAATATAGTCTATTCGTGCTACGCGTATCATGTTCCTCAGCAGCCATTGTGGAGGACGAAGACAAATGCATACTTGATAAAATAGGGAGTCTCCTGATAGATGGGCTCCTCTTTCATCAATATATTGTGCAACGCCTTTGGATCAGATATATATAGTATAGGACACTGCCAAGGAAGATGTCAGCGTGCAGCGTCCTGGAGTGTCAGCACGTACTCCAAATAATCCTTGAAATCTGACAACAGGGCCATAGTCCAACGCTACATGAGATTGAAAAGATTCAGCGTGACGAGTGAAGAATTGCGTAGTATTCCCTGTGGACAACAAATATTGAGTATAGTGTGGCGCAACTTCGAAAATATGGTAATAACCTCTCCAAAATGACTCGGCGGGTGGCCCTGGTATATTGTCTAGTGACTTGAACATCCGTTTACGCCAGAAGAATAGAACGATGAGCCATGAGATGAACAGTAGGACCACTTGTCCTGCGAGACTGTGGCTTCCAGCAGATGTCACGGTAGACATGTATAGGACGCTCATGTCTGGGTCGCGAAAGTCGACAGGCAGCTGTAGTTTTTAGTTGTCTCTCTACCCTTCTTCTATATATCTCTGTATTGATCATGTTGCCGGTTCAGAGGCTGATTCACGCAGATTTACTAACGCATATGTATGACGAATCCAACATCTCCGCGGCGCGCCGGGCACCTGAACATAATGAAATGTTCTCGCAATCCTGGCGGACTATCGCCGCAACTACGTGGAGCTTCTTGGATATGTAGGCGAGCACCACGGGCTGTCCCCTATTGGTTCTACTAGGCGTGAAGGCATCCACCAGAACTTAGTGATGTGCCAGGCCCGGCTTTGGGCCATAGGCCGGGCCCTACACCACGGCTTGAGACGGCCCAGGGCCCGGCTTGTGTCTCAAGCCGGGCCGGGCCAAGCCGTGAGCCCCGGGCCTGAAAGCTCTAACAGATAAAACGTCTAGTAACTATGATATAAGGATATATATAGGAGCAGTATGCTATATTCCAATGTAGTATCTCTATATCTTTAAATTCAAGCTAGAGGATAGTCCCATGGATTGAATTCTTGGTGCTGAAGCCTGTCGCTCACTTTTGGGCGCCTATATGATACCCCATTTGGAAGGCGCGCCACAGAGCACCAAGCCGGTGAAATGATGATTTCACACTATAATTCACTAATTATTGAAGATACTGGAGCTTGGCTTTGTCAGAAGATAGTTGGAGAAGGTATGTTATGAGCTTGTGTGGCTACAGTGATGATCATCCTCACAGTGCCAGGCCCCGGGCAAGCCCCAGGCCGGGCCGGGCCAAGCCGTGGGCCGTCAATGGGGGCCCGGCTTGAGGTTTTGAAAAGCCAAGGCCGTCCAAAGCCGGGCCAAAGCCGGGGGCTTTAGGCCGGGCCGGGCCGGCACATCACTACTTGAACTCACCGCTTATTCCATCAAATTGTGACTAGAATAATTCGATGTCCGGCATGAAGGAGCCTTTCAACAAGAGTAAGAGGTTACTCCCAGCTTTCGAAACTGAATCCAGTCCGAATTAGACCGCTCACGAGACCTCGATGGACCCCTTTTTCATCCCTCACTTAACGAATGCATGCCCGAGAGACGAGGCCCGCTTTCAAACAACTGACTTCGCAATCCAATTTCAATAGAGTGTTTTCGCAAGGCCCTTAGCGCTAAAGATTATTGGTCGATCAGCTGCTTCACACCCGCCGCAGATTCTCAAGCCAGCATGACTGGAAACTCCGCTGCTAACTAAGTGGCGCAAAGCACCACGTCGCACCATCGCTATCAACCGCTATCGCTCCGATTATCCGCCCCCCCGACTCCCGACGTGCCCCACCATTTCCGCCTTGGCGCACTATTGACTCCGATACATGTGTGCAACTGCGATCGCACCATCGCGCGTCGAGCGCTTAGACTTCCAACAAACGGCCCACCCGCTGCGACCACAGCTTGAGCAAGCGAGACATACTTAGTTGCGATTGTCAGCTAGGAGTCGAGAGGGAGGATGCGCAGCAAAGAGGCTCCCAACACCGGATTGTAAGCACATCCACTGATGTGAGAGCCTTGTGCATGTTCTCCTGAAGGGTCTTGAATCACAGTCTCCGTGGTCTCGTACCCAGACGTGTAGTACTCGCACCCTACCACCGCAGTATCTAACACGTCTGGGGCAGTTGAACCGAGAGTCCGAGACACCCCCCCGTCCCCTTTGACGTCCAATCATCACGGTCACATCAGCTTCGAGAAGCTGCCAAACGCCAGATCCCCGATGTAGCTGTCCGATCCTTCCGCCGCGCGTCGCTGAATTCCCTATGTACAATAAATGTTGCTCTTGTATATTCCCACTACGAGATCCAGCACATGTGCGCGACACCCATCCCGGACGACGTGGGTAGTATCAAACCCAGCGGCTATTCTCCGATGATGCCCTCGGGATACTGAGCCGGAGTCACATAAATTGAGGACTCACATTCTACATAAGTACAGGTGGGGTTGTGCAAGATGGTGCTCTCATCGAGTGTATGATTAACAAAGAAATACTGTCACTGATGATTATGGTTTGGCCCATACAAATTGCAACATACTAGTTTACTTCAGCTACATTCAATTGTAGATATTAGACTGAATATATCCCGTCAATCCACGAACCGATGCTTGTGCATGATCCAGATTCAGGTAATCCGACTATCAAGAGCTCGAAAGCGAGGCCATTGGACTGGAGGTGCCATTGTGATACAGTGATTTCAACATGGAGCGTGAAAGATCGCTATCAAGGATAATCGATAATGTACAGCAACAAAAATATAAATGGAGAGAGAGTTATAGTAGCGAAAAATGGGTTCATCAGAGACATGTCATCTGATAGCTTCGCGAAGCTGACGCGACCGCGATGACAGAGCGTTAAAGAGCATGGGGGGTCTCTCCGTTCAACTGCCCCAGACCTGTTTGAGACTGCGGTAGCGGGGTGCAAATCCTTTTACAGGTCTGGGCACGAAACCACAGACGTTTGATACTGCGGTGGTAGGGTGTGAGTACTACACGTCTGGGTACGAGACCAAGTTTTCGCACAGATAGCACTTGACAGCTCCCCAGAAGAACTCAATTGGATTGAGTTCACAGTGAAATCTGGGTAAACGAGGCAGCAATGTCCGGCAGCCTCGATCACTTCCTGCACCAATTACCGCTGCTCCTGAAAGTCAGGCTGAAGTGTCTCCCAGCTCCTCGAGTTCCTGGTCTGATTCTTCATCCACATCTGAAGACTCTGTCTCTGTCTCACTCCACTCTCTCTCGAAATTCACCACTCCTGTCCACTGGCATTCTTCAATCTTGTCATCGTCAAGGGTGAGATCAATGATCTGTGACGAAGCTTCATTTGACTTTCTTCTCTTTCCGCAGGCCTTCTGCCGTGCACGCGCAAGATTTCTCGCTCGTTCATGATCCTGGGCCAAGGGGCGCGCCATAGAGGCGAGTGAAATATGTATAATTCTTTCGCTCCCTAGCAACGGACGTGCAGTGCGATGCTGCGGTGCGCGTTTGTACTCTCCATAGTGAGTCTACAATACTCGATTATTTGATATATATATATATACTTCTTTTTGGCCGGCCAAATTGGCCACTGTACAAAAGTAGCGGCAGCTATTCGTCTCGCACCATAGTCTTGTAGTAAGAATTTCTCGCTTCTCGTTTAATGTCAGACACTCTCGATACATCCGGTGAAATCGGCCCCGATCTGCAGATCTCGGTCATTAAGGGCTCTTAAACAATAGAAATACTGAACGTATTGCACTGATCTCGCACGAATCCCCTCCGCAGAACAGCTGTCTTGCAAGTGCAAGCGCTTGGTATTGATCAAAACCAGGACTGTCTCGTAGCATGTCCACGGTGCTGTAGGCTCTCGCTGTTGATAGAAACGTTGATGATTGCGCTTTCTAGGAGCCTCGCACCCCTCACGTGTAGTTAGAGCTTTTGCTGCAGTGTCGTGGATGGCTCACACGCTGAGCTTGTTTATAGTGTACCCGCAGCCTATAATCGGTGAACTCGCCGACGCCACAGTCTCCGAGACAGTAAGCAGGCGGCTACATGGAGCTGTGCTACTTCAGTGGTGTTGTCGGTGATGTTGTTTGCACTGGTCTATTGTGTAGATCACTGTCATTTGTAGGGACTCAATCCATACCTCGAGTGGAATAGTCCTTGCACTCATCCATTTCAAAGATGGTGACACATGCTACAACCTAAGACACACACCTGGGGGAAGGAGGCTCGCTCAAAGGTGCCTTCCTGGTCCGGGGCATCTAAGGCTGAAGAGGCCAAGACAAGTTTGAGGTTCACTCAAGACTGTCTGGCATATATATAGACTACACACTGTTTGTACATGTTATGGTGTGTGGCCCGTAGGGCATCGGTGCTGAGGTAATCTAATAACTACGTGGTGGCCAGTAATGGCACCGAGTGTGGGGATCGTAGAGCACTAGAGGTCCATGGCAACGTAGTGGGTTAGTCCTGAATTGGTGGTTCTCGTTGATCGGGGGTTTGCTGGTAATGGCGGGGTTCTATGTCCGTGATCAGGGCATCTGCGGTCCAGGTTTCCAAGTACTGGTACTGAGGAGTGGCACGTGGCGGTCCAGGTTCCCACATGCTGGTACTGAGAAGTGGCATCTGCCGAGAACATGGGCTGGCCAGTACGGGCTGTGCATGATTGAGTGTGATTGGCTGTGATCGGTGGGGTGCTTCCTGTGACTGCTAGGGTTCTCAGTCGTACAGGGCATATCCCTGGAGTTTAGGGCTGTCACAAATTTCCTAGGGCATACCCTATTTTTACCTGAATTTACCGCATTCCTACGGAGCTACACGTAGTTTATATGCATTGACCCGTAGTTAACTACCACGTTACCTACACCGAGCGTAGTTAGTAACCCTAACCTACGTGCTCAAACCACGTGCCTGTCCTCGTACAGTCACGTGACCCTTGACCCATGCCTACGTCTAGACACATGACTACGGCACACCCCGAATCCTCCTCGGCCATTGCCTTTAGTGCAACACATGACCATGGAACCTCGCCCGGCAGCTACCATCCTGAGATGCATGCTGACGCGGCCTCAACTGGTGCCTATACCAAGCGCCCTCCCTTAGCACACGCTGACGCGGCCCTCTAGTAGGCGCAAGCTGACACGTCCCCGTTAACCACCCATGTGGGCATAGTAACCACGGCTCCCCACCACACCCCGTACTAGCGCCTGGCATTACCGCTGGTGCACAGACCCCTCGGCTTTAGGGTAGGCCTAGCTACACTGTTGCCAATACATGTATATAAACCGTAATCCTCTGAGCATAGCACTCAGAACTAATCACCTCTTGACCACTGCTGAATCGTACATCGACCTAAGCACTCAACTACCTCGCTAATTCCCTCAACCTCGTCACCACCAACCCCTCAAGAGTATAAGTGAGTAGTTTGTGTCAAGGGCCTTCCATAGGCCATAGCGTAGTGCTAAGGGGTTTTAGGCCTCCCATAGGCCATTGTCTGTATAGTACATAGTCCGTGCCAGTAATGGTGTAAGTTCGTGGTTGGTAATGACCATATAGCTGGTAATGGCTGTGGTTCATGGAGACGGGAGGTGTAGGGTTCGGTTGGTTGGGTGGACATAGTCCTAGCCATGAGTCTGTATGGTCGTGACCTGATGAGGTATGGTCCAGGTAGCGGGGGTTGGTTAGGTTAGGTGCTACTGGGCTCATCGTAATTGGCCGGGGTCACGTGACTGCCATTGGCTTTTGTATTTGACTGGGCGTATGGTCGGGGACTAGGGTTCTTAGGTGTGGCTGGTGATGCTGTTAGTTTAGTGCCCGTGATGGTTCGTATGTAGGGCTTGGATCTAGCTGAGGCATCAGGTTTCCAGCCTCAGGGGTGCTCTCAATGATCGGAAAAGGTACTGTGCCTGAAGGCTTGAAATTGGCATGTGACAGATGGTCAGCAGATCTGTCAGGATAAGGCTCCAACCAAATAAACTAAATACACCCTTAGGCAGTATTTACTTAGTATTTAATTGGTTTACATAGTTTTTGACATACTAAGCAAGCTCAATGATACATTCATGAAGCCACTGCTTGATGCACATTGCTTGTGTGATCATCTCTGCCTTGATTGAACTATGGGTGTTTGCACAGAGATGATGAAAAGATGAAAATAGGCATTCAACTGCCACACTTGCAGGAGGGACTGCTAATAAATCACATGCAATGTGGGAGATCACTGGGAAGTCATGCATGTGGGCCTGGCAAGCTGAGAATAAACAAATGCATTGGATTACTGTAGGTGGAAGCTTTTTGATAAGGTCTGAAATCCGCTGTACAAGTTCTTGTAGCGTGTCATGAGAAAGTTTCTTTTCGGACATACTGCTAATCAGAACAGTATTATATACCTTGAGCACTTGAAAGGAAAGCCAGTGGTGAGCTGCAGCCATTGCATTGCATTTGTCCATGCATGCATGACATTACCACATATGGTATGTGGCTTGCAGGCATGCATTTGAGAGCCTTGTGTCCAGCTAGTTATTGATCTCTAATATGATGTCACAATACTTCTCTGTGTGTTTCCACATGATATAAGGACTGTCTAGATACATCTTATGAAACCCATTACAAACTAAATAGAAACTAAATACTAAGTATTCTGCACCCCATATTTACTTTATTTTGTAACTGGTATAAACCAGGTATACTTAGTATTTAGTTGGAGCCTTACTTCAGGACCGGCCGCAGCCCAGCATCCTAGTCCTGAAGGATCTCATCCAGATATCTCAGCTCAGGACAACAGTCACAGAAAGTGAGTGCATGCTGTGTGTCTTTGTACATTGCCCAATGACCCACACAAATGAGGCTATAATGGGATCTGCATACTTCTGGAGCTGTCAAGTCCTTCATCTCAAGAGACTCACTGACATGCTTGGTGCCAAGCTGCAATTGTCTGACCAGATAAAAGTCATACCAATTTTAATCTGGTCATGTGGCTGCACCATTGATGATATAGATCCTCTGCATTCTTGCACTGACAGCCATGCCTAAAATTTGATATTTGGGATGTTCCGCCCATGTAGGAACTAGGAATGCAGAATATTGCCTTCATTGATTGGCTGGAGGACATTATGCCAGTAATTGTGCACGGAGCATCCAAATACTGTAGCCTTCTTCATTATCTCTGGCCCACATATGCAATCACAACAGCAATGCAGTTTCGCCTCTAGTTCCCCTCCCTCAAATTCAAAATGTCACAGGCCGATTTCATGTAACTAGCCAACGACTGACAAGTTTTCTTAATCTCTGCATGATATTGTCAAATCATATTATCCAAAATTCTAGTAGATGAGGAGGGAAAAATTGAACAACATCAGAAAGGGACAATCAGAGCTCCTGATGGGCTTCAGCTCAGTCTTCACCTTGATGAGATCCTTCCAAAATAACAACACATCTTCTCACTACACATGAGGCTTCACATATAATTTTCTGAGGGGAAATGTGCATTGTGTCAATATAGAGGCATATTGCAGTCAAACTGTGACATCAGCCACATCCTCAGTCAGCAAATCTAAACTCAACCTCTGATTCTGTCACATGCCAATTTCATTGCCTTAGACAAGGCATAACCAGCCACACATTTCTCTATCCTATTTAAGCACCCACTCCTCAGTCATGTGTTAAAAGACCCCAAATACCCTTACCAAATAGGACTACCATGATCCTAGACACTCCATGTGCCTTGTATCACACCCACTATAGAGTTATGATACCATAATGAACTACCACGGCCGACTAAGAACTATACAGTACCTTTACAATGTACAAAAAGTAGTAGCATATATACTGGCCCTCAAGCTGGGTAGCACTCCAGACTCATCTTTGCCTTTTACACCTTGGACACTTAGATCACTAATATGCCTTTGTGCAAGTCCCATTGGCTTAGTTCTTGTTTGAGATTGTTGCTTGTGTCAGATGCCTGCTGGCTCAGTGGTTACAATGCACCGGTGGCATCATGCTGTTTGATGCCACATGTTCAGCAATTCAGTGATTGTGACTGATGGTGTGACTGATGCTCAGAGAGAAGTTGCATTGCTGTTGTGATGCTTTGCAGGCCTTGGCATCATGCAGAATGCACTTCTGGAGGTTTGAAGATATATATTTATACTAGAGATTCATGGCTATCATTTGAAAGGAAAGTCTAAGGGATTTGGGCTTGGTATCATAAAGATACAGGCAAAACTCGGTGGGACATGTGAAAAGTGGGCCAGTAATAGTGGCTATAGGGAGGCAGCCCAGCCATTTCATGTGATGCATTACAGCTTGTTTTCTTGTAGCAACTGTGCCTGTGGGATGCATGACAGAGATAAGATTAAGCAATTGACCAATACTGCTGAGAGCTTGAGCAACAGAATGGGCAATAGCTGTGACACATCTCTACAATGTATCTTCTGTAGCAACCCATGGCCTGTGACATGTTGCATTTGATGAAGTTAGCAGCTTTTAGAATGTTTGTGATGCCTTATGGGTTGCCTCTCTACAGAAGACTACAGTAGTGGCAAGCACTTGTTGATAGCATGTGGCATACTTTTTAGTTTCTAGGATACATTTTGATACCACCACAGTAAGTATAAGGCAGTAAGGCCACACAAGCACGGCACAGCCTGCTACCAGTGAACATTAATGTGCAGATCAGTGCATGAAGTACAGATACACCAAATGTGTTGTAAATGTGGGTGTAGATGCTGCCACCATGCCCCCCCTCCATTGAATTGTCTTGCACAATGCAATGTGTCTGTCACAGTTTATGCAGGGTTTTACCCTCAAAAGACTTGTGTCCTGGATTCTCTTTTGCATTTTATGCATCAACTATCACATACCACATGGGTGCTTATGCATCACATGATATTTCCCTTAAGGGGCTACAATATTGCACAATAGCATGTGACCATGGGAATCAATTATATAAGCATTGCTGCAGTGCTGGACTGTACAGCTACAAGCCACCAGACTTTGCCTAAATCATGGAATACAGTCTAGGTGTGATGGATTAGGTTGTGGAGGAAGCACATGACTGTCACAGATTAGTTTGTGGCACTCAAAAACTTTTCATTACAGGTGCTATATGCTCTGCCAAGATGGGCAGACCCTGACAAAACCCCAGCATAACCACCAAGCTGTAAGCACAAGGTGAGAGCCAGTGTTTGATCATAGTTTGATAAGATAAGATTTGCATACCTTACCTACAATCAAGATGCACGCATAGGTACTTAGTCATACACACTTATATACACCATTACAGGCCGCATGTTCACTCTACTTTAGGGTAGTCATATACATAGTGGTGCATTGCATGTATTTAGATTGCAATGTCTGAGGTTACTCCTCAGACTTGTTATTCTCGGCCTAGGGGATAGTCCCCTGGCTATGCTCTTACCATCACTGCATGCCATCTGCCTTATGCATCTTGACATCCTTGTCTGGGTGTTTAGTCTTTTGTCCTGACATGTATATGCCCAATAGCACATTCCCTTGCACCACCTCCTATGTGTTGGCTCTAGGGGCTATACATTGGGTTCCCGGTATGTCAGTGAGAGACATAGTCTGTGTCATTGACCTTGGTCATATAACCAAGCCTTGGCCAGACCCTGGGCATGGGTTGGCCTTACTAACACAACACAACAATTCAGCCATTGGCCATGGCCTTCTTGGCCACTAAATCACAAGCATCGGACTCAGACCATTACCAGCTGAGCCATAGAGTATTGTAGGGACTATCCTGGTACCAGGGGTCCTATATCTCATGTATATATACTGGCAGCTGAGTGGCTAAAGTCCCCAGTTCTGACAACTTCATTTGTTATTTGATTACTATCTTGTAACCACTTGCTCTTACCTGACTTACAAACCTCCTCGAACCAATACAACGAGTGAGTATTGGCTTGTGTCACATTGGAATAATGCTATAACACTCAGCATATTTTCTTGAACCTGTACAACTATAGCCTCAATAAAACCTCTTCTTTACTCCTGTGCTCCTCCATTCTGAGATAACATTGAACACCTGTGTCAAGCTACAATTACTCCTGTTCATCCCCACAGCAAGAGAAGGAGGACTAATTAATAGGAAGTGCTTTGAGACTGTGCCATTGTTATGGATTGAATATCCATTCAGCTAAGTCAACTTGTGTGGGTTACTTAGCGTGATGAATAGCACACTACTCGATCGACTCTGGGGTTGCTACCACAGGGTTAGAGCATTGATATACTAGCTGAGCTTGGTCACCCAAGTTTGAGAATGAGTGTAAGATCCTTGTTTATGTATACAACAAGGTCAAGCTGAAGAGCTTGGCCAGTAAGTGCATCAGATTATATACCATAAACTATCAGTCAGGGTCATGGTATCCTTGGTACTATTCCCCACTAAGTCCATAAGGCTAGTATGCTATCATTACAAAGAGAAATGTTGTGGTTGAATGCAACATTGGCTGAAACATGATCTGTACCATAGTTGAATACAGAAGGTACCTAGAAGCCCTGATATGAGGGCAGAGGGTTGATAACTCTGAAACAGGGCCCTGGTTGAGCAGGGGCACTGGGTACACTGTGCGCTAACAGGTGGTTGAATGCTGGGTCTCATTGTATACTAAGTCCTATTGCATAGGGGTAATTGAAAAAAATACCTGACCGTATATTACTGCAACAGCCATAGTGTTATCAACTCTGACTTGAGGCCCAACCATATGATATACATATACAGAAAATCAGTAAATGTGGTATATACATGGTATTCAGGTGGTATATTTTTAGACATCTTGGCATAGCCATTTTCCCCGCCCACATGGCCATGTAGATAATCTCCTTCAATGACATGCTACAGGTATCAGCACTTGGCTGATGTGAGGAAAAAAAATTGGTGTTCATCATTCAACAGCCACACTGGTAGCAGGAATGGCTTAAGAATTGCACACAATGTGTGAGGTGATGGGAAACTTGTATGGTGAGTCCAATGCATGATGCAGCCACGGTGTGAGATGATATATGGCATAAACATGAATCTGATCTTACCTTCCATCAAATAAGAGGGTAAGCAAAAGTGTGTGAAATATGTCTTGACATTTTTGCATTTGTGTGGCTGCTGCCAGATTGTCCAAATCTCATTTCACCACCACACCATACAATCTGTAAGACACAAAACTAGTTCAGGTACACCATTCAAAACATGAATTGATGGTTCAATATGAATGCATCCACAACAACCATATACCGTATAATAAACCATGTATATACCATGTACTCTATGACATTCAGATTGCACATTTAATCAGCAATATTAAAAATGCAGCACTGCAATTTGGAAGTTCAGCACAGCAATATTGTATGCTGCACAGCAATATAATAAACTAGAGAGTATTTTCTGGGACATAGGTCACAGAACTTTGCTTGAACTGCAGCTCCACTTTGTTACGAGTATTTCGATTTTCTGAACATTGGCAGAACTCACCATTGGGTGAATACAATACAGGGACTTTTCATGCAACTGACCCCCTGGCTATTCGTAATTGGACTGGGTGTAACCCCAGTTGTACTAGTGTACAGGGCGCATTTTGATTCTGGCAGATCCAACTCTGCCCTTGTTTCACATTCATCATTCTACGATTGACAGATGGCATTCAACCGCCATATCATTCCCATCTAACATTTCAGATACATCATTCCATACTTATCAGATGTTTCATACTATAGTGTTGGTGACATCTGGGACTGACAGGACTCCTAAAACCTTACGAAGTATTTAAGCTGATGTACACATCATCGAGGCTCTTCAGCTAGACCTTGTTGTATAAACAAGAAGTCTTATACTTGTTCTAAAATGTAGGAATCTACACTCAGTATTTGCCAAGCTCTCGAACCGACTAAGTCCTCGAAGTGCACACTGACTTCTCAGACTCAGGCAAGTCTCATATTCTAACAGACTTGCACTTGAACCGATACTATCCTCTAACGCATATTGGATATTAAACGATCTCCTAAGTTCTAGACTTGGGACCTGAAGGCTTATTACAAATATACTTGCCTTACACTCATCCGCTGGACTCCGTGTAGAAGAACGATTTATATTCACGTATCAAATATAGGAACGGGTATTCGACCTGTAACACACTTGACCTAAGTTCTAGAACTTTGAGCAAAGTGGTGTCAGGGGGGCAGCCACAATGCTATCATGTGCAGCATGCTCACAGACAGCACCTATATGCTACTAGTACATGGGGTCCTGTGTTGCTAACATAGGTGCTAGACTACAGACTTTAAACTTTGCTCCATTTCCTCAAACTTAATCCACTTTTCCTTGAACTAACCTTAACCTAGGTCCCAGCAAACACTCTCTACTGAAGAAATCTGGGTTATGCCAGACAATGGCCATGCCATACTTCCTTCCAGGGACCATGCTATGGTGTGGTAGGTTCTGGTCATAAATGCATAGTAGTACGTACACCAACTATTACACATTTATACTAATGAGCTATTGCACCACATACTGGCACCACCATATCTGGATCTGGAGAGCTGTCCCTATCCTATCAGGGGCACAACTGCTCCCACACCATGGTGATGAGATCACATCCATGCACCATACCCAACACACATGCACTTCCAACATACACTGTGCAGCAATAATATAAACACTGCACAGCAATATAAGGAAGCAGTGCCGCAACATGCGGCCACAGGTATCGCAGCTATAGATCTGAGTCAGAGACTGTAGCTATGTTAGGTTTGGCAGTCAGAATAGGGCTCCAACCATATAATGTATATGCCATGTATACATGGTGTTTTATATATACTATCCACATGTATTTACATGTGGCTTATGGCATTCAGGTGGTACATTTAATCAGCAATATTTAGAATGCAGCGCTGCAATACAAAAATTTGGCACTGCAATATTGTACACTGCACAGCAATATATATTAGCAGTGCAGCAATATAATACACTGTGTAGCAATAATAGAAATGCTACACAGCAATATAAGGAAGCAGTGCAGCTTATCACAGCTATAGATTTGAGTTGGAGATTGTATCTATGTTAGGTTCAATGGTTGGAGTTCAATGTTTTAATGTTTAAAACTGGACTGTGACACAGTCTACATACTGTGCGACCAATGCTGTTGGGAACCCCTATTCACTGGCTGAAAGGCCATTGTAACCCAGTCTAGCAGTGATGATGAAAGAGGCATGCTGGCATGCAGAGAGTATAGTAGAAAGAGGGCATTAGCCCCATTGCCAAGAATCTCAAGAATGAGGTGTAAGCCTCATTCTGAGAGCATAATATACAGGTGTTACGGTTATTTTGAATCTTCGAACGCTGGCAGAACTCACCATTGGGCGAATACGATACAGGGACTTGTTGCGCAACCAACCCCCTGGCTACTCGTGACTCTACTGGGCGCATCCCCAGTTGTACTAGTGAATAGGGCGCATTTCGACTCTGGCAGATCCAACTCTGCCCTCGTTTCATGTTTATCAAGTATTAGCTGATAGATGGCATTCAACCGCCATCATCATTCCTATCTATCGTCTCGGATATATCACTCCATACTTATCAAACGTTTCATACTATAGAGTAGATAGTATCGGTGACATCTGGAACAGACTCGGCCCCTAAAACCCAATGTAGCATATAAACCCATGTACTTATTGTCGAGGCTCTTCAGCTTGACCTTGTTGTATAAACAAGAAGTCTTATACTCATTCTCAAATGTAGGAAACTACGCTCAGTATTTGCCAAGCCACAGAACTGACTAAGTCCTCGAAGTGCACACCGACTTCTTGGACTTAGGCAAGTCTCATAATCCAGAAGACTTGCAACCCTAATTATATCCTCTAACATGTATTGGATAACTGAACGATCCCCTTCATCTTTGACTTAGGGCTTTGAAGGCATTTAACTGATATATTTGCCTTGCACTTGTCCGAGGGACTCCAAGCAGAACAAATGATCTATATTCACGACTCGAATATACAAACGGGTATCCGACCCGTAACAACAGGTGTTGAAATGTATCTAAGTAGCTTTCCCTAAAGAGCCTGGTCTGTGCATGTCCTGGCGCACAGCCTAGTGTGACCAGTGTCACAGATTTATCTGGGACTAGCATTTTTCCGCTATTTTTAGCAATTTATCTGGGATTTATACGTCTACCTACAAGTTATCCGGGACTTATCCTATATTGCCACACGATAAGGTCCTAACACGGCCTTATAGCTTACATAATGTAATGACACGCTACTAAGCTCCTATGACTATGCATAACACGCTAGTCAGGACTTCCATGTCATCCCAACGTCATAGCTACAGCCATCACGGCCCCAGCCCAGACTAATGACATCATGGCAATGTCACCATCAGCTAACATAGCTACGGTATTGCATCATAGTCCAGACTTAGCTACGTCATCATGACGTCAACCGGCCCAGCCTTACAGGCCAGACCATTACATCATTGTTCTATCAGAAGATGATGTCACACGTCACACCATCCTTACAACAGAATGGTGCCATAGCATAATAATAGCTCTACGCTATTAATGCTACTGGTCTGGCTTACGCCAGTTACCACGGGCTCCAGCACTTGCAGAGTCCCAGGCTTCTACCCCCACGGTGAGGTCCAATCCCCAGTCCTAGACCGCTCTGTCATGATCGGTTACCATCCGGTCCGGTCTATGACATCACGCCCTAGTTACTGTCCTTGGTAATGAGACTAGGGGTAGCCAATGGCATATCTGACTCGGTGCTTCACCTTTGTCAGCACGTATCTCTGGCCAATAGCGGAGATCCCTCAAGGTCCGGTTTTCCAGCCTTCACCTATACCCGGGCTGCACCCATATTCACATGTCCACTACATAGTGGAACCACACGCTCTCTCTTTTACCATTGGTCCGGCCATTACCGGCGGACCATGGCCTTTGTAGATAGAGCTACGACTAAGCTTCCACCTTTAGGGTGCAAGCCTCACGTTCATTTAAGGTATGTACTATACAGTAACACATGACCTTTATTACGCATGTATATATGTAGGAGCTAGATGCTCTTTACCTTAGTTCTATTCTTCTCGGCGTGCGCCGTAGAAGTATTCTCACCTCCTCTGCACTTGACTGGTCTCTTGCCTCCCTCCCCACTAAGGATATGTGGTGAGCCCCACAGCCTGGTCTGTGTCAACCAGTAGCTACTGTAACATCCCTGTAACTACTGTGACTGTGGACCCACGTGACACTACAACTATCTAATCTGACAAGACTGGGCATTAGCCCATAACATGTGACCCAGGTAGTGTATGTCAACAAATATTGACTTGTGACAGACTGCAATCAATTACACTATGGCACAATCTCCAAGTACTAGTACTCCCAATTCGCTAGCTAGTCCTCCTCCCATGGGCTTTCTCCACTCACATCAAATCATTAGAGAAGAATGAAGGTACCTTCTCTTACTTTGACTATGAACTGGCACAATTGCCAATACAAGACAGTCCCGTCACTGGCAGGTGGTGTGAGCTTGCATTGCAAGAGCTGTGCAGAATGCAGGAGCAGAGGAGTAAACTATTGAGAGAAAGGTTATAACTGAGGTGGCAGTTGTACAAGTTCACACAAATATGTTGTAGTGTTACAGTGTTATCCCAATGCCAAGTGTCACAAGAAATGACATTCCCTTTCCATTCCTCCTTTCTATGCTAATTGCTATGGGTTACCCCACCAATACAGGGCCCTGAGGCACCCCCTTAAAGCCTCAAAGGTTTAGGCCTCTCCTCACTTGCCATTACTGGCAGTGTGGGGTGTTAGGATCTGTATGAATAGGTAGTCATGTGATCCATAATACTAATGCCAGTGCCAGCACCTGCCAGGGGACTGGCACATGATCTTATGAGTTCGGCCAGCACCATTACTGGCACTTGGCTTACTAGAAAGGGCTTACACCCATCGGCCCGGCCCATTACTGGCGCTGGGCTTACATAATATTATAACGGCCGTGCAACGCTGCTAGGGCTGTGCACAGACCATGTCTTTAGGGTAGGCATGTGCTTCAGTAGTTACTGCCTGACCATGTACATAAATACCAGGTCTTGAGGTCTCTGAACCCCAGACCTAATATTGTCATCTTAGGGCCATAGTGCCCCTAAATAGTCCCTCCCTGCATGCCCGTCTCCCCCTGCCTCTAGTTGCTTCACTCACTAGTCTGAGGGCTTGCCTCTGGCTTCCAATGAAGCCATGCACTTGGGATCCTCACGATGCCTCAACTTAGAGCATCGCTCTTGGGGTTTAGGAGCAGAGCATCATGGTGAGTCATCTTATGATACCAAGCCCCGGCATATGAGGAATTGTGAGTCAGTCCTATTGCTATTGCTGCAATAGCCTATAGCAGAATATTGTGGTATATTGCTGTACATCATTTATATTATTGCTGCACTGCTTTCTTATATTGCTGTGCAGTGTATCATATTGCTGCGCCACATTTTATATTTGCAGCACTGCATTTTGATATTGCAGCACTGTAAAAATTAGTGTACAATCCGGACATCATAGTGGCTGAGTACTGTGATGTTCAGATTGTACATTCAATCTTTTTCAGTGCAGCGATACTGAATGAGGTGAAGCAATATAACACACTGTGCAGTAATATAAGGAAACAGCACATTAATAATAGAAATGTTGCACAGCAATATACAACAATATTCAGCCATAGGCTATTGCAGCAATATCAATAGGACGAACTTTTAATTCTTCCTAAGAGGCATAGGTTGGGGCTTGAAACGAGCTTACTGGCTCAATCAGAATATTACAGCAACAGAAAGCTGATAGAATTGGGATAATGCCATAGCACTGTGCCGGTTCATCTGTACAGCAAGAGAATGATGACTAGCAAATGGGGAGTGCTTTGAGATTGTGCCATAGTGTTATCAAACTTTGACTGCCGGACCTAACGTAGCTATGGTCTCCTGCTCAAATTGATAGCTGTGATAGCCTATGGCTGCACGTTGCAGCGCTGCTCCCTATATTGCTATGAATTGCACAGTGTTTCTATTATCACTGCCCACCATATCATATTGCTGTGCTGCTAACTTTTATTGCTGTACAGCATACAATATTGCTGTGTCGAATTCAAATATCGCAGCATTGTATTTTAATATTGCAGCGTTGCAAATATAAAATGCAGTGCTGCAAATATAGAAATGCGGAGCAGCAATATAGTACACTGCACATCAATATAAGAAAGCAGCACAAAAATAATAGTAATACAACACAGCAATTATAGAAACACTGTGTAGCAATATTCGGCCATAGGCTATAGATTTGCATCGGAGATTGTGTTAGGTTTAGTAGTCAGAGTATACATGTTTGCAGCCAATTGGATTGATGGTACTTCGGTACAGTTTCTGAGTGGTATGTACTCCCCATTCACTAGTCCTCCCATGAGTGTTTCTCCACTCACATCAAGTCATCAGGAAAGAGTGAGGGCATCTTTTTCTCTTGCTGTGATGATGAACCAGCACAATTGCCGATACAAGACAGTCTTGCCACTGGTTGTGTAGCACTCAAGGTGAGTGGATGTGGTACAACGACCGGTGAAGGTAATCCAAGTAAATCATTGTCTGGTGCCCAGTCAGCTGGATCAGAGCCAAGTCCAGTAGGTTGTACAGGTATGCAAAACTATGTTGTAGAGCTACAGCATTGTCCCAATGCCACCAGTGCAACTGTAACATTCCTGTCACACCAGTAAATTCATTTCATATGACGTTCAGATTGTACATTTAATTTTTTGCAGTGCTGAAATACTCAAATGCGGTGCAGCAATATAATACACTGCGCAGCAATATAAGAAAGTAGCGCTGCAACATAAAATGTTGTGCAGCAATATAGAACATCATTCAGCCATAGGCTATCGCAGCAATAGAAATAGGACAGACTTACAATCCCTTCTAAGAGGTATAGGCCGGGGTTTAGCATTGGTATAGCACTGTAGCACTACAGCATATTTTTGCAAACTTGTACAACCATCACCTCAATTATAACCTCTTCTTTCAGTATTTTACTCCTCTGCTCCTCCATTCCACACAGCTCTTGCCACATGAGCTCACATCACCTACCAGTGACTGGACCATCTCACATTGGCAATTGTGCTGGTTCATAGTCAAAGCAAGAGAAGGTGCCCCCATCCTTTTCTGGCGACTTGATGTGAGTGGAAAAAACCCCACAGGAGCAGGACTAGTGACAAGACCACCCTGGGCCATCAGAGCTAACTGGGGTGAGGTGGGTGGAAGAATGCCAAGTTCATAATGAGGTCTGAACCATGTGCTCTACCCCCTATATATATATATATTAGCGTAGTGTTTATACATAGATATCCTAGCCACTGGTAATGGCACTGTGTAGTGAGTGTAGGTGATTGTAGAGAGGGTGCTTTAGAAGCACTTAGCATGAGTTTAAGTGTGAGTCACATTTTGCCCATGACAACTAGCTAGCGAATGGGGAGTACTAGTACTTGGAGATTATGCCGTAGTGTAATCAATGCAGTCCAGTTTTGAACGTTGGACTCTGACCGTCGAAGCTAATGTAGATAAAATCTCTGACTCAAATCTATAGCTGTGATAAGCCCATTGCTGCATAGCGTTTCTATTATCACTACGCAGTGTATTATATTGCTGCGCTGTTAATATATATTGCTGTACAGCGTACAATATTGCGGCGCCGAATTTTTGTATTGCAGTGCTGCATTTTATATTTGCTGCACTGCATTCTAAATATTGCTGATTAAATGTACAATCCAAATGTCATAATTTCAAGCCCCGGTTTATGGCCTCTTATAATAGATTAAAAGTCCATCCTATTAACATTGCTATTGCTGCGATAGCCTATGGCTGAATATTGTTGTATATTGCTGTGTGGCATTTCTATTATTGCTGTGTTGCTTTCTTATATTTTTGCACAGTGCATTGTATTGCTACACCGCATTTCATATTTGCAGCGCTGCAAAAGAATAAATGTACATTCTGAGTGTCATACAACATAGTGCACCATGTACATATATAGGAAGTATCAACAACAACAACAACAACAACAACATTTGTCTCTAGTCTCAGTTCCAGACCTTATACCTCATGTGGCACCTGCAGCCCAGACATGTCCAGGTGGAGTGCAAAGAACGTATTGCAGGTGCCACTGCTGGTGGGTTTCATCAGGGTGAGCTTAGGTAGGGTTGGGCTTGACCTGGTTTGACCCCGGTTTTGACCTGTGTCAAGCATTGACCTGGGTCAAGGGTCAATGGGGTCAACAGGTCAAGGCATGATTTGTGCATGACCAAAAAATGACATCATGATTGGTTGATTGAGTGCCTTGAGTGGCAAGTCACAGAGAGCAGATGATGTCGAAGACTCAGAAACATAAATTAGTATGTGATTAATGTATTATTGACAAACATGATAAAGGGCTCATATTTAAAAAGTCAAGTAAGTCCATTTTCTTGTCTAAATATTGGTTTCCACTCACCTATAATTCAGAGAGATCCAGGAGTGAAATAAAATGCGTGTCTGAAGGATAATGAAATAGATTTCATAGGAGTAGTCCATCATGCACCGGAATTGGGGTAGTAAATGAGAGCTCCGGCAAGTATGAAGCAGATGCTCATCAGCCTCCGCAATTAATTCACAAGCTACCACAGAGAATGACACGCATTGCTGAATAGCCACTTCCTCATCTTCTTTGGTACCTGCAGTCATGTGGCTCTCATGGGATTTGGGGTCCTGCCACAGTGTTGCATGCACAGCCTGCAATGTGATAGTGTCATTGCATACCACACTGCTTTGGCCTTGGCTCTCTATGCATCACTTGTGGCTGCGGGTGTTCGGATATCACTGCTCGATGTTGGCCTTCACCAGCACAGTTTGATGAACCCTTTCGGCATCAAGACGGTTTCAAATATCAGTGTGTACAATCCCCATGGCACTGAATATGCACTCCATTGCAGCTGAGTTTTGAACAATGCTGAGGACCTGAATGGCCAGTATGGTGAGTGCATTTTGGCCATTCAAACTGCCCATGTCCAGTCGCTGCCATAATGTTACCAGATTCATATCTGTCTCCTTAGCCCAAAATGAGTTGCCGGTTATCAGGAGTAGCAAAATGCTAACATACTGCTTCTTTGGCAAGCTGCTTAAGCTGTGCTAACTCCATATGGTCTTTGGAGAACTCACTCAAGTAAAGAAGATAATCAGTGAATGCCTGGAAAAGGTAAATATCTGGCTCCTTTGTGAACATCCACTGATAGCATCAGAAAAGCATCGCTGATAGTGAAGCTTCAGTTATGGTAGCATTGTCAGGGCAGAAGCATTTTGTGTGGAGGAAGGATTTAGCACCACAGTGAGGATGAATACCTCCTGATACATCTGTTTCCACCACTTCTTCAGACTCTCATGGATCACTCAAGTCACATCAGGCTTGTACTTGGGGTCTGAAAATATGTGGTAGAGTTGGCCAAGGGTAAGTAGAACAGTATTAAGGTGTGCATTATTCACTTGTGTAGTGTTGACAGCAATGGCAAGTGGCTGCAGATGGCCATGAACACTGTGATCAAGAATAATCGAAAAGGTTTGATAACAGAGGTTAAATACTGACATACATGCAAAGCCCGTCTCGAAAATTAGGTGAGTATAAGTGTATGGCCTCATTTGCCTTCCATTTTGCTTCTGCCTTATCTCCCACACACATCAACAGAGCTTCCTTTGTGCTGACAACCAGCATATGCAAAGATGTCTCGAGGAGAAGTAAACAATGGCACAACAAATAATGAGCCATCTACTGTGTGATAACAGGCATGACAAGGGAGTATACTCTCCCTAGCCTCGCATTTGCCTCCTCCTTCAGTGTTCCAATAGTGTGGCTATGACTGTTGAACCATTTGATGATTTCTAGAGCATAATCAAGAACTGACATAAATGGCAGCTTTAACCTCATGTAATCTGATATGACAAGGTTCAGCTATATAAATAGGGTAAGTACTGTTTACTGCATAGCAACTGAAATCTGACCTGGTGTGCCCAACATGCAACAGTTACTATCTGCAGGCAAATCTTACACAGAAGCCATCACATTTTGACTGATTCACCACTCGAATCTGTACATCATGCAACCACCTTTGTCTCAAGTGTCTCTGTACAGTACTTGATTTCTGCTTTTACAATTTCAAGCAGGTTTTCCGCATTTTTGGCCTGGGTGGATATGTCAAGGACATTCAACATGTACGGCTGAATCTTGCTATCTCAGTCTGAATGTGAAGTCAATCTGTCACATGACTCACAGAGTACTCAACATTGACCATTGATGTCACAGATTCATCTGGGATGCTAGCAATTTTCTGCTGATTTATAGCAATTTATACAGATTTATACATCTAACTACAAGTTATCCGGGACTTATCCCAATTGCCAACCATTATCGCTTACATAACGGACTAAACACGCTACTAAGTATATATGACTCAGCGTAACATGCTAGTCAGGACTCATGCGTCATTCCAATGTCATAGCTACAGCCATCACGGCTGACACAGTCTACGTACTGTGGGACCTGTGCAGCGGGGGAAGCTAATATGCTGCCTAAGACTAGATCTTGAAGGCATTGCTGCTGTCCAAGCCCCAGACTAGCAAGGCGTGAGATAAGAGGTAATGCCGCCAGCAGTCACACACAGCAGAGGAAGAGAGAGGGGACTAGCCCCAAAGTCGAGAATAACAGGAATGAGGTTGTAAGACCTCATTCCGTGCTATATGTATGTACATAGAGAGCGGTCATGTCTACCCTAAAGATGCGGCCCATGCATACTACTGGGAATGACCATGACCATAACGCTAATTAATGTGACATACCACCTGACCGTAATGTAGGTACGCTAATCTAATGGTGATAACCTAGTAATCTAAGTGTTACGGTCCGTTCAAATTCTGAATATCTTTGACGCCTCACTGGAGGAGAGGACTTAGCGTTCAACCGCATTATCGCGTGTTTACTTTTAGGGTCCCCTGTTCAACCAGCGACCCTCGTTTCATGTACAACAGCCCTATGCCCATAGTCTCGTAGCGTATCAGGTTCTAGCTGATATCTTGTGTCTAACCACATAGCTTCTACGTTTCAGCCACTGTTGCGCTCAACCGCAACATTTCAGCTTAGTCGTCTTAGTGTACTAGCCTTACGGACTTAGTGGTAGCAGTACCAAGGACACTATGACCCCGATTACTGAACCGTAGTATAAAAACCCTGCTGTAAATACTGGTCAAGTTCCTCAGCTCGACCTTGTTGAATTACAAGGATCCTATACTCGTTCTCAAAGGCTTGAGCAATTAGGCCTGCAGCTAGTATATCGACGCTCGACTCTGCTGAGTCTAACGAAGTAGTGCGCTACTCGATACGCTGAGTAACTCGACTTAGTTATTTCAGCTGAACGGATATTCGATCTGTAACACTAAGCACTGAACAGGCACAGGACGGGCAAGGGGAAGGAAAAATGAATCTGTGACAATGGCCCCAGCCCAGACTTATGACTGCATAGCAACACAACCATCAGCATCTGCTATAATGGTATTGCATCATAGTCCAGACCAAGCTACGTCATCGCTACGTCGACCGTCCAGCCCTCCAGGCCAGACCATGACATCACAGGCTGACACAGACTAGACTGTGGGACTCACACTATAACCTTATGGGCGACTTGAAGATGTTGCAGAAGGTTGGTGAGGAGGCTAGTGGGCGCAAGCAGAGATGATATGTAACTGTGCGAATGCAGAGAACAAATCTAAGGCTTATCCGCAGTGATAGCCCTACTTATATACATGCTGTGTTTGGTTACCGGTAAGGGAGCCAAACATGAAGGTGGTCTGTGCGCAGACATAACTAATATGGTTAAGTCGTAAACTACAATAGACCATGTGCGCCGGTAATGGCCGCACCAGTAAGATCGTTTGTTTGGACCGTAGGTCCATGTTGTGGAAGTGGCTGTAGCTACGTTAGTAAGTCATGCATGTGATTCTTATATACCGGCATCGGGATATGAGTAATCGTAAAGGCATTGGCATGTGATAACGAGCGGGCCGCTTATCCAATCGTACTGACATAGCCCGGTATCGGGATATGAGTAAAGCGCGTGACACCGGAGGTTAGTCCGCTGAGTCATTGACGCATACAAGCGTGTTATGTACGTGTTGTTATGACAAGTGGACGTATACCGCGTTGTGTACGTGTTGTTTGGTTGCGTGTACGTGTAGACGGGCGCTTAGCAGCGTAAATGTCTACAAGGTCGTAGAAATACCAGATAAATAGGTAAAAATACGGGAAAAATAGTGGCATGTCCCAAATCTGTGACACAGGCCCTGGGTCTATATGATATCATTGAGCACATCAGGCTCGCGCAACTATGACAACATAGCATAATAATAACTGTATGGTATTACCGCTATTGGTTCAGCACTTGCGGACCACCTCTGCACTCCAGCACTTGCGGATCCCCAGACTTCTAGCCTTCTGGTGAAGTCCAACCTCCGGTCCTAGACCATTCCGTCAGACCCAGTAACCATCTGGTCTGGTCCATGACATCATGCCCTAGCTACCAGTAGCCAATGGCATTACTAACTCGGCACTCTGCTGAGTAAGTACACGGATACGGCCTATGGACATTATCCCTCAAGGCACTGGTGCCTTCCCTATACCTGGGCTGCACCCATATTCACATGTCTATTTCATATGGCATGACCCACTCTCTCCATTACGATTGGTGCGGCCATTACCTGCCCACCACGGTCATTGTAGAGTAAGTTAACTTAGCTGCATCACCTACTTGTGACAGCCACACCTTCTTCCTAGGGACGTACTATACAGTAGCATGTGACCCTATCCAAAATCATGTATATAAGTAGGAGCTAGACGCTCTATAACTTTAGTTCTATTCTTCTCTTGGCGTCCGCTGCAGAAGTACCTCTCATTACCCTGCTGCATTGATTTACTCTCTCCTCCTCTTCTCCTGGTTAGGCGGTGAGTCCCACAGTAGATCTGTGTCAGGGACTGCATTGCCAAGAATGCTAAACATGAGAGTAAGTCTCATGTTCTAGCATATATGTACATGGCGCTGCACTACTCTACCAAAGCCTGCCCTAATGGCAAGGCTTGCCCTAATGACAGTAAGGGTACGTGCGCATATCCATGGTAACCCATGATGATGTACCATATGTGTCAGATGCCAGTAGTGGTGCTGACATAGTGGGTAGGCAGGCACATCAGCGGCCTTGACTACAAGGGACGCTAGACACTAGTAATGGCACCCTAGCATAATGATAAGTGATGCGGTGTAGGGCGGTCGATATGTTTGTAGTGTAGACTGTTTAACCTAGAATAACTGCAGTAAATGTCACCAGAATAGATCTGTGACAAGAGATTGCATGCTATCCTGACCCTATTCAAGCACAATTTGCTTCTGATCTCTGTCAGCTCCTAATTGCCTGCAACATTGCATGGTCATCAGCGGATCATCCATATTAGCAGCACTTCTTTGCAACTTGGGTACCTGCTGCTCCGGTCCCAAGCCAGAAGACCCTCTTGGGACAGATTCTTGAAGGCAAGGCACAGAGGGTGGTGACAGGAGTGAAGCAGCAGGTTCAAGACTGCTTTGCTACAGGCCAGTCTGATGGCTGGAAAAATGTTACAAAGACATCACTGGTTGCATCAATTGTCACAGAATGACTCATGGTATTCTGACATCCCTCGCTGGTATGCAAAGGCGGTGCTAGGCATGCTGCTAACTCCTTACTTACTAGCTCTCCTCCTTGTCACTCCTTAGTATTATCATGAACACCTGACCTAGTAGATTAGCACTGTAGGGTAGCACACACCTCAGGTACTCACATGACGGTCACACTTAGTTACTGGTGCATTACTAGTTAGTTACCTTACGTTATGTCTGTTGCGGCGCTGCACACAGACCCATACTTTAGGGCTAGCCTAGTAGATACTACGCTCATGTATATAAGTACAGCGGATGAGGTCTTACAACCTCATCCTTGAGATTCTCGACTATAGGCTGTGGCCCCTTTCTTACACCTCTCTGTGTGTGGTGTGCCTCGGGACTCTTGTCGGCCTGGCTCGTGAGTCACTCCTTAGTTACATCCACTCGTGTCTGTAGTCTTGACTTAGAGGGTTTCACGTCCACCTCTGTCTAGGGTCCGGCACATATGCTGATGGTGTGGAGCTCCCCTGCTAGGGCAGGTCCCACAGATGTGTGAGTCTGTGTCAGTCCCCTTGTGGGCATAGCCTTTACCCTGGGACCTCTGTGTGCCTACCTAAGCATCTCCACCTCTGCCTTGTCTCTATGCCTCTGGCTTACTAGACTGGGAGGTCTATGGACCTTGTTACTAACATCCTAGGCCTATGGTTTCCCTGCTACATGGTCGACATGTATGTCCAGGCATACTGTGTCATCTCTGCTGTTTGACCATTGAATGGTGTGTCTGTTCTCTGGCACTTAGTGATGTGATGGTCTACATCCATGCCAGTGAGCCTAGCAGATACATTAGTGGATACCACAGAACCAATACTTGCTATGCTCAACTGTGCACTGAGTGGCTGTGTAGCGGATAATGTGAGTAGACCATGCATCGAGACATCTACCATGTGTTATGATGGTGTATGGTCAAGTATTTTTTCAATTGCCCCCTATGCAATGGGACTTAGCATATCTTGAGACTCGGCATTCAACTGCCTGCTAGTGCATGATGTATCCAGTTCCCTATTCAACTGGGCCCTATTTCAGGCTTATCAACCCTCTGCCCTTGTATCAGGGCTTCTAGCTATCTTCTGTATTCAACTATGGTATGAAACACATTTCAGCCTCTATTGTGCTCAACTGCAACATTCTCCTATGTCATTATATCGTACTAGCCTTATGAACTTAATGGTAGCAGTACCAAGGACACTATGATCCCATTCTATAGTTGACAATATATAAACCGATGTACATACTGGCCAAGCTCTTCAGCTTGACCTTGTTGTGTAACAAGGATCTTATACTCATTCTCAAACTTGGGTCGCCAAGCTCAGCCAGTATATTTGATGCTCTGACTCTAAGAAAGCTTTCTGTCACAGATTTTACGACGTACAAACTACTGCCCAAAGGATAAGGGCTGCTGGGCATATAACGGCCTAAGGCGAAGTAACCTTGAGGCACCCAGACTAGCACGCAGTGGAAGTATAGACTGATGGGACTTTCCCCATAGATAAGAGAACAAGACTGAGGTGTAAGACCTCAGTCGCAGTAGTATATATACATGCAACTACACTACTCCAGGCACGCACACCCTAAAGGTGGTCCAAGCATAACTGCACATAACCATGGAAGTGCTTACATAATGTGTAGCGCTACTACTGAAGACCGTAACGTGACTGTAGGTAGTGGTAACCACTGTGCTACGGCGCACTGGCTGGTCGGGTGACTATATACGAGGTATTCTGGGTTCAACCCAGAGGGAGGGTAGTATCTGTGACACTTTCTAAGAGCCGATGAGTAGTGTACTACTTGAACATGCTAAGTACCTCGAATAACATCGACTTAGCTGAATGAATATTCGATCCATAACACCATGGAATGTTCATTTTCCTTCTCTGTGAGGTCATGCTGAATTCACGTGACAACGGAGCACGCCGCACAACTCGCAGAAGCACTACAACCACTCCATGCCTCCTCACAGATGGCACCCACAACATTCAAGCATTCATCAGCAAGACATTTTTGTAGATTCTTGAATTTGCCACAGATCAGTAGAATAATTGTAGACATCACTAAATTTGGTAGTCAATCTTCAATCAGTCAAGTGTGTGAACATCAATCAGATGCACCATGGGCCTCAACTTCTTTCTCATCCTAGAGTGAAGCAATTTCTCTCACATCATAAGTACAGGCTTCCTGTTCCATCAGCTCATGGGTCTTCTGCCAAACACATGCCTTGCACCATGCTTTCTTATTTGTTGCATTTCCCTTCCATTGCCCTTCTTTGAAGAAGTAGGCCCAGAGAGGTGATTCAAAAGGCATGGGCCCAAACTTAGGAGGGTGTTGTACTAGGGGGCTCTATTCAACTACATACACTGTTTTTGTGCATGGTACCTAATTGCCAGGGCATAGATGTAGAATCATTTGATCTGTTACAGTAATATGCAGTACACCATGTTTTTTGATTTCCCCTGCACGAAGGGACTTAGCATACAACGAGACTCAGCATTCAACCACCTGCTAGCACACAGAATATCCAGTGCCCTTGTTCAACCAAGGCCCCATTTCAGATGTATCAACCCTCTGCCCTCATATCAGGGCTTCTCGCTGACTGCCATATTCAACTATGGTATGAAACATGTTTCAGCCTCTGTTGCATGCAACCGCAACAATCCCCCTTGTTAATCTATTATACTAGCCTTATGGACTTAGTGGTAGCAGTGCCAAGGACACTATGACCCCATTCTGAAGTCAACAATATATAAACCGATGTACATACCATCTGAGCTCTTCAGCTCAACCTTGTTGTATATACAAGGATCTTATATTCGCTCTCAAACTTGGGAAACCAGGCTCAGCAAATATATACGTGCTCTGACTCTATGACTGTGGTCTTGAGTCTACAAGAGTAGTGCACTACTCAAATATACTAAGTAAACTCTCTTGAGTTGACTTAGCTGAACAGATATCCGATCCATAACATGATCTGTACAACATGTCATTGTCACTAAGCCTTTTGTCACATGAGGATCATGCCTTGACCCAGGTCAAGTGGTTTGACATGGGTCAAAGCTTGACTTGCCCAATCCCTGGATGTAGGTGACCCTGTTGTCACACTCAATGAGCTCACAGCTTAGCTGGCTGCATCTGTGCCATACTGCACCATCTTATCACTCCAAATTATAATGTCTGAGCTTGACAACAACAAAAACGACTTTTTCACCATCTCAACAGACATTAAAACTGTCATGGGCTAAAACTTACAATCCCAACAATGAGCCTGATCCCAATCCTGTTACGGATCGAATATCTGTTCAGCTGAATTAAGTAAGTCAAGTTACTCAGCGTATCAAGTAGCGCACTACTTATCAGACTCAGCAGAGTCAGAGCATCAATATACAAGCTGCAGGCTTGATTGCTTAAGCCTTTGAGAATGAGTATAGGATCCTTGTAATTCAACAAGGTCGAGCTGAGGAACTCAACGAGTATTTACACTGGATTATATACTACTCGTTATTGCTGGGGTCATAGTGTCCATGGTACTGCTACCATTAAGTCCATAAGGCTAGTGTGCTAGTAAGACAAATACGAAGTGTTGCGGTTGAATGCAACAAGAGCTGAAACATACGAATCCTGTGGTTAGACACATGATATCATCTAGAACCTGATATGTTGCGGAACTGTGGGCATAGGGTTGTTGTACATGAAACAAGGGTCACTGGTTGAGTGGGGATCCCTAGAATAAGGCACACAATAAAGCAGTTGAACGCTAAGTCCTCTTCTCCAGTGAGGCGTCAGTGAAAGATATTTGATAGTCCCTGCGCAGACCATAACAATTCCCAGAATACCTCCACCGGCAGAAGCATGGATCATTCCCCGGAAAAACTAGTAATGAACTACTTCATGAACTCAGCCATGTTCTCACATGGCCGTGATGCCCACTACATATTTCATATTCTACAACACTTCTATGTTTCAGAGTCTGGCTTAGACCCCTACATTAGTCTCATGCCCAGACCTCCTAGTCACCATTACTGGCAGGTAGAGTAAACAAGTGCAAATATGTCTACGAGTATAATAATAGGCCTACATTCAACTGGCAATCCCAGTCTGAACTTGGTGTTCATCCACTTCACTCACCTCAGTTCACTCATCAGGTCTTAGTGGCCTTGTCAAAAACCAGTCCAAATGGGCCTGGTCCTGTGCTGGCAGTTACAATGGAGTCTAGGTGCAGGAGCAGTGCCTCTGTGACATCAAGCCACCAGCTGTATGGCACATTGTCAGACCCAAATACGTTTTGGAGTTTTTCGGTAATAAAGCGGCAGTACGCACCGCATTGAGCATATGCGTGAATTTGTTAACATCGCGATCAAACAGACTGCCGTGAGTTTGCTTAGAGGGCACTCTGCGAAGTCAGGTAGCATACAAGTACAATTGTGAGGATGCGCGTCGAGCTGTAGGCCAGCGTCGCGGTCACGAGACGGGGTCACCCCCTGATGAAACCTTGTACAGTAATATGTTTTTCGCACTCCGCTCGGGTCCTCCCGAGTGGCAGCAGCCACGTGCAAGGGCTGGGGACGAGATTTAGTTTCCAATTCTGGTCACAACGAACATCGACATTGCAGTCAAGATTCGCGGTGCGTAAGTACTCCTGTGACTCTATCGAATGAGATGACCAAAATTGGCTTCTAGTGTCTACGCCTAGCTGCTATACACATTCGCCCTTGAACTTCATTGTTCAGGAAACGCAAACGCAGTACTTGGCATCCGCGGCGCATGTATCTGACCGAGATACAAGAACGTAACGATTGACGCCAACATCGTCCAACGTCCAGGCCACAATGACAAGGGGAAACTTGATCGACATGTTCAGAAGACAAACACAAAAGACGGGAGTAGGCGATCTACCACCGCCAGAGGTCGTAGGAAGACTGCACCGGCGAAGAGAATGCGCAAAGTCAAGCCGAGCTTCCTTCCGCAAATGCCGTTGGATATCTTTCATTTAGTAAGTTACAAAATGCTGGGACTCAAATCTGTTTCCGATACCATTCTGGTATAGATATTCGGATTGCTTGGTCCACGCGAACTGCTTAGTCTTGGACGGACGAACCGAGGATTCCGTCAGACGCTTCTGGCAGACAATGCGAGACCGATCTGGAAATCGGCGCGTATGCGATGGCCAGGTGGTTCTCCAGACTGCCCGCCAGATGTCTCCGAAGCACGTCGGGCCCACCTGCTTTTCGGTGACACGAAATGCGACGTGAGTGGCGATTGTAAATAGCCTTCCGCCAATAACACAAGTTGCGACGTGATCGGCGTCTAGATGCAAAGGTGCAAGTCTCAGGACGTCCCCGTCAACTTCACATTGCGTCGGAGAATCTGCGAGGCTTGTATGACAAAGCAGTGCGTCGGATCTATGAAGTCACTGTCGGACCTGCAAAATCATCGTATGATCTTATAGCTTGGTTGTTGACCGGAAATACGAAAAGATATTCCCTGATTATGACAAGTCAATTCTAGAGCTTATACCGTCCGGGAACGGCGAGTAGCGACCTTTGTCTTCCTGGTACTCTCAAGACACTGACACGCGTTAGCCGGATGTCGGTCACCATTTTGGGATGCAAGAAGCGTGATTATTATTGGGATGGCGACATACACAACATGTCCACGCAAATTGCCACATATCTAGAAGATATCTAATTGGGAAAAGTAGGTGTAGAGGGCGCGTTCTCATCCTTCAAGACAGCACGCATTGCACACGTTGCGTATGTGACTGAGGTAGAATTTCTTTTCCGCTTTGTGATAGGCACTAACTCTTAATGCATTGCGAATTAGCATGCGCAGGTCTGCTTGGAGTGGTTGAAAGAACAAGGACGCCTTCGGCAAGCTGAAGAACGTCTCCGTATTGAGCAGGCCCGCCTGCGCATCGAAGCCCGCCGGGACGCGTGCGTGATGCTTTGATGTGTAGTACGTGGCATTTTCAGGACGCTCAATTTTGCCTTCAGAATCATCAACCGCTTTGGAGAGCTCGGCTATGAACAGCAAGATCTCGAATATCTGGACGAGGACGTGTTGCGCGTCGACGCTGAGCTGACTGAAGAGGGTCCGCTTTCACCGTATCATCTCCGCCGTGGCTTCTAGCTGATTCGAATTATTCCAGGTTGGCACGAGGCTCGTGCAGCGCTTGAACCGACGATCATAAATTGGCGGACAAAACGGCTCAAGCGTGAGCGTGAGGCGCTTCTCGAGAGGAGGCAAGGCGTTGTACACGAAGTGTGTACTGCTTTCAAGAAATCGCTCCCTCCGTTGCAGTGGTCCACGTTCCCTTCCCTTTACGAGCTATACGAATTGGAGGGATTCCCGGTGCTGATCAATGATCCCTCCTCGGATGAGCTGGAGCCTCATCGTTGTGCCCATGTGCTGGAGGCTTTGCCCAATTCATAGCTGCAAGACGTAACAACATCCAGAATATACTCCTTGAGAAGCTGCCTCCGAAGCTTGTCGGGCGGACTGCTAGCGCCTGTATGGACACGACATCCGATCCACTTTCCTTGGTCACAGCCACATTCCAGCTCTTAATACCCTGGGCCAACTATTCCAAACCGATATTATACATATTGCGCGATGTCTTGGCTTATCTGTCGAATCCGCCGACTTATCTCCCTGGGAGCCACGCACGGGTCGTGCAAGAGATATTCGAATTCAGTGAAGCTGGCCATGATGCTGTGGTTTCGCTGTTGACCGTACTCGGCCTGGACGTGCGCACAACCACTCCTGGCGAGTTGGACAAAATAGACGCGCGGTTCGTGTGCATGCGCTGCCCCGCGAATATCAACGAACTCGGACGTAAATACCGGTGCGCGATGAACTGGCACCAATGTGCAAGTCGATCTGGGCATCTGTTCTTCTTCGCCTGAAGCCCTCCTTGCAGGTCCGGCATATGCTTTACAAGAGACCAGCCGATCATGCGCACGCGGCGCCAAAATGGACGCTATGACGTTCGGATTGTACATTTAAGCTTTTGCAGCTCAGCAAATATAAAATGCAGCGCAGCAATATTAAGGATGCTGCTTGATGCGAACAATACCAGACTGGTCAAAATTCAGAACAGTGCAAGAGCTGATTTTGACCTCGGACGGGATTGGAGTTGCGCACACTGTCCTAGCCACTTTGAGAAGACGGCGCACTGACCGGTCGTCGTCGCTCATGTTCAAGAGACGTAAGCGACAGCCGCTCACCCTTTCGCGTCGCCTCCAGCATGACATTCTCCTACAGACACGATGTTCCCGAACCAGCGGAAGGCGTCGACTTCTTCAATACAAAGCCTCACTTGCACCACTTCCATGATCCCGCCGTGTTTGCGATGAATCTACAAGCGGAATCATCGTAACTACTGTCTGATGATCTGGCGATGGCTGCCGCGGAGAAACCACAAGATGCACCACACGCTCACCTGACGGTTGGTTATGTCAAGAGCATTTCAAGACACTCCGATGACTTTCTGAACCTTTGGTCCTGCAAACGCCATCTCCGCTTCGATTTTCTTCATTCTTCCACATCCCATTTGGTTTGCAGCATAAACATCTCTGTTGCACTAAAGCTCTTTCCTTTCCTCTTGTGTAGTCGTGGCCTCAGTATCCGTTTAATTGGCAGCCTGGTTCGGATCCATCTTTTCGATCGCGAAGTGCCATCGCTAAGCTAGTTGATGAACAAACTCAGCTTTCAGAGTACATCATAAGGCAGCTGTATCAGCCCTGAATACGAGGTCATTGGCCCTAGCAGGCGAGTTACATCTCACGACATCAACTACGATGTCGCTTTGAGGCTTCCGACAGACCCGCGGTGCCGGTCGAGCTGCCATGCTCGTGCCACTCGGGCTGCGTCGCATGCACACTGAGCTATCGGCGGCAATGGGAGCGATAGTTGATCCACATATTTGACAAGCCCCGCATGCGAAATGCTGCTCTCACATTCCGATGCTCTCGCGCTTAATGCTGAAGCCAGGCCGTGCGTCGGTACGAGCGGGAGAACGGCGCGGTCCACCGCCCGCATGCTGCATTTCGGCTCTGAGCCTCGCGATTTACCACCGCGGCCGCCGCGCATGGCGCAAAGTCGTGACCGGCCGTTCTCCGCTGCTACTGTATATGCAATGTACGGCGGGTAGCACAGACAAAAAATCTACATGTTTCGAGTCCTGGGCGTGGGCGGCTCGAGCGGCACGGGCAGCGATCGCTGCACGGTCAACACGGGCGCCACATCGGCACATACGAGAGCGGCCGTCGACGGGCCGCGCCTAGAAATACAGAATACAACATCACTGCGAACTTCGCCGCCATTACCGAATTTTCGGGTGCGCAGCACGGTCGCCCGCTCGGGGCAGCGGCGCGGCTCACTGCGGGTAGTCGTCGAACACGTCAAAGCCGAGGCTCCAGTTCTTGGACGGGTTCACGACCCGCTGCGGGGGGTGCGCCGCGGCGGCCTTCTCGAGCTGCTCAAACAGGTCCTCGGGCAGCGCGTGCACTGCGGGAGGCGCTCAGCACACGCGCGCGCGACACAAACGCAAGTGCGAACGCTCACCTTGGAAGTTCTCGACCACGCGCGAGGGCGTGACGCTCTTCGGGGGGACGATCGTCTGTGCGCGCCGTCAGCACGCTCCGCCTTTCCAACGGCGCGGACCGAAGACTCACCCCGCGCTGCACGTGCCACGAGATGACCGCCTGCGCGGGCGTGATGCCGAGCTGCTTCGCGATCGCCTGCACCGCGGGCACGGCGAGCGTGTCCTTGACCTGCCTGCTGCTCCCGAGCGGCGAGTACGCCTCGAGGCGCAGGCCGTGCGCCGCGGACCACGCGAGCAGCTCCGGCTGCGGGTTCCAGAAGTTGAGCTCGACCTGGTTCACCGCGGGCTGCACCTTGAGCGGGTTCGCCGTCAGGTTCTCGATGCTGCAGACAAACAAGGGGAGGGGGGAGGGGGGAGGTTCAGCGGACGTGTGCGAGGTGGGGCGGCGGGCTCACCGCTGGATGTTGAAGCTGCGGGGGCCGGCCAGCGGTCAGTAGTCAGTGTGCGGACGCGGGTGGGCGTGTGTGTGGACGCACTTGCTGATGCCGATGTTCCGGATCTTGCCCTCCTCGACGAGCTCCTCGAGCTTTTGCCAGGTCGGGTACGGGTTCGCGGTGAGCCCCTCGTCGAGCGTGCTCGTGCCCTTCTTGAACGCGATGGACCTGCACGAGCGAGCGCTTAGCCAAGATAGCGTAGCCTGAAGAGAACGCACCAGTGAATGAGATAGAGGTCGAGGTTAGTCCGTCTGCAGGCTGCTCAGCGTCTCGTCCAGGGCGGGCTCGATGTCCTCCGGCGCGTGGAAGGTGTTCCACAGCTGGGATTCGCGTGAGTCGCACCGCCCGCAGCAGCCGAGCGCGCACGCACCTTGGACGTGAGCCAGAGCTCCTCGCGGGGGACCCCGCTCTCCTTCAGCGCCTGGCCGACCTCCGCCTGGTTCTAATCGACACAAGCCGTCAACCTGCGTGCGTTCTGGTTCAGAGCAGCGGGCCGCGCACCCTGTAGATCCAGGCGCCGTCGATGTGCCTGTACCCGGCGTTCAGCGCCGTCTTCACGGCGGACCCGACCTCGCCCGGCGCCGCCTGCCACACACCTGCGTCGGATGAGCTCTCAATGGCCAGCGAGAAAAACGGATACCGAGCCCGTACCGAGTGCGACGGCGGGATCTGGTCGCCCGACGGGAGCGTGCAGTGCGTGGGCAGCGACGAGAGGTTGCGCGCGCCGCTGTGACACGGGCCTGCAGCGGGCACCTGCAGCTTCGTGCTCGTGCGCGCGAGGAGGCGTGCGCCGGCGAAGAGGATGGCCATGGCGAGTGCGATGCGGGCGAGGTGGCGCAGGACGGTCTTTCGTTGCGCGGGCTTGGGCAGCGGGGGCGTCGCCGCGAGCTGCTCCGGGTCGTGGGCAGATAAGGGCTTGTAGCCGGTGGGCATCGTCGTCGTCGGTGGGCGTGGCTCGGACGCGCGAAAGCTGAGCCGAGGCCAGATTGGGATCCTCGCCCAAGATTGATTGACGCAGGCGTTGCGGGATCCCGCGTCGTCCTGAGTTCCGTCTGGCTGATATGCAACCGCAACATCCAGCAACCAGCAGGCATCGTCGACTGGCCCGAGACCGTCCTAATATCTAATATCAGACAAACAGGTTGAGCGTCTGTCTGCCATTTGGCAGGATATCGATCCTGGCGCTAGGTGTTGACGTTGAATGACGAAAACGTACTTCACGGAACGCGACTATCACTGGTGCATATATGCAACCTTACGCGTTGTTTTGCACATACAAGGAGAGCTATGTACTTCCGACCCTCTGATTTGAAGCATCTCTGGTATCGATATTTCACCCTGTTAGCAAGCAATGAGGGATGCGGAGCAAGAGAAAGGCTCTGGCGACTACTATACACGATCACATTATGATCCCCATCGCCATCAGAACCTTATCGGACCGTTTGTTTGGAGCTGAGCTGTTCCTGTTGCACTATATATACTGCGACAGGGACAGCTCTACCGATAAACGCCCAATTGCAATCGGTCGCGGTGGTCTGGTCGATTCCAGTGGCAAGTCTGCTTTCCGCTCAAGCTGAAACTACGGCGATCGCAAACATCATCGCGAGCAACGGAAGGTGCTGAGCCCGGTATTCTTAGACTGTAATTTGCATGCGCAGATTGCTGCCAGTCATCCACAAGGTAACAGCGACGACACTCTTGAAACAGATCGGCAAAGTACGACCCTGAAAGTGGGCGGGTGCTGGTACAGCCCCATTTGCACGATGCGTTGGGCAGTGGGCAATCTTACCCAGCATGCGTCAAGAATGAGACGCATTGACAAGATGACAATACTTCTCTAGGGCCATAGCTCCAAGCTGCCGCTAATCCTGAAGATTCAGCACCGACAACAACATCACTATGGCACAGGACTGCGAACCATCGCCCTTTGTGGGTAGTCGTCGGACACCTTGAAGTGGAAGCCTCATCTCTTCGATGGACTTGCGACCCATCGCGGAGACCGCGAGGTCACCTCCTTTGCTTCACAGATCATCTGGCATCGAGCACACTGTGAACAGGCTCAGCGTGGAAGCTGTCCAACAGTTGACAATCGCTTACGTTGCTATTCGCAGCGAAAACCTAGCCCGCTGGCCATGTCCACTGCTACCGAATTTATAATCCGTGCGTCGAAGTCAGCATGATAAAGTCAGCATGTCTATAGGCTGACCTAGTGATCGCGAGATCTGCAGATCGAGATCGGAGCTTTCGCCGAGCCCCTGGTCTTATGTTTTGGGAGCATTCGACATCAGACATCAAGCCAGAAGTGCTCGTTGTACGGACGTAGCTCTGATTACTGTGCTCGATAAATCACAATGTCTGATTGTGTTTAGTATGGCTATCCCACCGAGCAAAGGTAAGTGGCATCGTATGGAGGACTATACGTGTGCTTAATGTGAGGTTGGTAACGATGACGGCAGGTTGCGCGCATTATCACCGGCCAATGAATGATCAGCTGAGTTGCCGTCAGCGCTCGGAATCCGACTTCATTTGGTGTCGAAAAGAAGCAGATACAGCTGCTTCCGATCGCGACAAGTCCGCTGCATGCCGGACATCGAGCCTTGACGGTAATAAAATCTTCAGTTTCATGTTACGAGGAACGACTTTCAGCCGTGCTATCGATACTGATGTTCCCGCTTCCTGTAGAACAAGACTGGTCAGCCACTGGGGCTCTATCGCTGTTCAACGGAAAGCTACGCGCCGTTCTCCAGTGTTATCTGCGAGAATTGCAGGTAGCTCTGACTATGCCGCGATGCCGGCAACTTCTTACCATAGAGGTGCAGAGGGCTTTCGGTTAGGCAGACCGACACGTCAGCAGATGTGCGTGAGTCACACTCTACGTCGGCGAGATGGTCACTATGGAGCGATAAAAAAGAAGGGGAAGCTAGCAGGTATAACTCTCAGCAGCCTACCGGCCAGCGTCGACTCCGGCATGAGCGTTTCTAGCACACCTACCGCGACATCTGTGGGACACCACAGTCTCGCAGGACAGCTTCTCCTGCTCTTTGCATCATGGCTCATCGTTCAATTCTTCTGGCGTAAACGGATGTTCAAGTCATTGTACAACATACCAGGGCCTCCATCCGACTCATTTTGGACAGGTAATTCCCTCACTTGAAACACCTCTCCGCGCCGTAATCGATGTTTACTATGACACATAGGAAACACAAAGCAGTTCTTCACTCGCCACAGTGCATCCTTCCAATCTCATGTAGCTCTCGACTATGGCCCTATTGTATATATCGGATCCGAAGGCGTTGCATAATATAATGGTAGAGGAGCTCATCTACCAACAGTCGTCTTTGTTTATTAAGTAAGCGCTGGCCTGCATTTTTTACTTGTCGCGGCTTCGAATACGCAATCGCGTGTAGGCTTAACTACCTGCTGTTCGGACGGGGACTACTTGCTACACTCGGTTAGTTCTTTCCAACGTTCCATTGACGAGTGATAACTAAACAAGATGATTTATTGCAGGCGAGCAGCACCGAAAGCAACGCAAGCTGTTAAATCCAGTGTTTTCCGTCGATTATATGCGAGGATCGACACCAATATTCTACAACATCATTCACAAGGTAAACGGCCCAGCACGTTTGCAGGATTTTTGTGCTTACCAAAAATCTCGCACAGATGCGTGCGGGCATGGCTGCGGAAGTATCCAAAGGCGCACAGGAGATAGACGCACTTCACTGGTTCGGTCGCGCGGCTCTCGAGCTGATCGGCCAAGGTGGCCTGGGATGCTCGTTCGACCCGCTCACGGAGCAGGTCCCAAACGCGTGCGGCGACGCATTCAAGGCCATAACGTACGTGGCGTGTTGTGTTTCCGCCACATGCAGGTGGCCATAATAGGTGCGCTCAAAACACCACCTTCGCGAGCTACCGCCATGGCAAGACACTGGTAGGTATGACATGCACCCTGACTTACACAACATTTGGGGTCGGACTGCTGGGATATTGTGCGCGCGAACCCTGGTGAAGAGACAAATCTGCAATATCAGCGCAGTTATGGATTCCGATTTGAATCGGACATCTAACAAAATGACATATGATGATATGGTCTGAATCACCGCGGCAGGCCACAACTCCACCTGTAGTGACAACGTGCGTCCCACTATTGCGCTGTCAGCTGTAGCTCTAACTTTATGCCTCCTGCAGTAGGAGAAGGGCGCTGATCGAGCGCCCGCGAGCAACCACGATGACATTATGTTTGTTTGCTGAGTTGCGCGTCGTCTTTCCAAATTGTCTCTGGCGGGAGTTATTGCTGCAGGTCGATGAGCTCTTTGCAGTGCTCTGCCACGCTTTCCACAGACGGTCCGAGCTACTTTCGGTTTAGCTGAAGCAAAGCTGCATAATGTACTCGCCGAGGTGCAGGCACAGCCCATATATATTCATGCTTGATGATGTAGATGCGCGCTCCGCAGCGCAGAGAAGATGGGCCAGGAGGGAAAGCAGAGAAGCGGGGAACTGGGCAGCTCATCGCGACTGCGGACGGAAGCACCTACGGCTAGGAGGAAGACAAGCAGGAGCGCGCGGTCATGTCGCAACCACTGACAGGCCAAACGTCGCAACCGAACCTACGGTTTCTGATTTCCGTCGGCTCGGACGCTGTGATAAAGATCGAGCCCTGTGTCGAAATGAATGTGTTAAACTGCAATGAAGGCTAACACAAAGATGCTACAAGAAATTCTAGCGCAGAGGCGCGTTTCTCCAAATTGCACATTTTCCTTTCCAATACACTGCATACAGTACCGAAGGCGAGCGCCAATGATCACCATTCTCACCTCCCTCACGCTATCCGCCTGCGAGCTTACCTCTCATGGCCTAGTTGTCTCGTTCTAATCGCCCCCATCTGCACTGGGCCCGCTCCTTCTCGACATTGTACTATCAGATAAGGGGAGTTGCAAAACCTCGATTTTTTACAACACTGTCCTAGCTCTTTCAATGTCCATCCAAAAAATCAGAGAAGAAAATCAGAGAAGAATTATTACCAGAGGAATGTCAATACCATGACATCTCTTGCCATTGTTAAGGAGATCTAGCGAGCACTTTTGTTGCAACTCTCGGCATGGAGAAGTGTGACAATTCCAGCCGCCGCACGAGGGAATTCGAGCCCCGCTCAAAGCCTGTCACCCTCACCTGCACGGGCAGTGCGTGGGGGGCAGACTTTGAATATGCTGACGTGATCCGATGCGACACTTTTGCAACTCTGGTGATATGTGACCGATTTGTGCCGACATAATCTGTAGAGCTCGCACTTGTCATGCAAAAATTAAAAGCTTGAAAGACCTGGTAGAGAACAGCTCATTCTACCATTCCATAATATTAATATTTTAATGTTGTAGGCCCAGTGATTACTGAGAAAAAGCAAAACTACAAAATTTTGTGCAACACTGGTGATCTGATAGTATTGCACGCCTGTGCGGATGCATCGAGCGCCGCGGCCATTGAGCGGCGTTCGCGTGTGACTAGCGTACGGCCGAAAAGATTGCGGTATGGCACGCTCGCACAACAAGACGCTAGTGTTGCCGAAGTTCAGTTCGGTTCAGGTTCAGGGGGGTCTAGGGCTGAACCTAGAACCGAACCAACTGCAGGGAGCCTGAACCTGAACCTGGACCTGGACTGAACCTGCTGAACCGGTTCATCAGGTTCGGTTCATGGTTCGAACTAGGTTCGAACCGCTAGGTTACTTGCTTTTATAGAGTGCAAAAAATAATAATTTGGACACCAACTTTGTGTACCTTTCTATGTATACCAATTGTCTACCTCATTCCCGGCACTATTAACCCACTAAAGTAACCACACCTCAAGTTCTGCAGTGCCTCCATTTGGTGTCTATTGGGCTGCTGCATTCCAATGTGGCTCTTAGTCTTGATTAGAGTGGTAAACATAACTTTTTGATGCATAACAATCACCCAAGGCAGCCAATTTGAGCAGTTCAGTAATCAGAGTTCATGAGTGTGAGTTAGCCTGAGGCAAAGCTCAATAACAAAACATTCTTAGACAACTCTGTATATAACCTAGGATCATGGATATGAAGTGAAATATTATCTTCTACATTTCTTACTTCATCTGACAGCAACAAATGCAGCCCAATGCCACAGAAAGCATGGTAATCCCAACATGGGGTTGAGCCCTTGCCATATTGGGAGACTACAGGATATGAGTGTTGATGCTTGCTATGGTGAAGCCAGCTGTACATAACTTACTGCAACAACACTATAGCAAAGATGGCAAGAACATAATCATAATATATGCTTATCCACCAGTGACTACACATAATATGTTAATGCTAAGTGGTTCAAGGTTCAGTCCAGTTCGAACCTGGTTCAAGGGTACCCATGGCCCCCCTGAACCAAGAACCGAACCTTGATGACCTACCCTGAACCGGACCTGGACTGAACCTGAACCTAGGTTCGGTTCAGGCGGTTCAGGTTCTGAACCTTGGTTCTGAACTGAACTTCGGCAACACTACAAGACGCCACTAGTACTGATGTGTGCGTGTGCGATCGAGACGAGGTAGAACCCCTCGACTGTGAATGAGCCTTGCGTGCCACGAGCTACTAGTAAGTGTTGGCGTTGAAGACAGACCTTAAACTTGATAGCTCCTACACAGATATGCTAGAAGATCGAAGCGTGCGGCGTGCCGTCCGTGATATCTTCAACAAAGTGCGCGCTACGTCGGCGTCCATCGTGTCCTTCGTGCGTGTCAATGCAATTACAGCTCACACGAGGGTGTTCCCAGAAGCCTCTTTAACGAGACAGATAGCGCTGAGGAACTCGTTGTCGTCACCATTGTTTCAGCGACAAACCGTTCAGTAAGTTCATCGATCGCGCATGACTCGTGCATTGCTGAATATGTATTAGTATTTAGGCCTGCGCACATGTGCGCCTTCGATGGCTCAATCACGCCCTGAATTTCGAGCCCGGGTTAGACGGATAGAAGGAGAATCCTCCGCATTCTCACGCCCAGGTCTGATATTGAAACTTGACATCGACATGCCGCCCGCAAGTGTCCCGCTTCTGCCCAGATTGATGTTCGGAGCCTGAGCGCTCTAGGTGCCACACGACGCGTCATTCCCCACTACTTGGGTGCTAAAAGAAATCACGTTAGAGGTCATCGCTAAGTACGGGAAACGGAGGAATCGCAACTATATCACGGAAGAATGTCGCTTTCCGAGAGGCAGTAACATGTTTTGTGCTCGCTCATGATGCGCGGCGCGCGCATATATGCTACCTGCACATCCCCGCCAGGCAGGTGTTATCGGATATTGTATAACAACACCAGACCACTTATATGACAAGCGGAAGGTGATCCCTGTGTCTTGGATTGCTCGCGGTTACCCAAAACGCTCGGTGAGCTGTATTCGTGACTAATCCCACGTCGAGTCCGCAGTATGACATAAAATCCTTCGCTAACGTCTTGGAGCCCGATCGCGGACCCGTCAAATTTGAGCTTGTTGATAATTCCTATCCAGTCTTCCCCGAAGTGGCGACATAGGAACAGCATGAGCAGACATATCGAGCACCGCAGAGTCGTGACACTACAGTAAATCAAGCCGGAGCGATATCTCAGCGGTTGTTGCCCAATGACTGCGTAAGTTATCAACATTTTACTCATACACAATTTCATCTCCGTATCTATAAACTCTGCGAACTGAACAGTTTTCCTAGCGTATGCCGTACAGCAAAGAGCATACAGAGAGCAAGAAAAGGACATGACTAACTCTACAGCCAAAGCTCCGCGGGAACGATGCAAGAGACCCGGTTTCATGCTTTTCATTCTGTTAATATACCCACTCTCAGTGGTAATCCAGGGTTAGATCTGTCGGGCTCCACTGTGGGATAGGAGATGATAGCAAAGTTCCACACAATCTTCTCCTCAGTTAGCGAGAACGTAAAGTGAGATAGCAAGACAGCCAGTGTCACTTCTGAGGAGATCAAGTTGAGTTCCGTTAGTAACAGCGATCAAGAAAATCATCCTGGGTCTCACTGATTCCCATTTCCGCGAATTTATATCCTCTATAAGTATCACGTCAGTAATGAGATTCTCCACTGAGAGCCCTGCACCGATACATACAAACAGGCCTTTGGTCCCCCAAGGAACGTTAACCTATCATCATAGTGTGGAATCAGCATTCAGAAAGTGCACATCCTCGGAATACATGCACTCACATATTAGCGTATACGCCGGGGATCCGCGCCTCTGAGATGGCATTCGGTAGGGGAGATAGCCAGCGCTGGGGATTCCAGACCAACGCGTCCTCTCCCCACAGCTCCTCTGAGGTGTTGATGCTTCCAATTCCTAGTCCGATCTCTGTTCCTTTCTTCAAATGGAGCTCAGTGATCATCGTTCCATCGACACCGCACACGGGCTTGTGCAGTGGCAGGATTACGTCTTGCTCAGGCCTGGTCAACATGTGCATGGGGTCAGATGAGGCATTGGCATATGCTGTGCAGACATACACGCGATACATCAGTGTGATTGGCGGGTACCTGCAGCATACTCAGCTGTGGTAACACCAGCAGTCATAGTCGATGACTTGCCGTCGTAGTGTCTCTCGAACGACAGCGTCTAGATAGGGCAGTTGGTTGAGTTGGTCATACGGTATGCCCTCAGCGGCCCTTGCTGTCAGCAGCTCATCCCGGAGCTTGCTTTGGATGTCTGGGTGAATGGAAAGCAGTTCCAGGATGTGCGAGAGGGTGTTTGACGACGTGTCTGTTGCACCAAATACTAACGTACTTGTAACAGCTGGATTTAGTACGCCCTTGCTTGAGAGAAGTAAAAGTTACTGACGATATCTGAGAAATCACTTCGTCCTCCGGTAACTTTTCTTGGCCAGATGCGTTCTGGTTTGCCCTAACTAATAAAAGATTCTATCGCTGCCATTGAGAGGATCATGTAGGAAGGCATACTCAGGATGCTCATAATATCCTTTCCTTCGCCCACCTGGTGCATAACAGTCTCATCTCCTGCGTTCAATGCCGCGACCCTTGCACTGTATACTTCATTCGCTTTGTCAAACATCACGTCAACGCTGTGCTTGACAGTGCGTATATCGTGGTATGGGATAGCGTCCACAATGCGCCGTCGTAGCCATGCAGGTCCAATCCTGGAGAGGAATGGCAAGATAGGTGATATCATCATGAGTCCCTGTATGGCAGGTCTAGTGATTCTGCATTTAGTCTTGTGTACTAAGTAATACATAGATTATACGACTTACGTTAATGCCTTCATAGCTTCACCGTAGGGATCTTGCTCGTCCGATTCGAAAGAGTCGAAAGAATGCCCAAGACCACCTTGTCCGGTGGTCTCTAATGCGGATCTCGACATCCAGTGCAGAATGTCGAGATCTTGCGGACCGTCACGAACACGTTGAGAGATGGCGCCACGAAGCTACGATTTAACGATGAATGAAAGTAAGCGTTGGCGTTGATTCGCGCATACCATACACAAAGTAACAGACCTTGTGAACAACGCTATAAAATGTTGGCAGCAAGTATCGCATATGATTCACCGAGAAAACTGGATTGAGCATCTTCCTTTGCCTCTTATGTTGCATTCCTACGAGAATCAGTCGTTAATCATAGTCATTGGAGTGAGTTCATGCGAATACCTGCAGTGCTGACCAACCCCGGACCAAAAACTAGCATATTTGTCCTGGAAACGTTAAGTAATTCATCTACATCAGCACAATAACCGCGCAATTACTCCATGAAACCGTCAGGTTCTTTGTACGCTTCCACTTCTTTCATCAATATGTTATGTAGTGCCTTCGGATCGGATAGGTAAAGCATAGGACGCTGCAGCTAGCGTGAATAAAGTCGCGGTCTGTACTTGCTCAAGCGACTTACGCTGAACAGGCCATGGAACCTGACAACCAGTCCGTACCTTTGTAAAAGTTTGCTGTGAAAGCTTCCCCCGTCTTTGCTGAGAAATTGTGAGAGATTCCCTAGCCAGAAGGAGTCCGAGCGAGGCCCAGGAATGTTCCATAAACTATGTGCGTTGCCATTTTGTCGAAAGACTGTCGAGATAATCCAGATTGAAAGAAGAGAGATGCAAAGTGGAAGACACCATGAGAGTGCGCTCATCGCCACTATTGAATAACAGCACACGCTTTCTGGTGGTATATCCTGTCAGTGTTCGATGGGTAAGTCTGCGTGGGTTCTCTGGGGCGAGTTCTCTTTTTATTTGGCCCGTGTGACGTACGCGAGATTACATCGAGACCGAGACCAACACGGACGCATATGCCGCAGTCAAATTTCTTCTCCCTGACTTGGCTCTTCTGCGATCCATCAAAACCCTTACTGTATGACAAAACAATGTTAGCACGTAAGTTGAAGGTTCAGGGTGTCGAAGTAAGTTCCAATTTCTTTCACGAGGGACGCTCATCATTTCAATTGAGAAGTCGACGTAGCGGCAGCCCGCAAGCCAACCTATCTGGCGATCCCGCGGTTGCTCTTGACCAATGGACTTCCTTCATAACTTGGTGCTTAACCATAATTTGTCGTGATCCTGGTGGAAACCTATTATTCTCATGTTAGTCACAGCAGCCACATACCTGATAGCTTCTGCATGACATGATGGGTGTGACTCCCAGTGAAAGGACATCCTATCAGAACCTATCAAAATATACCGGATATGATTTGATACAAAACCGGACGGTTGGATGGCTTTAGATGTTTTAGGCGCCCAGCGACAGTAGATGCCCAATCTGGGCTCGTCGTCGCACTGGCAAAGGCGCTGCACAAGTGGGACCGGCGTTAGCCGGAAACAGACGCGGGGGGGGGGGGTGGACGAGCCGCCGGGCGGGATTCGCACGCGCAGGCGCGCACTGCACGCGGACCGCAGGCAAACAAGGGTTGCAGGCGGTAGATACAGGCAGGGGTATCACAGCACTCGGAAAAAGAAATCACAACGAGAAAAGGGAGTGGAGGGACGGCGGTGTCGCTAACGGCGATAACGGCGGGCAGGTAAGATGCGCGGTGCAAATTTTGCTTGCTCGCCCGGGCGTTGGGGGCGGCCTCTCCCGACTGTGTGAGGGATTGGCGGGCCCCGCCACTATTAGCTAGTTGGATATGTAGAATGTATATCTCAAGATATTTTCCAGCATACTGAGAGCTACCGAAAAATACCCGAATATACTCATGGCTAGTGGCCCTTGCTCGTCAATCAATTAGAGCGTATCAATACATATCGAAGTCTATTTTTTAAGCTGCTGCAATCTATCTGAAGCTATTAGAACATACCCTGCACCTTTGATGCAGGCTTTTCTTCATATCAGAATTGTCACAAGCTGATTTCTTTCGCCTAGCCACCAACTAGTGACCAGAGCCTAAACCCTTATCTTATCTAAGTGCACGCCTAAGCAGTCACGTGCAAAGACCCCGATCACCCTATCACGTGTTAACAGACCCCCGGACACTCTGTGCCATGTACCTATACCCATTATAGGGTTTACCTTAGTTAACGGACTATCAGCTTACGTAATAACTGTACAGTTGCCAAACAGTGTACAAACAGTAGAATAGCATATATACTGGCTGGTGAGCAGGGTAGCACCCCAGACTCGTCTTGGCCTTATACGCCTTGAGTAGCCTCAGATCAGGAATACGCTTTCACGCGAGTCATATTCCCCTGAGCAGTTGCTTGAAGTGTTGCTTGTGTCATAAGATGAGTCTCCCCCCTGCTTAGTGGGCTTACCCTAAGCAACCCCGGCGCACTAGGGGCAAAGTGCACCTTTCTTTCGTCCTTGTTGAACTTCGGTTCTCCAGACACATGATTGGTTTCATACCCACCACATCCCAGGGTTAAGGGATTAGAGTTCTGGGGAAATCTTGTGAACAGCGTGTAGGGGACCCCTCACACCGTTGCTTCTAAGCTACTGGACCAACACCGTGCAACGCGGTTGTAAAGGTCTTGGGTTACAACCCCACCACAGTAACTGTGCACCCGACGCGTAATAATCAAAGGCATTTAGGGGCCCTGTGGCAGTGTACAGAAGCACTGGTCGTCTATTTACAGGCCTACTGCCCCGATGATACGCGCATTACCATGCCCCCGTTACTATACAATCCAGCGTGTAACCCACGGCTGAAGAGGCAGGAAATCGCCTAAATATTGTACCAGCACTTGCCGCATTATGGTAGCATTTTACACGCCCCATCACATAGGCGGATAGTTCCCGTGCCCCCGGTATCCCGAATTAGCTTCGGGGCTGGACGAGGTTTCGGAGGCTGCGTTTTCTGGCCGGCTTTGGGAAGAAAACCCCTTAGTGTTTCTTGGCACATCTCCGAAAAGAGGTGGACGCAGTTTATAGTGGACAGAGACTTTCTAGTTACCACCCTGATAGCTCTTCGGAGGCGCCACAGTGGGCAGGTAGTGGTCTCAGTCGCAACTATAGTTTCCAAATACCCAAACCTTCATTACATACACGCGCAGAATCATGGCGCACAACCTCAACTACATCCGCGGCCCCCGACAGGCGCAAGCACCCGCCCAATATCCCGCCTTCCTCACCAATGCTCCTCCCCCTTCCGACAATTTTAACCCCTTCGACGCTTTCGTCGGAGGAATGGAAGGGCTCTCGGTGGCAGACAGCATCCACGCCCCGAGAACAGTTGAGGAAGCCCCGGTCGAGGAAGCTACGGTAGCCGGCTTGTCATACCTCGCATCAGTCCGCACCTTCACACCCAACCAAGTCCCCGAACCCACCATCATCGAGGAAGCCTTCCATTTAGCCCAGAATCGTAGCAACACGATTCGAGGCGGGAGTCAGCTGGGTCACATTGACTCACCACTGGCTCTACAATGGGCATTCCCACCTAACCCGGCAGCGGCAGACTCCAGTAACCGGTGTCACTCGGTCAGAAATGCAATGGTGGCGGCTGGTACATGGTCACAGGAAATGGGAGCACGGTTCTTATGAGAGGCACAATGGTTGCAGGCTGACGCCATCCAGGCCGGAGACGCAGCATCACTCAACAGCCCGGCACCACCTCCCGTCAGAACCCTCGTCTCGGTCGCAGATAGCAGGTTCCGTCCAGTGGAAAACTGGGTTCGATCGGTGCACATGCACTCTCCCCAGCGGACCCCGCACGGATCACGCCCGCTCCCCACTCCCCCGACTCGCAGTAACTCCCAGCAGACGAACCCATTCCTGCCTGGATACACCCCCCCGGTACTTACGGCCCCGGCTCCAGCACGACCGGACTCCTTCGCTCAGGCAATGGCAGGAATGCCCAACATCTTTGCCCCACGTCCCCCACAATTTGCAATGGCCCCAGCCCCTCCACCGCCACAGGCAGCGCCCATGAACACCTGGGGAGCCGCGCCTCTCCAGGGAATGTATGTGTCTATGTGGAGGCCCAAGAAACTGGCATCTTCGCAATGGGACATGTACTCACTGCTGCCCGAGCCAAGGCCAGACCCCCGGTACAAGTCAAAAGTCAGGGAACCGGAAGCCTTCACCGGCGTCAGATTCACGGACTGGTATATGTGGCTCCGGTTGTACATCGACGACAATGCCCCCATCCTCTTCACCGACTCTAAGAAGGTTGGGGCAGCTGTCTCACTGATCCGCGGACCCAAAGTTGACTCATGGGTAACCGCGTTCATGAGGGAACACTACCTCAGTGGACAATGGAGGATCAGCTGGGATCGGTTCGTCTGGGAGCTGCACCAAAAGTTCGACGACCCGGACCTGGAGAAAAAGGCGGCAGTAGCGGCAGAGCGACTCACCATGATGCTCAGAAAAGGCGAGGAGTACTTCCAGGAGCTCAAACGACTCCTGGGAGAAGCCAAATATGACAGGGAAAACCAGGTGGTCCACAGTTGGATTATTCCGGCAGTACCTAAGGACATATACTCCTCGGTTCACCAGGCATTCGTCGCCGCCACCATCAACGACAAATCGCAGCGAGGGTACAATGTTCAGATTCCAGAAGACTACGAGTCCTGGAAACAGGCCATTCTCCGTACTGACAACGCGATGCATCGACTCCGGGATGAGGAGAAACTGCGGAGCACGACCAAGGGTACCACGGATAAGGGCAAGGAGCGTGCTAAGCCCGAGCGTGCCCCCCAAGCGGAACTGACAGCGGAAGAAAGGGCGAACTTGCTCAAGAGGAAGTGCCACTCTTGCAGCAAGACTCAAGCGGAGGCACCAGGAAAAGGGTGCACCAAGACCTCGTGGCACCAACCAAACTGGCGCTCCAAGACCAACACTACACCCACCGCCAGTGGATCCGGAACACAGCGAACCCGGCAGGCTATCGCAGGGAATGAAGCTCCCACAGTCCTGAGTGAAATCCCCCAGGAGGACTTTGTCTGAATGGTGGCAGCTTGGGCCAAAGAGAACCCTGATGCCGCAAAGGAAGCCGGGTTCACCCCCACTCAGGTAAGTCCCTCCCCCTCAAATCGCTTTTCAGTTCTGGAGATCAAAGAAATAGTAAATCCCGAAAAAAGTGACTCAGCTGCCATGGAGAACGACAAACCGGTGGATGGACTATATGGGCTAGGAACCGGGGCCCCGATATTAGAACCAGTATCTGTACCTCCCGCATCTGTAGAATCGGACATAGATGATGACGACGGAGCTTCAACATGCTCCGACGACTCGTTTGTAACAGCCTTGGAGGCGCCTCCCTCTGGAGCGTGGCGGGAGGCTAATACCGTGCTTAATTCCTCCAATGTTAATATAACATATGTTCCGATGGATGTGGACCTGGTAGTGACATCAGATGTGGAAATGGCAGACACATCTGATGCCACTAAGAAAAAATCAGAAAAGAAAATGCGCAAGAAAAGGGCCGTCACACTCAACATTTACCTAGACCACCCGTGGGCAATCCCACCTGAGCGTAAAAGCGAAGGTGCCGCTGGGTATGACCTCTATTCTGCAGAAGAGGTCATCGTTCCTAATGGGAAACGTATCACCATGGACACTGGCATCAAAATCAGGATGCCAGCTGGTGTGTATGGTAGAATTGCTCCACGATCTGGACTTGCCCTCAAGGGAGTCGACGTGGAAGGTGGTGTAGTAGATGAAGACTACACCGGACGGATAAAAGTCATACTGAATAATCAGACTGGAGCAGATTATCAGGTCGAGTACGGGGACAGAATTGCCCAGTTCATACTCGAATGCAACATGACACCCAACACCAAGATCGTCAAGTCGATCCGTGAAACCACGCGAGGAACACAGGGTTTCGGTTCAACTGGTGAGAAACTCAGGGGAAGTGTAGTGGTCATCCAGATGGGAAAATGGGGGAAGCAGATCGAAGTACCAATCACTCTCCACCGCCCCGATGGACGAGCCCTCTTCACAAAGGCTCTCATCGATTCCGGTTCTACTGGATCGGTGATCAGTAAGTCCTACGTGGAGGAACACCGACTCAAGCAGATCCCATTGGACCGTCCTATCAAGCTGTTCAACGTGGACGAATCCACCAACAGCATGGGGCTCATGACGCACTACGTCAAGCTCCAAATGCAGATCGACACGCACTTGGAAACCCACAAGTTCCACGTCACGGAACTCAGCTCCGCAGACATTTTCTTGGGCTTCGACTGGCTCGAAGACCACAACCCTTCCATCGACTGGAAGAAGCGACGGATCACGTTCTCTTGTGACTGTGAGCACGAGCAGATCGAGGACGGTGATCATATCTATTACATTTTTGCTGACACATGGATCTGAAACAGGGAAGAGTGTAGAGCAGACATCGCCGAATGAGTCCGTGCCATGAAGGCAACAGAAATTGCCATCGCAACCGGCAAGACCACAGAAGCCAAGACGTTCGAGGAAGTTGTACCCGGGTACTTACACGAATTCAAAGACGTGTTTGAGGAAAAGGAATTTGACACACTCCCAGAACGGTGACCGTGGGACCATGCCATCGAACTCTTACCCAATTCAGAGCCATACACAGGTAAGATCTATGCCCTTTCACCTAGAGAACAAGAAGCCTTGGACGATTTCCTAGAAGAACAACTGCGCACGGGCCGCATCTGCCCATTGAAGTCCCCATGGGGAGCACCGTTCTTCTTTGTCAAAAAGAAGGATGGAAAGCTGTGACCCATACAAGACTATCGAAAGTTGAACCAGATGACCAAGAAGAACAAGTACCCGCTTCCGCTCATCACGGAGCTGCTTAACAAGTTAAAGCGCGCTAAGTACTTCTCCAAATTGGACATTCGTTGGGGATACACCAACATCCAAATCAAGGAAGGCGACAAGGAAAAAGCCACCTTCATCACTAATAGAGGGCTCTACGAGCCATTAGTGATGTTCTTCGGAATGTGCAATGCACCAGGCACGTTCCAGACCTTGATGAATGACATATTTAGAGACCTAGTCCTCACGGGGAAGGTCATTGTATATCTAGACGATATCCTTATTTTCACGGAGAACCAGAAAGAACATAGAGAGATCCTGCACAAGGTTCTTCTGGTTCTCCGTCAAAATAAACTAACTTGCAAGCCAGAGAAATGCGAGTTCGAGAAGTCCGAAGTAGAGTACTTGGGACACATAATCTCTCACGGGGAAATCCGTATGGATCCCGCGAAGGTAGCTGCAGTAGCCGAATGGCCAGCACCTCGGAACAAGAAAGAAGTGCAATCCTTCATCAGATTTGCAAACTTCTACCGGAGATTTATACCCAAGTTCTCAACGGTAGCATGCCCCCTTATCAATTTAACCAAAGATGGAGAATGGCAATGGGGCATGACAGAACAGGACTGCTTCGACAAGTTAAAAAATATCTTTGTCACAGCACCTGTACTAGGGATACCGAACGATGACGACCCCTTCCGCATTGAGGCAGACTCTTCAGACTTCGCAACTGGAGCCTGCCTCATGCAGAACCAGGACGGCATCTGGAAGCCCATAGCGTATCATTCGAAAACGCTACTACCGGCAGAACGGAACTACGAAATCTACGATCACGAACTCTTAGCTATCATGCGTGCACTAGACGAATGGCGACATTTTGTAATGGGTGCAAAACACCCTGTAGAAGTACTAACGGACCATAAGAACCTAGAATACTTTAAGACCCCGCAGAAAATTAATCCGCGACAAGCCCGGTGGATGATGGAACTTGCCGAGTATGATCTACAACTCGTGCACATCCCCGGGAAGACCAATGGAAGTGCGGACGGACTATCCTGAAGAGGCGATCACAACAACAACAAGAATCACCTCGAGGGACAGATCGTCCTGAAGGAACACCTCTTCGCCAAAGACAGCGCAGAAAAGCTGCGATCCTCATTCTATACCCTACCTCACGGAATCACCCATGAGGAGGTAAAGGAGGGGGTCAAAGCGGAAGCCGCTCTCTACGACAAGGAAGTAGTAGAAGGAACAGTGTACACGGCCAAGGACGGCCTACGCTACAGGAGGGGGAAGCTGATCATTCCGAGAGACGAGGAATTAATCGGAAAAATCATTTCTTCATTCCACGACACGGTCTTGGCAGGACACCCCGGCACAGAAAACACATATACCGCCATTCACCGCTCGTATTGGTGGCCAAAGATGCGAAACGACATCCGCCAATATGTCAAGGCATGTATCAAGTGCCAACGTGCCAAGCCAGACCGATTGAAAAGAGCTGCACCACTAAACCCGAATCCAACACCCACACACAATTGGGAGAACATTTCCATCGACATGATCATGGGACTCCCAGTATCCAAGGGTTGGGACACTATTATTGTAGTTGTAGACATGAAATCAAAGGACTATATCGCGGTCCCAACCACAACCAGGCTTACCACCGAAGGTTGGGCCAACATATCCATAGATAAAGTATACGCACAACACGGACTACCAAAGAAAGTATTTAGCGACAGAGGACCACAGTTTGTATCGGACTTTATCAAGGACGTATATCGTAGATTAGGCATTGAAGGAAACCCTAGTACCGCGTTCCACCCGCTGTTACGGTTATTTTGATTTTTCGAATATTGACAGAACTCACCACCGGGCGAATACGATACAGGGACTTGTTGCGCAACCAGCCCCCTGGCTACTCGTGATCTTACTGGGCGCATCCCCAGTTGTACTAGTCTGTAGGGCTCGTTTCATCTTTGGCAGATTCAACCCTACCACCGTTTCATGTTCATCGTTTATTAGCTGACAGATGGCGTTCAACCGCCATCATTCCTATCTATCGTCTCAGATATATCACTCCATACTTATCAAACGTTTGGGACTATAGCGTAGATAGTATCGGTGGCATCTGGGACAGACTTGACCCCTGAAACCTAGCGTAGTATAAAAACTCATGTACTTACCGTCGAGGCTCTTCAGCTCGACCTTGTTGTATAAACAAGAAGTCTTATACTCGTTCTCAAACGTAGGAAACTACGCTCAGTATTTCTCACTCGAGCAATCGAACGACTAAGTCCTCGAAGTGCACACTGACTTCTCGGACTTAGGCGAGTCTTATATTCAATTCGACTCGCACTTGAACAGATTATATCCTCTAACGCGTATTGGATATTAACCGATCCCCTAAGGACTTCACTTAGGACCCGAAGGCATCTAACGAGTATTTGCCTTGCATACGGCGACGTGCCTACGTGCAGAAGAACGATCTATATTCGCGACTCGAATATACGAACGGGTATCCGACCCGTAACACCCGCAAACAGACGGGCAAACGAAACGTATGAACCAGGAACTAGAAGTGTACCTACGATTATTTATCAACGACACACATACCAACTGGCCGGACTTACTTCCGCTAGCTAGCTTCGCCTACAAATGTCATGTACATAGTAGCACGGGCTACAGCCCCTTTTACCTTACTCACGGATACCACCCATTTACAGGAGTGGAGGCACCAGAGCTGGAAGAGGGGGTGGGAACCGCCAAGGATTGGGTGGAACACATGCACGAGGTCAGCCAAACCGCTTCGAAGAATCTCGAAAAAGCCAAACTTTGTATGAAAGAGTACTATGACCGGAAACGAACCGACCCCCATACGTACAGCGAAGGGGACATGGTTTGGGTCGATGGGCGAAACATTAATATGGGAAACCCTACGAAGAAACTCGATTCAAAGCGGTACGGCCCGTACAAGGTTACCAAGAAAGTCGGACATGGAGCATACGAACTGGACCTACCCGCAGACATGCGCGGCATATACCCTGTATTTAACGAGGTCCTACTACTCCCGTACCATGCCCCGGCTTTCCCCAACCAGAACCACAACGAATGGACAGAAAGCAATGACGCTCACAGGCCTCTCAGGATCCTCGCATCCAGAGAAGACCGAGGGCGAGTCGAGCTAGAAGTCAAGTGGTCAGATGGGAATACAACATGGGAAAGAAAATGAGGATTGACTCCATGGCAGAAACTAGTAACCAAATACTTCGAGGAAAGATCAACCACTCCGGGACATCAGTGGAAAAACAGACACACTGAATGGGACCCCGGGTGGGAAGACCTCGACAGAAAGTTCCTAGACATGAAGCTCAGGCAGACACCCAATGAGTTCATCATTCATGACGACATCGACAGCTCGCTGCTAGAAGAATCAAAAATACCCTTCTACATATACCCAAAGCAGCTTGATGCCCGAAACTTATGGTTCTGCAATCCAACAACGCGTATAATCAAGTACGGCATACAAGTAGGACAATGTGTAGAATCCACCATACCCAACAACCCGGGCTGGATCTACCCTGTACACTACGTCCTACAAATGCACAACCCGCACATCTGCCAGAAACATGATGTCGACCACCCATGTCAAACTGACCCACACATGATCAAAATGATTGCTGGGCGTGGGGACACGCAGCTAGAAGAGGGGGTACTGTCACAAGCCGATTTCTTTCGCCTAGCCACCGACTAGTGACCAGAGCCTAAACCCTTATCTTATCTAAGCGTGCGCCTAAGCAGTCACGTGCAAAGACCCCGATCACCCTATCACATGTTACCAGACCCCCAGACACTCTGTGCCGTGTACCTACACCCATTATAGGGTTTACCTTAGTTAACGGACTATCAGCTTACGTAATAACTGTACAGTTGCCAAACAGTGTACAAACAGTAGAATAGCATATATACTGGCCGGCGAGCAGGGTAGCACCCCAGACTCGTCTTGGCCTTATACGCCTTGAGTAGCCTCAGATCAGGAATACACTTTCACGTGAGTCATATTCCCCTGAGCAGTTGCTTGAAGTGTTGCTTGTGTCAAGAATATGCTCAAATCCACCTGCAGTGCCATTTGCACGTACTACCGTAGACTCAACAGAGGCTACCAGGTTCCTTGCGAAACAGCGCACGTGGCACCACTGATGTCAGTGAGAAATCTGCGATGTATTGTGCGGTTGGTGATACTGTCAAAAGCCGATAATCGGGGTGACAAGACCACCCTGGGCCCTCAGAGCTAACTGGGGTGAGGCGGGCAGAAGAACGCCAAGTTCAGAATGAAGTCTGAACATAGCGCTCTACCCCCTATATATTAGCGTAGCGTTTTGTCACAATACTTACTTGTGATGCCTCAACCCCTATCCCTATCCCTCAAAGCCTATCGTCTTCTGTTGGAGCCTAAAGATGCAGCCCCAGACTAGCGACTAAGAGAGATGTAGTAGGGACTTATGCAGAGCTGAGGTGACTAGCAGAGGCAAGGTGGGGACACGCCGCCTATCACGCAGGAGGATCCAGGTGATAACACTAATAATCAAGCTAGGGACGATGTCCGCTAGCTCAGTCGTTTATGTACATGCCAGGCACTACGGTCGTTAAGTCTACCATAAAGAGACGGGTCCGTGCGCAAGGCGTAAGTCGTAGTATCACGCCATAGTGACGCGATACAGTCACGTGCCAGTACGGGCACATGACGAGTAACGTGCGAGGCTGTAAGGCCAATCACGGGGTTTGGGGCGTAGCTAAGGGGAGTCCCTAACTACGGTATTCGGTAAAGCCCGAGGTCATGAGACCAAGGGCGGTATCTCTATCTAATCTACATACGAGATAAGATACTTCATGAGATAAGATAAGGTCATGTGCCCTGACGGACAGTGACCTATGGTGGTACGGTTAAGGCTCTACGCTGCACGTAAGGGCCTTGGTTCGAGCCCGGTAATGGGCGTATACTAATTCTATGGCCTGGCGGCCGTATACTACGTTTAAGGTCCAACGGACCGTATACTTCGTAGAAGGGGGGGTTAGGGCCACAGATAAATCTGTGACACGTTTATACATATATATCCTAGCCGCCGGTAATGGCGATTTTGCCCGTGACACGGGGGTGCGTACATCGAGCGGCCGATCCATGGTTGGAGGTGGAGGTTGGTAGTGCCAGTTGTTGCCAATGGATTTCCAGGAACATCTTCCTGATATCTGAGAAGCGGGAAGTCATTGGTATGATCACAAGACAAAGCCCAACGTTACATACAGGACGTGACGTCTTCATAATTGTTGGGCTGAGATTTATATTGTTCGACATGTTCACAGAATCTCACACCTGGGCAACACTGCTGTTGAGATGTTCTTGATGGGATCAAACATGAAGCGTACCAGACTCTACTTTGCTTTTAAAATATCGCACTTATTCAGAAATAAATTGAACGTGACGCTCTCAAGAAATTTGCTGGTACAGATGATCGGTTCCCACAGCTTCGTTGAGTCAATCTGAAAGAGGTTAGTAACATGAGCATATCAACGACGACTGGGGTGGGTGCATTCACAAGTCGATTGACGGCCCTGCCCTCAGAAAGGACCTGATCGAAACCCGACATAGGGCATAAGATCATGATTGCGTTCACTGCGCTGACTTGTCATTTTCAGATCAGTGCGTGCACCGATCGTGATCAGAATATGCCTGTGTAGCTACCAAGAGGTTAACTAGAGATCTCCTGACTGGGATTCGTATCTTACCTTGATATCCACGAGGGACTTCAGTCACTGAGATTAATTTAGCAACTGCGCTTCGTTAGCGCTGCCCAGTTCCCCATGTGCATATCAATCTGTAGATTAATCTACCAAATTGATAAAATGAACCACACTAAGAGGGATTGAACTCTCAACCTCCAAACAGCAGGGCCAGCATACAAGATGTCCATGAGCTTACCGCTATACCAAGGAGCGACACAGCAAGTAGGCTTCTTCATATGCTATATACCCAACAATGAAAAATTTTCGGTCATTCAAGAATTTATGTCAAGTAATTCATTGGCTTTAAGAAATTGGTCAGTTGAAGCACCAGCTACAGTAAAAGTATACTATAGTCATAATTATACACCCAACATAGAGCTATCAAGGTTAGGAGCTTAAAATTTGATGAAAAAGTTTTGTTAGGCCGGAGTTTGGGGGAGCAAAAAACTCTTGGTATAATTAATACAATTGTAATCTAGCAAATCCTTTTAGTGTAATGGTATAATTCATGTCTGCTCATTGCATTGCTACGGCTTGCAGTTCAATTCCGTCTCACGTAATTTTTAGAAATTAAGTCAGATCAATCTGCTCAACACAGATTAATCTTATTTCTCCGGCGCTAGCTGAGCACTTGGGCAACTGCGCAGCACTAACGAAGTGCAGTTGCTAAATTAATCTCGGTGACTGAAACTCTACTATCCACGGTCACCGCCAACATCATAACATATCCACTCGCGACCCTTCTCTATTGGAGCTATATGAAGGCTTTATAAGCACATCAGCGATTAATAGATCATCCAGTTCACGATACTCCATGACTAGACGGTGTTCTTCGACCCCAACTGTGCATAGACGGGTACACAAGGAGGGGCTTCAGTCACTGAGATCGATCTCGCAACTGCCTTTCGTTAGTGCTGCGCAGTTACCCATGTGCATATCAATCTCAATCTGTAGATTAATCGACCATAGTGATAAAATGAACTGCACCATCAGGGATTGAACTTCCAACCTCAGACAGCAGACCAGCACATGAGCCATCTGCAAGCTTACCACTACGCCAAGCAGAAATATGTTAAGGTGGGTTGGTCATAAGGAATGTACCTGATAAATAAACTTTTTCGTCTGTTCAAAAATTGATGTCAAGTAATTGATTAGCTCTAAGAAATAGGTCAGTTAAAGCACTAACTACAGTACAACTATCCTACAGTTGTAAACTCATGCTCAACACAAGGCTATTGACTTCAGGAGTTAAATAGTTAATAAGAAAAGATTTGTCAGGCCGAAGTTTTAGGAGGCTAAGTGTCCAATATATCCAATGCAATCTTAATGTTCGGTAAGATGTTGTAGTGTAGTGGTTACATTGTAGCACTGCTGCTATGGTCCCTGGTTTGAATCCAGCAGGTGTGGTTTTTATAGATTTGATCTGCTCATTGCAGATTAATCTAATTTCTTCCACGCTAGCTGAGCACTTCGGCAACTGCACAGCGCTAACGAAGCGCAGTTACTAAATTAATCTAAGTGATTGAAACTCTACACACAAGATATTCTTGATCCATGGGTTAGAACGCTTCTCTCAGATGTTGCCGGTTAACATTGACCTGACTCCATAAGCTCATACGGTATTGTCGCGATACGATCAGCCTAAAGAAGCTAAATAGTACGAATAAAGAAGAATATCTAGAGGAGGTACATGCATATATCACTCAACCTGGATCAAAGCTTTTCATTTGCTGTAATATGTGATGAAACAACCGATCTCCTCTTTATCACCTCACCAAAGCCACATTCAACAAGGTATGATCGTCTACACCGCTATTTGCAGCGAAAGCCTACCCCGTGCTTGGCGTGCTCACCACTGCCGAATTTATAATTTGTGTGTCGAGGTCAGCATGATAGAGTCAGCATGTCTACAGCGTCCCTGGTGATCGAGAGATCTGCAGATCAAGATCGGAGCTTTCACCGAGCCCCTGGTCTTATGTTTTGAGAGCATTCGACATCAAGCGAGAAGTGCTCGTGCATCAGCAAAGTGCGAGACTGTAGATCTACTCGTATCTACGTAGATATACCTAGCAGGTCCTGTAACTGCAGCCGGACCGGTATACTCATGTATAACCCCCTTATAGTAGCAGGTCCTCGCAATAGCAAGCGCCCAGGGGACGGGTTCCTGCAAGGACCTCACCTGAGGCCCATGCTATTGCAAGGACCTCACCTGAGGGCCCATGCTATTGCGAGGACCTCACCTGAGGGCCTTCGCTATTGCGAGGACCACACAATAGTGGTCGCCAGGCCTAGGAGCACCTGAGGCAAGTATTGTACTATATCATGTTCATTCAATGTAGTGCCAATGAAACTTGAATATATTCGGAGTATGTATGAGTACAACAATGTCCGTAGTAAAAGTAAGTGACAGAAGGGGTCACAAAAGATCTACCAGAGAGCATCAGTCAGTAGCCTCGAGCATCAACGTCAACATGCACCGCTCACACCACAAATCGGCACAGATAGTGGAAGGATTTGTGCGCGCTGGTGCGTTGCGTGAGCAACAGCATACACATGGGTGTGGGGATAGACACTTATGTGTATGTCAGTCAGCGCACGTCTTGATGAGGCAGTTTGCTGAGGTGGTCGCATGGCGGTGATCTCCACGTCGGCACAGGCCGAGGTTCAACATACTCAGTGGGAAAAGCAGGCAGAAAACGTACCTCGTCATGAGAACCCACAGATGTAAACGATTTGAGGTCGTCAAATGATGCCAGCACGTTCTGGAGTTACTGGTACATTAAGTACCTGTATGTTAGGGACGATATGGGTCAGTATATGCACGTCACCGGAGCGGAAATGAGCCTTCCAGTGAGAGAGGAACAACTTACTGGTAAGTACCAGCTGCACTCCATCCACCACTCTGGCTCCCTCGCTGCTGATCTCTTCGCCGCGAAGACTCGATCGGCTGCGGTTGAGCTCGGCATCGCCTCACTAAGACTCAGAGGACAGTGTCACACAGAAAATGCAAGGAGAGAGATGGATTGCGCACTTCGCGCAGCTGCTGTTATATGTTACAAACAACACAGTTTCGAGAGCCGACCGAAATACGACAGAAGAAAAAGTAGTGATACGCGATCGAGAGAAGCAAGTGATCATGTAACTCGATAAGGAAAAATGACTACCATAACAGTCCTTCCATGTGAAGTAGTGGAGAAAAACGGATGGGAGCCGTGTCGTCGGCACAGACATGTCCAACATACTGTCAGGATTGGCGTACAAAACGCGCGATGGCTCGGATTCCGTCAACGATGTCAAGACCGCATCCTATTTTAATTACGTGCACATCTCGCCGCCCTCCAGTGTGGGAACGTCGGTCTGAAACGTCGCAGATCCTACTTCGCGTTCACGTACCGCTCCCTCGGGACATGTCTCGTGCACTGGTAGAGTCGGTGTGGAGGTTTTAGTACAGTAATGAAAATAAACGAAAATACCAAAAATAAAATATAAGCGCAGGACGACGACCTGTACGCTCGTTAGTCCTGCAATGAATATGAATATGTCCATCCTCTTTAATCCTGCAAATAATATTTCGGTCCTCATTGATCCTGCAAATAACATGCCTGTCCTCATTGATCCTGCAAATAGTATTTCGGTCCTTGTTGATCCTACAAAATATATTTCAGCCCTCATTGATCCTGCAAGTACCCCGCGTGTAGTATCTGCTCGTATCTATGTATATCTACTGAGCTGCTATTTACAATAGTTAGCGGACTAGATATGAGAGCTCGCGTTTTGCCGATGTTACGGGTCGAATACCCGTTCGTATATTCGAGTCGCGAATATAGATCGTTCTTCTGCACGTAGGCACGTCGCCGTATGCAAGGCAAATACTCGTTAGATGCCTTCGGGTCCTAAGTGAAGTCCTTAGGAGATCGATTAATATCCAATACGCGTTAGAGGATATAATCTGTTCAAGTGCGAGTCGAATTGAATATAAGACTCGCCTAAGTCCGAGAAGTCAGTGTGCACTTCGAGGACTTAGTCGTTCGATTGCTCGAGTGAGAAATACTGAGCGTAGTTTCCTACGTTTGAGAACGAGTATAAGACTTCTTGTTTATACAACAAGGTCGAGCTGAAGAGCCTCGACGGTAAGTACATGAGTTTTTATACTACGCTAGGTTTCAGGGGTCAAGTCTGTCCCAGATGCCACCGATACTATCTACGCTATAGTCCCAAACGTCTGATAAGTATGGAGTGATATATCTGAGACGATAGATAGGAATGATGGCGGTTGAACGCCATCTGTCAGCTAATAAACGATGAACATGAAACGGTGGCAGGGTTGGATCTGCCAAAGATGAAATGAGCCCTATAGACTAGTACAACTGGGGATGTGCCCAGTAAGATCACGAGTAGCCAGGGGGGCTGGTTGCGCAACAAGTCCCTGTATCGTATTCGCCCGGTGGTGAGTTCTGTCGATATTCGAAAAATCAAAATAACCGTAACAGCCGATGTGTATGGACATACCTCTGAATACTGTGCTTGCTCCATTACAATGTCTGATTGTGTTTCATATGACTATCTCACCAAGCAAAGGTAAATTTATGGATGACCACGCATGTACGACACGTCTGCTAAATGTGTGGTGGGTAACGATGACGGCAGATTGCAGGCATTATAACTGGGTCAGCTGAGCAGCTGCCATCAGTGTCCGAAATCCGATTTTATCCAGTATCAAAAAAGAAATTGCTTACGATCACGACAAATCCGCAGCTGCATGCCGGACATCGAGCTTTGACGGTCAGTAATACAATCTCCAGTGGGGAACGACTTTGAGCCATGCTATTGATACTGATGTTTCCGCTTCTTGTAGAACGAGACTGGTCAGCCATTAGGGGTTTTCTACTGTTCAACAGAAAGCTACACATTGTTATCTGGTGTTATATGCGAGAATCGCGGGTAGCTCTGACTATGCCACGATGCCGGCAACTTCTTCTTACCTCAAGGTGCAGAGAACTTTCGGTTAGGCAGATCAGCACGTCAACAGATTTGCGTGAGTCACACTCTACTCAGCGAGATAGTCATTTGAGAGCAATATGAAAGAAGGGGAGGCAAGCAGTCATAATCCACAGTAGCCTACCAGCCAGCATTAGTTCAGGCATGAGCGTTTCTAATATGTTTACCACGACATCTGTGGGACACCACAGTCTCACAGGACAGCTTCTCCTGCTCTTTGCATTATGGCTCGTCGTTCAATTCTTCTGGCATAAACGGATGTTCAAGTCATTGTACAACATACCAGGGCCTCCATCCAACTCATTTTGGACAGGTAATTCCCTCACTTGAAAAACCTCTCCTCACAGTAATCGATGTTTACTATGAACCATAGGAAACACAAAGCAGTTCTTCACTCGCCACAGTGCATCCTTCCAATCTCATGTAGCTCTCAACTATGGCCCTGTTGTCAGATTGCATGGGCTATTTGGAGTGTGTTACGATTTTACCAGGTACACTCGAATATTCTCTTTGACGCCTCACTGTGTATGAGGACTTAGTGTTCAACCGCTGTACCCAACGCTCTATTTCTAGGGGCCTCTGTTCAACCATAGGCCCTGTTTCATGTATAACAACCCTATGCCCACTCTCCGCGTTCGCATCGCATTCTAGCTGATATTCTGTGTCTAACCACAGTAGTTCTATGTTTCATCTCTTGTTGCGCTCAACCGCAACACTTCTCCTTTATTACTCATATCATTAGCCCAACGGACTTAATAGTAGCAGTACCAAGGACACTATGACCCCGATTAACAGATCGTAGTATATAACCTGATGTAAATACCGGTTGAGTTCCTCAGCTCGACCTTGTTGAATTACAAGGATCTTATACTTGTTCTCAAAGGCTTGAGCAATTAAGCCCACAGCTTGTATATCGACGCTCCGACTCTGAGGAGTCCGACGAGTAGTGCACTACTCGATATGCTGAGTAACTCGACTTAGTTATTTTGCGCTGAACGGATATTCGATCCGTAACAGAGTGTGCATCGACGGCCGCTGAAATGCTGCAAGCGGACATCTCCATTAGCAGCATCCAATATTGATATATCAGACCCGAAGGCATTGCATAGTATATTGTTAAAGGAGGAGGCCATCTACCAGGAGTCGTCCTTGTTTATTAGGTAGGCATTCGCCTGCCATGTCGCGGCTTCGAATACGCAATTATGTGTAGGCTTAACTACCTGCTGTTCAGATGAGGATTGCTTGCCACACTCAGTATGTTCTTTCTAGTGCTCCATTGACAAGTGATGACTAATCAAGATGATGTATTGTAGGCGAACAGCATCGGAAGCAGCGCAAGCTGTTAAATTCAGTGTTTTCCGTCAATCATATGTGAAGATTGACACCGATCTTCTACAATGTTATTCACCAGGTAAGTGGAGGGACTTCAGTGCTGTAGATGCATCTTTAGAGACACCTAGTGTTGCCAAAGTTCGGTTCAGTTCAGGTTCAGGGGGGTCTGGGGCTGAACCTAGAACTGAACCGACTGCAGGGAGCCTGAACCTGAACCTGAACCTGGACTGAACCTGCTGAACTGGTTCAGCAGGTTCGGTTCATGGTTCGAACTAGGTTCGAACCACTAAATGACTTGCTTTTCTAGTATGTAAAAATAATATTGAGTCCACTGGAGTAACCAATGTGCTGCAATATAAATGTGCCATAGACATTAGAACCATGTAAGAACACCGAGATGCGACCAAACACGCATCAAAATGACGCAGAATGCACCACGGAAAGCCAGCTGGTAGGCAGAATGCCTATCCGAGGCGGTTTAGCCACAGCTCTACCGATCGTGATCGACCTCAATCGTGCTCGCACAGTGAACCTTCGCTGGCTTGCACACAATCTGAAACATCGAAAAAGCCCCACGGACACTCTCTGGCTGCTCATCTAGTCAAAGACAGGTACTATCCGACGTTTCTCTAGGCTCTCTAGCATAGACAGGTCTGTCCCAACCTCGACTGCTTTCCTATAGCTTTTTCCATGTCTTCTCTCTCTAACCTCTACGCACCACCGATCTACGGTCTATCGGTCTCGTAAAATAATTATCTTGTATTACAGGACAATCCTCGCTGTTTCCAGGGTTCGTCTCTGACTTGTCTAGCTTGTAGGGTGCATACTCAAATTTTAGGGCACTCAAAATGTTGTAGAAAACCTTATGGCTCTCTATGTATTTAGGCGACGTGCAGATACGAGAAAATACATTTATTACTGCCAAGACGAAGTTAGACGAAGAGCTGTGCTCGAGGTGTTCGCTCAGGACTTAGGGAATCAGTTACCAATGTTTTAATTCGATTTCTATCATTCCTGATCCATTCAACGTGCCGCCGCCGTTTGGATCGCTACAAGCTGCGTGTCTACTAGGTATATTGCTTGCCATCGACCCCTCAAACACCTCACCTATCCTGGCACATCCTGACCTGCCCGGGAAACCCGAGAGAAATATTTTTCTGACAACACCAGTCTTCAAGTTCTGCAGTGCCTCTATTTGGTGTCTATTGAGCTGCTACATTCCAAAGTGGCTCTTAGTCTTCTTTACAGTGGTAAAACATAGCTTTGATGCACAATAATCACTCAAGGCAGCAAATTTGAGCAGTTCAGTAATCAGAATCCATGAGCAGAATGAGTGTGAATTAGCCTGAGGCAAAGCTCAATAACAAACCTTATTAGACAGCTCTGTATATAACCTAGGTTCATGGATATGAAGTGAAACATTGTGAACTACATTTTTTACTTCATCTGACAGCAGTGAATGTAGCCCAGTGCCAAAGAAAGCACAGTACTTCCAGCATGGGGTTGAGCTCTCACCATATTGGGAGACTGGAGTATATGAGTGCTGATGCTTGCCATGGTGAAGCCAGTTATCCATAGCTTACTGCAACAATACTATAGCAAAGATGGCAAGAATATGATTGTGATTTATGCTTATCCACCAGCAGTTGCCAAGAATATGTTAATGCTAAGTGGTTCAAGGTTCAGTCCGGTTCGAACCTGGTTCAAGGGTACCCATGGCCCCCCTGAACCAAGAACCGAACCCTGACATCCTACCCTGAACCGGACCTGGACTGAACTTGAACCTAGGTTCGGTTCTGGCGGTTCAGGTTCTGAACCTTGGTTCTGAACTGAACTTCGGCAACACTAGAGACACCACAGATGCATCTGAAGCTCTCTAAGCAATCTTAACACCCAAGAGTGCTGCATAGATGCATCTGAATAAAATAAGATGCATCTGCGCAAGAAATACCTGTGCAGGGTTTGAACACTTGACCTGGGATCAGTGAAGTCGCAGCCTGGTACCTGTACCATTTTGCCAAATGGTCTTGGTATCCAGTCACATACTTGTCAATATGATTTGTTTAATGTCCTTTCATCGCCATAGCTGTTAATTGTTAAGTCACACCTTAGTGCAATGTTCCCATATTGCCCTGTAGGTAATTTATGACAGCATCCTTACCTCATTGCAGATACATATGGGTTGTGGGGTACATTAATAAAGAGATGCATTCTGAGTTCAAGGAACACTTGAGCTTACTGACATATGAGCAGAATGTTAAATTTTTTACAACCATTATTATATCAACTACTGAATATATATTTGCACAAGACCTTTCTTTCACTAACCACTTTAGCTGAGTGGTTTCAACTGCTGTTTTGCTGAGGTCTCATGGTTCCTAGTTCGATTCCCGGCTTGCGATGCTTTATTTTGGTACTAACGGGCGCCTAATTTCGATGACTTAAGAGTGCCCCAGATGCATCTGCGCTGTGGCACTGAAACTCTACGTAAGCGCCCCAGTACGCTTATAGGATCTTCATACTATTGAAGTTGCACATGCCGAGCCGGGCAAGCGATGAGGAAGCCTCGAGACGCGACCTCAAGGAACAGGGACCTGTCACAGACTTACTCGTCTGTGCGACCCTGGCATCAGGGGGACTCCCTAACGCCCTACAAGACGTGTGCGATGCCGCGCCAGCGGTGACCTTGTCGGCTGTACCAAAGGTGAGTCCCACCTAAGGACTCCTAGAGGCGACGTAGTGAGGCAACACACAGTCGAGCAAGACAAGAGGGGCCCTCGGGCCAGAGCACGCGCAGGGAAGTAGTAAGAGAAGCACAATAGTGCATTGACGAGAATCTCAAGGATGAGGATGTAAGTCCTCATCCGTCGTACTTATACATGTGTAGCTGGCCAGTAATGGCCGCCCTAAAGTGATGGCCTGTGCGCCGTAACTAAGAGAGCACATGATATATGTAACTACAGTGACGCATGTAACTAGTGTGACCATAACGTGTGATACCTGAGGCGCGCGCTACCCTACAGCGCTAACCTAACAGTCAGGTGACCAACAAACTAGTGAGACACACGAGGAGGTGGCTGAGGACCAGAGACGCGGCGTACGCCTAGCGCCGCATGTGGAACCTATAGCGAGGGAAGTACAGTGGCCCCCTGGGCACATCCGTGACAGGACCAAGGTAGGTGGTTTTGATTACAAACCGGCGAGGCGACTGTACGCCCGCCGCACTGCTTATATACATGTACAGGTAACCAAAAGCTACGCAAAAACGGTACACCCAGCGCCATCGGCCCCCCCCCCGTATCTAGTGATGTGCCAGGCCCGGCTTTGGGCCATAGGCCGGGCCGGGCCAAGCCCTACTTGGGCCGGGCCAGGCCGGGCCCTACACCACGGCTTGAGACGGCCCAGGGCCCGGCTTGTGTCTCAAGCCGGGCCGGGCCAAGCCGTGAGCCCCGGCCTGAAAGCTCTAACGGATAAAATGTCTAGTAACTATGACATAAGGATATATATAGTAGCAGTATGCCATATTCCAATGAAGTATGTCTATATTATTAAATTCAAGCAAGAGGATAGTCCCATGGATTGAATATTTGGTGCTGAAGCCTGTCGCTCACTTTTGGGCGCCTATACGATGCCCCATTTGGAAGGCACGCCACAGAGCACCGTGCCGGTGAAATGATGATTTCACACTATAATTCACTAATTATTGAAGCTGGAGCTTGGCTTTGTCAGAAGATAGTTGGAGAAGGTACGTTATGAGTTTGTGTGGCTACAGTGATGATCATCCTCACAGTGCCAGGCCCCGGGCAAGCCCCAGGCCGGGCCGGGCCAAGCCCTGGGCCGTCAATGGGGGCCCGGCCTGAGGTTTTGAAAAGCCAAGGCCGTCCAAAGCCGGGCCAAAGCCGGGGCTTTTGAGCCGGGCCGGGCCTGGCACATCACTACCCGTATCGTACGATTGACTACGCCCCCCTCGCGCTGTGACGCCGGCTGTCGCACGCCGTCGTCGGCCTACTTCCAATACATACTCACTACCAAACTCGTACAGCTGCGTGCGGTATGACTGCGGAAGTATCCAATAGAGCACAAGAGATAGACGCACTCCACTGGTTCGGTCGCGCGACTCTCGAGCTGATCGGCCAGGGTGGTCCGGGATACTCATTCGACCCGCTCACAGAGCAGCCCCCGAATACGTACGGCGACGCATTCAAGGTCATATGGTTCGTGGTATTCTGTATTTCAGCAACATGCAGGTGAACATGATTTTCCTGATTATAGTCTAACTATCCATGGGCTCAATTCACATATGCGGCTCTTGCATATGTTCGCCGAGATGGACCCGGCCTGGCTCCGCCGTGCGGCGATGAAGGTGTGGCCGTCCAGGCGCATGAGAGACGCTATGAAGATGGTCGACACAATGGACATGGCGTCTAAGCAGGTGTATGATTTGAAGAAGGTCGCGATCCAGGCGGGCGATGAAGCCCTCCTACAACGTATGGGGCAGAGAAAGGATATAATGAGTGTTTTGAGTGCGTTCGTCGCGTTATCATTCAACCCCCCACTGACGGTTTCCTTCAGTGCAAGCCAATATGATGAAGACAGGCTCCCGGAGTCAGAGATTATAGGGCAGATGACGTGAGTCGATACGGACCATTCGTGGCGTCTGGCAAGCACTCATGCACGGCATGCAAGCACCCTCATGTTTGCGGCAACAGACACGACATCCAATACCCTCTTCGTATTCTGCAGCTGCTGGCAACACACCTTGACGTCCAGCAGGAATTGCGCGAGGAGCTGCTAACGGCTGGTGCTGCTGATAACCTGTCGTATGACGAGCTGAACAAGCTACCCTTCCTGGATGCTGTATGTCGGGAAACGTTACGGCTGTAAGACATCTGTCGTGCTCCAATATAATAGAACATGACCGCCAATTATTTACAGGTATCCAACGGTCACGCTTATTACCCGCATGTAGGTCTAGCGATAACGACTAAAACTGAAGTAACGCTAGATCCTAATGCGCTGCCAGGCCGATTCAAGACACTATCCTCTCTGTGGGAGAGCCTGTGCCTGTAAATGGGGTAGACGGTAGGGTCATGAAGTAGATTATGATCCCTAAGGGAAGAGAGATAGTGATCGGGTCCCTGGGCTGCAACGCTAACAAGGAGATGTGGGGAGAGGACGCTCTCGAGTTCAAGCCGCGACGATGGATTGAGGGGCTGCCTGCTGCTGTAACAAATGCGCCCATCCCTGGCGTGTATTCGAATCCGGAAGTCGAAACTCGACTCTTTCTCACAGTTGCAGATAATTTTGACTCAGGATGACTTTCCTGGGTGGGAAACGTGCTTGCATGTACGTGAAACGTTGTCTATCGACGGGCAGATACTAACCGGTCCACGACAGCGGGTTCAAATTCTCTGAGATGGAAATGAGTAGGGTATTCGTCGGATGCCGCGCGACACGATGACTCACTCACACTTACAGAGGTCATCCTGTCCGTCATGTTGACCTCCTTTGCCTTCAAGCCGACGGACAAGCCAATCACATGGAATGTCTCCGCCGTCTGGTATCCGACGTTTGGAACGGAGAGCAACATCCCCGAGATGCCGATCAAAATACGTTTCCTCCAGGAGATCAGTGTGTAGAGAGGCGGGAATATACGGCGTGAAAGTCTTTTGTGTGTCGTGTGCCCGCTATGGCTGTTGCGCCGATATGAGTTGAATTGAAAGCTTGACGTATCACGCTGCCCCACCGCTCGGCGGATTGGTTGTAGACTATTCCTTCTACAACATGTTGCTGTGGTCTAGTCGGTGTGCGTGTGTGGTGTAATTTTCGTCATGTAGAATGATAATTTCTCATGTAAGTTTGAACTCTCCGTTGCCGATATTTTCTGGGCCCTTGAATGCTAGATGCTTCTGGTTATTCTTAGATGGATCCATGAAGTACTCAGGAGGCATCTATGTAGGGACGAGATGCATTTCGGAAAGTCCAAGGTCCATCTCAAAGGGAAACACTACAATTGATGTGCGCTTCTCGAGTTGCAATCGCACTTCTGATCGTTCACGACTAGATTCACGCAAACCGGAAACCCTGGCACTTCCTTTGACTCATACCTCACCCTATATTTGGATAAATCGGATTTTTTCGTATGCAAGGTAGCCATCATAGTACAGATCGGTAGACAAAGTGATATAGGGAGAATCTATCAGAGCGAAGATAAAAAGACCAGTACGTGCCGGGCATAGCGAGCACAGATCGTACAAAAGACTTCCATAGTATGCACTCTTTGCCTTTCTACAAATCGGCTCCTTTATAGAAGCGCACCTTGATGGGCATCTCGGGAGCCTCACTCTCTGTGCCAATCGTCGGATACCAGACAGCGGAGACGTTCCATGCGATCGGCTTATTCGTCGGCTCAAAGACGAAAGTGGTCAACATGACGGACAGCATGACCTCTGTCCAGAGTGAGTGAGAAGTCGTGTCGCGGGGCATCCGAAGAACACGTACTCATCTCCATCTCCGAGAATTTGAACCCGCTATCATGGACGTGTTAGCACTCCGTTCTGGTGAGCAATGGTTTACGTACATGCAAGCTCGTTTCCCGCCCAGGAATGACATTCTAAGTCACAATAATCAATGGTTGTCAGAGAGGGTCGACTTGCAACCTACAGATTCGAGTATACCCCAGGGATAGGCGCGTTAGTTACAGCAGCGGGGATCCCCTCAATCCAACGCCTCGGCTTGAACTCGAGAGCGTCCTCGCCCCACAGCTCCTTGTTAGCGTTGCAGCCCAAAGACCCAATCACTATGTTTGTCCCCTTGGGAATCACGATCTCCTTCATGACCGTACCGTCCGTCCCAATCACTGGTTCTCCAAGGGAGAGAGTGGTGTCTTGGATCGGCCTGGCAGTGCGTCAGCACCTGACATCGCTTCAATGTTGAATATCATAGACTTACATGCGCGTGGAATTAGTGACAGAGGGATACCTGGGAACAATCCGTGAAGTCAATTATGAAGAATACAGCATGTCAGAGGTCTTACAGCCGTATAGTTTCCCGACATACAGCGTCAAGTAAGGGCAGCTTGTTAAGCTCGTCATATGACAAGTTATCAGCAGCACCAGCCGTTATCAGCTCCTCGCGCAGGTCTTGCTGGATATCTTGGTGCATCGCTAGCAAGTACAGAATACGACAGAGGGTATTGGATGTCGTATCTGTCGCAGCAAACATGAGAGTGCTTGCATGCAATACGTAAGTATCTGACAGGTGCCACGAATATTCGGTCTCGACTCACCTCATTTGGCTTATGATCTCGTGCTCCGAAAGTTTGTCCTCATCTGAGGCTTCCATGTTGGCTTTCACTAACGGAGATACTCAGCATCAGTTCGTTACATAGAACAATATACGCACTCAAGATACTCATTATATCTTTCCCCTGCCCAATTCGCTTGAGGAGAACTTCATCGCCCGCCTGGATCGCGGCTTTCTTTGATTCGTACACCTCCTTAGACGCCATGTCCATCGTGTCTACTATATGAACAGCGTCTTGCACCCGCTTAGACGGCCACACCTTCACCACTGCGCGACGGAACCAGGCTGGGCCTATCTCGTCGAATATGGGCAGCAGCCGACGATGGATTTCGAGGCCTTGTAAACTTGGACTACAGAATACCGTTTGCATAATCGCACGGGCCCACTGAGCAAGACACATACCCTACTGCCTTGAAAGCATCGCCATACACATTTGGGATCTGTTCGGTGAGCGGATCGAACGAGTACCCAAGGCCAGCTTGGCCAATCAGCTCAAGAGCCGTACGACCAAACCAGTTGAGTACATCCAGCTCTTGTGCTCCTTTAGCAATCTCCGCAGTCATTCCGGCACGCAGCTATACAAGTATAATATCTTAATCAGAGGATCACGGCACGCATAGTGGGCAGACTACCTTGTGAACGACGTCATAGAAGATCGGTATCATCTTCCGCATATGATTGACAGAGAACACTGGGTTCAACATCTTGCGCTGCTTCCGATGCTGCTCGCCTAGAGTCCATCGCCTTGGTAAGCTATCACCCATAGATGAGGATTGGGTATAGATAACCAACCAAGTGTGGCCAGCAGTCCTCGTCCGAACAATAAGTAATTCGAGCTAAATGGAGTGTGCTGCTCAGTGGGTGCCATTATCAAGGACAAAGACGGATGCCTACTTGATAAAATATGGAGTCTCCTGATAGATAGGCTCCTCTTTCACCAATATATTGTGCAACGCCTTCGGGTCAGATATATATAACATCGGACGCTGCCAAGGAACATGTCAGCTTGCAGCGTCCTAGAGTCTGTCAATACGTACCCCAAGTAATCCTTGCAATCTGACAACAGGGCCGTAGTTCAGCGCTACATGGGACTGAAAAGATGCAGCGTGACGAGTGAAGAATTGCGCGGTATTTCCTATGGATAACGGTCAATATTGAGCACGGCGTGGCACACTTTGTACACAATGCTACTACCTTTCCAAAAGGATTCGGCGGGTGGCCCTGGTATATTGTCTAAAGACTTGAACATCCGTTTACGCCGGAAGAATAGAACGATGAGCCATAAGATAAACAGCAGGACACCTTGTCCTGCGAGACTGTGATTTCCCACAGATATCGCGGTAGACGTGTACAGGACGCTCATGTCTGAGTCAAGAAAGTCGACAGACAACTGTGATTTTTAGTTGCCTCTTGACCCTTCTTTTATATGGCTCTGCACTAATCATCTTGCCGGTGCAGAAGCTGGCTCACTCAGCTTCACTGATACATATGCATGACGAATCCAGCATCTTCGTGGCATGTCGGGCATCTGAACATGGTGAAATGCTCTCGTGATCCTGGCGGACTATCGCCGCAACTTCGTGGAGCTTCTCTCGTGTACGCGAGCGCCATGGGCTGTTCCCTATCGGCTCTGCTGGGTGTAAACGGCATCCACCGTCAACCGCGGCCCAGTATCAACGGTAGTCACTTGAACTCACCGCTTATTCCATAGAGTTGTGACTAGGATTGTGTCATGGCGAATTCGATGTCCGGCATGAAACGAACTTTTCAACAAGAGTAAGCGGTTTCTCCCTGCTCTCTTTCAATACTGAATCCAGTCGGAATTAGACCGCTGACGAGATCTCGGTGGACCCCTCTTTCGTCCCTCACTGAACGAATGCATGAGAGCCGAGAGCCGCTTTCAAATAACTGACTTCGTAGTTCAAATGCAATGATTGTAGTAGTAAGTGCAGTGTCACTGACCTTTGCTCAACTGACTACGGTGAGATCATTGAGGAGACATAATACGGTCCGTGGTTGAACGAAATCATGATTACTGGTCTCGTAGTAAGCATTTCTCGCTTCTCGCTTAACGTCAGATGCTCTCGATACATCCGGTGGAATCGGCCTCGATTTGCGGATCTCGATCGTCAGGAGCGCTTAAACGATAGAAATACTGAACGTATCCCACTGACCTTGCACGAATCTCCCCCGCTGCACAGCTATCTTGCAAGTGCAAGCGCTTAATATCGATCAAAATCAGGACTAACTCGTAGCACGTCCAGGGCGCTGTAGGCCTCGCTGTTGGTAGCAACGTTGACGATTGCGCTTCCTAGGAGCCTCGCATCCCTCACATTTAGTCAGGACTTTTGCTGCAGTGTCCCGGATGGCTAACGCGCTGAGCCTCTTTACAGTGTGTGCGCGGCCTATAATCTGTTTGGCGGAGGCGCCGACCCCAGTCACCGAGACAGTTAGCGGGCAACTGCATGGGCTTGTGCTACTTCAGTGGTGTTGTCGGTGATGCTCTTTTCCGTCTGTCTACTGTGTAGATCACTGTCATTCCTATGGATTCAATCCGTACCTCGAGCGGAATAGCCTTTGCACTCATCCGGTTAGCAGATCCTTCAGGATCGGCCGCAGCCCGGTGTCCTAGTCCTGAAGAAGTAGTGCCATCTCGTCTTGATGTCCCAGCTCAGGTGAACAGTCACAGAGAGCGAATGCATGCTGAATGTGCTTGTCCATCGCCCAATAGCACGCGCAAACGGGGCTATGGTGGTATCTGCCTATTCTTGGGGCTGCCCAGCCCTTCGTCCCGACAAACTCGCTGACCTGCTCGCTGCCATGTTACGATTGGACCGGATCGACGTCGTACCAACTTTGATCTGGTCGAGCGGCTGCGCCGTCGATGATATAGATACTCTGCATGCCCGCGGCGATAGCCATGCCTAGAATTCGAGATGCGAGATGTTCCGCTCATGTAGGAACTAGGAACGCAAAATATTGCCTCCAACGACATCGATAGGAAGTCACACCGGTGATTACGCGCACGGAGCGTCCGAATAGTGGCAAGCGCTTTCTCGCATCACGTGACTTAATTCTTAATTTTCTATGTAGGATACATTAATTCGATACCGCCGCAGTAAGTACAAAGGCAGTTGCGCCGAAGCGCAAATACCGAGGTTACGAGCGTGAAGGTGCAGCATGCGTCAGGCAGAAGGTATAGATTGGTAAAGCAAGAGCGGGCTAGAAGAAAGTGGCCGGGCCGGGCACCGACCGGTGATGCATGATGAGTCAGTCGAGGTTATAACAAAGGATCAATCTGGATGTCTCTAGCATGGAACGCCAATATAGGAACCGAGACGGAAACAAATGCTACGCCATAACAGAGTCCGGATCGCCGTCAATCAAACCAGAATAAATAGATCATGGTGCCCATCACAAGCCTCTGTCTTTCCTTGACTTGGGCACAAACAGGTCCTTTCCCTTGACCATCCGGGCGAACCATGCACCGAGGGTAATACCCCACAGGATGTCAAGGTAAGCCGAGCCGCCACTCTGCACGACCAATCAGCACAAGCACGCGCACACCCAGGCGATCACGCACCTTGCCGAGCGGGATGAGGATCATCTCGATGCTGCCCTTGTACTGCTTGGCGAGCGGGCGGCGCGCAAGGAAGCTGAGCACGTTCTCGACGACGATGGGGACGTGCGCGCCGCCCTTCGCCGCCTGCTTCTGCTCGTGCCACTCGATGATGTCCCCAAGCGCGAACACGCCCGGGTGGCCCTGCACCTCGAGCGTCGGGTGCACCTTCACGCACCCGGACTCCGCGAGGGCGTCTGCGCCGAGGGACGCGATGAAGCGCGTGTTCGGGCGCGCGCCAAATGCGGGGATCTGGCCGCCAAGACAGTGGGCGTTAGTTGGGCGGGCGATGCACGGATGCGGATGGTGGACGTACGACGAGGTCCGCACTACGGTAGGACGTGCCGCGGCGCGTTGTGAGGCCGACGGTGCCTGGCGCGGGGAACTGGTCGACGTATTCCCCGAAGACGAGCTTGACGCCGATCGCGCGGCAACGGCGCGCGATGTCCCTGCGGTACTTGTCTGGGTACGTCGAGTTCAGGAGCATGTCGCTGCTGTGGATGATCGTGATTTTCTTGTCCTGGATGGATGTTAGCTTATGTGGATCAATCTAGCTCAAGTCCATATCGTACCGGAAAAATGTCGCGTATCTCGCCGGCATATTCTACAACACACTGTGAGTGCTATGGTGCAAAACAAACAGATGTGGACTGACCAATTCCGACTGCGCCACCACCAACGATGAAAATATCCTTCGCGCGCTCCACCTTCTCGCGCCACTCCCGAATATGCGCTTGCACATCCGCGCCCGCTTCAGGAAAGTCAAGCGGGCCAGACCACGTCGATCCCGTTGCTAGGATCAGCGCAGCGTACGAGATGCGCTCGCCGTTCTTGAGGACAACTGCCCTGCTCGCCTCGTCGATCTGCTCGACGCGGCCCTGGTAGAATTGTCCGTTCCCGTTGACGAACAGCTTGTCATACGGGATGAGCGCGGTGTCCTCGAGGCGGTCCGTGTCGGAGACGATCATGCGCGCGCCGGCGATGAGCTGGATCATGTACGGGCGCTCGTTGATGAGGATGAGCGTGTAGCGGGCAGGGTCGAGCTTCGCGGAGAGCGCGCGCGCGAGCAGGCTGCCGACGAAACCGCCGCCGACTACGACGACGTTCTGCTTGTCGTCGGTTTTCTTGGACATGGCGATGGTTCAAGTGATCTCGGGGACAGGGGGACGGAGATGCGAAGATTGCTGGGCATCTGGCGCGCAGACATCGTGCCCTTTATATCCGAGGAAAATGTCTTGGAACAGGCGTTGCTGCTGCAGATGAGGAGGTCTAATAGGATGAGCAATACTATGATGGGGTACGTAAGACGACTGACATACTGCTTATACCGGCGGCTCGATCGTTTGGACCCGCGACAGCGGTAGGAGAATGCCGAATACGGTATGGCAAGCTCGCCACATTCTGCTCGAAACATTGATCGGCTCATTAGTCATCGCTATACTACGCACGATGTAGCCTGGTTGCTTCAAGCTGTAAACACAAGTGGGCTCAAGTCCATCGACTTTGGGGTATCAGTGATCATCCAAGGCCTGAATACGCGACTTCTGATGATCACCGAAGTTTGCCATGCTCCCCGCCTCACCAAGAAGCTCTTCTTCGGAGACAGGCTGCGATTCTTAAGCGTTGTCTTCTCCCGTAAATAAATATCTCTTAAATTGTCCATCCATTGTTGATGACCGGTTGAGCTAGCTCATATGCCGAGTGATACGGAGTAAAGAATATAAGTAGTGTGGCAAGGAGATGGCAAGATGCGTATGACTACGATTCAGTAGCTGCTTGTTGCTAGGGTCTTCTGGGTCCAACAGCGCATTGCAGAAGCCTGCCACGCCGCGCCCGCTAGTGCGTTCATACACGCAAGGTCGCCTGCAACGATGACAGATCCGGACCTGGATGATACAAGCTCAGGTTTGAGGGGAAACGCGCTCGTAAGCACCGCGGGTAAGCAGGCCGGAAGATCACATGACACGCGTTTCAAGCGCGACTCCAGAGGTAATCCCTCCTTGAATCTTGAATCCCCTCCGGCTGCTCTTCTTTTTGCCTGTCCTGTGGGTTGATATCCATTCTCGAGATGGCCGGACATAGCTTTCCTGAAGGGATATGTTTACGGTATCCGGAGCACATCACCCCGCAGTTGAACCTTGCGCCCGAAGCGGCCGTGCAGATGCTGTTGCGCGCAACACAGCTCGCGATGGGCACTCCATTCCAATGGGGATACATCGACAAACCTTTGGGTACGTTTCAAAGACACTGAGCTGTGCAGACCCACAGCCAGTAACACGTCACGCAGACGGCCAGATTTTCCTCATATTTATCACCGCGAACCTGGGGCTCCCTCCGGATGGGATTCGGTATCTAGAGCAGGAGCAGAAAGGCGTGCTTCAGGCGGGTCCAGGACGTGTGAGTACACTCATACACTTATGCGCCAGACCATCAGCGGCGCATCTTCGTTGTTCAACACGGCACAGCTTCAGCAGTCACATTTGACGCCCTGAGCACGGTCCACTGTGACTCTGCCGCCTTCTCAGGAACGATGATCTAACTGGGATGTTCCGGCTACAGGAGCTCGAGATGATGGAGGTCAAGTTCGGGTTCATCCCGGGACAGGACACTGCAGCGTACCGCGTGCGACGTCGCTACCGCCTGATCAGGGGCGGCCACCCCCAGCTCGTGCTCATCCACTACGGCCGCGGCCAAGCAACGGGTGAGTCGCCACACCGCCGCCGCCGCCGCCGCCCGCTCTGAGCGCGCCACAAGGCCGCGCGCACCATTCCTCCCCCGCGCGGCACACGCTGACCCGCGACCACAGCGATCCCGCCGTCGATAAACCAGCCCGTGCGCGCGTACCCGCTGCGCCCGTTCAACGAGCCGGGGATGTACGTCATGGGCGAGAAGGCCGGGCAGAAGGTGTACCCCCCCGGCATGGACCGCGCGCCGGGCATGGCCATGGGTTTCCCCGCGGGGATGGCGGGCAACCCGCAGGCGATGCTCGCACAGCAGAACAGCAATATGGAGGCGCTGGAGCGGAGACAGCGCGGCGTGAGCGTGGGCATGAGCCAGGTGCGTGTGCGACGCGCTATCTGCGCGCGGATGTTGACCGGCGGGGGTTCAGCGGCAGCCGGTGCAGCAGCGGCCGGTGGAAGACGACGACTCGGCAGGTGAGTGCAGAGTGGCGTGTGCAGCGGGGCGCTGTTAACGGCGGGACGCAGATGAGTCTGAGACGGTCTCGACGCGGACGCTGGCGGCGACGCGGTTCCGCAGGAATCACGAATACATGTTGGAGGTGTTCACGCATGCCGCGTTCAGTGCGTTTCGATTTTCTCCCCACAGTGAGCGCAGATTTATTGAACTGTGCGGTGTATTAGGCAAGCTGAAGGAGGTCGACAACCGTCCGCCACCGTATTCGATATTCAACCAGGAGGAGCTTGAGGCGAAAGTGGTCAGTGTGCGTGATTGGACTGATTGGGCAATGACTGATGCAAAGGCGCGCGCAGGCGAAGCTCTCTGCAGAGGTCGAGGAGCTAGAAGCAAAAGCTGCTGCACGGAGGCGCGCGGAGGAGGCGCTGCAATCTGTCGACGAGATGCTCGATGTGCCGATGGATGCTCTGGGCGCACAAGGTGAAGGAGTCATGACATAGTCCTGCGTGCAGTGGTCTGCTGTGGTATTGCCTTTTCTTTGTTGGATTTCAATCATAGCTCTGGCGCTAGCTACCGTGCTACAGTGCCCTCACCTCTGATGCAACGATGCACAAGCAAGTTCATTTCATTCTGTGGACACAGTCACACCTGCCAGTGGTGAACATGGATTGGCTGATAAACGTATTGCGAACTTGGTGGCACTCCATTTTCGCCTTAATTAAGATCACGCAGAATGCGCATTTCACAGGCAAGGAAGGATATTGTGGTAAAAAAGGTAAACTGAATCGTGACTGATCTACCTGTTATAGGTTCGATCAGGTCACAGTCACACCAATTGCAAGCCACAGCAGAAGGAACCGTAACTCTGGGGCTGTTGCTCTCTGCGCCAACCGCCGGGTCGCCGGGTACCAGAAGATGACGACCGTCGTCACCTTCTACGGTAGCTACGGTGGAAAGTCCAGATTCTGTCTTGTCGACAGAACTTGGACTTGCTGCTGTACATATAAATCGTCGGTCTGATCTCGTGAATGGGCGAAACTCAAGAAAACCTGCACGTGCTCTACTCATGCAGTGCAGTTTGCTGACAAGACTCGATATCTCGATTATTTAGAGTGTATCCAAACCCAAAGCCTTGTGCTGGTTAGCTTGCTCCAGCGTTTTCATCCTGGGCTCACCCTGCGACGGTAGCAGATTGAATATTTTGTACAGTTTTCAGCTCACATGCCGGTAACTCCAATGCTGATGATAGCATTGTCAGTCTTCTCATCTCGGGGGGACACCTTTAGCATATTCATTGCGCTCACACTCTGCAGACGCAGGGAGACTGGTGCGAAACGGTAAGCGAACTATGTTCGGGTTGATTTATCAGCTATAATCACAAATACAGGTCACAGCCAGACTGCATAGCGGGCGTACAGCAGAATCAAGGGTACAAGAGTCCATATTCGTTCTCTCTAGGCACTGGCCCCCTTGTAGAGGCGTACCTTGATCGGCATCTCAGGGTTGTTGCTCTCCATTCCAACCGTTGGATACCAGACGCCGGCGACGTTCCAAGTGATGGGCTTGCCAGTCAGCTCGAAGACGAAGGTGGATACCATGACGGATAGGACGACCTCTGTCAAGAGTATTTGAGTCGTCATATTACAAGATTCAATATCGACACGTACTCATCTCCATTTCAGAGAACTTGAACCCGCTGCCATGAGGTAAGTTAGTATCTTGCTCGTCGGTACGCAATGCCTCACATACATGCAAGCGCGTTTGCCGCCCAAGAATGTCATCCTGGGGGAATCATCAATGACGATTAGAGCAACATGCGTGATAGCTCACAGATTGGAGTACACCCCAGGAATTGGCGAATCGGTCACAGCAGCGGGGAGCCCCTCAATCCACCTTTGCGGCTTCCACTTGAGAGCGTCTTCTCCCCATAGGTTTTTGTTCGCGTTACAGCCCAAGGTCCCCATCACAATTTCCGTTCCTTTGGGGATCATAATCTCCTTCATGATTACACCGTCCTTTCCAATCACGGGTTCCCCAAGAGAGAGGGTAGTGTCCTGAATCGGCCTAGTATAACGTCAACGCCTGACCTCCGTTCAGCTTGATATGTTGATAGACTTACATGCGCGTGGAAAGTGTGACAGTTGGATACCTGGTGCCAAAAGATGAACTTTGCAATGGATTCACAGCACGGCAGATGACTCACAACCGTATGGTCTCCCGACATACGGCATCCAGGAGGGGCAGCTTGTTCAGCTCGTCATACGCCAAGTTCTCAGCAGCGCCGGCCGCTTGCAGCTCCTCGCGCAGCTCTTGTTGGACATCGGGGTGCGTCGCCAGCAAGTACAAGATACGACAGAGGGTATTGGACGTCGTGTCGGTCGCCGCAAACATAAGGGTCCTGACGCACAGTTCATGAAGGATTGCGAAACGACAAGGAGGACATACATCGACTCACGTCATTTGACCAATGACCTCTTCCTCTGGCAATCTGTCCTCGTCCGATGCTTCCATGTTGGCCCTCACTATAAGAGATGTGTGAGCCCTAAGATACTTCAAGTAAAATCATAGTACTCACTTAGGACACTCATGATGTCCTTCCCTTCCCCGATCCGGTTTAGGAGAGCTTCGTCACCCGCCGTAATTGCCGCTTTCTTTGCCTCATAGACTTCCTTGGAAGCCATATCCATCGTGTCAATCACTTGAACTGCCTTTCGTACAGTTCTCGAGGGCAGAACTTGCAATACTGCGCGTCGGAGCCACGCAGGCCCTACTTCATCCACCAAAGGAAGAAATCTTCGGGGGAGTTCGAGAGCCTGGGAGGTCGGGCTGCGCAGCCCCGTTCGCTACTCTGCACTATAGACAAACTAGCATCACGCACGTCACTTCTTTGATAGCATCTCCATAGGCGTTCTGGACCTGCTCGGTGAGTGGATCAAACGAGTATCCCAGGCCCCCTTGACCTATGAGCTCAAGAGCTGCGCGACCAAACCAGCGGAGCACATCCAGCTCTTGCGCTCCTCTCCCAACCTCCGCTGCCATACCATCGCGCAGCTGTACATCGCTGTAGTGAGTGAGACAGTATCTGCGCGTCCTATGCGGCAATTACCCTGTGAACGACGTTGTAGAAGACTGGTATTAATCTCCGCATATGGTTGACGGAGAAGACGGGGTTCAACATCTTCCGCTGCTTCCTGTGCTGCTCACCTGGAGCCCGGAATACATTGTGAGTTTCTAATTATGGAGGCATGGGACATCGACCGACCGAGCGTAGCAAGCAATCCCCGCCCAAATTGCAGGTAGTTCGACCTATGAGCAAGTGTAAATTTCAGAAGTACCCAGGTAAGGATTGGTCCGTACTTTATAAACATAGCGGACTCCTGATATATGGGTTCCTCCTTGATCAAGATGTTATGCAACGCCTGGGGATCTGAGATATATAGGATAGACCGCTGCGAAGGAGCACTTTAACGATCAGGATATCGGCGGCTCATTAAGGCATACCCCAAACAACCCGTGCATTCTGACCACAGGGCCATAATTGAGTGCAATGTGGGCTTGAAAGGCTGCGCCATGGCGAGTGAAGAATTTCGTGGTGTTCCCTACGCATGAGCAGTCATCATGAGCAGCACGGTTGTAGTTTGCAGGAACCGCTAGTACCTGTCCAGATCGAGTCCGTGGGTGGTCCTGGGATATTGTCTAGCGACTTGAACGAATGTTTACGCCAGAAGAACAGAATGACGAGCCAGGCAAATATGAGCAGGATGGATTCACTTGCAAAGCCGAAGCTCCCCGCAGAAGCTCCGATGGACATGTTCAGTACGCTCATGACAACCGATTCACCGCAAAATGATGGTAGTGAGATGTGCTACTCTACGTTCGTGCTCTCTTATACATGGCTCCGCGCTAAACCCTACCGCCCCAGGATCTGCATTTGCATCACCAGCGAATGCTGAGTAGCTCGGGCCGCGTTTAACTGACGTATCACAGATTACAAGAGATGTCGTGGTAAAATTGGCTACATATTTGTCCTCGGGGCATGCCTTGAGGACCAAATGCCGGCATTCGCAGAGTCATTCACCATTCAGCGAAGGAAGCGGAATCAATCCCACCGAAATACAGTGCCCAGCTCTTCTGGCCGTGATCGCACGACGCATTGACCCTCATAGGCCAACAGCTCAGATAAGACAGCGATCATAACAACTTACTCCCTGTGTCTGAAGTCCAGATCAGAAATTGTCGGATCACTGAACAGTTCTAGATCGATTCTAACATTTGACGGGATTATCAAGTTCGTGATCACCTGCTCCATAGTGTCTTTAATATTCTAAGCATTACGAAGAATAGGACATCGACAGTGACCTGGGAAGATCTCATGATAGTTCTTGTTATCCTACACTCCGCTATCGATCACTTGAGATCACAGCGGAGCCAGCATCATTCGCGGAATGCTGCCGAGATTTGCCTCAATAGTGCATTTCTGTCGCCGTGCTGCAAGTAGTACAGCTTACAAGAGAGCTGCTAGCTTCAACGCGCACGGCAGCATATCTTATGCTAACGTTATGTCAGCAGCTCAGCATCCGTTGAAATCAATATTGATCTACAGATCTCTCATACCTAGTATTCGGTACAAGCCGATGCTGCCCAGCGTTGATGCGACATTGCCTGGCTGGTCTTGGTACGTATATCAGACTCCATCGGCCGACAGGATCATCGGCACTAACCCGAACACTCGCTCTTAGCGGTGTTGTCTTGGCACGCTCTGCTTTTACGAGTGACGCGAGACCACACTTTTTGAGCGATGATGATGATGATGAGCGGACATCGTGAAGCTGAAAATGACAAAAGCGGCAGATTACATCAAGTAGTGTAATCGTGCTGAGATACTGAATGCGCTTGAATGACTTCGTCTTGTCATAAGCTGAGTGCTTTCGCAAGTTCGTCAAGTTATAGTTGATCTAATCAATTGGAAGTAAATTGTACAGGAGGCAACATAATTGATAAATGGAGCCGCTACAGTATAAACTGACCAACCCGCAATGCGATTTCGTCTACGCCTTGGCACCCGTATAGAAGCGCACCTTGATCGGCATCTGAGGGGTATTACTCTCGGTGCCGACTGTTGGATACCACACGCCGGCGACGTTCCAGGCAATAGCCTTATCCGTTGGCTCGAATACAAAATTGGACACGAGCACAGCAAGGACGACCTCTGACAATCTTGTAAGTAGTTAAATAGGATACCATAAGATATGACGTACTCATTTCCATCTCGGAAAACTTGAAGCCACTGTCAATCGGGCTGTTAGTTCAATCCCAAACAGTAACCAGTCCGCAACGTACATGCAAGCACGTTTCCCGCCTAGGAAAGTCATCCTGCATCATGAGTTGTTATTAACAACTGTCGGGAACGGTGAAACAGCGACCTACAGATTCGAATATACACCCGGAATTTGCGTGTTTGTGATAGCATCCGGGAGTCCCTCGATCCATCGCCGTGGTTTCCATTCCAGAGCGTCTTCACCCCATAGTTCTCTGTTAGCATTGCAGCCCAACGTTCCAATCACAATTTCTGTTCCCTTGGGGATCACAACCTCTCTTATGGCCTCACCGTCCAGCCCTATCACTGGTTCGCCGAGGGAAAGAGTAGTGTCTTGAATTGGCCTGGTAATTGGTCTCGGTAAGCATTACTTCAGATCTCATATTTAATAATCCACGTACATGCGGGTGGCCAACGTTACCATTGGATAGCTGCCATCAAACGGGTTAACCGGGACCTGGCATCAATCACAAGAGCTCACATTCGTATCGTCTCGCGACAGATGCCATCAAGCAGTGGCAACTTGTTCAATTCGTCATACGGCAGACTATCAGCGGCCCCAGAAGACAGCAACTCCTCACGGAGCTCTTGCTGAATGTCGGGATGAGTAGCTAAGAGATAGAGGATACGCGCCAGTGTATTCGATGTTGTGTCAGTCGCCGCAAAAATCAACGTTCTGACGCCCTTCATCAATAACAAGCATAGAAAGGTAAACTATCTCAGCGTACGTCATTTGTCCTATTATTTCGTCCTCTGGGAGTCTATCTGCCTCGGACGCTACCATGTTCGCTTTCACTACCAAGGATGGATGAGTCATGCAGAATTGTGCCTTCGTGGAAAGGAAGACACACTCAGAACGCTCATGATATCCTTCCCTTCCCCGATCTGTTTCAGGAGGGCTTCATCGCCAGCACGAATTGCCGCCAGCTTCAACTCGTATATCTCCTTGGATCTTATGGCCATTGTATCAACAATCTTTGTTGCCATTCGCGCCCGCTTTGATGGCAACATCTCTAGCAATGCTCGACGAATCCATCCCGGTCCGAGGTCGGCGAACAAAGGAAGGAACCGGCGGAGCACATCAAGTGACTGCATGGTCGGGCTGCGAGTCTTATATCGACACTGTGTATGATGTGACCAAACAATCACTTACAACAGTGCCTTGATAGCGTCTCCGAAATCATTTGGAATCTGCTCCACGAGTGGGTCAAACGAGTATCCCAAGCCACCTTGACCGATAAGCTCAAGGGCGGTGCGGCCGCACCAGTTAAGCACGTCCACCTCTTGTGCTCCACCGGAGATTTCTGCCGCGATCCCATCGCGCAGCTGTATAGAAAGATAGGTGAGTACTGAGAGTTATTTGAGATGTTAACGAGCGGATCACCTTGTGGACAACTCTGTAGAAGATTGGCAGCAGTCTGCGCATGTGATTTACAGAGAAGACTGGGTTCAACATCTTGCGCTGTTTCCGATGCTGTTCGCCTATGCTCAAATTTTAGCACCTCTGGCGATTTGAACGGGAATCATTTGAACTGACCCTTCGTAGCAAGCAGACCTGGTCCAAACATCAGGTGATTCTGTCTGTATATCGGAAGCCCTCTACTTCAGATAATCGGATAGATCTCAACGACTCGTACTGACAGGAATGTCACATCAAGTTCCTGATAAATATGTTCTTCCTTGATCAAGATGTTGTGTAGTGCCTTCGGATCCGAGATATACAGTATCGGACGCTACGCAGAGAAATGTAAGCGTTTCCTCTTCGAGCTCGAATTCAGTTAAAGCACCCCGAACAATCCGTGCAGCTTGACTATTGGGCCGTATTTCAATGCCACTTCGCTCTGGAAGGACTCTGCATGACGAGTGTAAAACCTCTCAAGGTTCCCTGAGACAGGATCAATAATTTCTCACGGTACTAGGTATTCCGGTGATGGAGAGTGTTGGCTTACCTGTCCAGAACGAATTGCTAGGAGGTCCTGGAATATTCTCCAACGACTTAAATGCTTTCCGGCGCCAGCACATTTGAATAATGAAGCATGTAGCAGCGACTAATAGTACTTGATTTGCGAGGCTGTAATCGCCTACTGACAATGTGATAGACATTTCTGACGCAATCCAACCCAGTAGAACACAAAGTAATGCAAAATGGAAGAGGGGATGGTAAGGAACGTCGCCCCCATTGACCTCTTATATATGATTTCGACAGACTCTATCGCCGACGGCGTAGCAGAATCTGTATCACCAATGCACGCTGATTTGTTCGGTCCGCGTCTACTACTTATCAGGTCAGCAGCATCTCTGCGGATTGAGCCGTACGTGTTCTTATGGCATAAGATGCCGACATCTCGGCATTCATCAAATTCGTGCATTTCAAGGGCGGGGTGACACCGCCGGATCAGCGGAAATCCGGCACGGGTGTAGTTGGGCATCAGGACGAGTAGAAACTCGCATCCTGAGTGTGCATTTCTCGCTGTGTGATATATATATATATATATATATATATAGAGACAATCGAATTTCAATGCACAGGTCATGCAATGACGAAGTTTACCCAATCGCTTTCCAGGCACATTTGGAGCACGACGCTATCCGTTAGTCGGTAGGGCCTGGAGCTGAGGTGGCCACGGGAGAAGCTCATTGTCCGTCCAATTGACTGCCGTTGCGACGTTTGCGGCGTATTAGCGCTAGATCGATTGTGGTAAGACTTAAATATTGCAGCGGGACAATACCCGTGTTGTGCTCTGGATCAATTGACTCTGCAAGGAATGCAGCGAAAGTAGTCTCGTCCCCAGCCCTTGCACGTGGCTGCTGCCGCTCGGGAGACCCCGAGCGGAGTGCGAAGAACATTCCCGCTACCGGAGGTAGTGGGTGAGGTAGTGGGTCTTGGAGCGTAAATCGGAACGCAAAAGGTTTCAAAATTTCCCTCGGGCTTTAGGGCAGGTCTCCGGTTACAACCTTTCTTATCAGCTTGTATGTGTGGGAACATAAGTAACAAAATATCTGATCCGGATGTCTCCGACAGCAAAGTAGTCTCGCACCCAGACGGTGAACAGCTTGTAGCGTTGCCTGACCCGCGTTGTGTATCCTACGTTATTACAGTGTTAACAGCCGTGCTGGTACGTGTATGTGCCAGTAGTAATATTGTGCGAATGCACGCCTGCTCAGCTATCAATCTGATATCAGAGACTCTTCGGATAGCTCGGATTGTGGCGAACGTGTATATGGTTGAAGTGCCTTGATTTTGGGACTCAGTTGGAATGCCTTCCGGGCTAGGCTGGGGAAGGGAAGTCCCCCGTGGGAACACTGAGTTTGAACCTGCCGGCGGCATCCCCTCGACGCGCTCGCGTGACTGGCGCGTCCTCGCCACGGCGATCGCGTCGTCTCGGCCTTGTACACGCAGATACCCGCCTAATCATTGCATGTACAATTTTATAATGTCAGCTGTGTTACCGTCTACTTCAGACACTTCTGCACTATCGGATCCTCCCGTCGGCTCTAGTGGATGGCTGTCAGCTCTCCTACAACAGAAATGTCAGATCTCACGACCTCGCGAGTTCGCCACGGCATGGATCTTATCAACGGGAAAGACTTATTCTTAGTAATTGCACCTGGCCAAGGCAAGACGATGTATGGCGTGTGAACAGCAGGGGGGATGATAAGGCATGTAATTTGGGTGGACATATGCATGCGGTGACCACCGTCATGGGCTTTCAAGCACGTTTGCCTGAGGAGGGGGTATATTAGCTGTGGGGGAACGAGCGGTTGCCTCAGAATGGGCTGATTCCGCCTGTATATCAGCATTTATAGGGTCATCTGAGGGCGAGGATTCTCTAGAGCTGACTGAAGGACTTTGAGGCGTAACCTCGTCGGTATTGATGTTATCTTCGCTTTCTGGAGTATCGGTAGGTGCATACATGGCGTATCTAGGCACGAAAATGCTGCGAGACGGGGCAGCGCAGGACGCGACGCGTGTCCCAAAAGATCACGTGAGCGCGTCGTTCGAGTGTTGCTCACTCGAGATGCCGCTGGCAGGTTCAAAGTCCGCGTTCCCACGGGGGACTTCTCTCTGGCGCCCTCGTTCATGAGCTCAGCCTGAGTATAGGAATGACTGTCTTCCTATACTCAGGCTGATTTATGAGCCTATACTGGCTGATGAGACGGAGAACACAGTCATTGACATCATCGTAAAGCTCAGACATTATGTTTTGGGTTATAAGATGGTACAGTACATTACAAATGTGGCCAGCTAGGCTTTGCGTTTGTGAGTGTGACTGCATCGCGCGCTGTAGGCGTTGGTATCGCGGTCACGAGATAAGCTCCTAGATACCTACCCTTTCGCACTACCCTACACATGGTCTGCCGCACATCTACTCTCTCTCCGTCCCACACATAAGCCTCGTTTTTCCGTAACATACACAAACACCACATTTAGTCGTAGTTACTTGACGCGGGATACAAATGTATACAAAAAAAAATCGCGGTCACGAGATGGGGTCACCTACACCCGCCCTACCAAAACCAGACCTTATACCAGTGGCACCTGCAATATGTTTTCCGCACTCCACCCGGACATATGCGGGCTGCAGGCGCCACAGGTATAAGGTCTGGAACTGAGACTACAGCGAAAGCTCACAATGCATCCTACAGATGGATGCCTTGGAATGATAAATTAGCAACCAGTATTCGATGGATGCGACAAGTCTACATCTCGGTCTGCGGAGTGACCTAGATTGATCAATGGCCACCGCCTACACTCATCAGCGAAGTGTGAGACTGTAGATCTACGTAGATATACCTAGCAGGTCCTGTAAATGTAGCCAGACCGATATACTCATGTATAACCCCCTTAGAGTAGCAGGTCCACGCAATAGCAAGCGCCCAGGGGGCACATTCTTGCAAGGATGCTGCGCCCAGGCCCTTGCTATCGCAAGGACCTCACCTGAGGCCCTCGCTATTGCGAGGACCTTATCTGAGGCCCTTGCTATTGCTATTGCGAGGACCGCACAATAGCGGTTGCCTAGGCAGCACGGGAGCACCGCTCTAGGACACCGGTTCCGGGGTTGTAGCTTTTAGAATATATTGTATCCACACAGTGCAGTGCTACTAAAAGCTCGATTTTATTCATGTTTATAGAGCCGGCTACTAGCACAAAGGGCTACAAAATATCCACAGAGCAGCAGTCCCTGACCTCCGCTCCCGCCCGTGGCGCATGCGGCAGCGCGCTCTTAGTATCAGCGTGAGCGTACGCTGTGGGCGTGGTGTAGATATCATGCGCTGCTACCACTGCAAGCATGTTCCGCACACGGCGCTCACTATCGCCGTACAGAGCATGTCAGCCATGAGTTGCTACGAGCAGGAAGGGAAAGAAGGTAGACGCACATGAGCACAGTCACAACGTCCGCCATGAACGATGGGGTGAAGAAGGCCTGCCCACCAGATATGCACTGCGTCCGTAATGAAAACAGGTGTGGGGAGGGACTCAGGTGTAGGGAAGCGCATATATGGCGGTGACGTGAGGGCCGGTGGTGCTGCCTGCGTGCCGCCTGCTGTGGCCAAGAGAGAGCGAGGTGAGACAGGTGTGCCAGGGGGATGAGTAGGACTGTAAGTAGGAGGGCTGGGGCGTACCTGCTGGGAGAATGGGAGTGCTTTCTAGATAGGCAAGGCGAGAGGATCAGTATGCATGATGAGTCATGACATCACCTAATATCTCATCACAAAGCCCGCCCTAAGTGTTTTTCAGGATCCAGTCGGCGAGCAGTCTCTATGAAGAGGCGGCCAGCGGTGTGGGCATAGCCAAGCTGAACGTCAGTGATGATGACGCCGTACAGGTACAGGTACTGGAGCACACACTCACTCATATGGGGCAGCAGACATGCGAGTGGCCTTGTTATCGCACACAGGCATGGTGAGGGAAGAAGAAAAAGGGCAGAGGCATAGAGCTGTAGATGGAGCTGGTCTTTATATGATGCCGCGAACAGCCTGACGTGGCTTTGACAGCGATGGCGTCATGATGTGACGTAACAGTGACATTTGTGTAGCGGAGAGCCAGATACGGAAGTATGATTACTTTTTTTGGCTCACTTGCATTCACTTTGCCGAACTATAGCAAGTGGCATCAGTGCCAACTTACTAAGCTTCATCACGGTCTACGTGTACTCATCTGTACGGTTGCTCACAAAGCCATTGAGTAGCTGAGACTGACTACTAGCCATATGTTTACGTCCACCGCACCTGCTACAACGGGCAATGCGGTTGCCATACACAGCTCTTTATGTGTGTAGTTGGTTGTTGCGTTATCATTCAGCTTCTCTTGAGGGGATGGTGTCACCTCGCCAGTACTCACCTTGAATACCATCATTAAGAATTCTGTCCCTGTTAATCCTGCAGTGATTACATACGTCCTTTTTGATCCTGCAAATAATGTATCTGTCCTCTTTAGTCCTGCAAATCATAGACCTGTCCTCTTTGGTCCTGCAAATAATATTTTGGTCCTCTTTAATCCTGCAAATAACATGTCGATCCTCATTGATCCTGCAAATAGTATTTCGATCCTTGTTGATCCTACAAATTATATTTTTGTCCTCATTGATCCTGTCAGTAACCCGAACATAGTATCTGCTCGGTAGAGTTTCAGTCAATTATCTTAATCTGCCAACTGCCCTTCGCTTAAGAAATCGCAGTTGCGAGCTAGGTTTGCACGCAGATTAATCTGCTAACTGCGGCAGATTAATCTACTGTGACAATAAAATGGTTCATCCCGGATTCGAACCAACGACCTTAGCGCAGATGAGAATAACAGCATTGCAGCGTAATTAGCCGACTGAGCCATTGCAGCAACAGGTACCATTGACCAATTAAAATATATATAACGCAAATTTTACACACAATTTTCGCAAATCATCAAGGCAACTAACTGCTCCAACAAGCATACAGAAATCAATGATAGTGGTAGCTTGATTTACTTTGTATTTGTGTTATGGAAGATGTTAAACTGCGAAAATGAAGTTTACAAAATACTCTATATATTGCTTAAAATGGGGGCAACAGCAGCTGCACTGTAGCTCAGTTGGCTAATTATGCTGTGATGCTGTTGTTCTCATCTGCGCTAAGGTCCTTGGTTCGAATCCGGGATGTACCATTTTATTGTCACAGTAGATTAATCTGCCGCAGTTAGCAGATTAATCTGCGTGCAAACCTAGCTCGCAACTGCGATTTCTTAAGCGAAGGGCAGTTGGCAGATTAAGATAATTGACTGAAGTCCCTCCTGCTCGTATCTACGTATTTCTACCGAGATGGTATTTACAATAGTTGGCGGACTAGATATGAAGGTTTGCGTTTTGCCGATGCTCCTCCTCACACTGTCTTCAAGAGATTTTGGGCAAGCCGACGTACGTACTCAGTCGCACGGATAAGAAATTATCTGGCATTAAATCAATGGCCACCGTTGCGCTTCTTCCCTGCCGAGGTCACCCGCTTTGGGGGAAGTGAAATAAACACCAATTACAATGTACGTTTTCGCCTGATAACACGAATATACACAGTAAAGCAGCCGCTGCGGCGAAAGTCCTCTACAAGTGATTGTTCTTATACAACCCAACTTTGAGCGGCAGCTGTGGTGTATTACTTTCCTTACCCACAGTTGGGTACCATACGCCCGCGACGTTCCATTCGATAGGCTTGTCCGTCAGTTCGAAGGTAAAGTTCGCCAGTAACACAGACAGGACAACCTCTGCACACCGCATCAGTATGGATATACGAAATATGGACGGCTGCTCACTCATTTCCATCTCCGAGAATTTGAAACCACTATACAACAGTCAGCGACGCCTTATTTTGATTCGATGCATAAGAAGTCAACATACATGCATGCCCTCTTGCCCCCGAAGAATGTCATGCTACGAGTGAGTCCGGATCAGATACATCTCACGCATCGGACAACCCTCACGTACAGATTCGAATATACACCTGGGATGGAGGCCCTAATCACGGCACTTGGTAGAGGAGAAAGCCATCTATTGGGTTTCCATTCGAGTGCATCGTCTCCCCAAAGAGACTTCTTCGCATTGCAGCCCAGTGTTCCTATGATAATCTCCGTGCCTTTGGGTATTGCAATTTCTGTTATGACTGTGCCATCTATGCCGATCACTGGTTCCCCGACTGAAAGGATGACGTCATTGTTAGGTCTGTATATCTGTCAGCACGATGATTCGCGCAGCAGAATTTTGCACATACGCCCGAGTGCTAAGAGTAGCTGGAGGATATCTATCGGGTTTGTGAGAAACAACGTCCCGAGTGACAGAGGAACTTTTTCTTACAAGCGTAGAGTCTCCCGACAGACACTATCCAGTAACGGCAGCCGATTCAGCTCGTCATATGACAAGTAGTCAGCCGCACGAGCAGCAAGACACTCCTCCCTCAACTGTGATTGAATATCAGGGTGCTCTGCGAGAAGCTGGAGAATACGGGAGAGGGCATTTGATGTCGTGTCCATTGCGGCAAATATTAGCGTGCTATCAAGCATAGCTTATCGTAGTAATAGCTAGAATACCGCGAGATGACGTACGACATTTGCGCAATCAGCTCGTCTTGCGACAACCTGTCAGTTTCGCCTGCCGCCATATTCGCTTTCACTTTGACAGCAATCAGACCATGTCATATGCTATACCAGTCACCGATACCACGCACTCAAAATACTCATAATATCCTTGCCTTCGCCCACCTGACGTAGAAGCATCTCATCGCCTGCGTGGATGGCGGCTTGCTTCTCCCGGAAGATCTTCAAAGACTTGTCGCCGATTGTGTCTATGATTTCCTTAGCTTCTTGCACTCTTTTGCTGGGGAATGCCTCTACGATAGCCCTGCGGAACCTCGCAGGACCCAAGTCACTGACGTATGGGAGAAATCGTCGCAGGACATCCAGATGTTGGATCGTGGGACTGAACACACACATGAGGATTGATTCAGCGCTGTAAGAAGTGGAACTCACAGCAATGCTTTCATAGCCTCTCCGAGAGCATTTCGGCTGCTGTGAGTCAGAGGATCGAAGGAATAACCGAGTCCCCCTTGGCCAATGAGCTCGAGGGCTGTGCGTCCAGTCCAGCCGAGTACATCAATCTCTCGTGCCTCATTGCCAATCTGCACCGCCATCGCCTCGCGAAGCTATGTTCGTATGAGTAACATGATCGTCTCTCACTCAAGGTTCAAATTATCACAAACCCTGTGGATAACGTCGTAAAAGATCGGCAACATGTTTCTCATGTGATTGACAGAGAAAACAGGGTTGAGCATCTTCCGTTGTTTCCGGTGGTGATCGCCTATGGGAGGTAATTGATGTGGTGTTGTGGACAGCAATGAAAGTTGTGTCCGTACCGATTGTCGCAAGAAGCCCTCGTCCAAATAGCAACCAACTCGAACTGAATTATCGTCAGTGGGACTTCTGGTCAGGAACCAAGTAATACGTACTCGGTGAAGAGTTTGGGCGGCGTGTAGATGTTCTCCTCTTTGATAACAATAGTGTGCAACGCTTTTGGATCTGAAATGTACAGCATCGGACGCTTTCACCACCGCTGAGTATCCTTAGTACATCAAGAGGGATCAAAATCACACACGCCAAACATTCCGTGAATTTTCACAACTGGTCCATAATCCAAAGCAACCTTCCTCTGGAATTCTGCGCCATCACGAGTGAAAAATTGCACAATATTCCCTGAGTTTCACGTCAGTTAAGCACTCCACCCAGCGGGACATGTGGTTTCGTTACCGGAGAAAAAGGATTTGGAAGGGGGTCCAGGAATCTTGTCCAAACGTGAAAGTGATTTTCGTCTTTGGATCAGCCTATATGCAAGCCACACGGCCCCCGCAAGGAGCAAGGGGCTGAGCAGTTCATGTAAAGACATGTTCGCCGCTGTATCGTGAGCGTAGACGGGAATTAGAGCCCAGCCAGGTCGTCCTCTGGCGAGACGAACTCTCTTAAGCAAGAATTATATGCTACATGCTTAACGGCCCGTATGCACGAATATCACGTATGATAGGATGAGTTTATCGGGCCGCATAATCGGGACTTACATAAAGGCATTGGCATCATGCAACAACTGGTGATCGGGAATAGCTGGAAGTCCCCGTTCTTCATGTCGCTTTGTTCCGTGCTTCCATCTCAGAAGGATGCTGCGGAGCTGGAATATGAACATAAACAGGTGCGGAACTAGTTTCAGCAGGTCCTGGCCATTGAATTGTGTGCGAATGGCCTCAGTTTCCTGATGCGTATCCCGCTCCAGAATACTGCAACCAGCAGTATACCACCATGTTCTGTGTCAACATTCAGTGTACGATGGCTAGCAGAATAATAACCTTGCTCACTGAGGCTGCATGTGCTGTCGAGCCCATTCTCACGATGGGAGGCCATTAATCACCGAACGGCGGAGTTACTGCGTGATACCGATTAACGTGATCTCGTCATTGACACTCCTCCTCGACAATGTAGTAGGCGGCCGCAAGGTGCAGGCTGTATTCGAGACATGAGACTCAAGAAGCCGGCGAGTTTGGAGCCCCCCATGCCAATGTCCCTGAGACGATAGCGTCGATAGACGCCTTTTGGCTCGACCATTCAGAAGCGTGGATGTTGATTCGGTCTAGAATTTGATCGTGGGATACTGCGGCACTCACATTCTCTAAACATTATACACTCCGTGGTACTTTTCCTCTTTCGCTGTCAGGCTGGTTTGAACGCTGTCCAAGTTGCGAGGTGGTAATCGTTCATCAAGCAACCAATTCCCATCTCTGCGTTCCGATCATGCGGCACAAAGCAACGTAAGAACGAAGTAGTCATATATTAGCGCCCTGAGCAATTCGTGCTTCGTGGCCTGCTTTAAGTTTTTCAGCGTCCCCTGGTCCTATTGATGATCCTCTGCTTGGTACAGCCCAACCTTGAGTGGAAGCTGTGATTCGTTGCTATCCTTGCCTAGCGTAGGGTACCATATGAGTGAGACATTCCACTCGATAACCTTCCCGGTCGGCTGGAAAGTGAAGTTTGACAGGAGCACAGACAAGATGATCTCTGCCATATCAAGTCAGACGCAGCATATATCGACTTTGATCTCACGTACTCATCTCCATCTCTGCAAACTTGTATCCTCTGCGTGAATGTGAGTACAACGGTCAGAGATAGTGGTAAACGCGACATACATGCACGCTCTTTTCCCGCCGACAAACGTCATTCTGTCGTGCTAATGTAAGAATCGTTGCATGACGGGTAGGGAATCAGGCGCACATATTCGAATAGATCCCAGGCATGCCAGCATTGGTGACAGCACTTGGCAGAGGCGAAAGCCAGCGTTCTGGCTTCCACTCAAGCGTATCTTCTCCCCATAGGGACGATTTCAGGTTACACCCCAGGATGCCTACCAGAATCTCTGTGCCCTTCGGTACAGCAATCTGATGGATCTCTTGACCATTGATACCAATGATTGGCTGCGAGAGTGGGAGAACTACATCCCTATTTGGACTATACAAGGTGTCAAGACTGTACCTGGAGATGATAAGGAGACACGAACGCGCGAAAAACCACCGAGCCAGGAGGCGATCTATATAGCCACTGATAAGCAGCTAAATAGATCAAAGATGTGTGATACATACATTCTCAACGTTTCCTTGACCACAGCGTCAAGGAGAGGCAGTCGGCCAAGTTCGTCATACGACAGATGTTCGCCCGCCCCCGCCCGAAGAATCTCTTCGCGTAATTTGGTCTGAATATCCTGATGCTCTGCTAGTAGTTGAAGCGTCCTTGCCGTGGCGGTGGAGGTAGTATCCATTGCGGCAAAGATGAGGATTCTGTGTACAAGATCACAAAATCGAAGCAATGCGTACACGAAGGGAAATCAACTTACGACATTTGGGCAATGAGCTCATCTTCAGGTAATCTTTGGTTCTCTATTGCAGCCGAGTTTGCCTTCACTGAGACACGATCGGCGATTATCCATATGTAATTAATGCAAGCAACTCACTGAGAACGCTCATAATATCCTTCCCCTCCCCAGTGCGTTTCACCGATGCATCATCACCTTTCTGGATAGCATCCATCTTCTCTTTGTATATCTCTACGGATTTGGTGGTCATTGTGTCGACGATGGTCTTGACTGTCTGGACAGGCTGGCTGGGAAGTGTGTCTATCACCCACCGCCTAAGCCATGCTGGACCTAAATTCACGAAATACGGAGCAATTCGCGCCAAGACGCCGACATTTTGAAGCACAGGTCTATAAAAATCTTTCGCGTAGTATCGGATATGCCTGATTGATGAGAGGAAGGACTGACGTTAAGGACCTGAGAGTATCCCCATACTTGTTTTCAGAATTATGCGTGAGAGACTCCAGCGAATATCCCAGGCCTCCCTGGCCGATGATCTCGAGAGCCGTACGGCCCGCCCAGTGAAGCACATCGATCTCTCGAGAACCATTTGCGACTTGCTCGGCAATCGCATCGCGGAGCTATGAGCAAGTCAAGAACAATGTTAACCGGGGTCGAGAACACGATGATCACCGATCTGTGCGTGCCTTGTGTACTACATTGTAGAATATCGGAAGCATGCTGCGCATGTGGCTTACGGAAAATACGGGATTCAGTATTCTGCGCTGTTTGCGGTGACGGTCGCCTGGATCCTCTATAGATAAGTTGTCTGCGGCAGAGGCACAAGAGGCGTACCTTCGGTGGCGACGAGGGAAGGTCCGAACATGAGCGAATTCAATCTGCGAGAGCATTACTCGGCAACTCAGTGTCCGTGATTAATGTGACTCACATCAGAAACTCTCTCGTCTCTTCAAAGATGTGATCTTCTTTGATCAAAATATTATACAGCGCCTTCGGATCCGAGACATACAGGAGAGGGTTCTTATGGGTGCCCGCATACCAATGTCAAAACATCCGCTTTTGAAGACCATCTTCGCCACTTACGCTGAAGAATCCATGAAGTTTGGCGACAGAGCCATATTTCAGCGCAACATCGCGTTGGAAGCCTGCCCCATGACGGGTGAAGAACTGTTTGAGATTGCCTGCAAGATTGCTCTCCATCGAGAATCAATACTACACGCTGCAAACCGTATACTTACCTGTTATGAAAGATTGTGACGGAGGTCCAGGTATATTCTTCAAGACCGCGGCCTTCATGCGGATGCGCAAGAGTTGCCATAGAGTCCATGCCCCTGCCAAGATCAGCAGGCGGCTCAGGAGTACCAGGAATGCCATCGTCGATGCCCAAACGCTCCTCTGGGCACGAGTGGGCTTTTTAACGTGGTTATATCAATCTAGAAGATCATGGAGCTAGAACGACCTCATGCATTTGACTTGCAGCCGATTCGCGTGCTCCCGCACGCGTGTTCCGTTTACTTCGAGATGGGACTTCAACGTGGTCGAAAATTTCGCATCACCACCCGGTAAAGTCCCAATGCCAGCCATTCTGCGATAGCTAAGCGGTGAATAGAAAAGTAGCAGAGCTGGCATATTTTCGCGTCTGCATTAGCGCAAGCCTGTGGAGCCCGCCGTCGGCCGTGGGTTGTGGAGCTGTTGATGGCATGGAGTAATGTGGAGCGCGGTGGGGTGTTTTCAAGAACCGACGGCATACCCACGGTCCGGAAACAGCGAAATGTGATCTAAGTATGTGCTACACATGCTCCCGCTCGACTCTTAGCAGACACTCTGCAACGCAGTTCTCGCTCACTGAAGCTGTTGTTGCAGCGAGCGGGCCGATAGTGGTTGATAACGGTGGTGCGACGTGGTGCTTTGCGCCACTTTGATTTTCGGCATGTCGGCTTGAGAACCTGCGGCGGGTGTGGGGCGGTCGATCGACCAGAAATCTTCGGCGCTAAGGGGGTTGCGAAAACTGTCTATTGTAGGCTGGCTTTTCGGTCGCCAACGAACCAATTGCTTCTATCATGACGTGATCAGCCAAGAGTGTGGTGACTGTACGCGGACCTGCTCACGCTCGTATTCTGGTTCCCGGGTGCATGCGTAAAAAGCGTTTGCGCTTGGAGAAGGTAATTACGGATTTAGCTAATCGGGAATTTCGAAAATCTGTGCGTCACCAATTCAAATATGCCGAGAAGTTATCAACGCACCAATGACTAATTCAAAGCTGTGCTTCCGCAGTCTGGAAATGGCCGCTCTCATATTACATATGATCGGCTGCTGCTCTTGGATTCGGGCGCATAACCCCTTATTATGTTCTATGAGCCTGTTGGTCAGTCACTAGTCAATGCTCGCTCATGCAGAATCTATATGGTTTTGCTTCGCCATATGTTTCGCAGAATAATGTTAGGAGTGGCCCAGTGTGACGTTCGCAGGCACGAGAGTGACTGGTGACGGCACAAAGTTCGTCACGCGGAAGTCACAGGTTATAAGCAGTAACGCTTGTCTAGTACAGGATTTCGGGCCTCCTTATATACTGTAGAGTAGAGCAAAACTTCTAGGGCTCTCGAGTGACGAGAGCCTGTAACCTTAAGCTACCTTAAGGCTGACGAAGATGAGTACCAATCGAGGGGACCTAAATACTCAGCATAAAGGTAGCGGATAACACAAGTAAGGAAAGTAAGGAGATTACATAACCAGGGTGGCACGCAGTCGCGCCACATACGCGGGGATCGCGCGCGTTTACTGGAGGTGTCCATTGAATCCTTCGAGCCGCTAGGCACATGACATACACTACAACCTAAGACATACACCTGGGGGAAGGGGGCTCGCTCAAAGGTGCCTTCCTGGTCCAGGGCATCTAAGGCTGAAGAGGCCAAGACAAGTCTGAGGTTCGCTCAAGACTGTTGGCCGGTTATATAGACTCTATCTATTTGTACATGTTAGGGGGTGTGGGCTGTAAGGCCATCGACACCGGTATATGATTGGTCTAGCTACGGGGCCGGTATGGTATCGGAGCATGGGAGCGTATGCAATGTGAGTCCATGGCGACATAGCGGATCAGGCCCAGATTGGTGGTTCTCGTCGATTGGGGGTTCACCGGTAATGGTGGGGTTCTATATCCATGATTGGGGTGTCTGCGGTTCAGGTTCCCAAGGGATCGGTACTGAGAAGTGGCGTTAGCTGGGAGCATGGACTGGCCAGTATGGGCCATGCATGATGTAGGGTGATCGAGCGTGATCGGCTGCAATCGGTGACGTCGGGTCCTGTGACTGCTAGGGTTCTCAGCCATACAGGGGCTGCCCAAGGTCAGTGTTCCTCGTAGACTAGGGCAGCTGGAGTTTAAGGCCTTCCATGGGCCATGGTCTGTATTGTACATAGTCCTTGCCAGTAATGGCATGTAGTCCGTGATTGGTAATGATCGTGTAGCTGGTAATGACTGTAGTTTGTGGAGATGGGAGGTGTAGGGTTTGGTTGGTTGGGTGGACATGGTCCTAGCCATGAGTCTGGTGGTCGTGGTACGTTCAGATGAAGTGGTACATGTATGAGGTATGACCCAGGTAGCAGGGGCTTGGTTGGGTTAGGTGCTACTGGTCTCATCATACTTCGTCGAGGCCACGTGACTCTTATTGGCTATGTACTGGACTGAACGTGTGGTCTGGGATTAGGGTTCTTAAGCATGGCTGGTGATGCTGTTAGCTAGTGCCTGGGATGGTTCATGTATAGGGCTTGGTTCTAGCTGAGGCATCGGGTTTCCAGCCTCAGGGGTGCTCTTGATGATCGGAAAAGGTACTGTGCCTAAAGGCTTGAAATTGGCGTGTGACAGCATGGGGGCATCCACAGGGGCCTTGCCCTTGGCGGAACGCTTTTTGGTGAACTGGACGTCAAGCAGGTGAGTCGGGCAAGCGGTAGACGCCGGTGCCACTGCAGTGGAAGCAGTGGATATTGCTTTGGGTAACTCCTCGTGCGGGTCCAGAAGGTGTACTGGAGTAGTGACCACGGGGGCCATCCCAGCAGTGATGAGCAGAGTGGTGGCCACAGCCTGGGTATGTCGGGCAACCTGAAGGATGCGTAAACTCAGGTCATCCGAGTCGGTGTGAGAGTGAGCCAGCTTCCTCTCACAACAGTGTTCCTCACACAGAGCATAGTTGCATGCCTTGGCAGCCTGTTGTAACTCCAGTTCCTTCGCTGCATACCAGGCGAGGTTGGTAGCCATGGTGATTCATTCGCGAGTGAGACTGTTCCTGTCACAAGACCAACCGGCAGTCCCAGACCGGTAGCTCACAGAGACTCGCATCTAACACCCTTTAGCCAAAAGGGCCGCTATAACAGCTCTGCTGTTATAGGCGGGACACACTATATATGTAGTTCATATTCCCACGCTGGGCGCTTGCCCTTAGGTATTTTGGCTTATACCTTGCGCGGTCATGCCTTATGGTATATTATGCCACTGGGGTTCCCAAGCCCCTAATAATCTGTGACAGTTCCGCTCCTCATCCCGAGGTTTTGCTGGAGGGTCATAGAACCCCTGCAGATCCTCGGCCCAGAGCATCCAGAAGGTCTCATATCCACTGGGTAGTGTGAATTTGTCGAGGTCGATTGGTCCAGCACGGAGCATTTGATCGAAGAGTAGGTACCGACGAAGCTGAGACATCGTGAAGTAGTGTTGTACCTGTGCAAAGTCTTCAAGGATGACATCACGATTGATGAGAACAGTGAGCTTCGAATGCTGGATCTCCATGATGAGGATCAGCGGGTCCAGTCAACGAGGAGTCAGCATAGAAATCGATCAGAGAAGTCGCGAGTCAACGGAGCACCTGCTCAGTGTCACAAGAAAGCCTAAGGGCTGACATTGCCCATTTATTCTAGGGTTTACTGCACAGCTAACCCCCCAGAATGCGGCCTGGCAGGGCCCCCTTAAACCTAGCCGAGGACCCAGTCCAGCCGGCATGCCATTACTGGTCGCGCTGGTCTTAGGTAGCATGCAGATAGGTAGCACGTGACTACAATGTGTAGGCAGGTGACCGTATAGGCAGCACCTGACCATATGATCACGACCCCATGTCTTAGACGTTGGGTCAATGACTCATTGGTGGCCGCCATTACTGGCTGGCCACTTATATAACATAATGACGGTCTTAGCTACGCCTGTAGGGCTGCGCATGGACCAATACATTAGGGCAAGCATATCTAGAGTAGTACCAGAGCCCCTGATGTATATCATGATCACACCTGAGGCTCTTAGCCCTCAGAATGTAGATTCTCATCTTTGGGGCTTATGCCCCCAACTCGACCACCTTCTGAGTGCCTCCTCATACCTCGTCTACCTAGACTGGAAGCCTCTGGTAATCACCATGCAAGAGTCCCCTTCGACTTCGCCGAATCAAGGCCAAAGCCTAGGGGTTTAGAGAGCAGCTTAGAGGGCCGGTTCGTCTTGTGATACTCGGGGCTGGGATCAGAGTCTCGGAGTGCTGGCCTGATCCAGGATCATTGTCACTTCTCGAAGTGCCCTGTCTTGAACCTTCGCCTCCCCTCCCTTATATCCTTTTCTCCTCCTTCTCCAAAAACATATAAGCTGCCTATATATAATTGTGGGTCGTCCAGAGGTGTGCCAGACCCGGCCCCTAGTTGTGAGATATTGTCAGCACCCACGAGGTCGAGGTAAGTGCGGATCACGTCCATCGGCAAAATGCGAGCTCTCATATCTAGTCCGCTAACTATTGTAAATAGCAGCTCGGTAGATATACATAGATACGAGCAGATACTACACACAGGATACTTGCAGGATCAATGAGGACCAAAATATATTTTGTAGGATCAACAAGGACCGAAATACTATTTGCAGGATCAATGAGGACCGGCATGTTATTTGCAGAATCAATGAGGACCGAAATGTTATTTGCAGGATCAATGAGGACCGAAATATTATTTTTCAGGATTAAAGAGGATGGACATATTCATTGCAGGACTAACGAGCGTACAGGTCGTCGTCCTGTGCTTATATTTTGTTTTTGGTATTTTCGTTTATTTTCCTTACTGTACTAAAACCTCCACACCAACTCTACCAGCACGTGAGACATGTCCCGAGGGAGTGGTACGTGAACGTGAAGTAGGATCCGTGACATTTCAGACTGACATTCCCACGCTGGAGGGCGGCGAGATGCGCACGTAAATAGGATGCGGTCTTGACATTGTTGACGGAATCCGAGCCATCACGCATTTTGTATGCCAATCCTGACGGTATGCCGGACGTGTCTGTGCCGACGACGCGGCTCCCATCCGTTTTTCTCCACTACTTCACATGGACTCATAGTCACAGGACTGTTATGGTAGTCATTTTTCCTTATCGAGTTACATGATCACTTGCTTCTCTCAATGGCGTATCATTACTTTTTCTTCTGTCATATTTCGGTCGGCTCTCGAAACTGTGTCATTTGTAACATATAACAGCAGCCACGCGAGGTGCGCAATCCATCTCTCTCCTCGCATTTTCTGTGTGACATTGTCCTCTGAGTCTTAGCGAGGTGACCCCAAGCTCAACTGCAGCCGATCAAGTCTTCGCGGCAAAGAGATCAGCAGCGAGGGAGCCAGAGCGGTGGATGGAGTCCAGCTGGTACTTACCAGTAAGTTGTTCCTCTCTCACTGGTAGGCTCATTTTTGCTCCGGTGACACGCATATACTGACCCATATCATCCCTAACATACAGGTACTTAATGTACCAGTCACTCCAGAACGTGCTGGCATCATTTGGCGACCTCAAATCGTTTACATCTGTGGGTTCTCATGACGAGGTACGTTTTCTGCTTGCTTTTCCCACTGAGTATGTTGAACCTCGGCCTGCACCAATGTGGAGATCACCGCCATGTGACCACCTCAGCAAACTGCCTCATCAAGACGTGCGCTGACTGACATACACGTAAGTGTCTATCCCCACACCCATGCGTATGCTGTTGCTCACACAATGCACCAGCGCGCACAAATCCTTCCACTATCTGTGCCGATTTGTGGTGTGAGCGGTGCATGTTGACGTTGATGCTCGAGGCTACTGACTGATGCTCTCTGGTAGATCTTTTGTGACCCCTTCTGTCACTTACTTTTACTACGGACATTGTTGTACTCATACATACTCCGAATATATTCAAGTTTCATTGGCACTACATTGAATGAACATGATATAGTACAATACTTGCCTCAGGCGCTCCTAGGCCTGGCGACCGCTATTGTGTGGTCCTTGCAATAGCGAAGGCCCTCAGGTGAGGTCCTCGCAATAGCATGGGCCCTCAGGCGAGGTCCTTGCAATAGCATGGGCCTCAGGTGAGGTCCTTGCAGGAATCCATCCCCTGGGCGCTTGCTATTGCGAGGACCTGCTACTATAAGGGGGTTATACATGAGTATACCGGTCCGGCTACAGTTACAGGACCTGCTAGGTATATCTACGTAGATACGAGTAGATCTACGGTCTCACACTTTGCTGATGTCCAAGTGACTGATTGAGGAATAGGGAACCCAGGTACGATCGCTGCTCTTCCATACCACCTCAGAAACAGCATCCGAGACGGATCCGACGTGTGAGATGAATCTATCGATTGCCCATTCGTTATCCTGGTCTTCGAGCTCAGATATTTGGTTAGCAAGTCTGCCAGGAAATAACTGATTGTCGTTAGGCTCATGCATCCTAAGTAGGGATGTGTGGAATACATCATGCACTCCTCTCCTCCTGAGGGAGTTCGGTAGATCTAGCTTGTAAGAATTGTTACCAAAGTCATGTATAATTTTGTACAGGCCAGTATACTTAGGGATCAGCTTCCGTGCCAAGCCACACAGTAAAGAAATGTTTTTAGTTGACAAATAGACTAAGTAATCATTGGAGAATGGGGCAGGCCAACACTGTCGGTTGGCGTCGCGTGTTTGTTTTATCCTTGCAGCGATAATGCTATCATGACCTGAAATTAGAGTGTATTTTACGCGCTGGGTGTAGGCTCGTACTCCAGGATATTCATCCAGAGTAGGGTTATTCCATACCATGGTCCTGGGCATACGGCCTGTATTCAAGAAGAAAGGGGCATAACCAGTGCTTCCCGATTGAGCCAAATTAATGGCGAATTCAATAGCCAGTAATCAGGATACCAAATCTTTTTGATTTGGGCTAATGCATTGATGCAGCATTTGTGTCACCGTCCAGTTTGCTCGTTCTGTGGAGCTGTCCATTTCCGGGTGGTATGCACTGGACATTTTTAATTCAACGCCCATCAGCTTGTGTAAGTGCCCCCAGGGTAGGCTAGTAAATAACACATCCCTGTCACTGACTATGGCTTTAGGAAGTTCATGGTGCTTGTAGACCTCTGAGAATATTAACTCAGCTATATTCTTAGCATTGTAACTGGTCCTACTAGGCACCAGATGAACCATGCTGGTTAATAAATCAATAACAACAGTTATGGAATCAAAAGTCCCATCCCTATTCTTTGACTCAGGTAATGGGCCAACAAAATCCACCCCAATAGCCTCCCAAGGCTGACTGGGAATTGGTAATGGATTGAGTAATCCTTAAGGTTTTTGATTAGCAGGTTTACTATGCTTACACGTAGTGCATGTATTGCAATATCTCTGGACATCCTGGGTCATTGATCACCATCAAACATGGTCTCTGAGTAGACCAAGGGTTTTGTAGGCTCCCAGATGAGCCAGTAATGAATGTGCATGCGTGATTATTATTTCTCGAACAGTGTGTTCTCCTGTGAGAATATTTGGGATGCACAAAAGGCCGTGTTCCCGTTTGCAAATGAAAAGCAGGCCGTCAGCCTCTCTAAATTTCTTGAACTGCTTTGGAGATGCAGCAACTTTGGAGAAAAACTCATCCTCCATGTAGTGACCCCATATGGCAGTCGCTAAGTCAATCCCATCATTATTGGCTGTGAGATAATCCAGAAATCTGGATTTGGAAACTCTAGAACCGTTCATTAAATTCCCTTGGGACTCACCCTCCTGCATGGGAGCCTTGGGCCCATGCAATACAACACGACGAATTCATTTTGCAAATTCCTGTGATGTCTCGGGCCGTCCTGTCTCCACGGGGCAGGTACAGGGTGGCCACAACGTGTCGGTGGTGTGGGCGTCTCCTCAGCCACCGCATATCACAGAGGCACATCCTGATCATGGGATGGCATCTCTCGTGCAGCCACAGGCATAGGCACCTGTCCATGCTTGGGCGCTGCCACTTGTGCCACAACGCACCTGTGAGGGTGCATGATGTCACCACTCCTTGCCACCTCAACGTGTCACAACTTTTGCAACATTATCTTATTTTATTAAAGAACACCTTTCGCTGGGGTCGACTCTCGACGACAAAGGCACGTGACCGTCTTACAGCGGCACGTTACTTACAGTAGATAATGCGCGTCTCTGTAGAGTAGATAAGATAGTACATCAGATGGTTACATAAGTGTTCCAGACCCCTGACTGGTAGGCGCATGCGCACAGGCCACGTCGCTTTAGGGCAAGGGTTACTACTAGGGATTACAGCGCTACTCTGATGTATATATACCTAGGGCTCTGAGGTGTCTTACCTTAGAACCTTTATTCAGTACCATGCCTTAGGGCACTTTACACCCATCCTGCACGCTCTCCCTTGTGAACGCTTGCTAGCCTGTGGACGTACCTCAACCCCGACTTAGGTGTCGTGAACCTTTGTCGGCTTAGTCTAGGGATACAGCTAGTTAGCAGGGACTTAGGCATTGAGGGATGACCCAGAGGTGTTTTGGGTCACAATGACATGCCCTCCAGAGTCAGGCCCTGGTGCCCATGCACCTGCGGGGGCCCCAGAGTGTTCTGCAAGAGTCCCAGACTGAGTACAAACAGTGTTGGCTTCAAGGCCAGCCAACACAGGCATCGAGATAGCACAAGCCACAAGACGAGGCGTGTGGTAGCTGCCTCATCGTGGACCATATACTCAGATGGAGCATGCATGGTACACAGCAAGTCAAACGAATATATACGTGATAATGCATCCATGAGGATGTTTTCAACAATATTCAACAGTAAAGTCAAATTTGGAAACAAGCTCAAGCCACCAAGCCTGTCGCCCCGACAGGTTCTTTTGAGTTAAAAAGTGCATAAGCCCCTTATGATCAGTCAGCCAGGTGAAGTGGCATCCCAAGGAAATTTCACAATGGTGTCTCATGGACTCAACACCTGCCAGCATTTCAATCTCATGCACAGGGTAGGTTTGCTGTGCTGACAAAAGTTTCGCAGAAAAGAATGTGGCCACCCTGGCCGATCGAAAATCCGCACCTTGGGAGATGCCGCCGGAGATGCCGCCATGCGAGCCATCTGTGACCAACCAGATAGTGGGCGCACTGTCAGAATCATCAAGCGGTACATGATGATGTGAGTGGTGCACGTGGACCAAACGCTTAATGTCATTGAACGTGTGTTGATGGGTGAAGTCCCATTTATAACTGCTATCTGAAGCAGTCAGGGCAGTAAGGATTCCAATAGGTATGCAGATAGTGGAGATGTCATCAGCCAAATATCCTACTGAGCCAAGGAAATCACACAACAGTTCCTTGTTAGTGGGGGTCTTCCAATTCAAAACAGAGTCCACCTTATCAGGATCCATGTGGATCCCGGTATCATCAATGATGCACCCCAACACCTTCAGATCGGTGCAGAGGAAATGTAATTTATCCTTATTTAAAAACAATTGTTCGCACCGCAACACGTCAATGACAGTTTCGACATGATGCACGTCCCAAGGTGTCAGAGTAGATGATAATATCATCCAAATAGACCTCCATAAACACACCCAAGAATGGACCAAGAATGTGGTTCATTAGAGTCTGGTAAGTAGCAACAGCATTGCAGTCACCCTGTTGCATAACGAGACTAACCATATTGCCATCAGGAGTGGTCATTGCAGTCCGGTTGACATGATTGGGCCGGACGCGTATCTGGTCATACGCTCCCTTGCCATCCAAAGATGATCGATACTGACCACACACAACATGTCGAAGGATACCATCCATATCAGGCAGAGGTGAGGTTAGCTTGACAGTGTTAGCATTGCGAGCCCTAACATCCACTACACATTGCAGACGTGCAGGGACACCTCTAACCCCAGTCCCTGGTTTGGCTAACAAGAGCATGGGGCAAGTATTGCGGGCAGTTGTCATATGCCACCGGCCCAACTTCAGGTAGAGTTGCATTGCTCAACCCAGGCCTCCCGGGTGCATCTGGACAGCATGAAGGCCACCAGACGTAGACCTTTGATGGGTCCTTCAAAGGTATCTCATGATTAATCTCCCTTAGGGGCAGTAGGGGGGCGTCATGTGCTGTCTTGCAAATGGGCTCAGTGTATGCACGGAGATGTTCCCATACTCACTCTAATTTGTCCTCCAGTAGTTTGACTGTGCAAGCTTCCAGCACACATACCTCCTTGCCTGTCATGGGCAAAGCTGTGGGGCTGCCAACTTCGACAGTAGTGGGGTTCAGACCCAACACCACCTTATGCTGGTACAGGAAAGGTGTCCCAAGTATTAAATCATAGTTTAATGAATTCACAATGTCAAAATATCGAGTCCCCTTGATTCCCTGGTAGGTCAATTCAGTGGTGCAACCTGAGTTGATCTTAGCACGTGATCCTTGTACTGCTAAGTGCACAGGTAGTGGCTTAGCCAATTCAAAACTTCTGATTCCCAACTGGTGTGCTAATTTAGCAGACATGAAGTCCGCGAGGGAACCGGAGTCCAATAAGGCCCTGGCAGGGTGGCCGTTGATGTGCACAACCACAACTATAGGTTCAGGGATTAGGCGCTTGAAATCCTTCGGAGCACCTGCGTTGCGCTGAACCACCGGAATTGAATCATGTGCCTCACTGGTAGGATTAGTGTAATTTCATTCCAGAAATTTGCCAGCCTGCTCCACACTGTCCTGATAGAATAGCAATTCCAGCGCGCCCTCCAGGCCATCATACGCGTCGCCAGATTCACAAAAATGATGACGGACAGCTTTAGTGTGGGTGTTTACCAGATCCAGCATAGGGTTAGCTAACCCTAAGGTTGGCAGCACGACCACCAAATCCAAATAATGATCTTCAACAATTACGACATCTTCCCATCTCATAGCAGAGAAGCAAGGTTCTCCAAGAGTGTGTTCAGAGAGTGGAGTTGATATTCCATTGTTTAGTATCATGCTAACTCCCCATTCCAGGGCGTCGCCCAAGGGTGCACCACCTAGCATGTGGCAGCAGTGGCTGTGGCCGCGCACCCGTGCCACTTGCTGCCTAAACCAGGAAGGTAGGTCGAAGCTTGCATCCTGAAGTTGCTCATTAGGTACTGCCAGACCCTCAGGAAAATAATCACTAATCAAGAGTGTGTCACAGTTTTCGTGACATGCTGATTAGTAGGATTCTCGAGCTAGGGGATTCGAACCAGCGTGTTCATGTGTGGCACGTGACCTCTCCCGTACGTTCCACTGCTCTGCCATTCGTCAGGCGCCGGTAGTAGATTAGATTAGATAATGTCTTGAAGCATACCCCGGCCCGGTCTGCACATGACATCTTATATCACATGCTTATGGTAGTGCGCTCGGACCTTGTCATTTAGGGTAGACACATAGTCCTTTGGTGCGCTGCATGTATATAAAGTCAACGTTAGAGACCTTCTGTCTCTAACACTATGAATCTCGGCCTTAGGGCATACTGCCCTGGGTCTTACTCCATTACCCTGCATGACTGCCTAGGCTTCGCCCTATACCTCTCCTCGTCTGTGACCTCGACGTTAGCTGTAGTGCCTCGGGATTACCATCAACTAAGGTGGCCCTTAGGTATCTGAAAGGTGTGTAGTGGGGGATACCTGGAGATGTGAACGCGTGTTGTGTTAGGACTGGGCGTGTAGGCTAAAGATGTGGTAATTCCCGTGTCAGAGTGACCGAGTGGGGTCCACATCTCCAACAAGATAAAAGTAATCAGGCATGAACAATGGATTGTCCTCCATCTGGTCACAACAGTATGATGCGTATTGCTGCAGCAGGTCAACCACCCGCCACTCATAGAAAACACCAATGCACGTATATGTTCGACCCTGACCCAAGACTCACTTATGTTCTGGTTTGTGGTCGAAACGTTGAAGTTGAAGTCGAGTTGGTAGAACGAGTCAAGTGCAGCAGTAGTAATAGGCTACAGCGGCGTGTAACAGATTGATAGTTCTAAGGACTTAGGCCTTAGACGTCTCAGCTTATATACATGTAGGGCACTACCTAAGAACTGCCTGCCCTAATGCTATTGGGTCTGTGCGCTGAGCGGTAATGCTCAGCGCCTTTGGTATGGTGCCATAATGGCGTGCGTTGGTCTAGCGTAAGCTAGGTATGATAAGCGGGCTAAAGGCCGTAGAGCGTTAACGCGGGGCCGATGACCGGTTAGATATGACTCATTCTCTAGAACATTCGAGTGGTTTTGAGAAGAGTGATGGTATCGTGGTTAGGTTTACTAACTACGTTGGATACGACTTATCTTGGGATAAGCCGTAGAAAATCGGAATAAAATGGAGTAAATCCAGGAAAAATTAGGTAAATGCCTAGAAAACTGTGACAGACCCTCCCAACAGGTGGTGGGGAGTTCCAACTGGTCTGTAACGTAGACTGGTTCCTGGTCATCCAGACCGTCATCATTGAACATCAACCCTCCACCTGTTATGGGTCGAATACCCGTTCGTATATTTGAGTTGTGAATATAAATCATTCTTCTGCATGTAGTTCTGCAGACGAGTGCAAGGAAGATATATCTGTTTAAATGCCTTCAAGCCCTAAGTCGGGGACTAAGGGGATCATTCAATATCCAATACGCGACAGAGGATATAATCTGGATTGCAAGTCTCCTAGAGCATAAGACTTGCCTAAGTCCGAGAAGTCAATGTGCACTTCGAGGACTCAGTTGGTTCAAGGGCTCGGTGAATACTGAGTGTAGTTTCCTACATTTGAGAATGAGTATAAGACTTCTTGTTTATACAACAAGGTCGAGCTGAAGAGCCTTGACAGTAAGTACATTGGGTTATATACTACGTTAGGTTTTTGAGGTCTGACCAGTCCCAGATGTCACCAGTACTATCTATGCTCTAGTATGAGACATTTGATAAGTATGTAGTGATATATCTGAGATGATAGATAGGAGTGATGATGGCAGTTGAATGCCATCTATCAGCTAAATAATGATGAAAGTAAAACGGGGACAGAGTTGGATCTGTCAGAGTTAAAACACACCCTATACACTAGTACTAAGGGGGATGTGCCCCATAGGATGACGAATAGCCAGGGGGTTGACCACGCAACAAGTCCCTGTATTGTATTGACCCGGTGGTGAGTTCTGCCAGCATTTGAAAAATCGAAATAACCATAACACCACCCTCATCATCAGATTCATCCTCCGAGCCACCAAGCAGCTCAGGTAAATCATCATATTCGTTGACAAAGGCCATATATCTCGACTGACAGGTACCTCTCACTGCATCCTCACATGACTTCAACGAGGCCGGCCCAGATAGTAGTGGACATGCATCAGCCACAGAGAAAGCCGAGTAGTTGGCGCCCAAGCTTTCTAAGTCTGCCACAGTAGGTAGCTCCACGTAGTTAAATTCTAAATTAGCAGAAGAAATTGCGCCCGAGCAAGGGGTAGACTTGCTAAGTTTTTTGAGTTTTTTGGCCTCATCCCAATTGAATTCAACGTTCAACGAGGTTACACCAGGAGGCTTGCCCCTTTTGTCTGATCAAACACATGTCCTACGAGGACAGTTGCACGAGAAGTGGCCCACTACGTGGCACTCAAAGCATTTCCCTTCAGCCAATAACTTGGCTTTTTCAGAATTATGAAACTTATTGGTCTGCCTCCCGGGACGGGGGCCGTGGCAGCACTAAAAATTTGCGTCCTCCCTGAGTTGATCCCAGGCCCTCCACTGTGGCCCTTTGAGAACCTGCACATCTGTCAGTTCGTGCCTCTCCTGGGTTGGCACCCTGAGCCACTAGCAGACAATCCGATCCTAAGTGCCCTAGCCAAACTGGAAGCCTTCGGTGCCTTGCTCAACCGCTCCTTTCCTTCTGTGCTTCCCACATTTTCAGCGATCTCCAGAATGTCAGCAGCTTCCCTGATCTGTGCCCAGGTTGAGTGAGTCAGTGTAAGCTTATCTCGCCACAAGCCTTTCTGTATGTAGACATTCAGACCCGTCCATAATTTATCGATGTGTTCCTGTTTGGACCACACACCAGCCGTCAAAAATAGATTTTCCAATTCATGAATGTATTCTCTAACCGACTTGTCCCACTGGTAACAGTGGCACAGCTGTGTGCACATCCACATATGGAAATTGACAGGGAAACAATAGTTAAATAACTCAACAAATACTCATTCCATATCCCAACTGCAGGTGTCCTTTGAAACAGTGTTAACAAAGAATTTGTAAGCTGTCCCAGTAAGGAAGTGGGATATTGTAGATGCGTGTCATGAAGCTCTTAGTTTATATCCCTTGATATATTCTGACATTTTGCACATAAACTTATGGAACGCTTGAACGTCCACTGCACCATCATAAGGTGTTGGTTCACGTGGCTTTAACATGGGCGCTCAGCACGATCGTCGATGGGTTCTCGCCCAATGATCACCCTCATCTTCCTCCGAGGAATATCCTGATTCTTAACTTGAGCTGGAGGGTTCTGATGGCCCTCCTGGTCCTTCGACAATCCTATGCCCCATGTAATGGAAAGCGTCTCCTAGGTAGCTACCGGGCTCAATCTGATTGATGGGCCTCATGGACGAGGCCTTTGTCCCCATCATATGGCATTGTCTATTATGATCCTCAACATCCACCGTATGTGCCCTTAGCTTAGGAAGCGAGTGAACAGTAGTAGGGGGCCTACTCAACAGGGCTTCCCTTACTACTGCCTGAGCTGGTGACTCAGGAAGCGGAACTACAGTAGTAATAGGGGGCCTACTGGCAGCTACTCGCTGCTGCTCAGCGAGTAGGTTCTTCAGAGTCTCAATCTCTGAACAGAGCGCCTCTTCTCAAAGGGAGGTGCTCTGCTCAGGCTTCGTGTGTTCAGAGCACCGGCCATTGGTGCTCCGAGGTTCTTCCATCTGGGCGTTCCCAGATGGCCCGGGGACTCCTGCCGACTCAGACTTTGGCACGACCTGTTTATCTGACTGGTTGGTGGCTTCAGCCACCTTCCTGTTTCTCCAGTACTCTAGGAGCTCCCTCTGTTCCTCTGTTCATCAAGAGAGAGGAACTCCCCCAACACCTGCTCATGCTGGGATAACAAGTTCTTAGCTTCTTCGCTTCGAACTTCCGAAGTCTCGACTTCGTCAGGCACCGAGTCGTTCGCGGGTGCTCCACCTGCTTTCCCTTTTCGGTGGTGGGCCCAGGCAACGCCTCTCTATCCCACAGGTGCTCGGTCGCACGTGCTTCCCGTACGGCGGAACCGCCGCGCGATTCGTTCGTCCGCAACTCAGATTCAGAGCGCCTTCGTTCTATCGGGCGCTCCATCAGAGTTTTCTCGCTCCGGGATCCTCTGCTTCGGGACCTACGACCCCTGACCACCCTGTGCCAGGGCAAGTCGTCGTCGTCTTCCTGTTTGGCCAAAACAGGGCTCAATATTTTTTTTTACTATCTAAGTGGTCACTTTCGTCTCCCTCCGAAGAGGCGAGAGGAGGCAGCACCGAGGTGCTGAACGCGTCGTTTCCGACGGTCTCCGACTCGCGAGAGCCAGGTCTCGGAGTTACTACCCGGCTATACACTGTAGCCCGGGCCTCACTCCGGAATCCGACAGCCTAGGGGCCAGGCGAACTGGCCCGTGATGCCGGCGTTTCGCCGGCGGGGTTAGGTTTTCCGAGTGGAGTGTTTTGGAACTCACCTGGAATTTTGGGCTGTTGCCGGGGCTTGTTGCGAACGCAAGAAATAACATCCTTCGTAAGTCCGACAGACTAGTGACAAGGGGTTGCCGCGAGGTAGGAATCGGAAGCTCGAGTTGATCAGACCCAGATGCCGGTAGCTCCCGAGAGGTGAAGACTCCTAGCTGTGAAAAATATGTGATGTTCGCAGGCACGAGAGCGACTAGTGACGGCACAAGTAGGAAGTTCGTCACGCGGAAGTCACAGGTTATAAGGCTGTTATTCCAGTAACGCTTGTCTAGTACAGGATTTCGGACCTCCTTATATACTGTAGAGTAGAGCAAAACTTCTGAGTGACGAGAGCCTGTAACCGTAAGCTACCTTAAGGCTGACAACGACGAGTAGGGGACCTAAGTACTCAGCGTAAAGGTAGCGGATAACACAAGTAAGGAAAGTAAGAAGATTACATAACCGGAGTGCACGCGGTCGCGATCACATGGCCACAGCGTTAATTTTGTCCGACAGCAGTTGCCATTTTGAGCGGCATCACGTAAGCGGAACGGAACTCCGGGCAGTCTGCGTTCACAAGTTTTTCCTCTACTCTCATCATCTACTCTCATCTGGTCCTTCATTTTCTCATCGAAGACTGTTGAGAACCGCATCACTGCAGCTAAAGTAACAGAGCGGCACTGTACAAATGCTATCTGCTGTCGGTTCCGAGAGTTCTAACGGATCACCTACATTTGGCCACGATGAACCTCCCGCTCGACCTATCCTGGCCAGCCTATTTACTCGCACGACAATGCAGGTAGATTGCGTCAAGCATGGCCAGCGGCTCTCGCGGGAGCAGCAGCTCTCGCGGGAGCTACAGCATATGCCTGCGACGCTTGTCAACGCAACGTCTGCACCGGAGCAGAAGGGCCGCTTTCCACTCCCATTTCCAGTCTCATCCCCATCGCCGCGTGGAGATATTTTTCAAGCTGATCTCTCCATATCGCCGGCGGCCATGTTCCTATCCTCATTTAGCCCATCTGCAGCATCAGCATCATCGCCCAGCTCCGAAGACGAAGTCGTCATAGCAGGTTACACACTAGGACCGATTATCGGGGTCGGTGGTTTCTCCACAGTTCGCCAGGCATCATCATCACAAGGCGGTACTGTCGCCGTGAAAATCATTCGTCGCGCCGACATCTCGAGACAGGCTGATCCTACCTTGACTCGTAGGCGCCTCGACCACGAAGCTACAATCTGGAGCTCTCTCAGCCATGAATACATCCTGCCGCTGTTCTCGGTAACTCACACCCAACATGCGGACTGCTACATTACTCTCTACTGCCCCGCAGGTAGCTTGTTCGACATTCTGAAGCGTGACGGCCGTCCTGGATTGCTGTGGGACGACGCAGGGATGCTGTTCCGCCAGGTGGTCCGGGGACTGCGCTATTTGCATGAGGTCGCGGGAGTGGTGCATGGGGACATGAAGCTCGAAAATGTGCTTGTAGACGAGATGGGTGTCTGTAAAATCTCCGATTTCGGAATGGCACGCAAGATCGGCGAGTGCGTGGACGAGCTCGACAGCAGCGACGCTCGTGCTTTGAAGCCTCGAGGCTCACCGCCTGCGAACTCAAAGCGGTTGCAAAGCAAGCTGGGTGCGCTCCCATCCCACTTGTCCTTGGGGCGTCACTATGGCGGCTCGCGGCATCGTAATTCCAGCCCTCTGCCTGCATCTACAGCATCGACATCCGCTATGGGCGCGAAGAGCTTCCAGCCAGGCTCGCTGCCTTATGCTGCACCAGAGCTTCTGCTGTCCTCCGCAGCCAAGTATTCACCGCATCCTGCCCAGGACATTTGGGCACTCGGAGTCATGCTGTATGCTCTGCTCACGGGGCGACTGCCTTTCGTTGATTTGTATGATCCAAGGCTACAGATGAAAATCCTACATGGTGCGCCGCAAAGTTTCTTGTAGAAGCTACAGGTATTAACATTACAGACATTCTTCAGGCGTGTATGACATGCCGAAAGGAATAGGCCACCGCGCAGAACGTGTCCTTCAGGGGTGTTTGGAGCGATCTGTTCCCGATCGCTGGACCATTGCCATGGTCGACGAGATTGCATGGGGCATCGTCTCAGGAGAGATCGACGACCAAGTCGCAATATCTCCGAAGATTGCGTCCTCGCAGCACTCCCTGAAGTCACGCTCTCGCTCCCGCCCAGGGGTTGTCCTGGACACTGGAGCGATCGACGATGTGGACAGCAGAAGCCGCTCGTTCTCTCGCACATCGCGCTCAATCAGCCGTTCGCCCTCTGCCGCGCGGCGCTCGAGCCGTAGCGTATCGCATTCCCACCCGTACGAGCTGCACCAGCATCACCACCCGCACCCTCATCCGCACATGCACCAGCAGCAATATTTGCCTCTGCTTCAGCCGTCCTTTTCTGCCCTCAATAATGCGATTCTCCGCACTAGTTCCGCATCCTCGTCCGACTCGTCGGAGTCAGGTCCTATAGACTCGGCCGTGCTCATGACACCTAGCCATTCGCATGATCTTGCACGTGGACGGCCATCGCGCCCGCGGTGGCAGGCTCAGCCAGTCGTGTCGGATTCTCGATCAGTGAGCCCGTTGGTGGTCGCACGCGGGACAGGACATGATAGCCAGATACCCGAGAGCATTAACAAAGACGCACCACATAATGTGGATGCCACTGCTGACGAGAATGAATCACTCCCATCTCCCCTCAATTTCGACGAATCTGCAGTTTATGTGGACGAAAATTCTCAATTCTCGTCTGACTCAGGCCCGCAGGAGGTACCAGACGTGCCTCACCCCTCCGCTCGCGACCAGCTGTGGAGCGTGCTAGAAAAAGACCGACGCCAGGGTGCAAGACGTGGCAGCATGCCGCCCACGCCCGCAGCATTAGCACAAACGGCGAGCACCACACGCCCTCGATCCGGTAAAGCGATGCTTTACGGGATACCCCAAAACATTAGCAGCCTCTTCAATCCGATACCTGCCAAGATGTACGACTAACGTAGCGTTTATGATCGTGATACGAGTGTCAGCGACCCGAGTTATTACGCTACGTCACTTTCTCCGCATATTTATATTGTAGCTGAGATCTCCCATGACATCCCATCTTCAATCCAATCCAAGTCTTCGAATTTCCGTACATCCCCAATGAATATCTTTCTTTTCTGTTTGTTCTTGACGTCCACAACGATACTGACGCCGTGTACAAATCCAGCTTATATGAATTCCCTCATGTTCATAGTGTTACTACGCAATGCAGCGAGTGTTCGCTCACACTCAGCCGCAGGTGGTTGTCTATCGAGAACATCGTCATCCCTTGTAGGTCCTGCAATTCCTGATTTCGCCGAATCGCTGCCCCTTCGCTGACTTAGACGCCGGTGTCCGAGTTCGGCGGATCGACGAGGATTTGGCATCGTCTTGTGTATGTTTGTCGGCTAGCCTTTTCAGGCGTAATGTGGTACACACACGCTCAATAACGACAAAGCTGCGCGTAGTCATAATAGTGGAAGTTGACAGCGTGTGAGGCAGGGGATCCGCCACAATCGGACGCCATCACATCTGTGCTGACTGCAACGCTGTACGGATGTGATGAGACGCGTTAACCTCGGCAATCGGAAACGTTGCAGCAAGCAATCAAGAGAATTCGGTGTTCTCATCTGCTTATTGATGGCCGGTTTTTTCGCCAGACCCTGCTCTAGATGCTCCAGCTCCAGAGCGTCCTGCGTCGCATCGATCTCTGCTTGCTCCCCACTCTCACACATATTCATCCGGACTGAATTAGGTGTCCAGGTCAGAGGGCAGTGCCGGGATGACCAATCAGAGTTGTCGCGACTGCACTTTTACGCGGTCCTCTAGACATTTCCATCGGAACCAAGATATAGACATCACCCGACCGACGCGGCCCGCTCACTCATAGCGAGCCACGTTATAAGACTTCGCTGCTGCGTTTGTATGTCATCTCGAGGATCCGACATTGCTGAGCTATGGCGCCGAGAGAGGCAGCAATATATAGTCAGCGTAATGCTCAGTGTGTGAGACAGCAATGGGAGACGCAAACTACATAACGCACCTTCTACTTCTCGTAGCAGCTTACTTGACATGGCACTATTTTTGGAGGTTTAGATCTCTCAACAATATACCGGGACCTGCGTCCAAGTCGTTCTTGAAGGGTGAGCGTGTTTCAATATCTCTACTGACGGGGATCGTCGTTGATTCGCCCCAGGTAATCTGCCAGAATTTTTTGGCCGTTATGGCACTGAATCTCAGAAAGAGGTGGCCCTAGACTATGGGCCTGTTGTCAAGATGCGCGGTCTGCTTAGCGTGAGTGCTCATTATACATCGTATGGGGGATGCTAATGCGACGGTTATTCCTTAGCGTCCAATCCTGTATATATCGGACCCAAAGGCATTGCACCATTTGCTGATCAAGGAAGAAACTGTATTCGAGGAGTCACAGAGATTTCTCTCGTACGCGTTCAAGATCAACTGATGGAACCCAATCTCACATCCGTCTGAGTGCAGCACCAATCAGGTCATGTTTGGACCCGGATTACTATCAACTTTGGGTGCGTCGTGTTTGCGTTGAATGCTAGGAAGAGCAGACAACCTTACTCTGCTCTCTTTCTAAGGTGAACACCATCGCAAGCAACGGAAAATGCTCAACCCTGTCTTTTCCGTTGCCCACATGCGTGAAATGCTACCCATCTTTTATAACGTTGTGCACCGGGTTCGTACCAAATGTAGCTGCTGATGAGGTATATACGGGTCTCTAAATGTTGAGCCCCACAAACAGGTCCGTGACGCGATTGCCACACGTGTCGAGAATGGGCAGCAGGATATCGATGTACTGAACTAGATAGGACGCACTGCACTTGAGTTGATCGGGCAAGGTGGCTTAGGTTATTCGTTCGATCCCCTGACGGAGGACATGAAGGACAGCTATGGACATGCTTTGAAACAACTATTGTTCGAGACTTCTTCAGAGCTATCTTCTCTCAACTCTAACAAATTCTGCAGGCCCAACCTGACAACTATCGAGATCATTCGGCGGCTCCTGCCTCTTGTTGCAGGTCTCGGCCCGGCCTGGCTCCGGCGTCGCGTAGCGGAGATGTTCCCCTGGAAGCCAGTGCAGAGGGTCAGACGAGTTGTGGACACCATGCATGAGCGGTCCATGGCTATCTACAAGGAAAAGCAAGTTGCCTTGCGTAATGGTGACGAGGCAGTGGCGAAGCAGATCGGTTCGGGAAAGGACATCATGAGTATACTCAGTGCGTCTTTTATTTATCCGTCTTTACGAGTATTAACACATTTAACCGGCATAGTGAGAGCAAATATGAATGCTTTAGAGGCGGACAGGCTTCCAGAAGAGGAGGTGATCGCCCAGATGTCGTATGTGGCCCGCATTCAAACATTCTGTGTGAATGTTTAGGATCGTTTCCAGTATTCTTTCCTTCGCTGCAACAGATACGACCTCAAACACCGTGTCTCGCATTCTGCAGCTCTTGGCAGAGCATCCGGACGTTCAAGAGAAATTGCGCATTGAGCTCATCAGTAGTGGAGCTGGGAACGGTTTGCCATATGACGCTCTGAACAAGCTGCCTCTTCTTGACGCAGTCTGTCGGGAATCCCTGCGCTTGTTTGTCCACCAATCTGTCTATCATGAAAATCCCAATTAACGTTTTTACCACAGGTACCCGCCGGTTGTTACAGTGGCCCGAGTGTGAGTTGCACATGGCATTGTCAGTGGGCTCTGATGTTAATTAAGTTGCTATAGCCCTAATAGGGACAGCGTATTGCCTCTATTGGAACCTATCCGTGGGATCGACGGCAGGATCATGACCGAAGTGCACGTTCCGAAGGGTACAGAGGTCATAATCGGGGTGTTGGGATCAAATGCCAACAAAGCCCGGTGGGGTGAAGACGCTCTTGAGTGGAAACCAGAACGCTGGCTGTCGCCGCTACCAAAGGCTGTCACCGACGCGCCAATTCCGGGAGTATACTCGAATCTGTGGGTGACTACCCCTTGTGTTGTATCTGTCACTGATGAGATGTTCTAGTATGTCTTTCCTGGGCGGGAAGAGGGCTTGTATGTATGTACCTCCTGTTGCCGTTTGTGATATAAGTTCTCAAGCTAATGGCGACACAGCGGATTCAAATTCTCTGAAATGGAGATGAGTAAATGCAGAGAGCACTCTCACCATTTGCATATACTAACGCGAACTTGACAGAGGTCGTCCTTGCGGTGTTGGTATCGTCGTTTACCTTCGAGTTGACTGACGACCCGATCGAATGGAATGTGGCAGGAGTACGCTATCCTACAATTGGCAGGGAGAGTGATGTGCCGGAGTTGCCGCTGAAGGTCTCACTATACAAGCCCGCTATCATCTAGTACTTCATACACCCTTATCGTCTACATGGCTCATCTAGGATGCAGTTATCGAAGGTATACACGGGACGCGCTATCACCTTACGGCGTCCTTGACTGATTACATGGTAATGTAATTTGCGCAAGGCAAATTTTAAGGATAGGCCCAACGATCGTTTCCGACATGACCCAACAGATCCCGTAATAGCTCACTGGTTGAGATTTGAATTGAACTATCGGCACTACTGACCAAGTTCCGAAGGCAGTTTCCTGAGTTATTACTCGTCTGTAGTCGGTGCTTGGGGTTGCACACATGCCGTAGGTGGGTCTCTTGAGGAATTGATCAATATCCTCAGATTGCTTGGATATAGCATGGTCATATGAAGTACGTCAGGTGCAATGAATGGACACCGACCATACTATATGTGAAGGTGAGACTGACATTAGCAGCGAGGGTCAAGCCCTGGAGGCTTTTGTAACTCTGCAAGGTGCAGAAGTGGCTCTAACAAATGACTGCCAAAGGCCAAGTTAATTTAGATATCTTGAAGGTTCGTACAATGTCTGGTGTGTGACTGCATGATGAATAGTACTAGGCCTCATGACTGTGCCACGAGTTGCTCAATTAGAAGTACCAAGACCCACATATGCCAACAAAGCAAGTTGCATTGTGTCCTTTCGGTGTAATGTATTGCAGTTATATATCTCATTTCGTCTCGTGACAGCACGTAATGTCAGTGTAAAGATACTCAATCTAGTACTCACGGTGAATTACATTTGCCATTACCAGTACTAGGTTAATTACCCGTGGCTTCGCCACGAACACATAGTTTAATCACTTCAATATGAGATCCCAATTCATGTGTGCCTATTTGAGATAACTGGGGAAAGTCAGACCATTCACACACAAAGCAAGGGATTTTTGAACTTACCTATGGATTTTCCATGAATTTCCTGTCAATTACCCATGGGTTCCCCCCTTCTGTTCCTTGTCTCTGTCCGCTCAGCCACTCCCTCAACCTTGCTGATGCTCAGTCTCATCATCGCTTCACTTGTAATACTGTGTAATGTGGTGTGTCAAATAATCCTAAATTTTCTTCATTTTTTGCAATCTTTTAGCATGCATCCACAGCACTACAGCACAGGCAATCTATGTTACAAAAACCCCCATGGTGTGGGGTATTTACATTACAAAAATCCTTGTGGCATGGGGCACAAATCCCCATGGCACAGGACACAAATCCCTATGGCACGGGGCATAAATCTTCATGGCGTGTGGCATAAACCCTGGTGGCATGGGTCACAAGTCCCCTTGGCATGGGGCACAAATCCCTGTGGCACAGGGCACAAATCCCCATGGTGCAGGGCAGGAACAGCATGCAAAATGCGAGCTAGCAGTGCATGCACCTTGCAGGCACCAGGTGTGGGAATCTATTCCTGGGTGGCGGGTGCCCTATCTAATGGGAGGAGGATTGATGACACACATGGATGCCATGCAGCAAATGTGGTATTCATGTGCATAAAATGTATGCAAAACACAAGCAACATGCTAGCAACACATGACGGGTTCCACGCGAGCTCCCATTACTTATAAACTAGGTTAATTACCCGTGGCTTTGCCACGGCACACAATTTCAGTACTTAGTCTCTTAGATATCATGATATCTCAATCCATGTGCTTATATGAGATCAATGCCAGAAGCTCATTCAAGTCCTCTTAAGCCTGCCCTAAAGTCAAGGGAAGCACATTTCAAGTTCTCTCAAGCCTGCCTCAAAGTCAGACCATTCACGCACAATGACCCAATACTCTGGGTCACACCTCAGCATAACGCCCCGCTAACTAGATGGCGTCCTACACGCAAGAGTCGACGTCGGCCCAAGCAAACCTAAGTCGTTATCGAGGTGAGGTTCCCAAGACTAGCAAGCTTAAATGACGCAGCGAGGCATGGAGTAAAGGTGGCCCTAAGGCCAATGCCAAATTGATGAGTCTGAGGAGTACACCTCAGACTCTTAGGTTTATATACATTGTGAGGAGCGCGGTAAATACTAATGACTACCCTTGCCCTAAAGTCGCATGGCCTGTGCGCATGCGCCTAAACAATCACGGTACCTTAGTGTACGTAATCACATCACATGTAATAGTAAAGGTGTAGCCGCGCGCTAGCTACTTGGACATACGCGCCAGTAAAGGCGCGCACGCTTCGGCAAATCCCTAGGTCGTGAGTTCGACCCCCGGTAATCGCATATACGAGATAAATCACAAAAGTTGTGACACACAAAGTAGGGCATTTTTGATAGCATTCATAGCATACACCAATCAATTACAAAAACATCATCTACACTAATTTTTCACAGTTCTTAAGGAATCCTAAGTCAAACACATAAGCATATAACAAACAGAATAAAGGAAGAGCATACTGGACAGAGACATTCTAAGGATCCAACACATACCATTTTTGCTGAACTCAATAGCCATGGCCTCATTTGACCACAGATATTCCTTCTCCACAGCACACAAATCCTGTATTCAAGAGTCAGTAATGGATTGGATGTGGTAGATCATGCATACCATCACAGCCAGTATGGTAACATACCTCCATTGATCCACACACCCCAAAGCATCCTCTGAGAAATATGTCAGACCATTGAAAGCATCCCAAATGCTGCAAGCATGCATACCAATTGTTCAACAGGCCTAAAAGCACCACGTGGTAGACAATGTTCGCTGTGCTGGTACTCTGTGAATCTGGTGGGAACAGGACTTTGATACACTCTGCCGCCATGCACCGTGATAGAGCAACATAGAGCTGGCCATGAGAGAACACAGAAACATGTTGATCCAATCCCACATGCATGACTGACTGGCCCTGGGACTTGTTGATGGTCATTGCAAATGCAAGGCAGACAGGAAATTGCCGACAGGAAATCGAAATGGGGAGATCTTGGGCAGATGGCTCCAGAGTGATATGGGGGATGTAGACCACCTTTCCAGCATGGCTTCCTCCTAATATCCAGCACTGAAGTATATGAGGTCATATTGACATCAGAATCATCCATGTTCCATTGTAGAGGCCATTGGCTGGGTCAATGTTCTGGAGAAGCATCAGAGGACAACCTGGCTTGAGAGCTAAATGAGCCAAGGGTAGGCTGGAGACCATGATTGAGTTGAGGTATTCAACAGGATAGTGCTCGTCCTCTACACCTACAACCTTGTCAGACCCTGTCAACACAACCTCCTCTCCTGGGAACCTGTCCAGTATGAAGGCATTGAGTTCTGCCATCGCATCATTCTTGGCACACAGAGTTGTCCATTCAAGGAAGTATTGATCAGACTTGTTTCCTTCAGCAATGCCAGGATAAACAGTATCCACCAATCCTTGAACTGTATTGTCAGCCAGCCTCATGCTCTCTGGAAGAGAGACATTGTTATGGGAAGACCTGGGATCTCCTGCTCCAACATCCAGCAACCACTGTGCAAAAGCATCACTTGCAGGTGTGCAGTCAAGCCACATGTTCTGTGTAAGATAAAGGACCTGAATGTGCCTCCACAGATATGACCTCCTCAGGGAAGCAGACACAATCTGCTCCCTTGTGCCTCTGGGAACCACAGGTAATGTCTGATGGAAATTGCCTCCAAAAAGCATGGTAATGCCACCAAACAGTACGTCCTTGTCCAGGATATCATGAAGGGTCCAGTCCACCACCTCTATGGCATGGTGATGCTGCATGGGTGCCTCGTCCCATATGACAATCCCTGCTTCCTGTTATGGATCGAATATTCGTTCAGTTGAAATAACCAACTCGAGTTACTCAGTGTATCAAGTAGCGCACTACTTGTCAGACTCAGCAGAGTCAGAGCGTCGATATACAAGCTGTGGGCTTAATTTCTTAAGCCTTTTAGAACGAGTATAAGATCCTTGTAATTCAACAAGGTCGAGCTGAGGAACTCGACTGGTATATACATCAGGTTATATACTGTGATCCTATAATCGGGGTCATAGTGTCCTTGGTACTGCTACCACTAAGTCCGTAAGGCTAGCGTACTAAGATAATAAATAAGAAGTGTTGCAGTTGAGCGCAACAGTGGCTGAAACGTAAGAAGTCTGTGGATAGACACAAGATATCAGCTAGAATGTGATACATCGTGGGACTATGGGCATAGGGCTGTTGTACATGAAACGAGGGTCCCTGGTTGAGCAGGGAGTCCCTAGAGTAGGGTGTGTGATAGAGTGGTTGAATGCTAAGTCCCTCTTGCCAGTGAGGCATCAGTAAAAGATATTCGTTAGTCCCTGCACAGACCATAACACTTCCCGTATGAGATCAGCCAGATTGCTGTTCTTGGGGATATGGCAGGTCGAGGTCTCATGGGGTATTTTGAACCTGGAGTGAGCTGTGTGTCCACCAATGAGAAGCAAGGATGCAATCCCAGAGGATGCAACACAGAGTGCCACATTCCTGTGCATACAAACTGCAGAAGCAATGACATTACATGTGAATGTCTTGCCACCACCACCTGCACTGTGGAGGAAGAATATTGTCCCCTCTTGCTGTAGGATGGATTGAAGGACCACATTGTAGGCATTTTCCTGTTCTGGATTGAAGCACTCCCTGTCCACCTCCACTCCAACAGCAAGCTCTGCATCGTCATAGGCAAGTTCCTCTTGAAGGATGAGACTTACATGTGGAGGCTCCCATTGTGCCTGAGGAAGGGGCATAGGTGGAAAGTCTGCCTTCCATACTTGAGCAGGATATGATTAAGAAGGAACAGTCCCAGGTCCCAGATCTGTTCCTCTGTGTGATCATCATTCCAATAAGCAACAACTTGGGGTCGTAGGTCGTCACAAATGTTATTCCTGAACCGGGTCCAGAGGCTTGCAGGCTCCACAGGATGACAATGGGTGAGAAGTATGGCAAACAGATTGCGTAGCAGTGATCCTGACTGCATGTCTGCTGCCTCCTCCAAGCACAGTGCCCACTCCCCATTGTCCTCCAGAAGTCCACAGGCAGAGCATGCAGCCTTGAAGGTTGGGTATACAACCCCATTGACCTTGCAGAGGTCATCCCAGCAGGTGGCACCCTTCACCACCATGAGCAGGAGCCATAGGTAGAACTTCCAGGTGTGGGACCTTGCATCCCACACAAAGTACTGTGGGAAATTTTGGTGCAGATGCTGTGTTGCCCCTGGAAGATCTTGGTTTGCCGTGAACCATTCTGTGAGCTGGGTCTTTGTTGAGGATGGACAGTCAGCAACTTCATGGGGGTTGTCTCCCTCAGCAAAGAATATCATCTGCTCATCCTTGAGATGTACGGTCAGCTGATATACAGAAGGCTTCTCCTCATGCATGGGAAATTCTGCAATGTGCCAAAATGCCTCCACAGGTCCAATGTAGCATCCATCAATGTATTGTTTTACCTTGTCGACCTGTCCAACCTCCAAGGTGGCATGGTCATGCCCCTTGTAGATGTACTTATGGATGTACTTCACTGCCCTGATGGAAGTGTAGATCTCCACATTGATGTGGCAGTCCAACATGGCAGTGAGGTGAGGGTTGTAGGGTACAACATGACGATTGTCAAGATGGTTACCCCTGGAGTTGATGTGCAAATGGCCATTGTCAGGGTGTGCGTAGGTGGGATACCCATTCTCTCCAAACTGGGTGTCCTCACAAAACTGCTTTGGATAATGCTTAGAACAGGCCCTGTCCACCATGCATGGAGCATGAGGGTTATTGTCCCCACATGGCCCATGGAGCATGCATTTTGTGACCGTGTCATAGAGCTTTGGCTGGGTCTCCTGGCAGGGAAGCTGTGCAGACACAATGTTGTCCACTTGGTCACCATCTCGGATCTTGTAGAGATCTTTGAGAAAAATCAGAAGGTAGACATGAGGCAGTCCTCACTTCTGAAATTCAATGGTGTAGACATCCCCAGCCAGCTCACCAAAGAAGCCATCCTTGATCAGCTTGATCAAGGCCTGGAGCATCAGATGGAACACACGGGCCACAATATCAGGACAGTCTGCTGCTGTTTGCTTCTTCTGTGGCCACCCAGGATGATCTTCATCAGCATCCAGCTCCAGCAATGCATCCTGTATTTCAGGCCACTTAGGGTTGGCTGTCATTGTGAGGAACATGTCAGGTTTGCAGCAATATTGGCAAATGACCAGGGAGTCCTGAAACAGCTGATACATATGCCATGCACTTCCCAGATGGGAGGAGGGCAGAGTGATCCGCTGTCCCTGTTGGCCAAGGTCTGGAACATTGTCATTAGCATCAAGGGCATTCCTTACACTATTGTAGAGGTCTGCACAGATCTGCCTTTGATTGTTCCACACCCAGTGAAGCTTGCTGGCCTCAATGGAAGCCCATGCATCCACAACATATTGCTGAAAGAGACGTCCCCCATGGAAGAGATAGTCAAACTCCACAACTGCATCTTCATGTCTGACGATGTGGGGGTGTAGGCATGTCACAGATTTTGGGCCAAGGGCCCATTTTCGTGCCCTATGGTTCATTAGGCACCCCGTGCCACTCTCTAATGCACGTGCCAGTGCCTTGACGAGAGGGTTGTAGGTAGTCACATGACCATTGGGTCACATGTAGGTAGAAGCTAGTGCCCTGGTCCCGTGCAGCGTACTTACATAAATATGCACAATGCACACATGAGTAAAAAAGCATACATTATGCACGGACCTTGCCTTTAGGGCGGGTCCCCAGTAGATAGTATTGCACCTGCTCATGTATATTAGCACATGCATTCTGGGGCTTACTCCACAGAACTAGAATTCTCGGTGTCCTCCCTGATGAGGGGCAGGATATGCCTTATGCCTATACTCTCACTGTGTGACCTCTACCATCTAAGTCTCGCTAGACTGGGGGCCCTCTACCTTCGCCAACATATGCCTAGAAGTGTCATGTTGTAGGGCTATGTGGTAGACACAGGAGATAGGGGGGGCAAGGGGTATGTTTTGTATCAGGCATCCACAAGCCCCTTAAAGCCATAGTGATCAAGGTTCATCTGGCCGATCCATCATTGCTTGTGTCTCTACTGGGAGTGGAGTGACTCACTCATATCATCAGGACCTGTCACGTATTTTTGCAGCTGCACAACTGAAATACATTTGACATAAACTCACATGCTTATCAAGTTAATCTCACCTTTCTGCTTAGTCCATCTTTAAACAACTTTTGCTCTTAGATTTGGAGGGATCCAATCAGGATGTTCCTCTTCTGACTTCATGAGGAGCTGTGCCAGCTGAGTCCTGAAGTCTTCATCATCCAATTAATTCCAGTTATCTTCCCCTCCAGAATCAGAGCCGGGAACATGATCTAGAGCCTGACACAGATTACTCATCTGGTCATCCCATACACGGGTGCCGTACCCTTCACACTAAGGATAATCGCTAAGGGGGTCGATCCTAGCAAGGTCGCATAGCGTTGGCACAGTCTAGCATGCAGAGGATATAGAGTAAGAGGGGGACTAGCCCCTAAGTCGAATATGATGAGCATGAGGTTGAACGACCTCATGCGCAGGCTTATATACACAGAGGACCAGTAACTACCTGTTGTAGTACCTGCCCTAATGGTGTGGTCCGTGCATGTATGGTCACATGCCCTGTATTACCTAAGTGTACGTGTGACCGTTAACTAAAGATGAGAGATTCATGTAAAATACCTAAGTAACCACTAAATACCAAGTCATGTGCCTGGCGGCACGCCCATGCCACAGAATATCTGTGACAGAGCCATATCTATTTGAGGCCAGTCTGTTCCTCAGAGACACTGAGCTGAGAATCCGACTTGTCATCTGCACAACCAGGAGACCGAGATTGATGCAAATGAGTGAGGGTGTCAGGGAATGGTACTGACACAAGCAATGATCTCAAACAATGGCTCAGGGGAATAGTACTCGCACAAAGGCGTATTCCTGATCTAAGGCTACTCAAGGTGTATAAGGCCAAGACGAGTCTGGGGTGCTCCCTGCTTGTTGGCCAGTATATATGCTATTCTACTGTTTGTACATGTTTGGCTGCTGTATAGCTATTACATAAGCTGATAGTCCATTTGTTAAGGTAGACCCTATAATTGGTGTAGGTACGTGGCATTAGGGTGTCCAGGGTCATAATAGCTGCATATGGTATATGGGGTGTTTGGGGTCCTGCACATGACTACAGGTGGGTGCTTAGATAAGATAAGAGTTAGGGCTGTGGTTTAGTATATGTCGGAGGTGAGAAAATTGGCCTGTGACAGGTACACTCATGGCTTTTGAGGGTCTACATGTCTGATTGTGTAGACCTGATGTGTTCCTTGATTTTTGGGGGGAGGAAACCACAACCCATGGTTGAGCAATGGCAGTTAAAGGTGCCTGGCTACAAGAATTTTCTACAGCATCAGAGATGCATCACGGCCATGATCCAATTGCATACTCAGACTCATGTAGATGAGAGCTGCCTATTTGTATATTTTTGTGACCTTTACAAATTTATTTAAGCACCTGCCAATTTTTGACCCCTCAAATATTAAAATTGACTTCTTGGGAAAACAGCTCTACAATCTGGATCACCACCCTGTACACAGAGAGCCATACATCATATCTAGCATTTGTACTACTCTCCTAGTGCCAGAAAATTGGGTTTCAAAGATTGGTGGGGTTTGATTGTCCACAACTGTACTTGTCTGATTACTCCAAATATGGTATATAGTCAGGCTGACAGGCAGTGAGACTTGTCACTGCAAGCTTGTATCTTTGAATGAACATCCTAATCAATGCTAATGTGTTATGGGTCATATACCCGTTCAATATATTCAGGTCCACGAATATATACCTTCAACATCAAGTCCAGAGGACTAGTGCTTCATTCAATATCCTGAGTTGAGGATATAAGTTCTATAGATGAGTTGCATTAACTCACCTTTGATCCTATAAGCTAGAGAGCTTAGAGGATATTGCTTTGTAGGGTCCTATAAGTCGATGTGCACTTAGAGGAGTTGGTCCTAAAGCTCAATTGATACTGAGCTTGGTTTCCCAAGTTTCAGAATGAGTATAAGATTCTTGTTATTACAACAAGGTCGAGCTGAGGAGCCTTGACCATAGCCACATGAGCTTTTATACTATGCTGATTATCTGAGGTCCTATGTGTCCCAGATGTCACTCCCAGTGAAAAGCTGTCATATCCTTAGTGTATCAGTAAATACTAGTAAATATCAAAAAATATATTGAGATAACCATTTATACCAGAAGCTATCGAAAGCTAAATGCCAAGAGTCTGGGCGGTCAGATCACCGATGCCAAGACTTTTGTCATACTCATACATACTAGTTAATATACTCAACATATCCTCGATTAATAGAAGTCGCAATTGAGAATTTTTCGAGCAGACGTCCAGTCACAAAACTGCAAGTTGATGTCAAGTCAAAAAGTGTCTTGTGGGCAGCAACCTGGACTTCGACTTCGTTGCAAGCAGCGAGCCCAAACACTCACGTGAGCTGGTCATTCAGTTGCGTCATAGTACAAGTACTGTCCTGTCTCGAGTTGTCCGTCTCTTTTTCTTATCTCTACCTCATACTTCCACCATCTCCCAAGGCATGCATGGCTCTGGTGAGGTGATCATAGAGAAGATTGGTTGCTTCATGCAGAACACAGCAAATGAAACAAGATTCAGTGAGTATATGCATGCTCAACACTTGTCTCTGATAACTTCCATCTGTAGATACAGACTGCAGAGGTGTGTGCATTCTCCCTTCTTGCATTGTGCCCCAAGTTGGCACTTCTCCTTTATCGGACTCCAGGGACTTCGTCTGGATAGGTTACAAATGCATGGCTTAGGTACGTACAATCCATCCCTTTTTATGCTAACGGTGATTCATCTGCCCATACCACCCCGGTTATCTGCCCCCTGACTCCCACCACACCCGCCATTTCTGCCTTGGCATGCTATTGACTCTGATCAATGCATGACTCCGATCACACCATCACGTTGTCACGATTTCATTGTGATTTTCCCTCATATGCAATTACCGGGGGTTGAACTCACGACCTAGGGATTTGCCGAAAGGTGCGCGCCTAACTGGCGCGTATCTCCAAGTAGCTAGCGCGCGGCTACCTTACTATACATGTGATGCGCTTACGTACACTAAGGTACCGTGATCGTTTAGGTGCATGCGCACAGGCCATGCGACTTTAGGGCAAGGGTAGTACTCAGTAATTACCGCGCTCCCTCACTTGTATATAAACTAGGGTTCTGGGACGTCTTACTCCAGAACCTTTATTCTCGACTATGCCTTCGGGCACTTATACTCCATGCCTCGCTGCGTGCTCTCGTACTTGCTAGTCTGAACCCGCCTATCCTTGACGACGACTAAGGACTCTTTCCACCTTAGATCCTCTTGGTTGGCAAGGCACTGGCTAAAGGAGTAGGGCGTATGCGTTGAGGTATGACCCAGAGTATTTGGGTCACACGTGCCGAGTGCATCGACTTCCAACATATGTGCGCCATTTTTTTGAGTGGGTCAGAAGATGAGATTCGGTGGATTTTGGTATTTTCTGGTAGCTGTTGATAGATTAAAGCAATTAAAAAATGAGGTCTGATATGAACGAGTATGCTCTGATTGAGTGAGCCTCTGCATATTGGTATGTTCAAGTATCTTGGGATAGTCACTACATTTTCAGACAGGGCCGTTGGGTATTTTCTGGTAATTAGTAGTATATTGGAATGCTATCCTACTAGCTTGCGGTATGTTACAGTGGCTTCTAGTATACTACCGGTTGCCTAGAAAAATAGCGAATTCTATGAAGAGTCCAACTTTAGTATCAGATCATATAGGGTAGCTACTGATAGAATCTGATATGAGGTACTTTCACTGGGTGTCACTGCTACCATGCATGTTCTAGCCTGATATGCATGATAAGTATGTAGTGATATATCTGTAATGATAGATAGCAATGAAAGGGGTATGGTGGTTGAATGCCATATGTCAATCAAGCGATAAATATGAAACAGTGTTATGGATTTATATACCAGGAACCATAATATCACATGACCACAACATTACCACCTTTTAGCAAAGGGGGCTAAGATGCCTGACATTGCATGTGATTGGTTCCCATGTCCAAACATTACAAACGATGACAGAGTTGGATCTGTCAGGTCTGAAATAAGCCTTAATAAACTAGTACAACTGGGGTTGTGCCCAGTGCAATCATGAGTCCCCAGGGGAGTTGGTTGCACAACAGGTCCCTGTACCATACTCAACTAATGGTGAGTTCTGCATGCATCAGAAAAACAAAATAACCACAACATAATGGATTTGGCTTGTAATGTTGGAAATATATTATCAAAGTGAATGCAAGGGGATTTCACAACAGCACTATAGAAAAATGTGATGAAACTGTTCAGCTCAGTGATATTTAGGCAAAATATACATGTGGTCTGTGTTACAGTAATATGCGACCGATTATTTCTGCAACCCCTGTACAATGAGACATGTTCAACCAACTCACAGTGAGCTGTGTACTAGCTACCCCTGTTCAACCAGGGCCCTGTTTCATGCCTAACAGCCCTATGCCCAATGTTCCCTTCGTATCAGAGATTCTAGTGGCCCTCTGTATCTAACCATAGCAGATATCATGTTTCAGCCACTGTTGCACTCAACTGCCACATCATACAGTCACTGTACCCTGGAATGGCTGGTCAACCAATGGATATGATGGGCTTGTATGCTGGCAGAGCCAATGATGGCCAACAAATCCCTTGTTGCCTGCATGTCTAGTCAGCCCACCAGATCCTTGTATGGTGCTGGCACCCTAGTCACCACTACTTTTGTGCAAGTCTTATTGCTCGCTCAGATTGGTGTCTAGAGACAAATGACACAGTCTATGTACTGTGGGACCCGTGCAGCGGGGGAGGCTAATATATAGCCTAAGATGCTATCTTGAAGGCGTTGCAGCTGTCCAAGCCCCAGACTGGCACGTCATGAAATAAGAGTGTCACACGGAGACAGGCGCACACAGAAGAGGAAGAGAGAGGGGCCTCGCCCCTAACGTTGACAATGTTAGGAATGAGGTTGTAAGACCTCAATCCACACTATATGTATGTACATGAGTGAGCGGTCATGTCTACCCTAAAGACGTGGTCCGTGCGTGCTACTGGGAACAACAGTGACCGTAACGCTAACTACATGTGACATCACCTGACCGTATCTGTGGGTAGTGCTAATCTGGTAGTGATAATCCTGTAATCTAAGCACGGAACAGGCACGGGACGGGCAAGGGGAACGAGAAATGAATCTGTGACAACAAACTGTCGAGCCAAAATGCTTTAATTAATGATAGGATCAAAATGGCTAGACAGACTTTCCTTGAAGTTAAATTGCGAAATTTCTATGACCAAATTTGGCCAGTGTTATGGTCTATGCATGCACTACTGCTTTTTTCTGATGCCTCACTGTATAACAAGACTTAGTGTTCAACCACCTTGCTTGTTATGGTCATTTTATTTTTTCGAATGCTTGCAGAACTCACCATTGGGTGAATACAATACACTAGCATATAAGGCTCATTTCAGACTGGCAGATCCAACTCTGCCCTCATTTCATATTTATCATTCTACAGTTGACAGATGGCGTTCAACCACCGTATCATTGCTATCTACCATTTCAGATATATCACTACATACCTATCAAACATTTCAAGTTATGACATAGATAGTACTGGTGACATTAGGGACTGGTAGGACTACTGAAACCCAGCATAGTATATAAACTCATGTAACTAGTGTTGAGGCTCTTCAGCTCAACCTTGTTGTACAAACAAGAAGTCTTATACTCATTCTCAAACATAGGAAACTATGCTGAGTATATCCCAAGCCCTGAATGACTAAGTCCTCAAAGTGCACACTGACTTCTTGGACTTAGGCAAGTCCTCTATTTTCGACTTACACTCTTGAAGCAGATATATTTTTTAATGCATACTGAATATCGAACGACCCCTAGAGTCTTAAATTTAGGGCCAGAAGGCTTAATAAAAACAAGGTATTACCTAGCCTTGCACACATCTGTGGGACTTAGTGCAGAAGAATTATATTTGTGACTTAAATATAGTGAACAGGTATATGACCCATAACATCACTGCACACTTTATTCTAGGGATCCCATACAACCATAGGCCCTTGTTTCATGTCCAACACTCTATGCCCATATGTTCCAGTCATGACACATTCTAGCCTGTATTCTGTGTCTAACCACAGGGGTTCTTGTGTCTCAGCCTCTATTACACTCAACCACAACATTCTTATCTGTCAACATAGCATACTAGCCTTATGGACATAGTGGTAGCAGTACCAAGGACACTGTGATCCCAGTTGATAAGTAGTGGTATATAATCTGATGTATGTACTGGCCAAGTTCCTTAGCTTGACCTTGTTGAAATTACAAGGACTTATACTCATTCTCAAACTTAGGGAACTAAGCTCCAACTTGTATATTGAGGCTCTGACTCTCTGGTACCAGCCCTGGAGATTACAAGTAGTTGTCACAAATTTTCCTAGGACATACCCTATTTTTACCTATTTTCACCACATTTCTACGGAGCTACACGTAGTTTATATGCATTTACACGTAGTTAACTCATAAATTATCTACATAGGAAATCCTTACGTGTAGTTAGTAACCCTAACCAACACATCTTACCCACACACCTGTCCCCGTACAGTCACGTGACCCATTTACGCGCCTACGTCTAGACACATGACTACAGCACAACCCAAAACCCATCACGGCCGTTGCCATGAGAGTAACACATGATCATGTACTTACAGCCCAGCACCTGCCGCTATTAGGCGCAGGCCGATGTGGCCTTTACAGGCACCATTACTGGCGCTACCCCTTAGTGCATGCTGACATGGCCCTCTATTAGGTGCACGCTGACACGTCCCCCCTTTACCACCAATGTGGGCATAGTTACGTGGCTCCCCACTGCACCCCATCTTAGCACCTGGCATTACCACCTTGCACACAGACCCTGGAACCTCAGGGCAGGCTTTAGCACCTCGCTCTGATTACATGTATATAAGCTAGACCTCTAAGGTGTACCGTCCTTAGAACTAATCATCTCTTCGTCTATTGCCAAAGCGTGCATCGCCTAAGCTCCGCTCTATTCACTACCTCTCGTCACCACCCCTACAGCAAGAACTTTACCAGTGAGTAGACCATGACAGTAGTGCACTACTTGACCTGCTAAGTAACTTGCTCAGTTATCTTAGCTGAATAGATATTCAAACTATAACAGCCAGGATGGGAAAATAACACTTCGTATAGCAAGTAGTGACATATCTACTAATCTGACTATCCTAAATATGGCTTATCAGTCAAGCTGATGTGCCAAAGTCTCTGGAACATGGAGATGAGACTTGTGATGACAAGAACTGAATGCCTGAACCTGTAATTGAGCATCTTTTGCACCTAATACTGAGCAATAAGCATCCATCCATCTGACAGTTCGGTGCTCCCATTTTCGGATTGTATCCACACTTACCAATGCCAGTGCATCTGGCATTGTAATGTCAAAAAGGTGTTGTCACAAACTGACATTTTCTTTATTTTCGTACGTTCTTCCCTCATTGATGGCCATTTCCCCTGTATTATCCGGTACAGTACATCTACACTACAGTCTATGCCTAGTACATTCCCTACACCCCGTGACGTACCTATGAGCGCTGGTGGAGCGCTAGCAGGGTACTCACATGATGTGCGGCCATTACCAGTCACCATCACCTGACTGTTACATGACCGGTCACGTCGTTACTTAGTTACCTAGTATACACACAGACCATGGACTTTAGGGCTAGTACGTAGCACCTGCATCGTCCTCATGTATTTAGTTGCACTAGCATGAGGCTTACACCTCATGTTTAGCATTCTCGATTAGGCCCCTTACCTCTTGCTCTGTGCGTGCTGCCTGCTGTCGTCACTCTTACCTCGACTTGCTAGTCTGCAGGTCTTGCCTCATCTCTGAGGATCTTCACCATTCTGGCCTAGTTGTAGGGTTTCCCGGTGCCCGGTCACACAGACTTTAGGTCTGTGTCAAGTGTAATCACAATGAACACAAAGGTACTTCTTCATGGTACCCCAGAAATACTCGATGAAATTCAGCTCACAGTGATACTTCAGCAGAGATATACACATGTGGCCTGCATTCACAATAACCTCCTGAACAAGAGTTTTCTGCTCCTTGAAATCTTGCTGATTCTAAAGAATTTGTTTAGCACAGCAAGTCATTGCGTCCAGGTCACATTTCTCATGACATTGCATGAGCAGTCCATTAGCCCAGAGATCATGTTCAATGAGAATCTGCCACATTCCTTTGGGGAGATTGGGATGATTGGGATGATCAGATGGGAAATTCATCGTCTGAATAACCCTCTGATTATTCTTCATGAACCAGCCATCACACATTCATGCTTGCTTCCCGCTGGGATGCATATTCATGCATGACTCCAAAAGTGCATCCTTGGTAAAGGCGGAATACCCTTGTGAGTGATCAACAGCAATCAGAGCTTGAAACCCAGCAACATGCAATCCCTTGAAGGTTGGGATGATTTTGTTTCCAGCTGTAATAAATCAGTCAATAGGTAAAGACTACAGGAATGCAGCATACCTGATTGACAAACATCTCACCATTCCAGAATCCATCATGATTTTTGCTATACTCAAGACCTTGCCCTGCATCTTTCAGCCATCCAAACATGGAACAAATCACATCGCTGTGGTGAATGCCTCATCCAGGACCCTTCTTATGTAATGGTTGCTTGCCTTTGTAAACCCAGCTTTTTTTTGACAATCATGGGCTTGAGCAGTCATCTCATCATGGACCACAAGCACAAGATGACACTCCATGTAATTTGCAGACTGCTTATCAAGCTCCATTGAAATGTTACTGACCACAAATTCAACTATCTGTCTCTGGTATTGTGCCATTGCTGGCAGAAGAAATTCTTGATGATATCTGACCATGTCTGGCTGCTCATGCCCATTGTAATAAAGACTCTTCTTGTGCTCAAGATACTGAAAACCCTCATGATGAAGCCAGTTGCGTGCTGTCCTCAAGGGGATTCCTCTGCCAACCTTCATATGAATCCACGGGAAAAGCTCACACTCCATATACTTCTTCAACCCCACTGGCATCTCCTTACAAACAGTTTCTCTGAGGTACTCCTGTGTTATTGTGGGTATCATGGCTCCCTTTGTGGACTTGGTAAGTTTCTCTGGATTCATGGCTCACTTGTTTGACCTGACATATGAACATAGCTCAGCTCGCACTGTTGGATCCTGCAGTAGCGTGTATGACTTGATATGCCGGCCTTTCATGGAAATAGGGAGTTCCAATGTGGCCATCCATTTTTGCGCCCACATCCGCACCATTCGCCCACCCCATTTTGTGGCAAATCCATGGCTCTTTGCTGCACACTCAGATGCAACAATCTTGGAGTGTTTATATTTCACCATAAAGTGCAGATAGCTCTCGATGCAATGTGCACGGTATGCCTGCAAGCTGTGATCACCCAGAATAAAGGTATGTCGCTTTGATCAGATAAGTTTCTGAATCACTACCAGTGCATTCTCGAGGGCTTGCATACGAGTTCCCTTCATGTGAGAACATGCAACCCGAGTTGGTACATCGAGTTTACGGTGCTTTGGAGAGGGTGAGTGGTTGGCTATTTGCATGGAGCGGACAGGGGGCTGCTGCTGTGGTGGATTGATGATGGGATTCACAGTGAGTTCAGCCCCATCTGTGTCACTCTCTTCCTCCTCCTCATGCATGAGAAGCTGGGGTGCAGCGCATTCATGCTCCTCACTGTGAGTGTGATTCTCTCTGCCCCCTCATCCATCCTTGGCTCCAGCATCATCAACTTTGTCTTCTTCGTCTGATGATGACACATCAGATATATACCCCCGGACAATGTCATCTCTGTACAATGTGGACTGTTGAGGGCCTATTGTGGTATGTACACTGCTTTGTGGCTCATCTGATGGCTGTTCTGATGATGCGTAACCCTTGTGTAGTGAGAAAAATGTGCGCATGAATTGCGTATTGGAACTGTGCTCGAACTCAGCAAGCGATACTATATACCCACAAAATATGACAATCATACCTATTGCGGTGAGCCTGTTCATCCCGGAGCTTCTTATCATGTCTGCGCTTCGTTCTGTCTGACAGACCATTGTATCCCGGCTACTTCCTGCTTGCTTCCAAACTCTCTGAGACATTGTTCTCATTAGGATCTTGAAGGCATCCCTCTTGTGAGTCCTCCTTTCCTGCTCTGTCTCAAGACTCTTCCATAGTTCATCACCTTCCAATTCAGACAGATTGGCATCAGTGTCAGCACTGTCATCATTCTCACCTCCAAAAAAATGGAAGGTATGTCTTCATCTGATGACATCACATGACTAATGCCCCCCATCCATGGTGTGCACTCATTATCCTCATCTGAACTCACACAGAGATCAATGGTTGCCATTTGCAAAGCCGGTGTGGGGGCTTCTCCTGTATTTGGACATTGTTGTTGTGATGTGCAAGACTGCTTTCCAGCACGTGCACAAGCAGCAGCAGCTTTGCCTGCTTTCTGTTTCTTACTGGAGTGTGGTATAGATAGTGAGCTTATGTATGTATATCAGGCCATGTGTCTCCACCCTCATCAAATTAAGCATCCAAATTTCCATCTCCAAGCTCGTACCAACCACAAGGTGTCCAGTGTTGGGAGCAGGTGTATGTGGCACCAGTGCTTATGTAAACCTTGCATTAGGGTTAACGTGAAATTACCCCATGAATTTGGCCAGTGCACAAAAGTAGCAGTGACTAGGATGCTGGCACCATAGCTGGAACTTGGGGGTAGGTGTCACAAACTTGTGACGCCCACACCCAACGCCCAACGCCCCACCACCACTAGTCCTAACTCCCCTACCCTAACGCCTAACGTCTCCAAGGGGGCTCTACGCAACGAGGTCGTCGTCGTCTAAGAGGTAGTCCCAAGGGCTATAGCGAGGTCGAGGTTCTCCCAGACTAGCAGTCAGGCATACACAAGCAGAGGGAATGGCAAGTAAGGGGGATGAACGCCCCAGAGTCAAATTGACAAGTCTGAGGTGTAAGCCTCAGACTCTACGGTATATATACATGTATGCGAGCATTGACTATCAAGGCTACCCTAAAGTGCATGGCCTGTGCGCATGCACCTAACAGAGCACTAAGTACTAACTCTAAATGCTTACATAATACATCACGTGAGACCCTTCGTATAACGGGTGGCATAGTGGTAACGTGTCAACGCATAAGTAAATCAGATGACCCTTGTACCATATCTACGGTGGTTCGAGACGGGCAGAGGCCATGACACGGAAAACCATGTCAGTAGGCCATTGGGGGGTTGCAGCTGCAGCCCCTGGTTGGCCCACCCAGCAAATGTTGACATACCTGGAATGCTGGGTGGGCTGATAGGGGGTCATGGTGCCCATGTTGCTGCAACCCCTGGTCAGCCAACAAAATAAAATTCATGTACCTGGAACTCTGTGTGGGCCTATGGAGGGTCATGATGCCCATGTTGCTGTGAGCCCCAGTCAGTCCATCAACCAAAAATCTATGTACCCGGAACACTGGGTGGGCTGATGGGGATTGCAGTGCCCATGTTGCTGTGAGCCCCAGTCAGCCCACCAACCAAATTTCCATGTACCTGGAACACTGGGTGGGCTGATGGGAGGTTGTGGTCCCCACATTGCTGTGAGCCCCAGCTGGTCCACCAACCAAAATGCTATGTACCTGGAATGCTGGGTGGTATCACAATTTTATAGTTATTTACATAATCTTTCCCAAATTTATTCTCTTCTCCACAACTTACATCATAGATAACTCATATGCAACATAGTTAGTAGCCCTAACCACAACCCCATCATTTTCTCAAAATTTCTTGAAGGTACCAGAAGTACAGTCATATCACTCCCGTCAGTGGCCTGGCTTATCATTTAGCACTCCACTGGCTCATCTCACACATGACTGCTGACATGGCCCTTCTATCATATTTTATGAACTTCTACTGTAAGTGCACAGCATTACTTCCTGTGTGCACAGACCCAACACATCAGGGCAGGCTTAATAGTAATGGTTATGGCACATGTATATAAGCTGCTCCTCTAAGGCCTAAGACCTTAGAACTATCAATCCCTTCAACACTAGCTTTTGCCTACAAAGCTTTGCTTCTTACCTGACTACTCATCCAACAAGCTCAAGTTTATATTGACAACTCAAAGATGAAAGTCTTGTGTCAGGTGGGCTGACAAATTACCTGGAATACAGGATGAGCCCATCAGAGGAGTGTGGACACAGGGATGAGGGGTCACAAGGGGGGTTGCGAAGGTGAGAAGACCTCTAGCCACCTGTCAACAGTGATCATATAGTTGGGTATTGGATAGTAACTTCAGTGTGTTATGAATATTAGTGACACACACTACAACCTAAGACACATACTTGGGGGAAGGGGGCTCGCACAAAGGCGCCTTCCTGGTCCAGGGCATATAAGGCTGAAGAGGCCAAGACAAGTCTGAGGTTCACTCAAGACTGTCTGGCTTTTATATAGATTCTACACTATTTGTACATGTTAGGAGGCGTGGGCTGTAAGGCCATCGACACTGGTATATGATTGGTCTAGCTACGGGGCTGGTATGGTATCGGAGCAAGGGAGCGTGTGAGTCCATGGCAATGTAGTGGATCAGGCCCAGATTGGTGGTGTCACAGATTTCCTCTGTTGACGCTGACCTCCAGCATATTGCCCTTTGCTGGGGTCAAACTCACGGCCTCAAGCTTGTCTTGTCACGTGACCCCTAGATAGTGTAGTTACATCGCTATCTTACCTTACAGTCAGCTGACTCGGCTTATGTACACTACCTACATGTGACCATGAGGACTAGCATGTATGCACAGACCCTGCCTTTAGGGCAGGCCTGCTAGTCAGTAGTGTACAAGCATGTATATAGGCCTGGTCGACTGGGGCTTACTCCCCAGTCTTGTTCTATTCGTTGTGGGGGCATTTCCCCTTGATCTACTCTCTCTGCATGCCTATCCCTCTGAGTGTGTCTGCTTGCATAGCAACCTCGGCTGGGAGCCTCCCCTTTGCGGATATAGGGGTTATATCAGGCATATAGGTGTGTGGGAGACAGACCATGACAGGTGGTTCTCGTCAATTGGGGGTTCACTGGTAATGGTGGGGTTCTAAGTCCATGATCAGGGTTCTAGCAGTCCAGGTTCCCAAGGGATTGGTACTGAGGAGTGGCTGTTTCCAGGAACATGGACTGGCCGGTACAGGCCATGCATGACATAGGGTGATCGAGCATGATCAGCTGCGATCAGTGATGTTGGGTCCTGTGACTGCTAGGGTTCTCAGTCATACAGGGGCTGCCCAAGGTCGGTGTTCCTCATAGACTAGGGCAGCTGGAGTTTTCAAGAGCTAGTCTTTATGGTACTTGACAAGTTTTGAGAGCCGACTGAAAGTATGACAGATTACAAAGTATGACGCAAAGGGTTGCCTGATCAAGTAAGGGACTTACTAAATTGGATGGGAGCCGCATCATGCTCAGATACCCAGACGCCTTCCCATACTACACACGCCCAGCTTCATGTGCTTTAGTGGAAAGTAGTACCGGCACCTATACTCGACGGGGCGCCATCATAGATGTCCTCCTTGCTTCAGCAAAGCTATTCGATCCTTATGGTAGCTGTAACTGATCTGTTGTGCATGAATCTATGAGCTTCTGTTTTACATGCTCTCTGAGGGACTGTGCATATTACTGAGTAAAGCCATGTGTCTTTTAACTGCCATTGGTACTGCTGTGACATTAGTCCTGTAATGAACATGTCCATCCTCTCTAACCCTGCAATTAATATATCTGTCCTCTGTGATCCTGCAATCTGACATTTCAGTCCTCATTGATCCTATAAATAATATCTCGGTCCTCGTTGATCCTGCAAATAACTTGTCAGTCCTTGTTGATCCTGAAAATAGTATTTTGGTCCTCGTTGATCCTACAAATTATATTTCGGTCCTCATTGATCCTGCCATTACCCCGTGCGTAGTATCTGCTCGTATCTACGTATATCTACCGAGCTAGTATTTACAATAGTTAGCGGACTAGATATGAGGGTTCGTATTTTGCCGATGCTAGAGCTAGCTGCAGTCTGCTCAGCTACTTGAGATAGTGATGACTCTTCAGTCTGATTCCAGTGAAATCGTGAGGTCTGTTGTTGTGCCATACTTCCTAAAGCAGGGCGGCATCAGCTCACAGGTAGCTTCACGATTTCAAGCAGTGCAGGGCAGTGACACATAGCATGGCTTATCAATATTCTATATGTTTCAGGTATTCAACAAGCGAGTGAGCAATCACATCTGCTACATGTATTAGATAAGCATGATGAAGCAGGAAACAATGAGTTGCAGAGGGATGTTGAAACTCAGGCACGTCATTGTTGCACATCACTGGTAAGCAATCATGGCTGCCTATAGTCATTCAGTGTATCAACAAGGTAGCTGTCATATGTATTTGTTGAGATGTGAAAGCTCTGATCATATTCATACGCGCTCCGGGCTAATGCAAAAGCATGACATATATACCATAACCAGAAGAAGGTACCTCAAGGTAAAATTGGCATCTCGGCGGTTTACCTTGAGGTAAAGCGGCATCTCGGCATGTTACCTTTGGTTACCTCGAGGTAAGAGGTACCTTGCCTTTGCGGCAGCACTAGTCGTAGCTGTCACGAGGTCTTGTGGGAGGGTCATCAGACCTGGATGTTTAGCGCCAGAAGCCATTCACTATAACCAATTGCTGCTAGGAGTACTAAATACGCATGTGGAAGATAATATCACGGTAACACATGTACAGCATAAACATGCTTCCGCAAAGTCAAGTCCACTGGGGATGCTGATGTAAAGATACGGCAACTTGTCTATTTCTCTTCCCTATAATGACAGTTACGTTCACCAGAAACTACTCAGTCGATGCTTGCGGTGCGGCCTGGCATGCAGTGCTGCAACGCTTAGCAGCAACTGCCAGGTCATTGGCCATGGAGAAGTTTCGCAGTCCTGAGAGGTGCCCAAATTGGAACCAATGTTGCACGTTGCCCACTGGGTAGAAAATCTTGGGTGCCTTCCAGAGGTGTGAATTTCGTCTGTAGTGATCCTGGATACATATAAAGGAGTTTTCAGTTTGCTGAAGCAGTCCAGAGAACATGCAGTGTCATTTCTACAATAAGCGGTTGCATGAATTTCCATAAACGGCAATTTACTACAATCTAAAACTAATGGGAGCTCGCGTGGGAAGCGTCGCGTGTCGCTAGCGTGTCACACACAAGAATCACACATGGCGAGCACGTTTGCCACTTGGTGTCCATGCGCATCGTCAATCCTGCTCCCATTAGATAGGGTGCCTGGCACCAGTGAATTCCCACGCCCAGCACCTGCAAGGCGCGCTGCTAGCTCGCGTTTTGCGCACTGTTCCTGCCCCGCACCACGGGGATTCATGCCACAGGGATTCATACCCCACACCATGGGGATTCGTGCCCCACACCACGGGGATTTGTGGCCCATTCCATGGGGGTTTGTGGCCCATGCCACAGGGATTTGTGTCCTGTGGCATGGGGATTTTGTAATGTAAATACCCCACACCACGGGGATTTGTACCCTGTGCCACAGGGATTTGCACCCCAATTCCACAGGGATTTGTGCCACGTGCCATGGGTATTTGTGCCCTGTGCCACGGGGATTTTTGTAATGTAAATACCCTACACCATGGGGATTTGTGGCCCATGCCACAGGGATTTGTGTGTCCTGTGCCACGGGGATTTGTGGCCCATGCCACGGGGATTTGTGCTCTGTGCTATGGAGATTTGTGCCCTGTGCTATGGGGATTTGTGTCCTGTGGCATGGGGATTTTGTAATGTAAATACCCCACACCACGGGTATTTGTGCCCCACACCACAGGGATCTGTGCCCTGTGCCATGGGGATTTTTGTAACATAAATGGCCTGTGCTGTAGATGCCTGCCAAAAGATTGCAAAACATTTTGACACCACATTACACAGTATTACAAGTGAAGCGACGATGAGACCGATGATCAGCAAGGTGTCAGAAGTGGCTGAGCAGGCAGAGACAAAAGAGGCAAATTGGGGAACCCATGGGTAATGCACAGGAAATTCATGGGGAATCCACAGGTAACTTAAAAGAACCCCTGATTATCTGAAATAGGCACACATGGATTGGAATAATATATTGAAGTGGAAAAAGCAGTGTGACCGTGGCGAAGCCATGGGTAATTAACCTAGTCATATAATAAAGGGACGACCGTTGTGTGGGAACTGCCATGTGCTTTTCCATGTGTGCCACGTGCTGTCCGTTGTCCCATAGGGCTCACACCACTGACCTGGGGAGTTGGCCAGTGGATTCCCATGCCCAGCGCCTGCAAGGCACGCGTTCAAATCCCTTCGGCAAAAAGTGTTTCATGCGTCCTCCATGTGCTATGCCACAGGGATTTTGTAGCTGTTGTAATGTAGATGGCCTGTACTGTAGATACATGCGATAAATTAAGAGAATTCAAGGAGTTTTTTGAGGCACCACACAATGTTACAAGTGAGGCGACGACAACACCGAGCATCAGTGAGGTGGAGGAAGTGGCTGAGTGGACAGAGAACAAAGGACAGGTGCAGCAGGGTGATAACACACCCTGGAGGTTGGGTGGACTCATAATGTCTCCATCCAGTGTGTTTTTCCCTTATTCAAATTAGTTATCTCACTTAAGTGACAATTGATATTTGTGGCAAAGCCATGGGTAATTAAACTCGTCTCTTTCTGTCTCGTGATCACCACATTTTCGCAAAGCTGGGAGGTGCCCATTAGTTGCTGGAAAAGGCAATTTAGGGTGCTTCCAGTGCTTGCAAAAACACTATTGCTATGACTGCCACTTGCTCTCCAACGCAGATTCTCTTCTTGTGGGACTTTATGTAATGGCTGATACATCTGCCGACGCGAGAGGAGGACAGATCAAAAAGCTCAATTACCAGGCATATGCATATGGTATTGCCCTCAACGCCAACCGTGCACGTGAGTTCCAAGAGAGAGAGAGACAACCATTTATATCCCACAGGCAGCACTCTAGGTACATGTGTGGCAGCTAACAAGAGCCATGGTGGAAGTGAGAAGTAGCTAAGAAATGGAGTAGGGTGGTGGTGAGGGTCATACTTGGGTTATGTATTATATGAAAAGTGGGACGTTACGTGGGTTTCCAGTTGGCCACAAAAGGATTGGGTGGAACATCTAGGCAACACAGGAAGTCGAAAAGCCTAATGTTAAGTGTGCTAAGAAGCAAAATGTCATGGGTGAAATTATCAGATGTGTCAGCAAATTGGAAGGTGAAAGATCCATATTGTTGGTTGGCACCATACTTGGCTTTCCACGAAACATGGAAGCAAGTAATGGTGAGAGGGTGGTCATGGTCATGCAGGTATGCAAGCAAACTGTTGGTGTTGAGTGTTTCCCAAAGGTGTTTGATGAGAACTTCGGGTGTGTAGAGGGGTGCATTCGGTGATGGTCGTAGGCAGACGTGGTTAATGCGGAGGGTGTTGATCCGAGTAGTGTCAGAAGGGATCTTATGTGCAGGTTTCGTAGGAGGAGGTTCGTTAGTAATGATGACAGGAATGGAGTCGTCACAAATGTCAGGTAGTGGATCAGGGATGTGTGGGTAAGGGAGGTGGGATTTGAAGATGGCAGTACCCTGGGCATGCCAAGGAAGCCAGGGCTTCTCTTCAGATGGTGAGGTGGGTCTTGAATATCTTCCTGTATGGGGGAAGAATTGTGTCAGTTTAGGTAGAGATGTGGTTGTGTCCGGGTCGGTAGTGACCGGTGGTGGAGGTGTAGCAGCTTTAAGCGAGGGGATACGTGGAGGCATCATTACCGGGGTTGGTGCTGCAGGTGGTACAGGTGTAGTGGGACGGGGTGAGGCAGTGGTAGCGATGGGTGAAGTGGGACACAGTGTGGGTACTGGAGGTGGCACAGGTGCCACTGGAGTAGGAATACGAGGGGTTGGTGGTGCTGAAGCAGGTCGGGATGGAGGGTGAGGGGAGTGTTTCCTAGATCGGTTGACAGTGTGCCATTCATCGACATGAAGGTCACGGTAATGATCCTGGGTGGGAGTGGGGGGAACCATTTCCCACTGGGATTTGTGTTCCTCATCAGGGGTGGGAGGTTGAGGTTGAGGTATAACTGTTGGAGGTGTGGACTGTGTCTCGGTAGAGAAATTCGGTTTCAGCGGTAAAGGATGTCGCAGTGGTTGCATCACATGAGGTTTGACATGTGGGATGCGAGAGGGTCTCATGCGAGACATGGGTTGGGCAAAGGGTTTGGGTGGGAAAGATGGGGGCACCATAGGCTCCATGCCATGAGGTTGAGGTGAGGCTGAAAGGCGGTCGAGGTGCTGGCAAAGACGAGTTGCATCTTGTTGGATGCGGACTAGTGCTGAAGGGTTGGTAGAAAGAAGGTCAGCTCCTGTGGTGATGGCATCGACAAGGTAAGAAATGTGGGAGTGCCAGAGAGGCAACAAATGGGTGGAGGAGTGGCTCTTGTGAGCATGGGAAATGCTCTGAGCCTGGTTAAACAAAAGGGTAAAGGCGAAAGTGGCTTGGGTGGTGTCCTGGGGATGCACAGGAAGGACAGAATTAGTAGAGAAGGGTGGGCGGTGTTGGGGACAGTGCGAGGGGGGGACATGGTAGATGGGCATCTAAGTTGATGGTGGTGGTACGAGTTCAAGGTGTCCACAGCACGTGAGTTCCAAACATGATCTGTTCAGTTGTCCCTCAATGCACACTTGCTACCTAGGTTTGATGGAACAACTACTATCCCATAAGAGACAGATAAACAGAGTGGAGCTCGCTGACATCTCTGCCATGTTCAATGACACCATGGCTGTGGGCTCCACAGTTCAATATTGCGGTCGCCCGCAATACGTTCGAGGCATTCCTCTCTGTTCTCAGCTCTTCAGGAAGTGATGTGTGTATCAGCATCTCTCACATCCCAAAAAGGACTGGAGGCAACCTCCTGGCTCCCCATCACTGATACCCACATCATGGATTCCCGTCGTGTACACGAGCAAGTATGCGCGAGGACCTATTTCCAAGAGGTTAAGAATTTGATCATCAAATGCTGGCTCCTAATTACCTTGGTATATTGCACTTATCATATGTTGCATGGCTGGTGGGAGCAACCAGCTGGCCCATGCAACACATCTTCTGATGTCATGACAGTTGGGCCAGAGAACATTCAACGATCATGGGGCCAGTACTCCTCATACTTCCCCGCAGCTGATTATGTCGTTCCGCCCAGATGGTGCAATATTACTCAGGTACATCTATTTGTCATATATTTGGCCAGCATATGAGATTAGAGGGAATATGGCGCCGCAGCGCATGGTCCTATCCAGCCCTCCACGTTCTAGCGCACGATCAATATGGGCTACCTAACATTGTGCGTGGACAGTAATCACAGACTTACCCACTCAATATGACTAACTCATCTTACAGCTTCAGTGCCACAGCGCCCGTTACCCCACCACGACCAATGCGCCATCGTATCACTACGCCATCTCGTGGCTAGCCTCTGCCAAGAAGTTTTCTGATCCCCATCTCAAGTTCCTCAAGGACTACGAGTATGGTATGCCCGAGGAGGGCCTCGTCCCACTCAGTGCGGAGCAGAGCTTTGAGGCTAAATGGGAGGCGTAGTGTTGTGAGGTCTGGTCCGGTCCGGTCTTTTGCATGTTTTGGGCAGGACCGAGGACGGGGACCAGGACCGGACTGCCATGGGCAATGAGGGACCGGACTGAAGACCGGTCCCAAGTAGGACCGCGGTCCTATAGCGGTCCTAGGACCGGTCCGGACCGGTCCAGGACCGATCAAGTGGTTATTGACTTAACTATAGTTTTATATGTCAGAAACTGCAACAAAAGTGTACTTACTACTCGATATATACCAGAACATACTAAGTACAGCCCAAAAATTGGCTATGGTGCACTGATTCTTGATTTCTGAAAGTAAAATAATACTGAAGTCAACACACAGAAATGACACTGCAGTAAATGCACACCTCAAGTTGTATCTGATGAGATCATGTGTTGCATTTTTGTATGTGCCACAATGAGTAGCATATAACTGCTGCTAAGCAGCGCTCTGCCAATAACTGGGTGATATTGAATGCACCATGCATGTGTACCATAATATGTGAGTGTTAACACTACTGGATGGGAGAATACACAACTGCATGTCAGTCAGCAAAACTAGTGATAACATGAGGACAACCTGTGTGTGCCAAGCATTGCCCAAGACAATAGCAGTGCTTCATTGTATCATAAATCAGAAGGTTTTTGGTTGTTACTATTCATGTCAGCTTCTGTCTGATGTGTTTACCCTAATAGCCAGTGGTATATACATGATGCAGACCCACTCTAGGGGGTCTTAAATACTTTGGTTTTATTGTAAATTGGTCAGTCATGGTTCCCTACGTTGGAGTAACCACATTATAAGTGCTATTCTACGATAAATTCGGGACCGGTCCAGGACCGGTCCAGACCGGTCCTTACCGGTCCTGCAAAATCTGACCACTCAGAAGGACCAGGACCAGGACCGTGTCAGGACCAGGACTGGACCGGACCGTTGAATCGGTCCTAGTCAGTCCGGTCCTGGTCCGGTCCTTGGTCTTTAGCGGTCCTTGAGACCGGACCTCACAACACTAGGGAGGCGTTCATTCGGTACAGCGGACTCGTAGGTGGGGAAGGGTGCCAGGAGTGCGGTATTTTTGTGAGGGCATCGGACTCACAATGCGTGGTCACTAGAGTTTCAGTGCCACAGATGCATCTTTAGAGACACTGCAGATGCATCTGGGGCACTCTAAGTCATCGAGATTAGGTGCCCGTTAGTACCAAAATAAAGTGTTGCAAAACAGGAATCGAACCAGGAACCATGATACCTCAGTGAAACAGCTACTGAAACCACTCAGCTAAAGCAGTTGGTGAGAGAAAGATCTTGTGCAAATATATAGTCAGTAGTCGATATTATAATGGTCGTAAAAAAATTTAACATTCTGCTCATTTGTCAGTAAGCTCAAGTGTTCCTTGAACTCAGAATGCATCTCTTTATTGATGTATCCCACAACCCATATGTATCTGCAATGAGGTAAGGATGCTGTCATAAAAGCAATACACTAAGGTATGACTTGACAATCAACAGCTGCGGCGATGAAAGGACATTAAATGGATTATATTAACGGGTATGTGACTTGGGTACTGAGACCATTTGGCAAAGTGGTACAGGTTGCGAGTTTGCTGATCCTAGGTCAAGTGTTCGAACCCTGCACAGGTATTTCTTGCGCAGATGCATCTTATTTTATTCAGATGCATCTATGCAGCACGCTTGGGCGTTAATATTGCTTAGAGTGCCCCAGATGCATCTGCGGTGTCTCTAAAGATGCATCTCCGGCACTGAACTCCCTCGTGGTCAACAGTGCAGGAAACTGGATGAAAGGTCAGGACGTATGACGAAAGGCAATGCAGGTTATTGAATGCACTGTCAGGTTTCGCTGCGGCCAGTCGCAATAGTGTGGTACCCGTAATCTCTGTATATCTCTCCGAGGAGGTATGTCAATCGAAAATTCCCGGTGATGCTCGACTCGAACGAGATCTAATACGAAAGACCGAGTGAGGTCTGCTAACGCAAGATCAAAGACAAATCCAGAGTGCTTAATGCCTCCGCATGCTTGGCCTCTAGCTATTTCGGCCCTTTTCATTGTTTCAGCGTTGACGATATTCGTACATTTAGGTTAACAACACCCTGAACAGTGACTGTCCTGCCGCATTGGACGGAACACGGGAGATGAACATTTGGCTTCAGCAGTTTGCACCACCTATTGGTCACCGCCTGAACACTGCCGCTCCCGGTGCGAAGATAAGCGATGAAGATGTGTTCTCACTAATGGCGATGTGCCCGTTCGAGAGTATTGGATCGAGAAAGAGAGTGAAGGGGAAGAGCGAGTTCTGCAATCTATTTTCCGAGGACGAATGGAACGCGTTTGAGTACCACGGAGACGTGGAGAAATACTACAAGACTGGGTGCGCAATTGTTCTTGTAGTGCTGGCGATCATGAGCTTACTATCTCGCCCACAGCCCTGGTAATGCCCTCGGCGCCATTCAAGGCGTGGCTCACACAAACGAGCTGCTCGCGCGCCTGATTGAGCAGCCTGTGCGCGATAACACGACGCACAACGCCTCGCTCCCGTTCCCGCTAGGCCGCGCAATCTATGCAGATTTCTCGCACGAGAACGCGATGGTTGCCGTGTTCTCCGCCCTCGGGCTATATGACGATGTCTCCGCGCCAGACCCACGCAGGATAGGCGCGGATGACAGAGTGTGGCAGGCGAACAGGATGGTACCGTTCTCTGCACGGATGGTCACGGAAAGACTGCAGTGCGGTGGCGGAGAGGGGCGGGACGGCACATATGTTAGGATCTTGGTGAATGATGCAGTGCGGCCGCTCGCGTTCTGCGGGAAGAAGGAAGACGGGTTGTGTACTCTTGATGCGTTCGTGGAGGCCCAAGGCTATGCGCGCAGAGACGGAGATGGTAACTTCGGAAGGTGCTACAGTTGAGAGTCGACACAGTAGAACCGGCTGTACATGTAAGGAGAGAGGTCTATATACGATAGCGATGTCCTATGCTATCATTCGATTGTGTATCATACCAGTGGAATATCTCGTATCTCGTATCTCCTGATATGGTGCGTCCAATAATCATGCATGCGACATCTCCAGTCCAGTTTGCCATCAGGGCATGTCTGTCTCTATCTCTTTCAAGATATACACAGAGTGAGACTTCCACGTATATTTGGTCTTTACTTGTACTTCTTTTATCCTGAGGAAGAGGCGGAAGCTGATAATACTGTCTAGAGACCAAGCGATTCTGGGACGGTGCTGTCATATTAATATCGCATGGCGAACAAGCGAGAAACGCACATAGACATCAGGTAGAACTGTTCTGTCTGCATGACGGCGCAAGATAGTCAGATGATTTGGAAAGTAAGCTAAAATAATTTCACTCGCTTTTCCAATTATACTCGTCAGTAATTGCGCAAGTCGTAGAGCTGTTTGATTCCAGCCGATCAGTTTCAATGTGAATAGGAGACGGAACGTAGCCTACCAGATACTCCCTGCGACCAATTAGACCCAGGTTGATAGCCTGAGAGACACATTATCATGGAAAAACGTACCAGAAACGACCATAGACCATCTCGGAAGAGATTCGTCAAAATCTCAGAATCGCATCGCCGCGGCTTACTCATTGCGTTCGCCACGAGCAACGCGAAGATAAACAAGTCGTATAACATCTGCTTTCCTATATCAGTAAGTGACCATTGCATGCAAGAGAAGTCAGAATCCCACCATTCCTCCCCAAATACCGATCACAGATATAGGCTTTGAAGGAATGGTACAAGCAGACAACATGGGAAAGTAGGATATATGGGCTATAATGCGAAGATAATTTTCCAGGTGATTCACAGCTCATATCATGGCTGTAGGCTCACCAAGTACAGCCCTTCCAGTTATCACCGTGAATACCATGGAGCAGGTAAAGCAGACAATGAATCCACCGATAATCGCATATTTGACCGATTTTCTGGTGTCCCAAAGACCATAGACCTGCAAGATAAGTACAACTTTTTGCATCATGCTTGAGCAATTGAGATTTAAAAAAAAATCTGATAGGGTGACTGACATTGCGATGTTGCACTATTCATAATGCAATATACACCATTTAGGATAACGAGGGCATTGCAGCTTGGAAAGAATTCAGAAGCTTTGAGTATGTTGCAACAGTGTGGTATACTTACATCTGCTTCCAGTTCAGCATCTGTTACGAAAAGTATGTAAGGTACATACCGTGATTGGAAGCGAAGTGGGATGATAGCCCGCCAGTACTGTAGAGCATGGTGCATTCTCAGTCCATAAAATATTGAATAGTAATATTCATTACCGTATGCAATGAACAGCAAGCTTGCCTGGCCTCCGTATCGATTGAAGATAACCAATGCGTGGGCGGCCGACCAAGGCTGTTTCCATACAAAAAATACTTCTCTTCGAAGGTTTAAGAGATGGTCAAATATGCTGACAGTCACTGCGACGACTATTATCCATTAGAACCACTCAGATGTGTTTGTCATGGTAGAGATTGAGCACCTGACAGATATTTTTCTGCCATAAGCCAGCCATAGGCCGCTATGGCCACATTCTCCATTGAATCGGACTGCATCAGTAGATCCTAGTATCTATCGTGGATGGCGAGAATATGGGGGACTTTGCGGCAAGCTCGGCGTATATAGTCAACTGCATAGCGCATTGCGATAAGACGACCATCTGCATGTAACTATCTCAGCTGTCGACTATCGATTATCAGTTGCTGTTATACAGCATAAATGACCACCTCAATTGAGATTACCACGCGCCTTTTTGCATTCCTCAAAGAACGATCCGTAGATTCGGACGCTGGCAATGCTGTCTGGATAGCATGTTTCCAACTCATGACTTCAGTGAAATACATACCGATCATACCTTAGCGATTGTGTTCGTGGAACTGATGGACGCGGACCAAGCCATCTATCCGCGACATTCGCATAGCAACTGTTAGATTAGCGTACCTTTAGGTATGATATAAACTGAGATGGTGACGACAAAACATATCGATGTCAGACCTAGAATGGAGCAGTCATGATCATTGCATAGCTTTGCACTATCGCTGATAGCTGGTGATTCGGGGCAATTGGATCTGTCAGTTGACGAGGACCCTTCGCAAAATACTCCGTTTATGCTAAATTATGAATTATGAGTGAAGCGTTACCTAACGAGCGCGCCAATGTCTTATAAATAAATGTTGAATGTCAAATGAACATAGCAGAGGGTCTACTGGGCTGTATCCATCTGACATTGATTCTCTTTATACATAAAAACAGATTGCACGTCCTGCACCAGCTCCCAACCGCGGTGGGGGTTGACTTCCAATGACTTTGTTTTGAGGAAAAGGCGAAATACGAGTACACTATCCAGCGACCAGCGGCGATCCTACGTTTATGTCCTCGCGTGAGTACCACAATCCTTAGCGTCGCGACGATATACGCACACAGGGGTGAGAAAAATCTGTTGTGGCTTGATTTAAGTGAGATCAGTGCAATTACATCGGTAGTCAACGAAACTCCCTCACACTTGCAACGACGCTTGGAATAAACTGAGCAAGACGGAGCCCTGTGCGATCTTAACCATCCGAGGCCGGCGGGTGTAATTATCATCTCACAGCTCACCAAAACATATCTACCATTCAAACGGATTACATTTATGACAATAGAGTATGTGTATATCTCTCACCAAAAAATCAGCGCGCCGTCTCGATTGAGAGCTTTGATGATATGTATATTGCGCCTATGAGGCCTGGTAAACTCATTCGTGAAAATCAACAGAAAAACATAAACGTCGTATAAAACCTGTGGCCTGAAAGTCAATTTCAGGTGATCAAGGACTAAGGACCATGAGTTCCTCACCATGCCGCCCCAGACGCCAACAATGGATTCTAGCTTCGCGGAAGTGGTGCAGGAATTGATAATCTGAAGATAGCGAAGCGAGTCTGGAATTTGTTCGTAAGCCACATGTAGCTTTGATGTTGCCCGACATTTACCCAAGGTTTGACCAAGAGTGGCGACAGCGAATGTCAACGTGATCCCAAAGCAGATCACAAATCCTATGACCAGAGCATACTTCATGACCTTCCTACCATCCCAAAGACCATATATACGGAGTAGTAGTGCAACTGTTAATTACTTTAACATGACTCACAAAGAAGCATATCAGTACAATAACTGACATTGGGAGGAAGCGCTGTTTATAATGCAGTAAGCGCCGACCAAAATACCAAAGGCGCGGCACCTGGTAGTTATATGTGTTCGCAGAAAGGCTTAGCGCTATATATCTTGAATCACGCACATCTGAGATATTAGAGCATGGAAGCATTAATCTATCTCCATTGAAACCATAGTGTACTTACTGTGTCCGACAATGTTGGTCTAAACCATGCTAAGGCTGATTTGACCCATGTATTATCATGTAACCGACCCTTGCAGAGATGCAAGGACATACTATATGCAATGAATATCAAACTTGCTTCTCCACAGTAACGATTGATCATAACCAGCAATTGGAGGAACGTCCATGGCTGGCGCCAGACCAATTCAATCTCGTCTCCAATGGTAAGGGCATGGTCCCAGAGGGAGATAGTAAGTGCGACAGCTACAGCCCACTGTCAGATATCTGTATGCAGGATATACTGATCAAAGCACCTGCAAGATATTGAGTTGCAAGGAGGGAGCGAGTTGCTGAGGGATACATTTGCACTGACATCATGGGTATCTGGGGTAGGGAAAAGGAAACGTGGACTCCATATAATGTTCAGTGCCGCTGTATATACGCATATATCCGTAAAATGGACGCGTAGAATGATCGGATCTCTAAGATCGCTGAAGACATCAGGAATCAGGAAATGGACATATCGCCCCCTTTGTGTGATATACCCTGAGTAGCAACAGCGGGTCTCAGACAATCATCGAAAGGAATGTTCCCGCACAGTTGAGAGTTTGTTAAAGTTTGCGGTTTTGCTATCGGTCTCGTATTAATTCGTAGCACATACGGCATGTCGGTCGCGAACGTGGACTGAGAATTATCATGGACATACAGTCTTGATCCACGAGAGCCCTACTTGCTCGTATGGTTGTATTTACCAATATCTTTGTGTCAGACTGTCAGACAAAATATGATGCGCATCATGGATTGCCGCGGATGCTAACATTCCAAGTGAAATTTGCGATAGTTTTATGTGCCCTCGAACTGGAAATGAGCGCTACGCTGGAACTGCTACCTGTACCTCAGTAGATTATCTAAAGCATGATGAGAAGTTCAGTGAGAAGCCGCGAATGCCACATCTGTAGCGGGTGAAAGGGTACAGCAACACAGAGCCTGCCTAACTGTCAGGACGTAGGGCTGTGTGATCAGATGACCGTGATGATAGATTGAGTTGTGGACAAATGCGGCCTTACATTCCACAGCACTGATGGAGTGGTTGGTCTGGTTTGTTGGATTCCTGTGGATGAGAATCGTGAAGGGAGACCGCCGGAGAAGGCGATGTATCATTGGATGACTCAGAAAAACCAATACCGTACAATACAAACCATACCGGAAACAGCAGCAAAGCTCCATTGACCAAGATTCTGCCTGATCCGACAGTATGTTGACACATGGAGCTCGGTGATTGAGGTTCAATATTAAAACCTGATAGACAAATTATCGATCAATTATAACAGCTTTCGAAACACAATTTGAACGAAGTGACATGGTACATGCAGGGGGATCAATTATGCGATGCGAGGTGTTGTATACCTTCGGAAGGTTCTGCCCTAATCTCACAAGCATTTTTGTTCAGGGGTCGGTATCAGCTGGTACATACGACTAAATATTCAGCATTAGATGCTATCTGCAGTATATGTTGGATACCGGTAGCTCTACATATTCTTTGTTTGTCATTGAGTACACAAACCACCATAGACGCAGAGATCTTTGACAATTCTGAGTTGCATTACCCAAGAGAAAAAGTCTGATTATTGATGAATTTGAAATTCCACGTTTTTGAAAATATAAACGGATCGTGCACCCTGTACGGAGCTCCATCCGTTACGAGGATGCACCTCGACTGATTTCATATGAAGAAATAGTCGGAAAGTGATGGCGCTCTCCAGGGACCAAGCAATCCTGGTTGGTGTTGTTTAGCAATGGTAAAACCTTTGTTAGATGTCACGCACATTGGGGTTATGAACAGTTGATCCGGCTGCAAAACCTATATCAGAAGCTCGCGCGAAGTGATATGTTATGAATGATCGTACACTTGCAACAATGCTTGGTACGAATTGGACGAGTCGCAGTCCTACAGAAAAAGATAAATCTCATTACGCCGGGAAGTTGTGTATGAGGTAATTTTTACCGAAACACATCTAGTCAGCATTGTCAGCTAACATCGTCCTGTGGCATCGTATACACTCACCAAAAATGTTACTGCACCATTTCGACTCAAGATCGAGATGATCTCTGAGTCGCGGCGGCGAGGATAACTCAACGCATTTGCCAGCAGAAGTAACATAACGTAGAGGTCGTAGAGAACCTGTAATCAGCGTTTGGTAAGTGCGACCCTCTCAGCGACATTGTAAAGGCTTCCAACCATACCGCCCCATGCACCTATAATGAAGGTTGGCTTGACGGCTATATAGCAAAAACGGATAGTTTCATCATATTCCATATGATCTGCCTGTGTTAGAAGGCTACTGTGCTCTGAAGAAATACGTTCGTACCATATGCCACGAGGACAGTCTTCACAGCGCATACAAATGTAATTGTAAAGCATAGGGCAAACCCTGAAATCAGGGCGTACTTGACCGCCTTCAAGTTTTCCCAGAGGCTGTAAACGCGGAGTAGAAGAGCAACTACATGTGAAACGAGGGTCAGGCGCAAACAGTCTTAGAGATCTTGATTTACATTGCGAGGATGCGCTGTTCACGATGCAGTAGACGGCAACCAGAACGCTAAAGGCATGACAGCTATTCCATCAAGCTGAGCTACTGTGAATCAACTACTGGCCAAACGCTCACGACTACAATTTAGGCGAACTTAGTAAAGCAGATACAGCGACAAACATACACTTACTCCATCAGAGAAGGCGAATCTGAAGGGAGCAGTGACTGGTTCAAAATCAGCAGTTATTACATGGTAACTTAGTGTAGATCACTTGCGGTACGCAGTAAATATCAACGTTGCTTCGACTCCATATCGGTTGACCATAACGAGCGTCTGCATCAATGACCAAGGCTGGCGCCATACCAATTCTATCTCTTCTTCGAGGTTTAAAGCATGCTCAAAAACCGAAATAACGAGAGCAGCGACTGTATCATGTTGAGTATCTAATCGACGCAATCTTTGACAGGTGTTATAATACCTGAGATGTACTGAGTCACAACCAAAGACCGGTCCGAGGAAGACGAGATATGTGTATACATCGGAGCAAGGGCAGACTAGGAGGAACGTATGATGAGCACGCTGTTTATGAGATTGCTCCATCATAATACCACCTGTCATCAGATCTGGTTTCGGCATATATTAATTTGAATGGACTCACTATCGTGATTACTCCATAACTGTAATCATGATACGACTTGACACCGCGTGTCTCTCAGAGTACCGCTGTGGCCTGGACTGTGCATATTCGGCATAGACACGCCGCAATCTACCAGGGAATCAGACAGTCGACTACAGCTGGAAGTCCTCGCTTCCCTATTCCTATGGTTTCTTCATGCCTGTGCGACGACTATTTTGCTTGCATTCCTCAAGGGCGTCGACGCACATGATAGTGGGGTTGGCGCTTGTTTGATAGATACAACACACAGGATTGATGGAACAATCGCACAAGGTAACACAGCACCACCGAATCAACACTAAATCAGCTTCGCAAGGTCGTAGTGCCTGTTTGGGCATAGCCACTCACACGAGTTGCTGAGCAAGACCCAACAGGTCATTGACAATGCCTTGAGAAGCCTGACTAAGTCATGGCCGAGAAGTGGAGGTTCGGTATCAATTTCCGTTTCTAGCGTTGGCAGGGAATGTGACACTCACCGTGTATATGTACATGCCTTGACGTACTGAGCTTTGAGACCGGTTACTTATTCTTATGTGAAGGTCTCTCACTTAGTGCATACGAGCAACGAAGCTTACAATACAATGGTGTTCATCATGATAGCAGATGACAGTTGCATCGGAAAACAGGCCATTCAAGTTCTGATATCAGTTGGCTGGCCACTATCTGTTAGTTGTACGGTTATGGATTGAATCTTAGGTGCGTTTTTTGGTGTGACTGCATCCTGGGGGTTACGACGGTGTGTCCGTCTTCAACTCTTCGGGAGAACCGTTTGACACATTGCCTAAATCTGTATTGCACAATAATAGGTAACAAGGAGGTCTAAACGGTGGCCAATTCCATGATTGTTCCTGACTGAGACACAGCAATTTAGTCCAGCCCATAAAGTGCTAGCTTGACATCATAACTTGCCTGTCGCATTAGCTTCATCATGATTTCTGCGTGTAAACGCCACCATCCCAGCCCACTCTCACTGATGGGCCCGGATCAGATAATTCCCATCTCGGTTTCTTGGTAGACATGTATGTAACGATAATCGGGGGTCGGCTGCCATTGGAGTCTGGCAGCAACTTCAACTGTTTTGACCTTTAGGAAGAGCCGGAAACTCATGATGCTGTCGATTATCCACGCGACGCTGAAGGGGCGTCATTATGCATCTCAAAATCACGAGTTATTGTTTCGTACACAGATATAAGGATGGACTGTTTGATGTTCGTTGAGTGACTTATGCCTCATTAGACGACAGATGACAACTCACCCCTTCAGAAAGGCTCGTAATAAGTTGAATCAGTCGCAGAGCTAAAACCGCGCATACAGTCAATCTTTAGATGAGGTCTTGCTTGATGGCAGAAGTTGTGACGAACCAAAGCAAACCTTGCATCCACATCAGCATCGCTACTTGACATTAAAAAGCGTAGATACGTACAACAAATGCGAGAGCGCCATCCTGGAGGAGATTCGACACTATCTCTGAGTCATGTCTACGCGGTTTGTTTAGTGCGTTGAAGATCATTATGGCAAACACGTAAGTATTGAATAACATCTGGAGCAGCCTCAGTAATTTTCAACCTCAGAATGACCCGACACGAACCATGCCCGCCCACATGCCAATGTCAAAGCCCACCTTTGGAGGTAGAGCACAGGGGTATCTCTGCGGTGCGTGTGCCAGCGAGTCTACAGCGAGTTAGCGTTTGCGCTGATACTTCATTGAAACGCGTCTTACCATACAGCTGGTGAGCGCTCAGTCCAGCAAATGCTAAGGAGATGGCAAAGCAGACGAGGAATCCGCCTATTAGCGCCGATCTAATCTGCTTTCTATTGTCCCAAAATTGGTAGACACTGAGGAGCATTAGGACTTCTCGGACAGATGAGCTCCCTCGACAGGTAGTTAGCGGATATACACACACTGGGAGGAAGCGCTATTGATGACGCAAAACACGGTGATGATGAAGATGAGAGCATGGCATCTAAAAGAATGTCAGTACGAGTGTGCAATATGTGCAAATCATTTTTTTTACGTCTGCCACTGCAATGTACCGCTGAGTATATATACTAGTACGGTTTCAAACCAGATGCGCACATACCTGATGAGACGGCCACCAGACCACTGCTCAGGATATCAGCACGAGATTACAGTCGCATAGCACTATCACTCTTACCGACTGCTATGAAAATAATCCCAATACCTGCGCTATAGCGATTGAACAGCAAAATTGCCTGGCTGCACGACCATGGCTGCCACCATACAACATAGATCTCCTTCTGGAGGTTCAGCAGGTAGTCCCATAGTGAGATCGACAGCGCGACGGCTATCTCAATTCAGACCAGCAGCAACGACCCGTTATGCAGCTCATACCTGATAAATACCATGTAGCCGGGAGGGTTTGGGCCATTGGTGCAGGGAGAAGCGTGGCGTTGCGACCGATCGAGGCGACGCAGGACCACCTACATCTTTATATGGGCGCTTCATGCCATTGGCATCTTCGACGCGGCGCGAACCTTGTTCATGTATTAGGGTAGAAGGGAGCCTGTGTATAGGGGTAAGAGAACGACAGCACCTTGATAGTACGAGGCTGTGCTTGCCGCTTCGCGTTCTCACCGTACGTCATGCCCACCGAGCGCGATGAATTGTCGCTGCCTTGTCCTTGACCGCAGGGACAACGCGCTTGCTGCTTTGATTGCGCAGCGCTGCAGCAAATACGCATAGCATCGTGCACATAGCCCAGGGTGCAGCGAACCACCCTTATCGATCAACGGAAAGGCCAAGGAATCGGCCATCGCTCAAGTGTCGACGGCGTTGAAGGCTGATAGACAGGCTGGGCCATACATTTGATTGCATCTCCGATATGGCCGATGTCCGTGCACCCTACGATCATCGCTTCGTGGGCATTGCAAAGCAGTCCGGCGACTTCGGGGACAAGGTCAGAAGGATGGTCGTCGCTGAGATCCTCAGGTCCTTCGGCTTCGGTAACTGTGGCAACGCAGATTTCAACGTCCAGCGCCCTCTCAAAGCCCGCTCCCGGTGCGCGGACAGTGCACAGAGTGCATACATGATATGGAGCCGAAGACGTCGAAAACATGCATCGCTCCGGTGGCAAGGAACGCAGTGGGTGTCTGTCTGATGTCCAGATATATCATTTTCTGCCATCATTCTCGGATGGATATCTTGTGAGGGTCTCGGGCACCCTGCCGCACTTTAGCCCGCACCGCACGTCCACTTTATGTACACCGAAGAGAATGTGAGATATGAGCTCAACTACTAGACACGCGCACGCTTGAAAGCGTCAATCTCATAATCGCCTGTGTCTCGACAACATTGAGGAGCGCGCTGTGCACTTCGGGTGATAGTTGGCCTCAAGAAAGCCGTATGCTGTAGAAGGCGGAGATCAAGTTTCAATTTGGGTAAGCGTCGACTCGTATGAAGCTATGATGTACGCTGCAAAGCAGGAGTGATTTGAGTGGCGCTGTTGTGATTTGTTTGACCCCGCCACCACGCCATTAATATTGTTCTGCTGGTTTCGGTTCATTCAAACTATAATGTGCGGCCTGTTCCTGGCAACGAATACAGATGCTTAGCCAGTCACTGTATCCTCTACATTGATCCACACAAAATCCATCGATAGCATATGTTGATATTCGGTACGTAACTACCGATTGCTCAGTCGAATTTGATCCCACGGGTCTTTGCAACAAAGGAACAAGTGCGAGCTGTGTGGGCAAGAAATACACTGCCTCCAGTCATCACCTGAGTTTATGCAATACGTCGACGTCTAACCTCCAACCCAGTGGTGGCGCTACCTCTTCTATCAGGCGCTGGACACAGCAAGCACCGGTTGCTGGTGATGTGATATGAAGGCTGTAATATGTTTTTCGAGTGATCTGCGGCTTTGGTGCAATTATTTCAAAGTTAAAGCATCAAACCTACTTACAGAGGACGGTGAAACTTGATGCATTGGATCAAGAAGGTCTCGAATGGAAAGATAGAGAATTGTTGAACTAATACTACAGCGCCAAGCTAGTAGTGGTACAGGTGCTTTCACGATATACCGGAAGATGGGTTGAATGACACATCAAAGAGCAAGTGCGCTCGTCGACGGACCGTAGGGATCGATAGGCGGGTTACGATACGTCGGCTCCCTACGTCTTTTCACGACGCACCGTCCCTTCAGTTTACCTATTCCTCACTGAGCATCAATATTATCGTCAAAGCACAAGCGTACTCACGCCTCCCGTCCTTCTGTCTCACAGCCTTCTGCGCCTCCTCCTCAGCCTCCTCCTTCTCATACGCCACCGTCTTCCCACACGCAGGGCACGTACATCTCCCGCCCGCAGGGACGCCGACCCTCTCCTTCCAATACTCCCGCCGGAGACGCGCGACCTCCGCAGTGTACATGCGCCGGCCGAGCGCGCGCGCAGGCTCCTTGTCGAGCGCGTGCTCGAAAGCGACGAGTGCCTCATGCGGAATGGGCGTCGACGCCTGAAGGGAGCGCGTACCCGAGGATGCGCAGGTATGCGACGAGTACGTTCGGCACGGTCAGCTCGAGCGCGTCAGTGAGCGCGTTGTGGATCGCTTGCTCGATGTTGCTTGACATGGGGGATGTGATACGTATACGAGCGCAGTTGACTGTTTCGCGCGAGAGGTGACAAGATCTCAATGTTGCTTCGTAGTGGGTCTGGTGTAGGGGACTCCCAGCGAGACAGCGCAACTAGAAGAGTTCACGAGCCTCTTGTATCGCGCATGAAACGAGCCGGCTGGTCTACTTGCCGTCGCATTTAGAAAGAGAAACGGGAGGGTCCTCATGACCTATGCCCACGCTCTGCAGCATTGAGCACCAAATGCGAGGACCACAAAGGTCAGCACGACCGCGACGTGCGCGATCGTCACAATATCACGTGATTTATGCGTTATAAGGCGTCACGAGCGCCTCAGAATTTTTCTTCATCTTCTTCACCCAGTCCAATTGGCCCGTCGGAGCTATCTATTGCTCGTTCGGTGCCTCATTCCCTGGGAAGAGCATGTTGCTCCTCAAGCTGCACGACCTTGTAGTTTGCATGTCATGACATCGTGCACCGCGCTGTCGCCGTCGGCCTTGAGGAGTACATATCCTCGATCAGAGCCTGTATAGTTGCTGCAATCACCCTATATCGTTCTCATGCTGACCTTTCTTGTTTGATCTCCGTGAGCGCGTTCATGTAGGACCCGGGCGACTGACATTCTAAGGTTCGGTCTGTTCTACGTCCAAGATCGACCGCAATGCGAAATGCTAATCTAGACAGAGATATTGTGCTATCATCGATTGTCTCAGTGAGGAATGATACTCTTCTGCGTCGGCCGTACTGGCGAATTGCATATCTGCTCGCACGGGTTGCAACAATATGGCTTTTGCTTGCCTGGATTATCTTAGATCGCTGAGCTGCATGGCCACCGCCCGATATGATCATCTCAGAAACGCTCAATCAGATAGGCCTTTGACATTTTGGGACTTTGAATAAGTTATTCTTGCGTTTGTTCGAGAACGAGATCTAAGGTATGCATGAGCCACCTCCACCCTGTTGTGGGTCCCTGTGGATCCAGAAGCGGAGCCCCCCAATTTGATGCGTCGTTTACCCGTCTCCTCGCAAGTGACGTCACCTGATATCATAGTGACACCCCATACGACGTTCTTGTCGTCGAGCGCATATATAAACCTCACCGTCGCCGGCAGACCCCCCACACCTTCCACGACATTGCCTCACGACCCAACCTCCACACACCAAACCATCTGTATCTGCATCATCATGTCCACGAACTTTGTTGGCAAGGAGCCCGTTGACCAGTTCCCGCCCGAATCGATCTCGAAGATCGACGAGGAGGAGCTCACGAGGCGTGAGGCGCAGCGCGACCCCGCGAAAGAGCCGGGCGCGAACAAGCGCGCGGGTGTAGCGACGAGGGATCCTGTCCGTGAGTAGCGTCTCAGTCACTTCTCTTGTTCTTCCTGCTGATGGTCCGCAGAATTCGACACGATAGGGCGGTCGAACCACGGAGACGCCAAGCCTGTATCTGGTGGGTTGCTCTGGACCGGAGATCGTGTCGCAATCCTAACTACTCTACGCAGACCCAATCCTGTAGGCCAAAGGCGTTGTGTTACTATCGGACATTTTGGTCGCCATGTCGGGACATCATTGTACAATTAGAACACGTTATGAGCCGTAATATGTCATCGTGCGAGTAGGACTCGCTAACGATCAAGCTTCACTGTCAGGTTTTGGGAGGGGAACTGATGGACCGTAGTCCTTCACTTCAGACACGAACCTATCAGTGACAATATAGTGTCAACCATGTGTTTGAGTTTGAAGCTGGCGTTGAACCCCAGTGAAAATCCGAGGTATTAGTTATATCTAATGAATCCTGATGTATCTAAATCTATCCGGAAAAGTTCAATGTATCAAATTCTATCCGAACGTATCTACAGATCATGTGACCTGCTTCGTAGACTGACATGTGCCATCGCGGTAAGGTTGTGTTAACGTTGCGTACGCATACGGTTGCATAGCACAATTGCGTACGAGCAAGGGAGTTTCGCCTAGACTCGTGCATATATTGCTGTGGTAAACGCGCTTACGGCGCTACGCTTCGTTGTTGCCCTCCAGTTTGACGTGCCTCTGCGGACAAAATATATTTGTTCACATACCGACATTGGAAGTGCGCTGCAAAGGATTAGCGTGGTTAGCTTTTTAGCCTTAACCTCAAATTATGTGTTTGAATATGGGGAGCGCCAGTGGACAAAATTATTTGCTCTTGCATTCCTTGATAAACACAATCAGTTTGGCTCGTGACACGATTTGCCATGAAAGTTGGTGCACATGTTGATTTAGTGCTTTTGATTGCTCGCGCTATGCAATTCTCACCCTCTTTATGCAATGCTTCTTGCACTCACTATGCGGTGCTTCTGACTGCTCACTATGCATTTGATCGCTCGCTACTTTAATGCCCTGTGCTTGCTGTGATCAAGTTGACAGACAATCAAACCAGGACAAGTATTGAACATCTCATAAGATTGCATGCAACAAATCAATATTCAATTGTCACAATGGCTCAAGTGCTTGTTCTGGATATGGTACTTACATCAGGGTGCCAGAGCCTAGTGAGCAATGTGCAAAGTGAGCAAAAGATGTATTGTGTAGTGAGTGAGAGAAGCATTGCTGAGTGAGCATGAGAATTGCATAGTGAGTGACAAGAAGCACTGCATAGTGAGTGATAGATTGCATAGCAAACAATCACACTGCTTCCTATCTATCATTACAGATTCATCATTGCATACTTACCATATGTTTCAGACTAAGTTATACTTAGTAGCAGTGACTTCTGGGATGTATAGGACTACAGGCACTTTGAGTAGTATATAAACTCATGTAACTATGGTTGAGGCTCTTCAGCTTGACCTTGTTGTAATAACAAGAGTCTTATACTTGTTCTCAAACTTAGGAAACCAAGCTCAGTGTTATGGGTTGTATACCATTTGCTATACTCAAGTCCATGGATATAAGTCTTCAATGGCAAGCTGAGCTCAGGCCACTTCATTTGATATGGGGCTTGCCTATAGTCTTCTAAGTCAATGGGCACTTAGGAGACTTTGTCTTCTTCAGCTTGGTAAATACTGAGCTTGGTTTCCCAAGTCTGAGAATGAGTATAAGACTCTTGTTGTTACAACAAGGTCAAGCTGAAGAGCTTCAGCCACAGTTACATGAGTTTATATACTGCACTAAGTTTCTATGGTCCTGACTGTCCCAGATGTAACTGCTACTATGTACAATCTAGTCTGAAACATATGATAAGCATGCAGTGATGAACCTGTAATGATAGATAAGAATGATAGGAAATATGGTGGTTGAATGCCATCTGTCAATCAGTAGATGAATTTGAAACAATGACAGAGTTGGATCTGTCAAGTCTGAAACAGTCCTTAGTATACTATGGTGCTGGCACTCTAGTCACTGCTACTTTTGTATAGTGGCTAAATCCTTCATGTAATCCTACAGTAGAGTTTACATAAGTGCCATTACTTATGGCACACTGATATGGAAAACTTTGGGTATAGTGCACCAGAGATGTAGATTTTGATGCTCAAAGTGATATAGATATGGTGTGAGTCCAATATTAATGCATCTATACCATGTCACTGTATTCCATGTTCAGATAAAATAATATACAGCATGTGAAGCTTTGAATAAGGTTATCCAGCTAATGAATTTCCCATTAATCACCCTGATTATACCAATCTTCCCAAAGAAATGTGACAAATTCCCATCAAGCAAAATCTCTGGGTCAACAGACTGCAAGCACAGTGTCATGGGGAATGTGGCCCAGACACAATTGGTTGCTGTGTCAAATGCATACTTGAGAAAGAATCAGTTAGACTTCACAAAACAGAAAACTTTTCTTCAGGAAAAGAATGCATATTTTGCCCAAATATCACTGTGAGCTGAATTCATCTTGAGTATGCCTTTGCAGTCACTGTAGTGATATACTTCCAGCAGTACAAGTCAAATGCACAGCACTAATGAGGATGCTCATATTCAGGTGCAAACTTGCAGTTCTCATCAGTATACATGTCACAGGACCTGGCTGAACCCATGGCTAGACCCGTGAGAGCAATGTACCACTCCACCAAAAGGGCATCAATGACAGCTCAGCTGTCATTGTGGGTCCAGCTGCTTATATTGTCCATCTTCCCACACTACATGCACCTCCCTCAGTGCCTGTCTGTCACAGATTATTCGGTGACGTTTCCTATTTTTAATGTTTTGGCTTTACCGGGAGTCGAACCCTCGGCTTCACGACTATAGGGCACGTGACGTCCTTATTGGCGTCACGGTACTTACTGGAGATAACGCGCATCTCTTACAGATAAGATAGTACATTAGATAAGCGTTCTAGGCTATGACTCGTAGGCGCGCGCGCACAGGCCGCGTTGCTTTAGGGTAGACAATATGGCCTTTGGTTCAGCGCTCCTGATGTACATATAAGCTTGGGTCTGGCGGCGTTCTTGCCTCAGACCTTTTAATCTCGACTTTGGGGCTTAGGCCCTCCTTGCTCGTTATCACCCTGCTTGCGCTCTATAAGATACTCGCTAGTCTGTGAGACGTACCTCGGCCTCGTCTTAGGGAGGTGGTTTACCCTTTGACGACTTAGCCTTGGGATGCAGCTAGTTAGTGGGCGTTAGGCGTAGGGGGATGACCCTAGAGTTTTGGGTCACTGTCCCATGCCACACAAATCTGTGACAATACATAAGTCTCACCACTGTGCTCCAGAGACTGTCAGTTTGACTATATACCATATTTGGAATGGCCAGATGGGTATAATTGTCACTATCTTCCATATACAGTATTGGTTTTTCCCACTGCTGGCCAAATTTGAACAAGAATTTCCCAATTTTGATTTTCAGACAAATCCACCTAGCCATTTTGTGTTACAGGTCGTATACCCATTCATATATTCAATACACAAATATAGATCGTTCTTCTGCATGTAGTCCAGTGGATGAGTGCAAGGCAAATATATCTGTGATAAGCCTTCAGGCCCTAGGTTGAATGTTCAATATCCAATATGCGCTAGAGGATATAATCTGTTCTGTTGCAAGTCCTATAGAGTGTAAGACTTGCCTAAGTCCAAGAAGTCAATGTGCACCTCGAGGACTTGGTCGGTTCGAGAGCTTGGCAAATACTGAGTGTATGTCCTACATTTGAGAACGAGTATAAGACTTCTTTGTCACAAGAATTCCCTTAGTTTTCTACATATTATTCCTATTTTTCTGGTATTTCTACGAATTATCTACGGTTTCTAGCCCAATAACTAGTCTTATCGAGGTTCATAACTATACGTTAGATACAAGCCGAATGATGGCCGTGTTATCTCCCAAACACGTGGTTATCTAATCTCCGTAGTTACCATCGAAGTCACAAGTCTAACTTGTTAGCCAATCGGACGTTTTGTCCGGTGAATGTCAGTACCCATTAGCTCAGTGGACTGGTGAATGGTCACACCTCTGCTTGCTAATGATATGTGCACTATTCGCTATTGGTGCGGCTTACGCCATTTTCCTATATCCCGGTTTTGATCGGCATATGTATTTACGGTGTATTACTAATGTCCTAAGTCCCAGGGGACTTGTACATACGGATAAGGGTAATTAGATTACATAATAAGACTGTTAGGGGTCTTATATAACATGTATATGTACTACACTTGCTGAGCGCTATTGCCTCAGTTCTATTCATTGCATTCATACTACAAGTTAACCACTCAACGTATCCTGCTTAACAACTGCTTTATATCTCTTGCCTAACCAGCAACCTCAAGTATAACAAGTAAGTGGTATCTTGTGTTATTCTTGTTTATACAACAAGGTCAAGCTGAAGAGCCTCAACAGTAAGTACATTGACTTATATACTACACTAGGTTTTAGGGGTCGAGTCCATCCCAGATGTCACCAATACTATCTATGCTATAGTATGAAATGTTTGATAAGTATGTAGTGATACATCCAAAATGATAGATAGCAATGATATGGTGGTTGAACACCATCTGTCAATCACAGAATGATAAATATGAAATGAGGGCAGAGTTCTGCCAGAGTCAAAACGTGCCCTATACACTAGTACAACCGGGGTTAGGCCCAGTGTGATTATGAATAGCCAGGAGGGTTGGTTGCACAACAAGTCCCTGTATCGTATTCACCCAGTGGTGAGTTCTGCCAGCGTTCATAAAACAAACCAAAATAACCATAACATTTTGTTCCTACCTTCAATTAGAGCATTTGGCTAGACTGATTATCTCTAGGCACCAATTTGAGTGAGCAGTAAGATTTGTACAAAAGTGGTGGTCTCTAGGCCACTGGTGCCATAGTACATCTGAGGTTGCACCTGTTACAGTTATTTTGATTTTTTCGAACACTCACAGAACTCGCCATTGGACAAATATGATACAGGGACTTGTTGCACAACCAACACCGCTGGCTACTCATGACTCTACCGGGCATAACCCCGGTTGTACTAGCGTATAGGGACTGATTGACATAGGGCAGATGCAACTCTGCCACCATTTCATATTTATGTTACAGGTATTTAATTTTTGGATGCTTGCAGAACTCACCACCAGGTGAATATGATACAGGGACTTGTTGCATAACCAACTCCCCTGGCTACTCGTGACTCTACTGGGTGTATCCCCAGTTGTACTAGCATATAGGGTATGTTCCGACTATGACAGATCCAACTCTGTCACTGTTTCATATTTATCATTCGTTAGCTGATAGATGGTGTTCAACCGCCATCTGTTACGGGTCGAATACCCGTTCGTATATTCGAGTTGCGAATATAGATCGTTCTTCTGCACGTAGGCGTATAGCCGTATGCAAGGCAAATACTCGTTAGATGCCTTCAAGTCCTAGATGAAGTTCCTAGGAGATTGTATAATATCCAATACGCGTTAGAGGATATAATCTGTTCAGGTGCGAGTCTAATAGAATATAAGACTCGCCTAAGTCCGAGAAGTCAGTGTGCACTTCGAGGACTTAGTGGTTCGGTTGCTCGAGCGAGTAATACCGAGCGTAGTTTCCTACGTTTGAGAACGAGTATAAGACTTCTTGTTTATACAACAAGGTCGAGCTGAAGAGCCTCGACAGTAAGTACACGAGTTTATATACTACGTTAGTTTTTAGGGGTCAAGCCTGTCCCAGATGTCACCGCTACTATCTACGCTATAGTACCAAACGTTTGATAAGTATGTAGTGATATATCCGAGACGATAGATAGGAATGATGGCGGTTGAACGCCATCTATCAGTTAATAAATAATAAACATGAAACGGTGGCAGAGTTGGATCTGCCAAAGATGAAACGCGCCCTTCATGCTAGTACAACTGGGGATGCACCCAGTAGAATCACGAGTAGCCAGGGGGTTGGTTACGCAACAAGTCCCTGTATCGTATTCACCCTATGGTGAGTTCTGCCAGCGTCTGAAAAATTCAAAATAACCGTAACATCAGCTCCTCTCTAAGCATTCGTCGGCCTCGACGAATTTTCCAAGTTCCCCTCTTCAGAGTGCCTCGGCGTCCTGTTCGTTGTAGATGTCGCCGTTCCCACTGAGGGACGGGGTCGTAGGAGTTCGCCATACGAAGTGTTGGCGGCATTCATTCTGTCGATGACCTGGTTGATTGAGCCCACAAGTTCTGCAAATATAATCGGGGCAGTCGAGGATCCAGTGGTTAGCGGAACCACATTGTCGACACGGCTGCTCAGGTGAGGGCCTCGCTGGTACCCGTAGGGAAGGGATATCTCGGAGATATTCGTTGTGTTGGTACCTCCAGTGGTGTGCGGCTCGGTGGAGGTTTCGTGCGGCCCACGTTGGTAGGGAGGCGGTGTCTCGTTCGTGCTCCCTCGCACCTCGCTCAAACTCCTCGCGGGTAATACTCTGCACTGAAGGAGATCGTCGAATAGGCGGCATGCTATTCGCTCTTTGCTGTCGCGCTGGGGTAGCCCTAGGGCTCGTCGGGCGTGCAGGTGGTTCACGTCTCCCGTTGCCTCCCATACCAGAAATACGTGGCGTCGGGTTTCTAACTCCTGTTCGGCGGGCCCTCTGAGTCTCGGTAGGCAGCGGAAATAATACTCTATCGCCCTCCATAAAATCAAACGGCCTTGCAACTCGGCGTCGTTCGTCGGTGGTGAAAAAGCGGGCGGGTCGCGGTGTGTATTCGGGTCGATTGGGAGCAACGTGCTCGCGATCCTTGAAGTCGTTGAGCGCGTGTCGTAGTCGGGCCGTCGTGGTGGCGGCCAATCTGTCGATAAGTCTGTCGGTGAGTAACTCGAGTCCCTCCCTCTGCGCTCGGATCTGCCCCTCCATTCGGACGAGGTCCTCGGTGATATTCTGGTACGAGCTGTATACGTGGGTGAGGTCCTGCGCGATGTCGAAGAGGGCCGACCAGCCATCAGCTCGGCCAGCAAAAGGTCCCTCGGCCCTGTACCAGAGGAGGGCGTGTCTAATCTGCAGATGCTGGGGGGAATACCTTCTTGGTGGCGTACCTCGCGGTCGGCCTTCTCGACGGTCTGTATCGCCGGGGGTCGTGGTGCGGCGAGGGAGCTGGTGGCGAGTCGTCGACATATTATTACTGTCCTGTTTTCGAGTGTCGGGGTTGTCCTGACTCTCGTCCTGTGATAGTCTTTTATCAGCTCCTTGGAATGCTCCAAGTTCGCCTCGTCTTCCCATGAGTTGTCGGCCGTGGCATAGCCCTTCCACTTGACGAAGTATTGGTGCTTCTTTCTTTGCCATCTGTCAGCCAAGATGGCTTCGACTTCGTATTCTTCTTGTCCTTTGATGATATCAGGTGGCGGCCGTAGGTAATTGGGTCCGTGTACCCTTGTTTCGTTGAATGGTTTTAGTAAGGCAGCGTGGAAGACCGGATGAATTTTCCAATTCGCCGGTAACTGCAGCCGGTATGTCGTGGGTCCCATCTTTTCTGTGATGGTGAAGGGTCCTTCTCTTTTTGGTGCCAGTTTGTTCGATTCATAGGGGATCGTTAGGTTCTTGGCGTCGAGCCAGACCTTATCCCCTTTCTCAAGCTTCAGCAGTTCTCTGAGGAACCGCCCTGCCATTCTTTTCTGGGCTAATTCATGTGCGATGAATGCCATTTTTCGCGCCTCTTTGATCTTCTTGATCCTGTCGACAGCTGCCGGGACGTTCCCTACTCTGTCATAGTCTGGGAATCCTCTCGGGACGTATCCCAGGATTATTTCAAGTGGCGCTGGTCGGTTTTCGGTCCGTCTGGTGTTGTGCACAAATTCGACGTCAGGCAGTCGTTGCACCCACTGAAAAGGGTCGTTCATGCAATAAATGCGAAGGTATACTTCGATCTGTTGATTCATTCTTTCTGTCTGTCCGTCGGTCTGTGGATGGTACGCCGTGCTCATCGCTGATTCCGTTCCCTGCAGCTTGCATAATTCTTTGAAGAGCTTTGATGCAAACTGTGGTCCTCTGTCTGAAATGATCTTTCGGGGGATGCCATATAGCGAGTAGATTTTCCGGTGAAATATCTCTGCCGCCCCTTCGCTAGTGATCGTTTTGTCGCATGGGGTGAGAGAGATGGCCTTGGATAGGCCATGGTCGACAATCACCATCATGGAGTCATACTTTCCGACTCTTGGCAGGTCGGTGACAAAATCGACCGAGCACTGTGAGAATGGGAGGGCGTCTTCCCGTGTTGGTATTGGTTGCAAAGGGGGTTTTAGCGGATTCCTATCAGGTTTCATCTGTTGACAGATTGCACAGCCCCGGACGTATTCCGCTATCATTGTTCCCATGTCAGGCCACCAAAAGTGGGTCTTAACCTGTACTGTTGTACCCCAGATCCCAGGGTGTCCGGCCGGGATCGTGTCGTGGTATTTTGCGATGACGTCTCGTCGAAGGCCCTCGTCCCTTGGCACGTACATCCTGCCCCTGTAGAGCAATATTCCATCCGTTTGTTGCCATTCATCTGCGGTGGTTCTCGCGGGGAATTCTCCTGTGCCCCCTAGAGCGCGGATCGCCTGTTCCGCAGATTCATCTCGATCGTTGGCGTTCTTGATTCGATCAATGATTGGGATCTGGATTGCGTGGACGACGAGTTCATCGGGGATCATGGTGATTCCCTCGTTGTCTTCGTTGCTTTCGTCTAGGTGATACAACCTGGACAGTGTGTCGGCCATGACTAGTTTCCTTCTGGGGACGTGTTGTAACTTTAGGTCGAATTGTGAGAGGAATAGATGCCATCTCGCTTGTCGCCGATTTAGGCGCTGTGCGCTTCTCCAGTACGTCAGGTTCTGGTGATCACTTCGGATCAAGATCCGATGCGGTGCTCCTTCTAACAGGTGCCGCCATTCTTCTAAGGCTCGGACTATTCCGAGTAGTTCGCGATCGTAGATTTCATAGTTCCGTTCTGTAGATGTCAGGGACTGTGAGAGATATCCCACTGGTCGTTCGCGCCCTGTTTCATCTATCTGTTTCAGCACTGCTCCTGTGGCGAACTGAGATGCGTCTGTTTCGAGGATGAACGGTTTCTCCTTGTCTGGTGTTCCTAGTGCGGGTGCCGTCGTGAATGCTTTCTTCATGAATTCGAATGCTTTCTGTTCTTTCTCCGTCCATTGGAACCCTGTCCCCGTGACCGTTTTTGTGAGGTCTACCAGGGGTCGGGCGTGCGTAGAGTAGTGATCGATAAATTTCCGATAGAAGTTTGCGAATCCTAAGAAGGATCTGACTTCTTTGAGATTTCGAGGAGTCGGCCACTCCTTAATCCCATTGAGTTTCGCTGGGTCCATCTGGATGTTTCCTGGGGTGATGACTAGTCCCAGAAATTCGACTCTGTCGACACCGAAGGCGCATTTTTCAGGTTTCACAAAGAGATGGTTATCCACCAATCTCTGAAGGATCCGCCGTTCTCGTTCCTTGTGTGTTTTCTCGTCTTCCGAGAAAATGAGGATGTCGTCCATATAAACGAGTACCCATCCTTCGAGGATTTCTTCTTTCAGGATTTCGTTCATCATTGCCTGAAAGGTCCCAGGTGCATTGCACAATCCGAAAAACATAACCGTGGGCTCGTACAACCCTCGGTTTGTTTTGAAGGCCGCTTTCCATTCGTCTCCCTTCTTGATCCGCACGTTGTTGTATCCTGCTCTAAGGTCCATTTTTGTGAAGATCTTCGCTCCTTTTAGCTTTTCCAGGAGCTCTGAGATTAGTGGCAAGGGATAGACGTTCTTTATCGTCCCTTCGTTCAGATATCGATAATCTTGACAGGGTCGTAGGCCGCTGTCCTTCTTTGGGACGAAAAAGAATGGTGACGCCATCGGGGATTTTGAAGGGACTATGAATCCCTTGGCCAAGTTTTCCTTTAAGAATTCGTCCAGCGCCTGCTGCTCTTTAGGTGAGAGTGCATAGACTTTGCAGTCTTTCGGCACGAAATCGGGTTTTAATTCGATTGCGTGGTCCCATGGTCTCGAGGGGGGGAACGCTGCTGTGGACTCCTTGCTGAACACCTTGGCGAAATTTAGTAGGTGTTTCGGGACCATCTCCTCAATTGTTCGTTCTGGTTCGGGGGTCTTCTGCGCGAATTCCTGAGATTTCGTCAACGCTTTCCTGACAGCGTTGATGATTTGTATCTTTGTTCGGAACTTCTTTCGCGTCTCTCCTTTCTTTCCTATGATCCTAGGGTTATCTTTCGCAAAGCGTCGGATCGCTTCGTACTCCTCGGGAGTATAGAGCCGCTGCGCTGTTTCTTCTGGCTGGTCCGTGGATCCAAACCCTTTCTCCCCTCGTTCTGTTTCATCTAGGTCTTCGACCTCTACAATGTCGGGGGTGAGGTGCCGTTCGAAAATTATCTGGGCTATTCGCATGCCCGGGATAATTCTATGTGCCTTGTCTGAGTAGTTGAAGACAATGGCTCCGACGTCTCCTCGGTAGTCCGAGTCTATGATTCCGGCTTGTACTACCAACCCGTGTCTGAGGGTGTTGCCTGATCGTCCGGCCAGCCTTCCATACGATCCTTTCGGGATCTTCATTTTTACTCCTGTGGAGACGAGTTTCCATCCTCCGGCGGGAATCTCGGTTTCTTCTGCGGCGTAAAGGTCATACCCCGCAGCTTCTTGGGTCCCCCTTGTTGGAATTTTTCCTTCTGGGGCAACTACCATCTCCACCGTATCCATTCGGATTGTGGCTTCCTGTTTCTTTTCTTCTGCCCCTAGTATTGATCGTACATCGACTGTTTGGTCCTTCCAGTCGATTGTGGGGTTTTCGTCTTTTAGCCATCCATACCCTAGAATCATATTCTCTGCTCCGATCGATCCTACCAGGAATCGGACTTTTCGCGTTTTCTGGGTCTTCGGGTATCGTAGTAGTATGGTGGCTTCTCGGTCTATTCGCCCATCTTTGTTTTCTGTTCCGTCAACATTTTTTACGATGATCGGGTTCTTCAAGGGTTGCGTGGGCACCTTGTATTTTTCTACCACTCTGCTGTGGATCAGGTTGGACATTGCTCCTGAGTCGATTAGTGCATTGCACTTCACGGGTTTTGCCAGCGTCATGATTACCGGGATGAAGAGGGATCGATTCTTCTCGAACGAGGTAATTACATGTGCTGCTTTCTCGGAGGGTAAGACCGTGAGCTTCCCTCCTAGGCAAAATCCTGTTCTTCTACGAGCCGTGCTAGGAGCTCGGGGTTCTTGGCTTTCAGAGCCCTAATTGCTGTGACCGCTCTGTTAGCGGTGATGTATTCAGTCTCTTCTTCAGAGACTTCTTCAATGCGAGCTTCTTGCTCGGCTTCTTCTTCTTCGGTTTTTCGAGTAGTCCGCCTAGGGCGGGCTGGCTTCCTTGGCCTCTTCGGGCAGTCTCGCGACATATGCCCTGGCTGATGACAGGTGAAACATTTTCCCTTCTTGATGTGATCGTCCCTTTCCTGGGTGGTCATTCGATCTACATCCATCGCATTCGGATCTTTCGGTGCGGGTGCCTGTGGAGCACTAGTGCGTCCGTTATGCTGGTTCGAGGCTTGCCACGCCTTTTTCTTGACAAACGGTTTATCCCGTTTCAAGAATATCTTGTACGTATTTTCATAGTACGAGGCAGCGGACTGCCATTCATCAATGGTTGCTGGTAGCGGCCGAACGCCGATGATGTATCGGGTCGTATGTTCGGGTAACCCTTTCTCGAAGAGGGTTATGAGCAACGCGTTTCCGTCCGCGCTGTATCGATCGTACTGGGCCTTCCCGGCCAAGTTGTTGAACTCGGTGATATAATCATCGATGTCCTTTCTGTCCTGGGTTACGTCCAGGATTTTCTTCCGCGCTTTCTGTACCTCTTCGATGGCTCCGAAGGCTTTCTGGAAGTCTGCATCAAATTGTGCAAGACTAGGCGGGAAGAATCGTTTCGTCTGGGGGTTCGTATAAACCCGGTGATAATTCTGTTTCCATTGGCCCGTTTTCCCCTTGTTCGAAATATAAGAGAGGATAAAGATCACTCTCTGAACGTCGTTCTGGAACGACGTTTCGTACATCGTAAACCAGGAATTGCACTGGTTTATGAAGTTCTGCATGTCGGATCGTTCCCCGTCGAATACGTCTGGGGGATTGATCTTTATCATTGGGGGTCGGTAGTACGGGTTCGGCGCTGGAGGTTGGGGCTGTGGCGCATTCGGTGGTGGAGGCCCTCCTGGGGGTCCTCCTCCTCCCGGGTATCCTCCACCCGGGTTTCCTGGGTTTCCTCCGGGGTTCCCTGGGTTCCCTCCAGGGTTTCCTCCTCCGGGGTTCGTGGGGGTTCCTCCTCCGAGTCCTCCAGGAGGGGGGGGATTCCCTCCTCCGAGTCCGAAGTTTCCTCCCAGTCCTCCTCCGCCTGTACCTGCGGAGGTTCGTCCAAATAGGCCTGAAGGCCATGTTCCTGGGTTTGTCGTTCCCATTCCTCCGCTTGGGCTAGTCCAAGACGGATCTCCTCCGCTACCCATTCCGGGTGCGTTCTGTGGGGGGTTTCCAAAGAGGTTTGTTCCTCCAGCCATAGGCCCAATCCCACTCTGCGCAAAAGCAGATATAAATCCTGGAGGGTCCTGTCCTCCGGTCTGGCTGTTATCTGTTCCTGTAAAGTTTCCAGGATTTCTTCCATCATCTCCGATGCGCTCAATTCCTGCCATTCCTGTGGCGCCCGAAGGCTGATTCGTATTTCCATCGGCATCGAAGGTTCTGTTGATGGTTTCGGTTTCGTTTTCGGTCAACGTCGCGGTTGACATTGGAGGGATTTCTCCGAATCGTTCGAACGCTTCACGCGTTATTTCCCAAGCGGTCGTTCCTGCGGAGGGGTATACTTGTACCCACTTCGATGCCCTATCTTCTCTGGGGATGACAACAATTCCTCCACGGTTACGGAAGGCTCCAATGGTGTCAGTCCACTCGTATTGGTTGAGTCTGTAGACTCCCTGAATGTCCTCAGGCAAGAGTTCAATCAGTCGTGCTGGGAATTCTGGTCCAAATATCATGTGCCCTTACACCGTGGTAGGTGAGGGTGTGATAAGCTCGACCTTCTGTTACGGGTCGAATACCCGTTCGTATATTCGAGTCGCGAATATAGATCGTTCTTCTGCACGTAGGCGTATAGCCGTATGCAAGGCAAATACTCGTTAGATGCCTTCAGGTCCTAGGTGAAGTTCCTAGGAGATTGTATAATATCCAATACGCGTTAGAGGATATAATCTGTTCAGGTGTGAGTCTAATAGAATATAAGACTTGCCTAAGTCCGAGAAGTCAGTGTGCACTTCGAGGACTTAGTCGTTCGGTTGCTCGAGTGAGAAATACTGAGCGTAGTTTCCTACGTTTGAGAACGAGTATAAGACTTCTTGTTTATACAACAAGGTCGAGCTGAAGAGCCTCGACAGTAAGTACACGAGTTTATATACTACGTTAGTTTTTAGGGGTCAAGCCTGTCCCAGATGTCACCGCTACTATCTACGCTATAGTACCAAACGTTTGATAAGTATGTAGTGATATATCCGAGACGATAGATAGGAATGATGGCGGTTGAACGCCATCTATCAGTTAATAAATGATAAACATGAAACGGTGGCAGAGTTGGATCTGCCAAAGATGAAACGCGCCCTTCATGCTAGTACAACTGGGGATGCACCCAGTAGAATCACGAGTAGCCAGGGGGTTGGTTACGCAACAAGTCCCTGTATCGTATTCACCCTATGGTGAGTTCTGCCAGCGTCTGGAAAATTCAAAATAACCGTAACACCATCATCATTTCTATCTATCATTTCAGATATATCACTACATACATATCGAACATCTCACACTATAGCGTAGATAGCATCGGTGACATCTGGGACTGGCTTGACCCCGGAAACATAACATAATATATAAACCTATGTACTTATCGTCGAGGCTCTTCAGCTCGACCTTGTTGTATAAACAAGAGTCTTATACTCATTTTTAAATGTAGGAAACTATGCTCGGTATTCACTGAGCTCTCAAAGTGACTAAGTCCTCAGAGTGCACACCGACTTCTCGGACTTAGGCAAGTCTTATATTCTACAAAGACTTGCTCCAGAACAGATTATATCCTCTAATGTGTATTGGATATTGACCGGTCTCCTGAAGTCATAGACTTAGGGTCCAAAGGCTTATTCAAGACAGATTTGCCTTGCATTAGCTGAACTAGAGCTACGTGCAGAAGAACTGATTATATTCATGACAGAATATACGAATGGGTATACGACCCGTAACAATGCCCAGTAGAGTCACAAGCCTCCAGGGGGTCAGTTGCATGACAAGTCCCTGTATTATACTTGAGCAATGGTGAGTTCTGTGTGCATCAAAAGTGAAGATTGTAACACTCAATATTTGCCAAGCTCTAGAAGACAAAGCGCCCATTGACTTATAAGACTATAGGCAAGCCCTTACATCAAACTTGTCTATTGAATATATTCTCTAAAGAATATTGAACAAAGTGGCTTGAGCCTAGCTCACCATTATATTCATGGACTTGAATATAGAAAACAGGTATATGACCTGTAACAACATCTAACCCATGACCATGGGTGAGCATTAGAAGTGCAGGTTTTTTCAGTTGTTCAAATCCATCAAAACAATGAGTGACAGAATTGTCACTGTATGGGTGTTACAGACATTTTATTTTTTGCATACTCACAGAACTTACCACTGGGTGAATACAATACAGGGACTTGTTGCACAACCAACACCCCTGGGATTTGTGGTCTCATTGGGCTTAACCCCAATTGTACTAGCTTATTGATGTCATTTCAGGACTGACAGATCCAACTCTGTCACCATTTCATATTTATCTTATGCTTGACTGATGGTGTTCAACTGCCATACCCCTATCATTACAATCTATCATTACAGATATATCACTGCATATTCATCATACATTTCAGACTAGGTCATATATAGTAGCAGTGGCATCCGGGATGCATGGGATGCTAAACACTCAGTGTAGTATATAAACTTGTGTAACTATGGTTGAGGCTCTTCAGCTTGACCTTGTTGTAATAACAAGAGTCTTATACTCATTCTCAAACAAAGGAAACTTCACTCAGTATATTCTTGAGCCCTTAACAACTAAGTCCTCAAAGTGCACACCAACTTCTCAGACTTAGGCAAGTTATTCTATAACTTGCATATTGAGCTGATCATATCCTTTGAAATTTACTGGATATTATTTGAGTCTCTAGACTTGATACCAAATGATACTGCATGAATGACAAGTCAGACAGACTTGGTGCAGCAGATATATATTCAAAGACATGAATATAGCGAATGGGTATACGACCCATAACAATGGGGAATCAACATTTTGAGAGAGACCACCATGTTGTGGGGACAAGCACACACAATGTTGATGTGCTAGTGAGCAAAGTCAATGACATTTGGAAGTGGAGTGGCATGCAAGAGGAAGATGAGGGCAGAGCAATACCATGTAAGTAGCCTGACAGCAAGGGAGACATCAGATGCATCACTAGCACATCAAAAATTCTGGCTGCAAGCTCACCCAGTGGATAACATGTGCCTGCAATGATCATGCACTGGGAAGATGAAGGTAGGGAGGCACAAGAGGTGGTGCACATTCCAGTCAACAAGTGGCATAAGAGACAAACTGCATCATCATTAGGATTCAACACTGAGGAAATGTTGATGTAATGATATTCAAGTTGAAAGAAGGAGAAGGGGGGTGAGGAAATGCCCAAATCAGCTAGTGCATTTCTGACATTACCATCTACAAGGTCTCAAATATGGGAGCTGGATACAGAAGTCTGAGAGCTTCCAATGTCAGTAGTAGAAGGTACAAAACCAGTATCAGTGGAAGGAGGCAGAGACACTATGTTACGAAGCAAGAAGGCAGTGAGGCAAATGGTCTGAGATGAAATGTGTGCATGCACAAGTATTTAGTGGCACAGAGATGAGGGGATTAAAAAATAATGTTAGCAATGAAATAAAAACCACAACTGGTGGACAGATGCACCCTACACAGAAGGGGAGTATGTTGGAATATGGATTTGCCATGGACAAGCTCACATGTGCCTGAACCTCACGCACATGTCAGGAGCTGGATATAATGTAGCCAGAAATGGTACAGGGGTAAAACAGTATTTAAAAGCTGCATTTTTTTGTACTGTACCTCACATGATTGCCCTATGGGCATCATCATGCCTGTGGACAAACATGTTTGTTGAACCAATGTTTTGTTTGCTCTGACAGAGTAGGGTGCCCAGGACTGAGTTGGATCAAGGGTGGATCTCACTGAGGGAGCAGGCTCCATGACAGCAAACAAGGTGAGATCTGCTCTAGCAGCAGTAATCCAATCAACACCAAGCACAATGTCATAAGGCCACAATGGACCTATTGGCATGCACAGCCTTGACTTGTACCAGCCACCAGTGGTAGGCATGATGACAGGACCGGATGCATAGGAGGAGACCACAGCACTGGACACAGAAACAGAGCTATGAAACAGAGTAAAACTGGAGGATATAACTGATTCAACAAGTTGAGAATCAATCACAATAGATACTGAAGAACTGGAGTAGGTGTGGAAATTCCGTGGCCGCAGGACCAAATCTCCTTTGTAGGATAGTGAACGTAGGTGGGTTACAAACTGGCGGCGAGCCACTCTGCTTGCGCTCAGCTTAAGTACACTACCGGCAACTCTAGCAACCCGCTAGCTTGCCCATCACCATGTCATCAGTCTGCCATCACCGCACCATCCTGTGCCCTGGCAACGCCGCAGACCCCAAATTGCAACAGTAGGGACCGGAGACTCAAAAGCAAACCATAGCAGGAGCAAGACAGTGGCGAGCAAAGCAAAAACCGACGGGAGCGCAAAATGCAAAATGCAGTCACGTGGATTTCACGTGAATACGTTTGAACCGATCTGCAACTCTGGCGGACGATCGTTTGAGCTCGATCACGTACAAGACCCACTACGTTAGTAGTGGGAATTTGTTCGCATACAGGTTTACAGCATTAGGCAGCACATCCCGGGTAATAACTCATCTCAAGGCTGTCGCTCCTCAATCGCCTTTTCTATGTGTCATCAACTCTCCAGCCCAGCTTCTCAGTCATGAGCACGCATGCTGTACCTTATGTAAGTTTCTCAATTGAAATCGATGAGGGTCCCCATATCGGAGCTTACCTTGGCATCCTGATTTCCGCGACTTGAGTGCTAGCACTGATTGGTCGTAGAGTAAGGGTCTAAAGTCAGGGGGAAGGGTTTGATCGCGACAACTGTTTCGGTCTCGCGGTGATCCTGCGGATGTCACACGGGCTACAGTGAAAAGCGACTCGCCCCCGAGAATCCACGCGGTTTCACGCATTGAACACCGACTCAAGCAGCATCAGGAGACGCAGGTACTCTAGTGCAATATCGGCGATGAGCGCACTGTCGTGGTGCCTTCCACTATGCATCTCTCTTCTGTTGATCTGGATTGCCTCGATGTCCTCTCGACGGAATGGCAGCGCATATAATATATGGAGCGTTCCTGGGCCTCGCTCGGACTCCTTCTGGCTAGGAAACATGTTGAGATTTCTCAGCAAAAATGGAGGCAACTTTCACGCCGAACTGCTGAAAGGGTACGGACTGGTTGTCAGGCTCCACGGCCTGTTCAGTGTAAGTCGCTTGAGCGGGTACAGACCGCGACCTTATTCACGCCAGCTGTAGCGCCCTATGCTTTACCTTTCTGATCCGAAGGCGCTACACAATATATTGATAAAAGAAGCAGAGGTGTACAAAGAAGCAGATGGTTTCATGGCGTAATTGCGCGGTTCTTACGCTGATGTGGATGAATTACTGAGCGCTTCCAGGACAAGTATGCTGGTCTTTGGTCCAGGGCTGGTCAGCACCGCAGGTACTCGCATGAACTCAATCCAATGACCATGATAAATGACTATTTTTCGCAGGGCTGCAACATAAGAGGCAAAGGAAGATGCTCAATCCAGTATTCTCGGTGAATCATATGCGATACTTGCTGCCAACCGTTTACAGTGTTGCTCACAAGGTCCGTTATTCTGTATACGGTACACGTGTATCAGCACTCACTTCCACTATTCACTACATGGCAGCTTCATGGGGCCATCTCTCAACGTGTTCGCGATGGACCGCAAGATCTCGACATTCTGCACTGGATGTCGAGATCCGCATTAGAGATCGTCGGACAAGGTGGCCTTGGTCATTCCTTCGACTCTTTCGACTCGGATGAGCAAGATCCATACGGTGAAGCTATGAAGGCATTAGCGTAAGTCGCGTTATCTATATACTACCAAGTACACAAGAATAAATGCAAAACTCCTAGACCTTCCATGCGGGGACTCATGATCTTATCACCTTTTTATCCACTTCTCTCCAGGATTGGACCTGCATGGCTACAACGGCGCATTCTGGACGCTATCCCAAATCACAATATACGCACTGCCAAGCATAGCGTTGACGTGATGTCTGATAATGCGAATGAGGTTTACAGCTCGAAGGTAGCGGCGTTGAATCAAGGAGATGAGACTGTGATGCACCAAGTGGGCGAAGGAAAGGATATTATGAGCACCTTGAGTATGCCTTCACTCTTGACTCTGTTGATGGTTTTGACGAAACGGTTGACTAGTTAGGGCAAACCAGAATGCATCTAGCCAAGAAAAACTATCAGAAGACGAAGTAGTTGCTCAGATATCGTCAGTGATGTTACGTCTCTCGAAACCAAAGGGCGTACTGAAAACAGCTTGTACAAGTACAATAGTGTTTGGGGCAACCGACACGTCGTCAAACACCCTCTCGCGCATCCTGGAATTGCTCGCCAACCACCCTGACTTGCAAAACAAGCTCCGCGATGAACTGCTGACAGCAGGAGCCGCTGAGGGCATACCGTACGACCAGCTCAACCAACTGCCCTATCTAGACGCTGTCATTCGAGAGACGCTACGACGGCAAGTGATCGACTATGATTATCGTTTGTATCACGACGGCTGAACATGCTGCAGGTATCCGCCACTTACACTACTGTCTCGCGTGTATGTCTGCGCGCTATGTACCACAGCCGCATCTGACCCTTACACATACTGACCAGCCCCAAGCAAGACGTCGTCCTGCCACTGCACATGCCCGTACGAGGTGTCGACGGAACCCTAATCACTGAGCTCCATTTGAAGAAAGGAACGGAAATTGCACTCGGAATACAAAGTATCAACACCTCAGAGGAGCTATGGGGAGAGGACGCACTGGATTGGAATCCCCAGCGATGGCTGTCACCTTTGCCCAAAGAGATCTTAGAAGCACGTATACCCGGCGTATACTCCAATATGTGAGCCCATGCAGTCCACGGTTGTACACGTATTGAGCGCGGACTGTACGCCACGATGATAGGCTAACGTTCCTCGGGGGACCGAAGGCATGCATGTACGTATCCGTTCACTGTTCATGGCGGATCATGCTATCACTCACCTGTGTTATGCAGAGGTTTCAAGTTCGCAGAGATGGGAATCAGTGAGTGTTGGAATTATAACCTGGTTAGATGCAATGACCGTATTTCACTCGAACTTTTCAGAAGTGACATTGGCCGTCTTGCTATCACACTTTGCGTTCGCGCCGACCAAGGCTCGGATTGTGTGGAACCTTGCTGGCGTCTGGTATCCTACAGTAGAGCCGGACACGGACAATCCTCGACTACCGTTGAGGGTGAGCTCATTAAAAGGAGGGGACGTCTAAAATTATACTTCCTGTGTGCATCCGAAGCTCAGATGTCGCGTTGGCCCTTACATGAAATGTTCGTACCCATTCCCTATTTCATAAAACACGCATATTTTTCTTGCAAACACGCTTGGATCTAACCAATGTTACTATGCTAGTGCTCTGTCTGTACATACCGGACGATACTCCCAGCTCAATTGCATGATCGTCTTCGTATTGATTCGCACTGATCTCGCTTGAGGCACTGCTTGACTGTCACTCTATGTTGGGACAATCCTTTGGAGACTGTTCGAGCCCGGGATAGCGCAGAGTCCACATCGCAAACGCGCAGGGTGTGTCGTCAGAAGATATGATATTTACCTAAACACATGAGGATTGTAATATCTGATCCATTGCGATCAAGCACTATCGCAACACCTGGATTCAACTATCTCAGGGAAAACACCGGCCGAGGGCCGTATCTTCTTCTGCTAGTCGTCGCGGGTTTAGGCATATCCCTATCGTCGTACCGGGGTTTACTGGGTTCCCTCGGGTTGCCAACCCGGCCTGGTTCTTCACTGTCTCATGCTTTGGCTTATTGCATAGCCTTTGTGCGGCTTCAGATAACATTGGTACATGGTATCTGAGCAGAAGGTTGGGGCTCGGCACCCCAATACCACCTGGACCCTCCAGAGTAATGCGCTGCATTGCTATCCTTCTGACTTTCGCCTGACGCGCCTTGTACCTTGTCGCTTTTGACCTCCGTACTAAGCGCGTCTCGACGCGACCTGTCTTTGTACTCAGTTTACTGGCTGATCACTTCGAACCACCCTTCGACTACAAAGAATCTCTCTGACATGTCTGAAATTTTTCGTCGTAACACGTTACCAGCCATAGCATATCATCGTGCGAGTTCGCCAGCCATAATCATAACTGTGGTATCGATTGTCTGAGCTCCACATCCTGGTGCAGCCCGTCTCCGCTTTGACACTGAACGCGTCGATGCAGAGATCACTCGACTCGATGCAGAGATCACTCGACTCGAGGCAGAGATCAAAGGATGGCAGTGGGCATAGTGTTGCCGAAGTTCAGTTCGGTTCAGGTTCAGGGGGGTCTGGGGCTGAACCCAGAACCGAACCGACTGCAGGGAGCCTGAACCTGAACCTGAACCTGGACTGAACCTGCTGAACCGGTTCAGCAGGTTCAGTTCAAGGTTCGAACTAGGTTCGGACCGCTAAGTCACTTGCTTTTATAGTGTGTAAATATAATATTTTGGACACCAAATCTGGGTACCTTTCTGTGTATGCCAATTGTCTACCTTATCCCCAGCAATATTGAAACCACTAGGATAACCGCACTTCAAGTTTTGCAGTGCCTCAAGCATCCATTTAGTGTCTATTTAATTGGGCTGCTGCATTCTGAAGTAGCTCTTATTCTTCTTCAGAGTGGTAAAACATAACTTGTTGATGCACAATAATCACTCAAGGCAGCTATTTCGAGAATTTCAGTAATCAGATTCCATGAGCAGAACAAGTGTGAATTAGCCTGAGGCAAGGCTCAATAACACACCTTATTAGACAGCTCTGTATATAACCTACAGTAGGATCATGAATACAAAGTGAAACATTATATCTACATTTTTAACCAGGGGGGTCATGAATACCCTTGAACCAGGTTCGAACCGGACTGAACCTTGAACCACATAGCATTAACATATTCTGTGTAGCCACTGGTGGATAAGCATCAATTACAATTATGTTCTTGCCATCTTTGCTATAGTGTTGTTGCAGTAAGTATTGGATAGCTGGCTTCACCATAGCAAGCACCAGCACTCATATACTCTAGTCTCCCAATATGGCAAGGGCTCAACCCCATGCTGGGATCACCATGCTTTCTGTGGCACTGGGCTGCATTTGTTGCTGTCAGATGAAGTAAGAAATGTAGAAGATTATGTTCCACTTCATATCCATGATCCTAGATTATATACAGTGTTGTCTAAGAATGGTTTGTTATTGAGGTTTGCCTCAGGCTAATTCACAATCATAAACTCTGATTACTGAACTGCTCAAAATGGCTGCCTTGAGTGATTATTGTGCATCTAAAATTTATGTTTACCACTCTAATCAAGATTAAGAGCCACTTTGAAATTCAGCCCAATAGACACCAAATAGAGGCACTGCAGAACTTGAAGTGTGTTTACTTTAGTGGGTTCAATAGTGCCAGGAATGAGGTAGGCAATAGAGAGCAATTGGTATACATAGAAAGGTGCATGAAGTTGGTGTCTATATTATTATTTTTACACTCTATAGAAGCAAGTAACTTAGTGGTTCGAACCTAGTTCGAACCATGAACCGAACCTGATGAACCAGTTCACCAGGTTCAGTCCAGGTTCAGGTTCAGGTTCAGGCTCCCTGCAGTCGGTTCGGTTCTGGGTTCAGCCCTAGACCCCCCTGAACCTGGACCGAACTGAACTTCGGCAACACTAAGCGGCACACCAGGCTTAGACAGCCATGCCACTGGCACTTCCTAGACGGAAGGCTTAACACAGGACTGAGTCTGAGGCGAGATCAGTCTTGCGGTTACCATTATATCTGTACATTGTAGACTACTGCTTGTAACGACTGTTGGTAATCGCGTGTAGGTCGTATGTCGCGAAATGTATGCTAGGGTCTTGGGTATTGCCTAGTAGCGCTGATCATTAAGTGAAACTGAATGTGAAGGTAGACTAGTATGTGAAAATAAATGGTCTTGCCTCATGTAGGCCACAAGCCTGACAGAACTTTGGCAGCGAACTTCTCTCGCGTCGCGACATATCCGCGTCGTCGCAGTGAGTCGCAGCAAGTCACGGGGTCGCGTTCTGGCCCCGCTTGATCGATCTCGGCGCGTTCGACCCTGTCCCTCAACGCGATGGCTGCACCACTTACCAACTGGCCGCCTGAGTTAGCGCAGGCACAGCTTTCAGCCCTGACTCTTCTGGCGACCACGTACGCTCTATCTCATGGCCTCGTATACTTGCCAGTCGCGCAGGAACAGCCGCCAGCGCCGACATCAGTCATCCACGCGCCCCTCGCCCTCTTTCCCTCCCCGATTCCCCGCAGACTCTTTGAACTCGCGAAGCGATTGCAGCGGATATACAATGTGCTATACGCACGCGTAGCAATGGATGCCGACTTTCTCGACCAAGTCATGGGAGAGGAGCGGGGCGTTGGGAAGGTCGACGAGTTTACGGGCCAGCTTTGGAGACGATGGAGGCAGCTGCGCGACGAGGGGATTGCTCAGGTAGGGCTCTCGTCGCGACGCTGCCGGATCACATACATATGCAGCCGTACAGCCGCTACAACTCGGTCTCTTTCGATCAGACTATTTACTGCATGCTCCGAGTAACGGTGAACCCGTATCGCTCAAGCAGGTGGAGTTCAACACGATTTCGTCCTCGTTTGGTGCGTTGTCCGAACGATCTGCTGATCTGCACAAGTGGGAGCGCTTTACTTGAGACTCGTATCCATTTGACGATTGAACGTCGCTGGTATAGATATCTCTATCGATCCACGGGCTACTACGGCACATCCCCATATCTGAAGGAGGATAACTTCCCTCCAAATCGTACAATCGCTGGACTTGCAGAAGGGCTTGCAGAGGCCCATAAGGCGTACAATGCTCCAAAGTGAGCATGACTATTTGACAATCGACAACGACTCGTCTGAGCATTGTCTCTAGTGCCCGCATCCTCATTGTCGTCCAGAATGGCGAGCGCAACGTCTTCGACCAACGCTGGCTTGAATATGAGCTGCTCGAGAAGTAGGTTCCAGTGCTACGAGCCCGAACAGCGACCTAACACCAGACGCAGGCACTCAGTCAAAGTCGTCCGCCAAACGTTCGACGAGCTCGCCACCTCCGCGCGGGTCGACCCTTCGACGCGTGCGCTCTCGCTCGCTCTCGCACCAGGGCTGATCCTACCGGACGGCGCTGCACGCGTCGAGATCTCGGTCGTCTATTTCCGCGCGGGCTACACGCCGGTAGACTACCCGACTCCCGCGCACTACGACACGCGCGCGCTGCTCGAGCGCTCGCGCGCGATCCAGTGCCCGTCCATCCCGCTCCAGCTCGCGGGCGGGAAGAAGGTGCAGGAGGTGCTCACGCGCCCGGGCGTGCTCGAGCGCTTCCTCGGCGACGCGGCGGACGCGGACCGCGCCCTCCTGCGTGCGAGCTGGATGCGCATGTGGGGCCTCGACGCGGACGCGGACGGCGGGGTCGCCGCCGCCCGCGCGCAGGCGCACGGCCTCGTGCTCAAGCCGCAGCGTGAGGGCGGCGGGAACAACGTGTACAAGGAGGCCATCCCGCCATTCTTGGACGCGCTCCCTCCCACGGAGCGAGCGGCGTGGATCGCGATGGAGTTGATCGTGCCGCCTGAGGGCCTGGGCAACTACCTTGTGCGCGCGGGTGGTGGGACGGATGGCGCGGTGAAGGCGGACGTTGTGAGTGAACTTGGAATTTTTGGATGGGCACTATTTGGTGGTCAGGATGGTGAAGTCAGGGAGAAGGAGATAGGCTGGCTCGTGAGGACGAAGGGTAAGGACAGTAACGAGGGCGGCGTTGCGGCGGGTTTTTCGGTTCTGGATTCGATTGTGCTGGTTGATTAGTGGCGTTTTTGATGTGTACGGGGAGAGAGAATGCGGTAAGATGTACGAGGTAACGTAAAGATGTATTTGAACCAAGATATTTTGCATTTACAACACTCATTGCATGGTTTTACAGCGGGCATCCATAGGTCAGCGAGACCCTGACTAATAGTAATCTCCCTCGGGGCGTGTAGTGGTTTTCACAGCTAGAAAAATCAGTCATGTGGCGAGCTGAACGATGATGCTTTTCATACACGACTCCACTGTCGGTTGTTTCCCAGCCCATCCGCGCTCGAGATGTCGACATTCTATCATGGACAATGGTATTCTCTATTGTGGATTCTGTTGGTGATCAAGGTAGCTAACATGGCAGCGACCGAGCATATACTGCGAAATAGAGAGAAAGGGAGGGGGGGCAAGTGATGACTAACGCTACAACTAGGCTTCGCGGATATAATGCAGGAAATTTAGCTTGACACCTTCCTCCTTATAAAGCGCTCACTACCAGCGGCAGTTGAGGGTTATTCCTGTCCGGCTCCATCGTTGGATAATATATGCCGGCAAGGTTCCACACAATCTGACCCTTGGTCGGTGCGAACGTAAAGTGCGACAGCAGGACGGCCAGTGTCACTTTTGAAAATTCGTTATTACCAGTTCCCGAGGAACGATCGTAGAACTCACTGATTCCCGTCTCAGCAAATTTGAATCCTCTATGAGCATTAGGTCAGTAATGAGATCTTCCGTTGAGTGTTATGGGGTGATACATACATACAGCCCTTCGGTCCCCCAAGGAACGTCAGCCTATCATTATAATGCGGAATCAGTGCTCAAGATGCAGACAACCATTGGCTGTACAATCTCACGTATTAGCGTATACGCCGGGGATTCTTGCTTCTGAGACCGCCTTCGGCAGAGGGGACAGCCATCGCTGCGGATTCCATTCCAGCGCGTCCTCTCCCCACAGCTCCTCTAAGGTGTTGATACCCTGAATTCCTAGTGCGATCTCCGTTCCCGCCCCCAACGGTAATTCAGTTATCAGAGTTCCATCGACACCGCGGACGGGCTTGTGCAGTGGCAAGACCACGTCTTGCTGGGGGCTGGTCAATATGTGAGCAGGGTCAAAAAAGGCCGTCATAAATGATGTGTGGACGTACACACGAGACAGTAGAGTGAGCGGCGGGTACCTGCAACATATTTAGCCATTGTAGCCCTAGTAGGCATATTGAATTACTTGCCGTCGTAGCGTCTCTCGCACGACAGCGTCGAGGTAGGGCAGCTGGTTGAGCTGGTCGTATGGTATGCCCTCGGCGGCCCCTGCTGTCAGCAGCTCTTCGCGGAGCCTCTCTTGCATGTCAGAGTGGTGGGCGAGTAGTTCCAGGATGCGCGAGAGCGTATTCGAGGATGTGTCTGTCGCCGCAAATACCAACGTACTGGGGGGTACCAGCTTTGGGACTTCCAATATCGTGATTGAAACGCGAACACTGACGATATCTGAGCCAACACTTCGTCCTCCGGTAATTTATTTTCGAGGGACGCAAGCATATTTTCCCTGACTAGATAGAGGTTCTTTTGAAATTATCAAGAAAATCAAGAGGGGGGCATACTCATAACGCTCATGATATCCTTCCCCTCGCCAACCTGCTGTACGACAGCTTCGTCTCCCTCCTTCAATGCTGCTATCTTTGCACTGTAAATCTGATTCGCATTGTCAGCGAGCACGTCGACACTCTGCTTGACTGTGCGTATTGGGAGATAGGGAAAGATGTCCAAAATGCGCCGTTGCAGCCATGTGGGACCAAGCCTGGAGAGGATTGGGAGGATGGGATATAGCATCTGGAGTGTCTGCATAGCCGGCCTACGTAATATGCAATCAGATCATGGCGCTAAGGGCATGTATGACCTGACTGACGCCAATGCTTTCATAGCTTCTCCATATGGACCTTGCTCGTCTGTCTCGAAAGAGTCGAAGGAATGGCCGAGACCGCCTTGGCCGATACTTTCCAATGCGTATCTAGACATCCAGTGCAACATGTCGAGGTCTCGCGGTCCATCGCGAACACGTTGAGAGATGGCGTCACGGACCTAGCGTGCAATTGGCATTGATGAATGGAATAGGAGCAATACAAAACGCCTGACCTTGTGTGCGACCGCATAGAATGTTGGTAGCAAGTGTCGCATATGATTCACCGAGAACACCGGATTGAGCATCTTCCTCTGCCTACGATGCTGCATTCCTATGGGAGATCAGTCTTTGACGATACATGTATGATTCAGTGCCCGCAATACCTGCGGTGCTAATTAGGCCTGGTCCAAAAATCAATGTGTTCGACCTAGCAATGTTTTGTCAATGGGTCACATGCGTTCAGTGGCTGCAGGATTACTTCATGAAGCCATCTGGCTCTTTGAACGCCTCTACTTCCTTGATGAGCATATTGTGTAACGCCTTCGGATCAGAGATGTAGAGCATAGGGCGCTGCGGCTATCGTGAGTAAACTCTGAATGTCTACTTTCCCAGATGACTGACGCTGAACATGCCATGAAGTCTGATGACTAGTCCGTACTCCTTCAATAGTTCAGTGTGGTAGCTGCCTCCACCTCGGCTTGTGAACTTCACTAAGTTCCCTAGCCAGAAGGAGTCAGGTTGGGGGCCAGGTACATTCCATATGCTCGATGCAATGCCAGCTCGTCCAGAGACTGTCCAGAGAATCCAGACTCCTAGAAGCGAAACGCAAAGTGGAGTGCCGCAAGAAAGTACGCTCATTTCGAAGAATGCTCCACGATGCGCTTGTAGTGCTATCTCTTCCATGTGCGGGGCCATCCGGGGATTTGGATATCGCTTAAATCAAAATGACAACCCGTGCTGAGCCCACTAGATTGCGGCGAGAACAACACAGATCATGCCACAAAGCGGTACCATGGCCCAGATTTCATCGATTTCATCAATCAGGAGCATTACGGCAACATTACGTTAGCTCTGGGATCAAGGGTGCATGGAAGTTGTTGTTATTTCCGCGGTTTCCGAAGTGGGGCGCCCGTGCATGGACGTAATTGACTGCTCTGTTTCCGTTTCCATGCAGCAACAGTCCGCAAATCGTTTAATTTTAGCAAGCCTGATAACTACACTTCGTTAGTCGGCTCACAATCGTACAGCAAAGGAGAGCCGCATGTTCAATAGCTGCAGCATAAGAACGTGATGGCGTACATCAACGATGCCCGACGAGCTGCTAAGGCAGGTAAATGCGCTTATGATCAAGGAGGAGCAGCTTTTAGCGGTGTCCACGGAGAAGAATTAGGAATGTGCAGATGGCGATTGAACGGCGGTAATCTTGGATGGATAACATATCCTGAGGACGCTGTGTTTCTGAGCTAGTCCTGTGCAGGGTTGGCAGGGTCAAGGTTTGACCCCTTTCTCTTGACCCCCGGTCAACGGTTTGACCAGGGTCAAGACCCCTCCGCTTGACCCAGGTCAACGCATGAATCTCACGTGATATCGTGCCCACCATCTTAGCGATGTAGCTTCACGCTTAGACATTACATAATGGCCGTTTTGTCCGATTGAGCACGAACCTACATGTTTTTGAGTCGCAGTCGTCAGAGCTTATGTTCTACAGATCAATCTCACAGCACACACTACTAATAACGTGACTTCTTGTCAACTGCTGTACTGTAGTAGTAGTACTACGAACCCGATATGGCTCTTGACGCACGCAGGCAGCATCCAATCACAGCCATCTTAGTAGGTCACGCACAAGTCACGCCTTGACCTTTGACCCCCGGTCAAGGGTTTGACCTGGGTCAACCTGGGTCAATGCCAACCCTGGTCCTGTGGCCTGGTATCTGTATCTGTATACATGCCGAGCCTAACGCAAACGGGCGGCTGTAAGATCATTTGTGTCTTGGATTGCTTTGTACTTCCCTGCAGCTGACATAGTCACAAGCACAAGCCTTCCGATATGGTGGAGTGCCCCAGAACAGCGCTGCATGAGCTGTCATGTGCCGAATATTTCTGTCGTAGCACTCGCCTCAAGCCTTGCATAATCCAACAGCTTTGCAGGCCAGAGGTAAATGTTCTTGAGGCAGTCCATTCCGAGATCATCTTATCAGATCATGAATTCCTGGCGATCGCTACCGATAGCCACGTGCCACAGTCAACTGCAAGATTAGTGGTGGCCCGACCTCGCTAATCGTCTGAGTGCAAGAAGTGCGCCAATGCTCACAATCTATTTTATCGGACTGGGCATCTTGTGGATTGTCTATGACCGTCTGCTGTTATCGCCGTTGAGCAAGATCCCTGGGCCTCCACTCGCGTGCGCGACGCGCCTGGTGCTGATGTACTACGAGTTCACTCGACGGCGACGGCGGTGGATTCACCAATTGCACGTCAAGTATGGGCCCGTGGTACGGATTGCTCCGGACGAAGTCTCGTTCGCGAACTGGGATGCGGTCAAGGAAATCTATGTCTCGGACGGCAGTGGCTACGATAAGACCTCCTTCTATCGTCTGTTTGACAACTACGGACACGAGTGAGTACTTTTTGGCCACAATTCATCGAAGGGTTAGTAATTGTGTGTGGAGATGCATGTTCTCCACATTAGACAAGACTCCTGTGCGTGCCTCTACTTGACATGAAAGGCTGTTAGCTCATGAGTCAACATCAGCATGGGGAGCGGAAGAAGCGTTTTTCTGACAGGTATAGCAAGTCGTTCATCATGCAACCAGAAGTGATGGACGGTATACGGGAACGGGCAGAAGGCTTCATAGCGCGGTGCACAGAGAAAGCGGGAGTAGCCGCTGATATATATGTTCGTCGTACAAATCTTGTATAGCGATGAGCCATTAATGCATTATTCAGATATATTTACACTGCTATGCTCTCGACTGCATCACCTACCACCTATATGACCCGCATGGGATACGCTCCCTGACAGAAGCCCCTGACTTGATGAAGGTGAAGGAATTGCTGTACCATGACAATCTTCAAGGTCAGCACGCTCCGTCGCCACCATCTGTCATCGCATAGTGACTCCAGTTAGACTCATACTCTCAGTACTACTTTCCCGAACTGTTCCGCCTTCTCTCCCGCGTCTCCCGCCGCGCAGATCGATCGAGGCGCCTCTCAGCTCAAATCCTCAATACCGCACGGCGCAGCGATATCTCGAACCACACTGTGCTTTCCAAGTTCCAATCGAGTTCAGAGCAGCTCGAGACGAAGAGTATTGCTTCAGAGCTACTCGACCATGCCATTGCCGGGATCGACACGACCGGCGACGGGCTCTGCTTCCTGCTCCATCACCTCTCACTTCCCGCGTCTGCCGGTATTCAGGAGGCACTGCGTGCCGAGCTTGCCGAGAGTGCGAGTGTGCCGCTCGACGAGCTTCCGTACCTGGATGCGGTGGTGAAGGAGGGCCTGCGCTGCTTCTCGCCGATCCCGATGAGCCTCCCACGACGGGTACCCAAAGGCGGACGTACGATCGCCGGTGCATACGTCCCGGAGGACACTATAGTGAGCTGTCAGGCGTATACGCTGCATCGGCTGGATGCCAGCGTCTTTCCTGACCCTGAAGAGTTCCGGCCGGAACGGTGGCTGAAGGAAGAGGGTGCGCTCGAGCGGAACCAGCTTTTCTTCGCGTTCTCTACAGGCGGTAGAGGCTGTATTGGGAAGCAGTGAGTGCTCACGTGCAAAGTCACTAAGACAGTACTGAGTACGTGCGTGATTTGGTAGCCTTGCGTTGCTGGAGATGAAGATGCTGCTCAGAGAAGTCTACTCGAACTGCCGGACACGCGTCGCCGGAGAGATGACGGCGTCGATGGAGCAGGACGATCAGATCATCGCCTCTCGTCCTATAGGCCAAAAGTGTCTTATATTGTTCGAGAAGACTGTATGACATATGTATAGAGCTGGGAGAAGGTCTACAGCAAACTCGCAGTCTGTCATTAGAGAAGATCTAGTCGGCTGGGGCTTGAATGTTTGCGGGTCGAGCGATTAGTTCGTAAAAGGAAACCAAACCTCCTTGCTCGTTTACAGCAGTGGACCGTGGCTCAGACAGTGCCGGGTTCTGACTCATACTGCAGACAGCACACCGCAGCGCGTGTTTGACGCTGGCACGGCGCGTTTTTGGACACCCGTCGCACATGCGCTCGGTATGTGCACTCATCTCGCTCAACTGTCCTTCGAATTTGCTACAGACTATACATATCTCAACAATGCACTGTCCTCGCCTGTATGTGTTCTACCCAGATGTGCGCATTCCTGTCCTTTGTTCATGTAGGCCAGCCTTTTCCCCCAAACATTCAAGTGTGACGGCAATCGTCAAGGCAACCATGTGGATTCGAGCATGGCGATGTCCACGAATCGTCCCACTAGTCGCCCCACTATTAGAGGCGCTCGAAACTCCACCTTCGCGAGCTATTGCCGTGGCGAGACACTCTTGGAAGGAGGATAGAAGTATCATCATGCACCCTGAATTACACAACATTTGGAGTCGGACTGCTGGAATGTTGTGCGTGCGAACCCTAGTGAAGAGACAAATCTGCAATATCAGTGCAATTATGGATTCCGTAACGAATCGGATATTCAGCAAAATGCCCTATTGTGATATGGTCTGAATCACCTGGGGGAGGGGGAGGGGGAGGGGGGGGGCACAACTCCACCTGTAGTGACAATGTGCGTCCCATCATTGTGCTATCAGCTGTAGCTCTAACCTTATGCCTCCTGCCAATAGGAGAAAGCGCATATCGAGCGCTCGCGAGCAACCAGGATGACGAGATGTTTGTTTGCTGAGTTGCGCGTCGTCTTCTTCCAAATCGTCTCGGGCGGGAACTATTACTGCAGGTTGATGGGCTCCTCGCAGTGCTCTGCCACGCTTTCCACGGACGGTCCGAGCTATTTCCGGTTTAACTGAAGCAAAGCTGCGTAATGTACTCGCCGAGGTGCACGCACAGCCCATATATATTCGTGCTTGATGAAGTAGACGCGCTCTCCGCAGCACAGAGAAGATAGGCCGGGAGGGAAAGCAGAGAAGCGGGGAATTGCGCAGCTCATCGCGACTCTGGACGGAATCACCTACGGCTAGGAGGAAGGCAAGCAGGAGCGCGCGGTCATGTCGCAACCACTGACAGGCAATGTCGCAATCGAACCTACGATTTCTGATTTCCGTCGGCTCGGACGCTGTGACAAAGATCGAGCCCTGTGTCGAAGTTAAACTGCAATGAGGGCTAACACAAAGATGCTACAGGAAACTTCAGCGCAGAGGCGCGTTTCTCTATATTGCAAATCCTCCTTTCCAATACACTGCATACAGTACCGAAGGCGAACGCCAATGATCACTATTCTCACCTCCCTCACGCTATCCGCCTGCGAGCTTACCTCTCATGACATACTTGTCTCTCTCTAATCCGCGCCCCCATCCGCACTAGGCCCGCTCTTTCTCGACACTGTACTATCAGATGAGGCATCGGCAAAACGCGAGGTCTCATATATAGTCCGTTAACTATTGTAAATACTAGTTCAGTAGATATACATAGATATGGGCAGATATTATGCACAGAGTATTCTACGGAACGTGCAAGAACGACACCGACAGCAAATGATTAACGAGGACCGGTATATTGATTGCAGGGTCAAAGAGGACAGACATATTAACTGCAGGATCAAACAGGACGGAAATGTTAATTGCAGAATTAATAAGGGCGGAAATATTAATACCAGGATAAATTAGGACAGGATTCCTATTGGCAGGATCAAGACGTACACTTCTACTTATTTATATGTATATAAACTACAAGGCCAGTTACAGCTACCATCAGGATCAAATACATTGAAGAAAGGGGGGTGTCGACAATTACCTTACATTGAGAGTATACAAACAGTCTACATGCAATACTGCGAGCTCACATTATATACTAGTCTGCAATTCTGTTCAGCACATAAGTAAATGTGGAAATAGTGCACGTGTGGTGCAGCTGGCCTTGGGGCATAACCGGTGTGGTGGTGATGACCTTCATGTGGAGCAGGTGACATCTGGGCACAGTGTAATCATGATGTGGCCCCATCCGATTTAGTAAGTCCCTTACTTGATCAGGCAACACCTGCACTTTGCTTTCATCATACTTCATAACCTGTCATGCTTTCGGTCAGCTCTCGAATCTTGTCAAGTTCCATAAAACCTGGCCTCTTGGTGAATTTCTCTTCTTCTCTTCAACCCATATCATCCTCTTGACACCTCAAGTGCAGGCTGTCACCTGCACATTTCTAACCCACCCACTGCTCTCTCTCCTTCTAGCAGGTGTGCTCCAGCTTGTCTGCTTACATGTGTCCCACTGAACAAGAAGCAGCATGTGGCACTATGGGACTGGGATGCACACTGCAGCACATGGTGTGTGCTCTATGACTTGCAGGCAGGTGCACTGCATCCCATCCACCACGTTCATGCTGCATATACAGTGGCTGTCCACCGTCCTGCATGATCAACACATTGGGATTCCCTTGAGCACATAGTCTTGCCAACTGACACATGCTACAACCTAAGACACACACCTGGGGGAAGGGGGCTCACACAAAGGCACCTTCCTGGTCCAGGGCATCTAAGGCTAAAGAGGCCAAGACAAGTCTGAGGTTTGCTCAAGACTGTCAGCCCAATATATAGACTCTACACTATTTGTACATATTATGCCAAGCGGCCAGTAAGGGTGCTGGTGCAAGCTGATTGGCCTAGCTACGGGGCTGGTATGGTATCGGAGTGTGGGAGCATCTGTGATGTATGTCCATGGCGACGTAGCGGGTACAGCCTGGATCAGATGGGCTACCAATCTGTCAGGCGCGATCAGTGATTCTTGTCGATCGGGGGGTTGCTGGTAATGGTGGTTTGTAAAGTCCATTGATTGGGGTTCCTAGTGTGATTGGGACTGATGCCAGTGATGGCGGAGTTAGCAGTCCGTGATCAGTGATGTAGCTAGTGATCAAGGACTGGCCAGTAATGGCCTTGGGTGATGTAGGGCGATTGAGCATGATCGGGTGCAATCGGTGGTGTCGTGGGTACTGCCCGTGGCTGGTGTTCCTTGTAGGCTAGGGTGCTGTGGAGTTTAAGGCCATCCATAGGCTATGGATCGTAGTGTACATAGTCTGTGCCAGTAATGGCGTGTAGTCCGTTGGTCAGTAAGGACCGTGTAGCCCGTAATGGCTGTGGTTCATGGGGATGGGAGGTGTAAGGGTTGGTTGGTTGGGTGGAAGTGTATTGGTAGTCCTAGCTGGGAGTCTTTGGTCGCCATGTTGGGTTCATCGAGTTAAGACAGGACGGTGAGCTGGTGAGTGATGGGGTGTCTGGCAGCAGGTGACTTGGCTGGGTTGGGTGTGTTGCCTGGTTCATGGTGCTCAGGTTGTGCTCGTATGGCTTCGTGACTGGGCTCTGGACTGTATGGACTGGGACTAGGGTTCTTAGGCATGGCTGGTAGTGCTGATGGCTAATGCCCAGGATGGTTTGTATGTAGGGCTTGGATCTAGCTGAGGCATCGGGTTCCAGCTTTGGGGGTGCTCTTGATGATTGGAAAAGGTAATGTGCTTAAAGGTTCAAAATTGGCTTGTGACATTAACTGTTATGGTACTACCTGCCACACACATCCTCCATGTGTACCCACCCTACAACACGGACACACAGGCAGTCTGTGAAGAGGATGTTGCTGCACCATCTGAGTGGGTGGGCATGGTGTTCTTGCACACACAATGGTGAGCCATGCCTCCCCTCTTCCTCACACCTAGCTCACCTCACTCACTTGGCCATGGCAGGCTGCACACAGGCAACATGACCGACTCATACATCATCATATTTGTGTCTCATGCACCTGCATCCATCACAAACATGAAGCATGTATGGTGGATGGGCCCCTTCCCCCCATCCTTCGTGGCAGATGTTGTGACCATGATCATGTGCATCCCTCCCTCGTTCCTTTGTTCCTTTGTTACTTTCTGCTTGTGGTGACTCATCACTGACGTAGTGTGTGTAGTAACAGTGAGCATTGCATGCAGGACATGCTCTCAGTGGTGGCAGTACATGGTGCTCCAACTGTACCTATGGGTGGCATTCATACTGATACTTATAGGACACCGCCATATGTGCCATGGGCAGGGGCAGAGGTCACTGACTACTGTTCTGTAGTAGATATTTCATAGCCCCTTCCTTCTGTCAGTAGATGGCTCTACTTATGTGATTGTACACATGCATATTACGAACAAAATTGAGCTTTCATTGGCACTGCACTGTGTGAATACAATATACTATAAGAGCTGGACTCCTGGAACCCACACTGCCATCTGCCCAGGCAACCACTATTGTTTGCTCCTCACAATAGCAAGGGCCTCAGGTGAGGTCCTTGCAAGAGACCGTCCCTTAGACGCTTGCTATTGCATGGACCTGCCACTATAAGGGGGCTATACATGAGTATACCTGTCTGGCTACAGTTGTAGGACCTGCTAGGTATATCTACATAGATACAAGTAGATATACCGTCTTGCACTTTGCTGATGGGGGAGTTGCAAAACCTCGATTTTTACAACATTGTCCTAGCTCCTTCAATGCCCATCCAGAAAATCAGAGAAGAATCAGGATCATGTAACAGCATCTCTTAAGAATCATTCTAATGACTTGAGTTTGGGAGAACATGGATTGTAGAGAAACTATGGCCAGAGGAGTGTCAATACCATGACATCTCTTGCCATTGATAAGGAGATCTAGTGAGCACTTTTGACTAGAGACGGATACTAGTGTGTGAAAATATGTTCACATCCACAAATGCATCATGTCTACACACCTGATTTTCCTGCCTCTCAATGTGTCCCTTTGAAAGACAGTGTTGCAACTTTGGGCATGGAGAAGTGTGACAATTTCAGCTGCCGCGCGAGAGAATTAGAGCTCCGCTCAAAGCCTGTCGCCTCACCTGTGTGGCAGGCGGACTTTGAATATGTTGACGTGTTCCAATGTGACACTTGCAACTCTGTTGATATGTGACCAATTTGTGCCGACGATATCCGGCATCTCTGTAGAGCTCGCACTCTTCATGCAGAAATTATTGGCTTGAGAAGCCCAGTAGAGAATTCTACCATTCTACCAAACTTCAATGTTGTAGGCCCGGTGATTGCTCAATTTTTTTTTGCAACACTGGTGATCTGATAGTACTAGTGCACTGGACAGGTGTTGGCAGACAAGCACTTGAAGCAGAGACTAGTGTACGCCTGTGCGGATGCATCGAGCGCGGCCGTTGATGTCACGAGCACATCATGACCATGTGCCATAATAGCTTAAGTACTGAGACCCACAGATGCCAACAGAGTTGGCATTCAGCCCTTTTGGCACAATGGTTATTGCATTACAGCTGAGCATCGTTATTGGGTTCTCATGACAGCGCGTGATAGTTGATCATGAGCAGTGTTCGCATGTGACTGGCATATGTGCCAAGCAGAGATTGCGGTATGGCATGCTTGCACAACAAGATGCCACTGATGCGTGCACATGCAATCAAGACGGGGTAGACCCCCTCGGCTGTGGATGGGCCTTGCGTGCCGCGAGCTGCTGGTAAGCATTGGCGTTGAAGACAGACCTTGACAGCTCCAGCACAGATATGCTAGAGGGTCAAAGTATGTGGCTGTCACGAGCACGTCATGACCATGTGTCGTAATAGCTTAAGTACTGAGACCCACAGATGCCAACAGAGTTGGCATCCTGCCCCTTTGGCACAATGGTTATTGCATTACGGCTGAGCATCGTTATTGGGTTCTCACAACAGCACGTGATAGTGGCGTGCCGTCTGTGATATCTTCAGCAAAGTGCACGCTATGTTGCTGTCCATTGTGTCTATTGTGCATATCGATGCAATTACAGCTCACACGAGGGTGTTCCCACAAGCCTTTTTAATGAGACAGATAGTGCTGAGGTTCGTCACCATTGTATCAGCAACAAACCATTCAGTAGTTCACCGGTTGCGCATGACTCGTGCATCGCTGAATATGTATTAGGTCTGCACACATGTGCACCCTCGATGATGCAATCACATCCTGAACTTCAACCCTCCTGGTTATACAGACAGAAGGTATATCCTCCGCACTCTCACATGCAAGATATGCTGATACTGAGATCTGACACCACACCACCCGCAAGTGTACCGCTTCTGCCTAGGTTGACGTTTCTAGATTGAGTGGTCTAGGTGTCACACAACGCGTCCGTTCCTGTTTCTTGAATGATCAAAGAAGTCACACCGGGGGTCATGACTGAATACGAAAAATGGAGGGATCATAGCTGCATTACGGAAGAATATTGTTCTCCAAGAGGCAGTAACACATTTTGTGCTTGCTCATATGTAGAGTTTCAGTCAACTATCTTAATCTGCCAACTGCCCTTCACTTAAGAAATGGCAGTTGCGAGCTAGGTCTGCATGCAGATTTATCTGCTAGCTGTGGCAGATTAATCTACTGTGACAGCAAAATGGTACATCTAGGATTCGAACCAAGAACCTTAGCACAGATGAGAATAAGAGCATTAACAACTTAATTAGCCAACTGAGCCATAGTGGCAATGGTTATCCTTGACCAATCAAAATATATATAACACAAATTTTACACACAATTTCTACAAATCATCAAGGCAACTAACTGCTACAACAAGCATAAAGAAATCAATGATAGTGGTAGCTTGATTTACCATGCTTGACCTGGAGCAACTCACCATGGGAAAGCTGAATACACTGGAATCACAGGCCTTTAGAGGCAGATTCATTTGTATTTGTGTTATGGAAGATGTTAAACTGCGAAAATGAAGTTTACAAAATACTCTATATATTGCTTAAAATGGTGCAGACACTAGTTGCACTGTAGCTCAGTTGGCTAATGTATGCTGTGATGCTCTTATTCTCATCTATGCTAAGGTCCTTGGTTCGAATCCTGGATGTACCATTTTATTGTCACAGTAGATTAATCTGCCGCAGCTAGCAGATTAATCTGCATGCAAACCTAGCTCGCAACTGCGATTTCTTAAGCGAAGGGCAGTTGGCAGATTAAGATAATTGACTGAAGTCCCTCCTCATACTGCACACATATATGCTGCCTGCGCGTCCCCGACGGACAGACGTTATGGGACGCAAACAACACCACCCCATTTGTATGACAAACGGAGGGTGATTCCTGTGTCTTGTATGGTTGCCGGTAATTCGAAATGCTCGGCGAGCTTTACTCATGACTAATCCCAAATCAAGTTTGTAGTATGACATCAAACCCTTTTCTAGCGCTTTGGAGCCCGATCATGGACTCGTTTAGTGATGTGCAGGGCCCGGCCGAGCCCAAAAGCCCCGGCTTTGGCCTGGCTTTGGACGGCCCGCGGCTTTCCAAAGCCTCAGGCCGGGCCGTCACTGACGGCTCACGGCTTGGCCCGGCCTAGGCCGGGGCCGAGCCGGGGCCTACCACTGCTAGGATAGTCATCACTATAACTTCAGAAGTTTGAAGTACATCATTTTCAGCTGTTCCTTGATGAAACGGAACATTGCGGCCTACAATTTATAGTAGGATTGAGTGTCAAAATAACCTTCCACTGGCACAGTGTTCAGTAGCGCACTTGCCATATGGGGTATCGTATAGGCGCCCAACGGTGCACGGGAGGCTTCAACGTTAAGGATTTGACTTATGGGCCTTTCACTTGGTTTGAAATAAACAATACAGAGGCACTACATTGGAGTTGAGCATATTGCTATCATGTGCAATCTTATATTGTAATTGCTGGACATTGTATCCATTAGAGCCACCAGGCCGGGGCTCAACGGCTCGGCCCGGCTCGGCCTGAGACACAAGCCGGGCCCTGGGCCGTCTCAAGCCGTTGGGCTTGGCCCGGCCCAAGTAGGGCCCGTCCCGGCTCGGCTCACGGCCCAAAGCCGGGCCTGGAACATCACTAGACTCGTTCAAACACGAGCTTGTTGATAATTTCCGCCCTTCCCTGAGGTGACGACATAGGAGCAGCACGAGCAGACATACCGACCAGCATTGCAGGGTCTTGACACCACAGCGCGGTCCTGAGCGGGTTTTTTCTCCCAGGGACTGCTTGAGTTATCGACAGCTTACTCATACACGATTGTGTCTTGATGTCCGCAGACTTTGATACTGAACAGTTTACCAAGCGTATACTGTGCAACAGAAAACATAGAGAGAGCAAGAAAGGACACGACTAACACTACAACCAAGCTCCGCGGATACGATGCAGGAAATCCGGTTTCATGCTGGTCCTTCTGTTAATTCACCCACTCTCAGCGGTAGTCGAGGATTGACTCTATCAGGCTCCACTGTGGGATAGGATATGACGGCAAGGTTCCACACAATCTTCTCCCCGGTCAGCGCAAACGTGAAGTGAGATAGCAAGACAGCTAGTGTCACTTCTGAGAAGTTCAAATTGAGTTCTGTCAGTACTAGCTATCAAGAAAATCATCCTGGCGCTCACTGATTCCCACTTCCGCGAATTTATATCCTCTATGAGTATCACATCAGTGACGAAATCTTTCGTGGAGAGCCCTGCACTGATACATACATACAGGCCTTCGGTCCCTCAAGGAACGTTAGCCTATCATCATAATGCGGTATCAACATTTAAACAGTGCACAACCTCGGGGTACACGGACTCACATATTGGCGTACACGCCGGGGATCCGCGCCTCTGAGAGAGCCTTGGGTAGGGGAGATAGCCAGCGCTGGGGATCCCAGACCAGCGCGTCCTCTCCCCACAGCTCCTCTGAGGTGTTGATGCTTCCAATTCCTAGTGCGATCTCCGTTCCTTTCTTCAAGTGGAGCTCAGTGATTATCGTCCCATCGACACCGCGGGCTGGCTTGTACAGTGGAAGGACTACGTCTCGCTCGGGCCTGGTCAGCATGTGCATGGGGTCAGATGAGGCATTGGCATATGCTGTGCAGACATACACGCGATACAGCAGTGTGATTGGCGGGTACCTGCAGCATACTCAGCCGCGGTAACACCAGCAGTCGTAGTCGATGACTTGCCGTCGTAGTGTCTCTCGAACGACAGCGTCTAGATAGGGCAGTTGGTTGAGTTGGTCATACGGTATGCCCTCAGCGGCCCTTGCTGTCAGCAGTTCGTCCCGGAGCTTGCTTTGAATGTCCGGGTGGATGGCAAGCAGTTCCAGGATGCGCGAGAGGGTGTTTGACGACGTGTCTGTTGCACCAAATACTAACGTACTTGTAACAGCTGGATTTAGTACGCCCTTGATTGAGAGGAGTAATAGTTACTGACGATATCTGAGAAATCACTTCGTCCTCCGTTAATTCTTCTTGGCCAGATGCGTTCTGGTTTGTCCTAACTAGTAAAACATTCTATCACTGCCATTGAGAAGATTATGTGGGAAAGCATACTCAGGGTACTCATGATATCCTTTCCCTCGCCCACCTGGTGCATAACAGTCTCATCTCCTGCGTTCAATGCCGCGACCCTTGCACTGTATACTTCATTCGCTTTGTCAAACATCACGCCAACGCTATGCTTGACAGTGCGTATATCGTGGTGTGGGATAGCGTCCAAAATGTGCCGTTGTAGCCATGCAGGTCCGATCTTGGACAGAAATGGCAAGATAGGTGATATCATTATGAGTCCCCGTAGGGCAGGTCTAGCGATTCTGCATTTAGTCTTGTGTACTAAGTAATACATAGATTACACGACTTACGTCAATGCCTTCATAGCTTCACCGTAGGGATCTTGCTCGTCCGATTCGAAAGAGTCGAAAGAATGCCCAAGACCACCTTGTCCGACGAGCTCTAATGCGGATCTCGACATCCAGTGCAGAATGTCGAAATCTTGCGGTCCGTCACGAACACGTTGAGAGATGGCGCCATGAAGCTACGATTTGGCGATGAATGAAAATGGCGTTGGCATTGATTCACGTATACCGTACACAAAGTGACAGACCTTGTGAGCAACGCTATAAAATGTTGGCAGCAAATATCGCATATGATTCTCCGAGAATACTGGATTGAGCATCTTCCTTTGCCTCCTATGTTGCATTCCTACGAGAACCAGTCGTTAATCATAGTCATTGGAGTGAGTTCATGCGAATACCTGTAGTGCTGACCAACCCCGGACCAAAGACTAGCATATTTGTCCTGGAAACGTTGAGTGATTTATCTACATCAGCATTATAACCGTGCAATTACGCCATAAAACCATCAGGTTCTTTGTACGCCTCCACTTCTTTCATCAATATGCTGTGTAGTGCCTTCGGATCGGAAGTATAAAGCATAGGACGCTGAAGATGGCATACATAAAGTCGCAACATCTACCTGATTAAATGACTTACGCTGAACAGGCTATGGAGCCTGACAACTAGTCCGTACCTTTGTAAAAGCTTGCTGTGAAAGCTTCCCCCATCTTTGCTGAGAAATTGTGAGAGGTTTCCTAGCCAGAAGGAGTCCGAGCGAGGCCCAGGAACGTTCCATAAACTATGTGCGTTGCCATTTTGTCGAGAGACTGTCGAGATAATCCAGATTGAAAGAAGAGAGATGCAAAGTGGGAGATACCATGAGAGTGCGCTCATCGCCGCTATTGAATAACAGCACACGCTTTCTGGTGCTATATCCTGTTGATGTCAGTGTTCGATGGGTGAGTCTGCGTGGTTCTCTGGGGCCAGTTCTCTTTTTATTTGGCCTGTATGACGTACGCGAGATTACATCGAGACCGAGACCAACACGGACGCATATGCCGTAGTCAAGTTCCTTCTCCCTGACTTAGCTCTTCTGCGACCAATCAAAACCCTTATTGTATGACAGAATAATGTTTTTCACGTAAGCCGAGGGTTCAGGGTGCTAAAGTTCCAACTTCTTTCACGAGGGACGCTTATCATTTCAATTGAGAAGTCGACATGAAATTTGAATATACAGGTAGCAGCAGCCCGCAAGCCAACCTATCCCGGAGACCCCGCGATTGCTCTTGACCAGTGGACTTCCTTCATCACCTTGGTGCTGAACCGCTAATTTGTGTGAAAACGTAGAGTTTCAGTCGCTCAACATAATTTACCAGCTGCCTTTCGTTAGCGCTTCGCAGTTGCCAATGTGCTTCGCTAGCGCAGGAGAAATCAGATTAATCTGCATCAAGCTGGCTTAAAATTATATGAACCCGAATCGAACTGTCGACCACAACAACACGAGCAATAGACACTAGTCTCGGTTCCAGACCTTATACCTGTGGCGCCTGCAGCCCGGACATGTCCGGGCGGAGTGCGAAAAACATATTGCAGGCGCCACTGATATAAGGTCTGGTGGGTTTCGGCAGGGTAGGTGACCCCATCTCGTGACCGCGATACCAACGCCTACAGCGCGCGATACAGTCGCACTCAATGAGCTCACAAACGCGAAGCCTAGCTGGCCACGTCTGTAACATACTGTACCGTCTTATAACTCCAAAACATAATGTCTGAGCTTGATGATGACGTCAACAACTGTGTTCTCTGTCTCATCATCCAGTACAAACCAGACCAAATGGCATAGTTTTGCCCACTCCTGTGAGTCTAAGTGCAGGACCAGTGCCTCAGTGGCATCAAGCTGCCGGTACTCTGTCTGACATGAGTGACTTCTCAGACTAGAGCCCAGGGCAATGTGACTCACAGAAGGGCGCATTTGTCACGGGCAAAAGCTTTTTCTAACGACAACGGGCCTGACCCGGTCCCAAGGCTTCCAGTGCCCAGTCAGGCCCAGATCATACACTGGAAGAACCCAGGCAATGCCTAGATAATGACACATGACACGATTCCCACACAGTCATGAAGACCACTACGTATTTCATATCTTACTATGCTTCCACATTTCAGAGTCTGGCTTAGACCCCTATGCTAGTCATGCCCCAGACCCCCTAGTTACCATATATGGCCATTATAGTACAAACAGGTGTAAAAATAGCAGGCCTTGCTCAGCTGGTATCCCCAGTCTGAACTTGGCGTTCATCCACTTTGCTCCCCTCAGTTCACTCTAAGGTTTTAATGGCTTTGTCAGCATTGTGATGCGGGATAGACAAGGTGTAAATGGCCAAGACAAGTCTGACGCAGACACTCACTAAGACTGAAAATAAGTGTTGAGGGGCAGTGTTGGTAAAGGTGAGGTGTAAGAGTCAAGCAGTTGTTAAGAGCAACTAGTCGATTGTCGAGGAGAACTATTCTGAGTCTACAACGTACTCAGAGGCCAGCTTATATACATGAGGGGTAAGACCCATAACACTGTAGGTAAGACTAGTGATACCGCAGGGCGTAGGGTTAGGTACCGGTAATGGTACGACCCGAAGCTTGTGATAGTTCCAAAGGTCGCTGACTGAGCATAAGGCTACAGCATGTGACGTGAGTTAGGCCGCTGACTGAGCGTGAGCCAGAGGCAGGTGATGCGAGTCACTAGAAAGCCATGTGACGTGTGGCAACGTATGTTGTGAACTCTTTGTAAGGTCACGTGCAGGAAAGATAAGATATGTCTACAGATAAGACGAGGCGCCGTGATAGGCGCTGAGCTAACGTGCACAAGAGATCAGATAAGAGTTATCTACGAGAGTGAGATAAGGGTGAGACATAACGTGATATGGAAAGCGAGTAGAACGAGCTGTAGAAAATCAGAGAAAATAGGGAAAAATAAGGAAAAATAAGAGAAACCGTGACATTACCCCCCCCCCTCAAAATTCAGCGTCCCGATGAAGCAGCTAGAAATGCTAGAGCCCACTAAAGGGTTAGACTTTGCTTGCGCTACTTGCCTGTGCTGCCAAAACCCTTTGTACCTCGTTGACCTTGTTGACCGTGTAAGAGATTGTAGGCGGAGGGCGACGAGACATGTTCTTCGGGATAGTACATCCGATGAACCAGTAGCTGAGCTACTTTGTCTTTTGCCTTAACTTCGTATTGGGTTGATCCAAGGTTATGGATCATAACTTTGACTTCTCCTCTATAGTCCCAATCGATAACTCCTCCGAGTACGATTAAGCTTTGCTTCGCCATGCTAGACCGTGTTGCCAATTGTCCGTAATGCCCGTAAGGGAACAGAACTTGAAGTCCTGTTGAGATTGTAGCGGTTTGGCCGGGTTGGATTGTTAGTCCTTCCATAGCATAGATATCGTATCCAGCGGAGTGTGGGGTTCCTTTTGCAGGATAGAGTGGAGCCGCGTCCTTGTCACTGAATGGTACGGCGAATTCCAGATAGTCATTGAAGACGATGTTGTCTTCTACGAAGTTTCCGAATGGATCTCTTTTCAGCCATCGGCTGGTGGGTTTGACTGGCTTCTCCTGATCGGAGTCGTAACCCTCGGACTCATCTTCATTGTCGTCCGAGTGCATGGGCCAGTCATCGGGCCAGAGGTAACGATCTCCCACTTTCCAGTTAGGATCATCGTCGGGTTCAGCAACAGCAATAGTTCGGTGTGCAGAGAGGTGGTTTGTCTGAGCATTGAAGAACCGGGCTTTGTATTCGTCCAGTACTTCCTTAGAGTGCTCAAGGTTTTCTTTGGGTTCCCATGTATCATCCTTGGACGTAGTGTCCGACCATCGGACGAGGTATTCAAGTTTCCCTCTTCGTTTCCGGTGGTTAAGGATTTCTGATACTTCCCATTCTCTGTCGTCGTCTTCCGATAGTTCAGGGGACGGCGACCGATCTTCTGATTGGACGTATGGTACCAGCTTGGACGCGTGGAACACAGGATGGTATTGACGATATTGTGACCCCATTGTTAGTCTGAAGGTCACCGGCGATAAGACTTCTGCAATCTTGAAAGGGCCGATATATCGTGGGGCCAGACTCTTTTCAGATGTCTGGTAATCCTTAGTACTAACTAGTACTTTATCACCAACGCGTAGATCGAGTTGTTTGTGTCCTCGATCGCTGTACCATTTCCATCGTTCGGAAGCTACTAACATAGTGGCTTTCGCTTCCTGTTGTGCCTTCCATCGTTCGTGTGCGATGTCGTTTAAGTCAGGATTGACTGTGCGAGGGAGTTCCTGATCGCTTGGGCCAGCAAGGGGATGTCTACCTAGTTCGACAAAGAAGGGCGAATGCCTGGTAGTTTCCGACGCTACGTTGTTGTAAGCAAACTCTGCCGTAGGCAAGAGTCTACTCCAATTGTCTTTTCTATACGAATTGACGTAGCAGCGAAGGTACTGTTCCAGGGTTTGGTTAACCCTCTCTGTCTGTCCATCGGTCTGTGGATGATAAGCTGTTGACATTGAGTGTTCGATGTTGAGGAATTGACAGAATTCCTTGAACAGCTTTGACGCGAATTGGACGCCTCTATCGCTAATGATCTGACGAGGCAGGCCGTGTAACGGGTAAACCCATGTATACAAGATGTCGGCCAAATCCTTTGTTCCAAACTTGGAACTGATTGGATAGAAGTGCGCCCTCTTCGTTAGTCGGTCCACTACAACCATAATGGAATCGTAAGTCTTCTTGTTGTCGATAGACTTTGGTAGGTACATGATGAAGTCTATTGTAATGACTTCCCATGGCTGGTTCGGTACGGGGTTAGGTTTAAGTAACCCGTACGGCTTCTCAGGTCGACTCTTCATCTTTTGACAGATGTCGCATTCCTGTACGTACTTCTTAACAAACGTTGATATGCCTGGCCACCAGAAGTTACGAGTTACTAGTTCGTAGGTCTTCCAGCGTCCGAAGTGACCAGCAGTGATGTGGCCATTGTTACGGTTATTTTGATTTTTCGAATATCGGCAGAACTCACCACCGGGCGAATACGATACAGGGACTTGTTGCGCAACCAACCCCCCTGGCTACTCGTGATCTTACTGGGCGCATCCCCAGTTGTACTAGTCCAACAGGACTCGTTTCATCTCTGGCAGATCCAACTCTGTCATCGTTTCATGTTCACCATTTATTTAGCTGATAGATGGCGTTCAACCGCCATCATTCCTATCTATCGTCTCAGATATATCACTCCATACTTATCAAACGTTTGGGACTATAGCGTAGATAGTATCGGTGGCATCTGGGACAGACTTGACCCCTGAAACCTAGCGTAGTATAAAAACTCATGTACTTATCTTCGAGGCTCTTCAGCTCGACCTTGTTGTATAAACAAGAAGTCTTATACTCGTTCTCAAACGTAGGAAACTACGCTCAGTATTTCTCACTCGAGCAACCGAACGACTAAGTCCTCGAAGTGCACACTGACTTCTCGGACTTAGGCGAGTCTTATATTCTATTTGACTCGCACCTGAACAGATTATATCCTCTAACGCATGTTGGATATTAACCGATCTCCTAAGGACTTCACTTAGGACCCGAAGGCATCTAACGAGTATTTGCCTTGCATACGGCGATGTGCCTACGTGCAGAAGAACGATCTATATTCGCGACTCGAATATACGAACGGGTATTCGACCCGTAACAGCCATGGTGTGCGGCTACTACGCGTCGGCGTGTCTGCTCGACGTTAGGGACATAGACCTTTCCCTTGTGTAGTAGTAAGCCGTTCTCGTAGTTCCAGTCTTGGAGCTCTTTCTTGAATTCCCTTGGTCCCGATGAGAGAAGGGATTGATAGGACGATGTTAGCTTATCGTCTTGTAATGCTAAGCGGATAGCCTCGAGTAAGGACTGATTAGAGTCTTCGGCCATAGACGTAGTTTCGTCAGAAGAGGTTTCCAGGGCCCGAATGGCGAATTTGGTCGCGAAAAATTCCGGTTTAAGGAGGATTTTATCCCTGTTGTCGAGTTCCACCCCCTCTTCATGATCTGGCCTCCTGGACAGAGGATCCGCAGTAAGCATTGTCTTTCCGGGCTTGTGATACAACTTGAAGTTGAATCGAGTTAGGTATAATGCCCAACGTGCCTGTCGTCTGGTAAGCTTTTGCGCCATCTTGAAGTATGTAAGATTTGCGTGATCTGTTCATACTTCGAATACCTTGGGATGCCCCTCGAGATAATGACGCCATTCTTCGAGTGAACGAATAATAGCAAGGAGTTCCTTGTCATATATCTCGTAGTTGCGTTCGGCTTCAGTCATAGACTTGCTGTAGTAAGCAACGGGGTGGTATAAACCATCCTTAGGGTCTAATTGTGAAAGGACTGAGCCGGTCGCAAAATCGGAGGCATCGGACTCGATCCTGAAGGGCGAGTCTTGGTCTGGTATTCTAAGAATTGGCGCAGACGTAAAGGCCTTTTTCAGGTCCTCAAACGCCTGTTGCTCCTTCTCGCCCCAAGCCCATTTCTGGTTCTTGCGGGTGAGCTGTGTGAGTGGTTTGGCCTTATAGGAAAAGTCCCTAATGAATCGCCTATAGAAATTGGCGAAGCCTAAGAAGGCTTGGACTTCCTTAACCTTGGTTGGTTGAGGCCATTCAAGAACCCCTTCGTACTTCTTCGGGTCCATCGCAACGGAGTTATGGGAGATAATCATCCCCAAGTACTCGATGGACTTTTGTTCGAAAAAGCATTTCTCGGGTTTCGCATAGAGGTCGGAATCTTGAAGTCGCTGCAATACGGCTTTGACTAGTTTCCGATGCTCTTTGAGGTTGTTTCCAAAAATCAGAATATCGTCTAGGTAAACGATAACCTTTCCCGACTGAATGAAGTCGGCAAGGACGCTATTCATCATCGCTTGGAATGTGCCTGGCGCGTTACAAAAGCCAAAGTACATAACAGTTGCTTCGTACAGCCCTCTGTGGGTAATGAAGGCTGTCTTCCACTCGTCCCCTTCCTTTATCCGCACGTTGTTGTACCCCCAACGGAGGTCGATCTTGGTAAAGATTGATGCGGATGCGAGCTGATCTATCAACTCGGATATACGAGGAATGGGATACTTGTTCTGTACTGTAATTTCGTTTAGCTTTCGATAGTCGACTACCATGCACAGTGACCCGTCCTTCTTTGCTACAAAGAAAACGGGTGATGCTATCGGCGATTTGGATTCTCGGATGTAACCTTTGCGAAGTTCTTCATCAATCCACTCGTCTAAGGAGTTTTGCTGAAGCTTAGACATTGGGTAACGTTTTACGGGCTTCGGCAGTGTTGCGCCTTTGACAAAGTCGATGGCGTGGTCATAGTCCTTGCGGACAGGCATCCGCTCTGACGCCTTGTGACTGAACACTGTCGGGCCAAACTCATGATACTCTTTAGGGACTAACGATCTCCACTTTTCAGTTGAAGACGAGTCTAAGGATTCTTCATCCTTTTCGAGTATCTCTGCTACAAGTTGAGCTAGAGTTTTATTGTCTTCGTCATCCAGCTGCAATAGCCAGTTAACGAAGGGGTTGTCGGAATCTCCTTCTCCTAGTGTGTCCAAAGGGAGATCCCATATACTGACCACTTCGTCAGGGAGTTCATCTGCCTCCTCCTCCGACGGTTTGGTGGGCCTTTGCCTTCTTGCCGCCCGAGCTTCCCTCCACCTTCTTCGTCTCCTTCTTCCCGTCTTCGAAGATACTCCCGGTAATAGCGTCGGGGTACGCGTCCTTGTAGAACTCGATAGCCATATCGAGATATTTTTCCCACTCGGTGGGGGCGGGGTGCTTGATGATCTTCAACATCAAGAAGCCATCGCGTACCTTTTCGGGTAACGCGTCCTTCAGTTCCTCCAGCACCGTCGAGTTCTTGGACTTCGCCGCTTTGACAAGTTGACAAAGCCTCTCCGCGTACGTGAAGAAGTTGGCTTTCACCTTCTTCTTTCCCTCGTCGCCGAAATACCTCTTGATCTCCTTACGGGCCACCTCCTGGTCCGTCTTCTTCCCGTAGACGCGCTCCATGTCATCCTCAAACTCCTTCCACGTTCCGAGGGACTTCGTTACGTCTACTGAGTCCCTAATCCTCTTTTCCTGATATTGGAACGCCGACCCTGATAGACGCTGCAGGGCTTCGACGATCTGCTCCCGCTCCTGGTAGATTTTCGCTACCGAGAAGTACATGATGCACTTCTGGAGCCATTCCTTTACCGGGATCTTAGATCCATCACCGGTAAAGGTCGGTGGGGGCGTCGCCTTGGGGCGGAGAGGTGCTACTCCAGTAGGAGCAGTGGTGGAAGTGGAGGCGGCTGTCGTGGTGGCAGCGGCCTCGAGTTTGGCGAGGCGGTCGTGACACAAATCTCATAGTGTCACTCACGCATAACCCATCCATAGACCGACTCCCCTAGGTGACCACCTCCTAGGGTACAACGCCAAGCGGTTCTAAGGCGAGGTGGGTCTCACAGACTAGCACGCATGAGTAAGAGAGGAGGGGCCAAGCCCAGAGTCGAGATTGAAAGGTCTGAGGAGTATGCCTCAGACCATGAAGCCTTATATACAAAGGGGATGCGCGCGGCAGGCAGTAAGGCCCGCCCTAATGTAAAGGTCCGTGCGCTATCTACACAGCCTCTGTATACGTAAGCAGTCCACGTGACCTGGGTAGGCGCCGTCTGGCGCATAACCGCTATACTACTCGACTATATCTACTAGACGTCACATGACATACCGTACACCTAAGGCCCTGGGTTCGAGACAGGGGGGGGTACCTGTTTCTGAGATTTTGTGACAGGTCGGCGAGATTGCGCGTGGTCGTGGACTCCATTTTACGGAGTCTGGTGAGGGCGGCGTCGAGGTCGTCACGGGTCGAATTGACCCGGTTTTCCGCTGCTGCCAGGCGCACCTCCAGTAACCTAGTGTACTGGCGGTGCTCGTCTGCCCTATGAAGGACGAGACGCAGCCTGGAGTCAAGTGTGAAGCGGAATCGACGGAGTTCTTCGTTGGTGTACCTCGCGGCGACGTTCGCGTTCTCGCTCATGAAATTTAGACACATCTGAAATGTCTGGCGGAGAGCGGCATGCTCTTCTTCGGGAATGGTGTCGTAGGCGTCCCCGGCTACCTCGAATTCCTCTCTGACGGGTAGGACTTCTTGGCTGTCGAACTCCAAAGCCGTGTAGTTGCCGTATTTAGGCGGCAACTGTTCGTTCCCGATGAGGGGACCCGAGAATACAGACGGCTACTGCTCCATTGGTGGGAGTCGTGGTCGGGGAGTCGTACGTGGGCCGGGGGTGCGTGTCTCACGTGCAACGGGGGTAGGGGAGGTGGTTCGCTCCGGGGTGTGCACGGGTGTGTTCACCGCGGTGCGCGAGCCGGAAGCTTCGGGTTGGGTTTGCGACATGGCTAAAAACCTGGTGAGCACTTGTTTGAAAAAAGCGCGGGAATCCCTGTAAAAGGAGGAGAACCGAGGCAAAAAAAATAACGTAGTTACTAAAATTATCTACTGCCATGTCTTGTGCCTTTCTTGAGCCCGAGCTTGAAGTCACACAATAAGAAGCGTTAAAGCAAGACCCCTTATCAGGTGGTCTGCGAGGGTTTTACATTTGGTGGACCGGGAACCATACATTGAGGGCGTTGAGCCCCCGTATAATACGTTGTATGTGCTCCCTATCTACGCTAGGATATCCAGTCATAAAGTTCCCTACTAATTTACAGTTCTTGACCAGCAGCCGCATCTGGCTGTTGTCGATCTTATCTCTGAGTACCGCCTCGATGAAGTTCTTGCACACTGTCTGGAGGTCCCGCAGGAGGTTGGTTACCTCGTAGGTGGGATGACCGTTGCAAAGGTCTGAATTCGCCACGATGCATGCGTACACCGGGGCGAGTACCTTCGCGGTCTCCAGTAGTATGGGTATCACCTTGGCACCCCAATCGAACTTCTTCTCCGTGCAGGAGATGTCGAATACGTTGAAGTCACGTGGGATGTCGTAGAGGCGTTTCTCAGCCCACTCGGCCCGTGGCAAGCGGACGAGGTCGACGATCTTCTGGAGTTCGTCGGGCGTGAGAATTCGATTCATAAGAGACTGATCGGGGGGCGGAGGGGCGCGACGGGCGCGGGAAGCTGCGTCGGCCTCGATGTGGCGGGCTACTTCGGCTTCTTCCTCTAAGCGTCGCTCGCGGGCGCGTTTAGCAGAAAGGGCCGCGTACTTCCGCATGGCCTTAGCTTCTTCCTCCGCGATCTGCTGGTTCCTTGTTTTGATGGCTGCGGGGCCTAGGCGAGGCCTGTGATACTTGGGCTTCCGGATGAGGTCTTCGACCTCCTTACGGCTCTTGGATGGAATGTTCCAGAGCTCCGGTTTGCCGTTGGCCGCGTTGGTAACGACCATCTTATCCGGCATCTTGCCGGTGTCACCCTTCTGCTTCTGCTTCTTGACGATCGGGCCGGCCCTCAGGCGGGCCTCGACCATCTTGATGGACTTCTCTTGTCGCTCGGCAGGCATGGCTGTGTAACTACGTGAGAAAGCTGTACTACAACTATATAAAAAAAGGGTCCGGAAACGGCCGTTCTTGATGCGGTAAGGTGTCATGTCGGTGTGTCGACGACGGCGTGCATCTCTCTCATACACGTCCGGAGTGGAAGATACAACAGGTCCCGCTTCCCTTGCGGTCCCGGTAACAGGCCAGATTAGGGTATTACACCCATGGTGGCTAGCCGCAGCGCTCCCAAACGTCCACCGCAGGCAAGTTAGCCGCCGCTGAGAAGCGGTGACCGGGAGATCCCGTTAAGGTTCAATCCCATGTGGTCATTAGGCCGGCAAGCCGGGTTTTAGTCTGGTTCCCGAAGGAACGAGGCTGTGTCCTTACGTCTGGACAATAAACGTGTTACTAAGTAACGGGGATAGGTCTGGGGCATCGCCCAAGTCTGATCCACCGCCGCCGTTCACATTAACGGCCCTTTGCAGGTGCCGCTAATAACCTATTGAATGGCTGGTCGTCGCCATGTATCCCCCAGATCCCAATACAAAAGTACCTGTAAAGGGATAGACACCAAACCGCCGGCCTAGAAACACAAATCCCCAGGGCCAAAAGGCCGGGGGGCGATGAAAAGAATAGTTCTAATGACGCAGACACTCACTAAGACTGAAAATAAGTGTTGAGGGGCAGTGTTGGTAAAGGTGAGGTGTAAGAGTCAAGCAGTTGTTAAGAGCAACTAGTCGATTGTCGAGGAGAACTATTCTGAGTCTACAACGTACTCAGAGGCCAGCTTATATACATGAGGGGTAAGACCCATAACACTGTAGGTAAGACTAGTGATACCGCAGGGCGTAGGGTTAGGTACCGGTAATGGTACGACCCGAAGCTTGTGATAGTTCCAAAGGTCGCTGACTGAGCATAAGGCTACAGCATGTGACGTGAGTTAGGCCGCTGACTGAGCGTGAGCCAGAGGCAGGTGATGCGAGTCACTAGAAAGCCATGTGACGTGTGGCAACGTATGTTGTGAACTCTTTGTAAGGTCACGTGCAGGAAAGATAAGATATGTCTACAGATAAGACGAGGCGCCGTGATAGGCGCTGAGCTAACGTGCACAAGAGATAAGATAAGAGTTATCTACGAGAGTGAGATAAGGGTGAGACATACCGTGATATGGAAAGCGAGTAGAACGAGCTGTAGAAAATCAGAGAAAATAGGGAAAAATAAGGAAAAATAAGAGAAACCGTGACAAAGTCTGAGGTACTACCTCAACTGTTGGCCCATTATATGTGTTTCTAATGTATGTACATGTTTGTGCTACGGGCCGGTAATGGCATTAGTGTGGGAGCGGCTGTGTCTGCTGTTTGTTAGATGGCCATGGCGATGTAGCAGGTTATGCCTGGATTGGAGTGGGCTACCAATCCGTTGGGTTGTGATTGTGATGGTTCATGATTGGGGGCTCTGCCAGTAATGGTGTGACATAGTGTCCGTCGATCAGGGTTCTAGCATGATTGGGATGGGTGCCGGTAATGGTGGGGTTAATGGTCTGTGATCAGTGGTTCTTGGTGATTGGGGACCTGGCTGGTAATGGTGCTGGGTGACATATGGCGATTGGTGGTCCTCTAGTGATTGGTGACATCGTGACTTAGCCTGTGGCCGGTGGTTTTTGTTGGCTAGGGTGGGTTTGTAGGTTTAGAGCCTCTGTAGACTGTGGTCCATATTCGTACATAGTCCGTGCCTGTAATGGCATGTAGTCCATGGTTGGTAGTGACCATGTGGCCATTGATGGCAGTGGTTTGTGGAGATGGGAGGCATTGGAGATGGTTAGTGGGATGGATGTGTACTGGTGGTCCTAGCCAGGAGTCTCGTGTAGCCTTGGCCTGGTTTGGCAAGCTACAATGGTGAGTGATGGGGTTCTGACAGCAGGTGGTTGGCTTGGTTAGGTGCGCTGCCTGGCTCACTGTGCTCTGTTGTGCTTGCCTAGCTTTGTGACTGGGCTTTGGACCGGATGTTTGGACTGGTGCTCTGGGACTTTAGGCATGGCTGGTGATGCTTGTGGTTCAAGTAGCTAGTGCCTTGGGTGGCTTATGGGTCTAGGGCTCCTACTGGCTATGGCATCGGGTTCCAGCATTGAGGGTGCTCTTAGAGGTGCTCTGGTGCTGCTATGGTCTGGTTTAGCATGAGCGGGGTTGGAATTGGATTATGTCTAAATGCTTTGAAATTGGCCTGTGACACTGTCAGGCCCAATACTTTTTGATATTTCTCAGTGATGAAGTGGCATGTATGTCATGATTGAACAGACTCCTGTGAGTTTACTTAGAGGGTATTATGACAGTGTATCAAAAAGACCAAGCCTGATGCAGGTAGCACATAAGTACAGTTGTGAGGATGCATATGCACACCATGTCGTGCTATACACACCAGCACCACGGTCACAAGACAGGGTCACCTACACCCACCCTGCCAATACCCACCGGACCTTGTACAGTGGCTGCTTGTGATTTTTTTGCACTCTGATCGGGTTCTCCTGAGCAGCAGCAGCCACATGCAAGGGCTGGGGACGAGACTAAATAGACACACAATATAACCACTACACTACAAAGGTTGGTTATAAGTTAGAATAATATATATATATATCGAGTATTTTCTGCCACACAAACTCCACCCTGACACAATAATGTAATCAATTCTTCAACTCCTGAACTAAATAGCTCCATGTGGAATGTAAAGTCATGGCTGTAGTATAATTTCACTATAACTAGTACTCTATCTAATCAATGTTCTGAAGCCAGTCAATTACTTGACCTCAGTCTTTAGTTAATCGAAATTTTCTTATTGTCGGTACATTTATGAAAACATACACAGCTCAGTGCATTGCTCAGTAGTGTAGTGGTAGGCTTGTCAATATGCCATGTTTCCAGCATCTGAGGCTTAGGTTTCACTCCCAGTGAAAGTACCTCATATCAGATCCTATCAGTAGCTACCCGATATGATCTGATACGAAAGTTGGACTGTTCATAGAATTCACTATTTCTCTAGGTGCCCAGCAGTATACTAGAAGCCACTGTAATATACTGCAAGCTAGTAGGATAGCATTCCAATATACTACTAATTACCAGAAAATACCCGACGGCCCCGTCTGAAAATGTAGCAACTATCCCAAGATACTCAAACATACCAGTATGCAGAGACTCACTAAATCAAAGCATACATGTCCATATCAGACCTCATTTTTTAATTGCTTTAATCTATCAACAGCTACCAGAAAGTATTTTACATGATTTTTGCATTGTACCAGAGAATACCAAAATCCACTGAATCCCATCTTCTGGGTCTATCAGAGGATACATGAAACCATCTGCATCCACATTTTGCACCATACCAGAAAATATATGAACCTATCCTCAGAGCACTTGAGCATGTCAAAGAGAATTTGTGAATCTATCAGGGTGATCCTGTTATGGGTCATATACCCATTCGTATATTCAATATGCGAATATAAATCATTCTTCTGTACATAGCCTGAGAGGTGAGTGCAAGGCAAATATATCTGTTAATAAGCCTTCGAGCCCTTAGTCAGAGACTCTAGGGGTTGTTTGATATCCAATACACATTAGAGGATATAATCTGTTCTTAATGCAAGTCTTATAGAATATAAGACTTGCCTAAGTCCGAGAAGTTGATGTGCACTTCAGGGACTTAATCGGTTTGCAAGCTTGGTGAATACTGAGCATAGTTTCCTATGTTTTAAAACAAGTATAAGACTTCTTATTATACAACAAGGTCAAGCTGAAGAGCCTCAACAGTACGTACATTGGCTTTTATACTATGTCAAGTTTCAGGGGTCGAGTCCGTCCCAGATGTCACCGATACTATCTACGCTATAGTATGAGACGTTTGATCAGTATGGAGCAATGTATCTGAAATGATAGATAGGAATGATATGGCAGTTGAACACCATCTGTCAGTTATGGAATGATAGATATGAAACGGGGACAGAGTTGGATCTGCCAGAGTCAAACGTGCCCTATACACTAGTACAACCGGGGTTGCACCCGGTACGATCATGAGTAGCCAGGGGGGTTGGTTGCGCAACAAGTCCCTGTACCGTATTCACCCAATGGTGAGTTCTGCCAGCGTCACGAAAATTAAAATAACCGTAACAGATCCTATGTGTATATCAGGATCTACTTGATTTCATCGCTCTAGAAAGTATGTGACTCACTCAAAAAATGGCGCACATATTGTCCAGTTCTCTAAGTCACCCAGAAGTGACACCAGCTACACCAATTACCCTATTGTACACTGGCCTGACCCAGCACAGGGGCATGAGCCATGCTTTCAGCCGCTGCAGGTCAGCTGAACCACTGAGATGGCAGAGGTGCTGCCCCTACTGTAGTATGTGTAAGGAGGCCAAGTACAGCCTTTATGGAGCAGACGGGGCTTACCTGGATGACTGCATGCCATGTGTCAACACCAGCACATATACTCACCATATTGAACATGATCTGCAGCCAGTCCACTCAGACATGAGCCTGGTGTGCTATTGGCAAGAAAGTGCACATCCTTGATGTTCCATGCATTTTGGAGGGGGAGTGGGTGAGTGTTATGGGTCAAATACCCGTTTGTATATTTGAATCACAAATATAAATCGTTCTTCTCTGTGTAGTCCTGTGGACGAGCACAAGGCAAATATTATCTGAATAAGCCTTTGAGCCCTAAGTCAAAGACCTTAGGGGATCGTTTGATATTCAATACGTGTTAGAGAATATAATTGGTCTAGATACAAGTCTCCTGGAATACGAGACTTGCCTAAGTCCAAGAAGTCAATGTGCACTTTGAGGACTTAGTCAGTTCAGGGCTTGGCAAATACTGAGCATGGTTTCCTACATTTGAGAATGAGTATGAGACTTCTTGTTTATACAACAAGGTTCAGCTGGAGAGCCTTGACACTAAGTACATCAGTTTATATACTACGTTAAGTTTTAGGGGTCTTGTCTGTCCCAGACTTCACCGATACTATCTATGCTATAGTACAAAATGTTCGATAAGTATGTAGTGATATATCTGAAATGATAGATAGCAATGTTTAATGATGGTTGAATGCCATCTGTCAATCAGCAAATGATAAATGTGAAATGGGGCAGAGTTGGATCTGCCAAAGTCGAAATGTGCCCTATACACTAGTACAACTGGGGATGCGCCCAGTAGAGTCACAAGTAGCCAGGGGAATTGGTTGCACAACAAGTCCCTGTATCGTATTCACCCAATGGTGAGTTCTGCCAGCATCCGAAAAATTAAAATAACTGTAACAGTGAGGTGACTGTGAAGTTGAGCATGCCCCCTGCAGAAGTGCAAGCACATGCTTAAATGTGCCTCACCAAGTAGGTGGCAAAGTGAATAAAGAAGAAGCATCTTCTTGGGTATTGTGAATACAACATGAGGCCTGATACTGCCTCTCCCTAGTCTCGACCATATGTAATTACATTCAGAGGTCACCTGACTAGTTTAGTATCGATGTGTATCCCCTATGATACCTAGCCATCATGGTCACATGACTCATATATGTAAGCAGAAGCTTAGTTACCGTTAGGCATGTGCACACAGGCCACATTGCTTTAGGGCAGACCTAGATAGGACTATTGTGCTTGCATGTATATATACTGTAGTCATCTGAGGCTTACTCCTCAGACTTCTCAATTTGATGTTGGGGCATCCATCCCCTTTACCACCATTCCTATGCTATGATCTAAGAATATTAGAATGTGTCTCTGCAAGCCAGGCATCTGCAGCAGACATCAGCAGGAGACTAGACGTTTAAGATGTAGTAGGACATATGTTGAGGGTGGGTCACAGGTATTGTGACATTGGGGCACATGAAAGAATGGGGATGTATACACCTCTGCAATCTGTATCCACAGATGAAAATTATCAGAGACAAGTGCTGGGCATGCATATACTCACTTAACCTTGTTTCCTTTGCTGTGATCTGCATGAAGAATCCAATCTCCTCTATGATCACATTACCAGAGCTGCATATACCTTGGGAGATGGTGGAAGTATGAGGTAGAGATAAGAAAAATAGATGGATGACTCGAGACAGGACAGTACTTGTACTATGATGCAATTGAGTGACCAACTCACATGAGCACTTGGACTTGCTGCTTGCAATGAAGTCGAAGTCCAAATTGCTGCCCACAAGACAATTTTTGACTTGATGTCAACTTGCAGTTTTGCAACTGGACATCTGCTTGAAAGATGCTCAGACATGACTTCTATTAATCGAGGATATGTGGAAAATATAAATGAGTAGGTATTGGTATGACAAAAGCCTTGGCATCAGCAATTGGAGTGCTCAGATTCTTGGCATATAGCTTTCATTATCTTTTGGTAGGAATAGTTATCTCAAAGGTATCTTTTGATTTCTTCTGGTATTTACAAGTATACTAATGATATGACAGCTTTTCACTGGGTTTCATTCCTGAGCTTGACAGTTTATTTTATTAAAGTGGTAGATTAATCTACATATGTCAGATTGATATGCACATTGGGAACTCATGGTGCTAATGAAATGCAGTCTGAAAATTAATCTCTGTGACTGAAGTCCCTCTGAAAATCCATATTAGTCACAGCAGCCACATACCTGATAGTTTCTGCATGACATGATGGGTGTGACTAGTCCCAATGAAAGTGACACAGATGGCTCTGTGGGACTCACCAAGCCAGTATCCTGCGATGAACTAGGCGACTTAGGTGAGGAAGAGGTTATCAGACGCAATAGGAGGTAGGAGGTTCTTCTACGGCGTACGCCGAGAAGAATAGAACTAAGGTTATAGGCCGTCAAGGCCCTACTTATATACACAAATATAACGGGTCATGTGCTACTATATAGTACATGCCCGATAAGGAATGTGGGCTTGGTTGCCGTAAGGGCGACCAAGTGGTATGACTACTCTACAAAGGCCGTGACCCGCCGGTAATGGCCGAGCCAATGGTAAAAGAGAGAGCGTGTGGTCTCATCGTTAGATGAACATGTGAATGCGGGCGCAGCCCGGGTATAAGGGATGCCGGTTGCCGGATACCGTGAGGTATAATGGCGATTGGCCGGTCATCGTGTGCTGACCAAGGCGGAACGCCGAGGTCGTAATGCTATTGGGCCAGCAGGCACCGTAGCATGTGATATGTCCGGACCGGATGGTTACCGGAACATATGGCGGTCTTAGCCGTGAGGCGAGGACCGGTGTTTGGGCAACGCCGTGATGGCAGAAGCCCGGGACTTGGGGAACGCCGAGTCCGTGGGATGGCCGAGAAGGCCGAGCCTATAGCGATATTGCCTTGGTGCTAATATAGTGCTATTTGGCCGTGTTGCCATTATTATGCGAAGGCGTGGCGCGCCTGAGGTGCCATTGTGATCGAGGATCTTATGGCGGTGGGAAGCCGTGAAGGCTGACCCAATAGTACAAGGCCGCGAGGCACTGTTTGTACATGTGGACATTATTATGCGAGCGTGCCGCGCTCGGCCTATCATTATGATCTAAGATCTATGACGTGGCTGGTCTTGCTCTGACGGGCGAGACCATAGGGTTTGGCGTGAGCTTAGCGTGAGCCAAGGGTTACACTTAGCGTTAGCGAGGCATGAGCCAAGCGTGAGCGTAAGCGTGAGTGGCGTAGACGACTTGTAGTTAGACGTATAGATCCCAGGTAAATTGCTATAATCATAGGAAAAATGCTGTAAGCCCCAGATAAATCTGTGACAGAAAGAACATCCTATCAGAACCTATCAAACTATACCGGATATGATTTTAAAAAAAACCAGACAGTTGGATAGCTTTAGATATGTGTTCAGCACCCAGCGACAGTAGATGCCCAATCCGGGTTCGTCGTCTCACTGGCAAAGAGAGGATGCACTGCACAAGTGCGCTGAGTGTGCTACAGAGGGTGTCAGAACCGGAATTAGCAGGGAACAGATGTGGGGGATGGACGAGTGTGGCACAGCCATGCGCTACCCGGTTACATAATCTCACTTCTTTCCTATTCCGTTGTATCTGCCACCTTTATGTGCTACAATGTGTGCTCAGGTCCCTTGATTTGTATGCATCCATACATTCTTGGTCATTGCTTAGAAATAGCTTATAAGGTGTTGGATACTTGGGCCGAAGGCCCTAAGCTTTACTCCACTCTACAGTATATAAGGAGTTTCGAAATCCTGTAAAAGACAAGTGTTACTGGAATAACATTGTCATAACCTGTGATTTCTGCGTGACGAATTTCCTTCTTACAAGCCACCTCACAATTCGCACATGCAGGCACGCACTGCACGCAGGAGCCCAAGGATGTGCGGGCCACAGGGCAAACAAGGGCACAGGTAAGGTAGTCCTCATACAAACTCATCAAATGTTCCAATACGTGACTATTACGTGACATAGTCGTTACACTTCCAAATCGGCCCATCACGTAGGAGTTATCGGTCAAGCGCTGTTCTCATTTAATTTCGCGCATTAGTCCAAGCGCTTGCCCGTATCACCACTTCCCATCTGTACGACTGTCACACGCCAATTTCAAGCTCATAGGCACAGTACCTTTTCCGATCATTGAGAGCACCCCCGAGGCTGGAAACTAGATGTCCCAGCTAGATCCACGCCCTAGAGATGGACCACCACGGGCCCTAGCTAACAACATCACCAGCCCCACCTAAGAACCCTAGTCCCAGACCTCACGTCCAGTCCAACAGAAAGCCACTAGCAGTCACGTGACCACAACCAACTACGATGAGCCCAGTAGCACCTAACCAAGCCAACCCCTTGCTACCTGGACCACACCTCATCAGGTTGTGACCATCCAGACTCACGGCTAGGACCATGTCCACCCAACCAACCAAACCCTACGCCTCCCGTCTCCATGAACCACTGCCATTACTGGCTACCCGGTCATTACCGACCAAGGACTCACACCATTATTGGCACGGACTATGTACTATACGGACTAAGGCCTACGGAAGGCCTTAAACTCCAGCCACCCTAGTCTAATGAGGAACACCAACCTCGGGCAGCACCTGTACGACTGAGAACCCTAGCAGTCACAGGACTCTACGTACCGATCGCAGCCGATCACGCTCGATCACTCTATGTCATGCACGGCCCATACTGGCCAGTCCACAGTCCCGGCAGACGTCATCCTTTAGTACCAGCACGTGGGAACCTGGGCCACCACGTGCCTTCCCCTTAGTACCAGTCCTTGGGAACCTCGGACAGCAGACGCCCTGATCACGGACATAGAACCCCAGCATTACTGGCGAACCCTCGATCAACGAGAACCACCGATCGGGCCTATCCCGCTACGTTGCCATAGACATCCAGTGCTCCCCTAGCCGTACCAGCGCTTGCGCTCCGATGCCCTTACTGGCCACCATGTAGCATGTAGATTACCTCAGCGCCGATGCCCTACGGGCCGCGCACCATAACATGTACAAATAGTGTAGGACTATATAAATGCCAGACAGTCTTGAGCGAACCTCAGACTTGTCTTGGCCTTTGCAGCCTTAGATGCCCCGGACCAGGAAGGCGCCTTTGAGCGAGCCCCCTTCCCCCGGGTGTGTGTCTAGGGTAGCGCTTGTGTCAACGACACTGTCTATTCAGTTAGCAGCATGTATACTTCAATAAAGCTTATTGATGCCTACAATCAAAAAAGCCACGATGGAGGGTGTGCGTGGTCGAATTTCGCCAAGATGTTATCCGGCAAAACACGATGTCCATGATACTTTTTGTTGGCCCATGCCGCCTGTCGTCCATCTAGTCCTCGACGGTAAGCATCCATGAAGCGCAGCGAGCGATTATAGTATCTATATAGCACAACTAAATTACAGTACATCTGCTGCCTTTGACAATTAAACGGGTGGATTGTAGCTTGCCAACATATCCTGAGGCAGCCGATGTCCCTGTTTAGCTGCCGGAGCAACCTAGGACTACTGTCAATGTCATTGGTCGGTATTAATGGTCCAACTCACATTCTCCTTACCCCAATCATTATCTTCCGGACATGCTCGTTCCAAGCTTGAGTGTGCCCCTAGATTTTTTAGGTTGAATAGACGTCGCCTGGGCATGAGTGAGTGCCAGATGGCTCGGGCGGTGCTGAGAGTGATATTGATAAGACAATTTCAAATAGCTTGTTTTGGCGTTGACTGTAGTCCCTCCCGTGTAAATGCTAAGGCAATTCAGCAAAGGCAAGGATCAAAAATCCGCCCGCAAGCGATTGTGCGGAATGCAATTTTCTACAAATCTGTGGGTTGTGATTTCGGAGACTGTACTGCACAGAATTCGCATTAATTTTACAGTGATTCCGTCACGTTGCTTAGTCATCCTTTGATGAGTTTGTATGCACATTATCTTAGTAGATACAGGCAGGGGTGCTACAGCACTCAAAAGAAGGAAATCACAATGAGAAAAGGAAAAAAAGAGTGGATGGAGGGAGAATGATAATGGCAGCATCGCTAATGGCAATAATAACGGGCAGGTAAGATGAGAGAAGGGCGCAGGGCGTTGACACACAGGGCAATTTTGCTTGCTCGCCCAGACATTCGCGTTGGGACCGGCCTCTCCTGACTGTGCAAGGGATCGGCCGGCCCCACCACTGTTAGCTAGTTGGATATGTAGAATACATATCTCAAGACATCTTTCAGCATACTGAGAGCTACCGGAAAATACTCGAATATACTCATGGCTAGTGACCTTTGCTCATAAATCAATCAGAACATATCAATACATATCGAAATCTATTTTCTAAGCTGCTGCAATCTATCGGAAGCTACTAAAACATCACCTGCACCTTTTGATGCAGGTTTTGTGTCATATCAGAATATACTCAAATCCACCTGCAGCGCCATTTGCACGTGCCAACATAGACTCAACAGAGGCTACCAGGTTCCTTGCAAAACAGCACATGTGGCATCGCTGATGTCAGTGAGAAATCTGCGATGTCTTGTGCGGTTGGTGGTACTGTCAAAATCCGATAACTGGGAGTACGTGCATCGAGTGGCAGATCCATGGGAGGTTGAGGTTGGTGGCACCAGTTGTTCCCAATGGATTGCAAAGAATATCTCCCTGACATCTGAGAAGCAGGAAGTCATTGGTATGATCACAAGACAAGTTCCGACATTACATACAGGACATGACATCTTTGTGATTGTTGGGCTGAGATTTATATTGTTCGGTATGTTCGCAGAATCTCACACCTGAGCAATGCTGCTGTTGAGATGTTCTTGATAGTATCAAATGTGAAACGTATCGGACTCTACTTTGCTTTTAAAATATTGCACTTACTCAGAAGTAAAATGAGCGTGATGCTCTTGAGAAGTTTGCTGGTACAACGATCAGTTCCCACAGCTTTGTTGAGTCAGTCTGAAAGAGGTAACATGAGCATATTGATGACGACTGGGGCGGGTGCAACCAAAAGTCAATTCACAGCCCTGCCCTCAGAAATGACCTGATCGAAACCCGACATAGGGAATAAGAACATGATTGCATTCACTGTGTTGACTTGTCATTGTCAGATCAGTGCGGGAGCTGACCATGATCAGAATATGGAGCCCATGTAGGTGTCAAGAAGTTAACTAGAGATCTCCTGACTGGAATTCATATCTTACCTTGTTGTCTACGGTCACCGCCAACATCGTAGATATCCTCTCGCGACCCTTCTTTATTGGAGCTATATGAAAGCTTTGTAAGCATATCGTCGATTGATAGATCATTCAGTTCACGACACTCCATGACGAGACGGTGTTCTTCGACCCCAACCGTGCATAGAAAGGGATGCAGGATATTCTCTATCAATGGGTTAGAACGCTTCTCTCAGATGTGGTCAGTTGACATTGACCTGACTCCATAAGCTCATATGGTATTGTCACAATATGATCGGGGTAAAGAGGCTAAATAGTACGAATAAAGAAAAATATCTAGAGGAGGTATGTGCATATGCTCACTCAACCTGGCTCAGGGCTTTTCATTTGCTGTAATCTGTGACAAAGCGACCGAACTCCTCTTTTATCACCTCACCAGAGCCACGAATATTTTGGAAGTTGGTGAAGGTATGGGGTAGAGATAGGAGAAAAGACGGACTCAAGACAGGACAGTGCTTGCCCTATGATGCAATTGGGAACAGGCAAACACGGCTAATTTTTTCGACAAGTTATTCCTGCTGTTGTATACATTAGATCACAATGTTTATCATGAGAATGTATCTATTACATGGTTAGCAAGATATTTGTACAAGACGATTTAGCTCAAAGTCAATTTGAGTATTTAACCCCCCCAGAATTGGCGTGACGCCCCCAAACATCGATAAAATCACAAAAAAGCGCAAAATGATCATTTCATCATTCTGAATGCGATAGTGTCATTATTCACAAAATCCATCGAGTGCTTCACATTACATGAAATCTCCAAGTTTCGCCCTAAGCATCCCACCTGGTCAGCGATGCGGCCTCGGAACCACAAAGAAAACATTTCCGGGCTCAAGAATCTGTCACGAGCACGTCACGACCATATGCCGTAATAGCTTAAGTACTGAGACCCACAGATGCCAACAGAGTTGGCATTCTGCCCTTTTGGCACAATATTTATTGCATTATGGCTGGAAGTTTGTATTGGGTCCACACCAGCACATGATAGAATCAGAATAGAGAGCCTCCTGATACCTCTTACAAGTATGGAGAAGCTTCCGAAGATACTGATTCCAACGATGAGTGGGATTCTCGAGGAGCATGGTTTTGACGTCAGTCAATTTAAGGAAAAATGCGCACCGGTTTGCCCATTTGAGAGTGAGAACTGCTGTATGGCACGATTCCTTAGTCAGCAGGATGACTTTGTGAATCAGCCATCAATGTTGGAAACTGTAATGAAAGATGCTGGATATGAGTGCCCTTTCCTTCTAAGATTTCATTGTGAACTGAACCAAATTGAGATGATTAAAAGGCCACTTAGTCCATATTCTATTGTGCTAAGTCTTTATGGATACAGTACAGGGGGTGGTTTAAATACAGATACCATGAAGCTGTGAAGAAGAATTTCAATGAAGCCAAGGCAGTTGCACAGGAAAAGCTTGATTCATACCCAGTGGACACAATTTTCCACTTCATCAACAAGTCATGGCACTTCATGGATGCACATCATTGTGGACTGATAGGCAAAGCAGCTGATTGGGCGGTGAAGAAGCATAGACAACAGATTTCGCAGAGTACAATGATGGCAATAGAAGCGGTATTAAAATTATTCGCTGCCATACAGGTCCAGTCGATGTAATTCTAGTAGCTCTGTTGCCGTATCTTGGCATCTCAGAATGCTATCGCATTCATCGGCAAAAGGTGAGATAGTAGATAAGTGTAGATAAAGTGACGTCAGACTGGTATACATTATCAGACCGATTTAGGCCGATAAAATATGTTTTGTATTTTGACCTCTGGGAGAATACCGAGGCATCCGGTAAACTGTTGCAAAGTCACGGGTGGCATCTGGTGAACACTGGGAAACTCACAAAAGCATCTGGTGAATTGTTGCAAACTTACAAGGGCCCCCGGTGAATGGTTTCCAATCAGCCACCAGATGCCAGGCCTGATGGTCTACCATGGGCCAGAATATATTGACTCAGGTATTATATTGGGGCAAATTGCCCAGACTGATGATAGCTACAGGGCACTCTGCATCAAATTGGGATTTAATTGGTGCACATGAACACAATACACAGTAGAATCTCGCAACACCACATGCTACACCTACATGCGCCCCTCACCGATCTCATTCGCCAGTCCACGCGATTGAGCTCAATGATGCCACCCCGTCTGCGCCACACCCCATCCACACTCACACCGCTGACCTTGTTCCCGAGCCCAGCTGTGCTCATCTGCACGAGCACAATGCCCCAGTCCATGTGGCCCCACTTCCCCCAGACTGCCCATCCATTGCCGTCACCATCATCGCTGTCGCCACCACCCACAGGGAATCAGTGCTGTATGCGGCCCTTGGTGAGCAGCTGGTGGGCCCATGGCAAGATAATGAATGGGAAACTCACCAAGCTCGAGGGGGCTGCCTTTGTAGCCTTTTCGAATGGGGGGGAATCGGTGTGACCTTGCCATCATGGGCACTTGATAGGGCCACCGCATGCACTGCTGCTAGCTCCTCTGGCGACATGAACAGATTTTTGATGGGCAGGGCCAGGGTGCCCAAGGCGTGGGCCGGGGGCTCGCCCACAAGAGGGGGGAGCGCTGCAGGATGCACAGCAGGGGGGGGGGGGAACAGGCGCTGGAACCTGCTCAGTGAGCAGGGGAGCGGCCCCAGCTGTGGCGTGTGCTGCATCACCCGCTGGCACCGGCAGTAGGACAGGTGTGGCAGGGGCAGGAATGTGGGAAGCGTCTGCTGCGTCTCGAGTGGGTGCGGGGGCCGTGTTGACCTAGTGCGCGGCAAGGTTGATGCACAAGTGGCGTGGGGGAAGTGCAGGTGGAGGCGCATCGAGCATGAGGAAGAGAGGGCGGCTTCACAAAGGAAAGAAATGACAATGACTGCATTGCTAACAGTGGGATGGTAAGCGATGTGAAGAGGAGGAAGGGGTGCAGGGTGTAGCCACGTGGTAAAACCTGCTTGCTCACCCGGATGTTGGGGCCGGCCTCTCCCGGCTGCATGAGGGATCGGCCGGCCCCACCACTAATTGCCAGAGAGTGCCAGAGGGAGTGCCTGACAGGGTACTCAGCCAGTATCAACTGGGGTGCACAGCAGGGCGCCAGGGACTGGGCGATGAGGCACCAGGGAACAGGGCCGGAGCGGGAACACGCCACACACGCACTGCGAGGGGATGCGCAGGATAGCAAGTATGACCGATGACAATGAACGCCGTGGGCCGCGTGGGATAGCAAGTGCGATCACAAGCCTCCGGACAGACCGTGGAGCCAGCCAACAAGGGTGGTGTGGAAATGGACGGATACGGGGGGCTCGAACAAGAAAAAGTGGAAGATGTATGCATGTACCAATTTGCCATGAGCGTGTTTATGTGTGACTTGGGAATAAAGTTGAAGAGGTGACAGAATGAGTGAAAAAACCTAAACAAAGCCACTGACACAAATGACATTAGACATAGTAATTCTGCCAATCTAAGTAACAATATTACCATAACGGGATTGTGGCTGATGAGCAATGTAAAGAACAGGAGCCATGTTATTGGCACTATATTACAGAGGGACTTCAGTGCCGGAGATGCACCTTTAGAGACACCGCAGATGCATCTGAGGCTCTCTAAGCAATCTTAACGCCCAAGCACGCTGCATAGATGCATCTGAATAAAATAAGATGCATCTGCGCAAGAAATACCTGTGCAGGGTTCGAACACTTGACCTGGGATTAGTGAAGTCACAACCTGTACCACTTCGCCAAATGGTCTTGGTATCCGGTCACATACTTGTCAATATGCTCCATTTAATGTCCTTTCATCGCCGTAGCTGTTCATTGTCAAGTCACACCGCAATGTTCCCATATTGCCCTGTAGGTGATTTATGACAGCATCCTTACCTCATTGCAGATACATATGGGTTGTGGGATACATTAATAAAGAGATGCATTCTGAGTTCAAGGAACACTTGAGCTTACTGACATATGAGCAGAATGTTAAATTTTTTACAACCGTTATTATATCAACTACTGAATATATATTTGCACAAGACCTTCCTTTCACTAACCACCTTAGCTGAGTGGTTTCAGCTGCTGTTTCGCCGAGGTCTCGTGGTTACTGGTTCAATTCCCGGCTTGTGATGCTTTATTTTGGTACTGATGGGCGCCTAATTTCGATGACTTAGAGTGCCCCAGATGCATCTGCGGTGTCTCTAAAGATGCATCTGTGGCACTGAGACTCTACTATTACATCAGCCTTGAGGCACCTCACGACAATTCTATACCAGTCTGATGATTAGTTTACCAGTCTGGTGATTAATTTCCCAGTCACACGTTGAGTTTGACTGACGCTGATAAGATACCTTCAGAGTGGTGATTGAATGCCACTCTGCTGTCGATCTTATCAGTGCTTATCTACAGAGATCAGATCCTTCCCTGATTGGCAAGTACCTCCAGCACAGATAAATCACCTCCAGCACTGGTAAGTCATCTTGCGTTTTGCTGATGTTGCAAGCGCCCTGTGAGCGCCTTGTAAGCGCCCTGCGAAATCGCCCTAAAATTTGGGCGCGGCTAAATACTCGTGGGAAAGATTTCGGAAGTGGTTTTTTTTTGAGGTTTTCAGGTATTCTGGATACATTCCCGGTGTCAGTGATGCCAAAAACTCTCGCTCCCTCAGTATCAAGATTGATTACCGTGTTTGCTTGTCCCCAACTGTATATCGGAGATTCCTACGTGCGAGCAACGAGTTCTGACAGGTTCTTTCGCTGATCTCGGATAGAACCACTGGAAATGGAAGTACTGAGCCAGTGTGGGCAAACAGCGCTAATCGCGGACGTATTTCCTCGATTTGCGATGGCATTTGTTACTGCTTACATGGGCGGACGTGCTGGAATATCGCTGCTTACGTCATTCTTTCTCACCTAAATGTTCACGCCACACACATGGACGGGTACACAAGGACGCAAGATTACGATAGCTCCGAGGTGCGTCGACAGTATGAAAACTACGCCCTGATGGAATTCCCATGACACCACTTTTTATTAGAGTGACCGAGACATTACTTCCAATGGGCAAGATAACCAGGCAAGATGGTCAACGACAAGAAAGGCCACATCATGACAGGCGCCACACTGGTAGCATCCTAGCGTCTGCACCACCTTCTCGATGTAAACCATCGAATGTGTCTCTGGACATTTAATGAAAAAGCTAAGAGCCTTACTCATATGTTTCTCTGAGTCAGATATGTAGTATGGTCGGCATTTGATGATATTACAGTTTCTGAGGGAGCCATTGGCAGGGGGTAATGCGGGCCCTACCACCGGCGTTCCGATCTCTGGAACGCTCACCGGATTGAATTACGGACCCATCAGCCAACTTCCACAATAGTCAGCCGCAGTCTGTCCTCAATCAGCATATTTATGGCCCAAGGACAGCCTCACTAACCCGAGCCCGCTACTCACTAACAATTGTCTGTAACTGCAACAGTTGCGCCAATGCTCACGATCTATTTATTCGGACTGGGCATCTTGTGGGTCGTCTATGGCCGTCTGCTGTTATCGCCGTTGAGCAAGATCCCTGGGCCTCCACTCGCGTGCGCGACGCGCCTGGTGCTGATGTACTACGAGTTCACTCGACGGCGACGGCGGTGGATTCACCAATTGCACGTCAAGTATGGGCCCGTGGTACGGATTGCTCCGGACGAAGTCTCGTTCGCGAACTGGGATGCGGTCAAGGAAATCTATGTCTCGGACGGCAGTGGCTACGATAAGACCTCCTTCTATCGTCTGTTTGACAACTACGGACACGAGTGAGTACTTTTTGGCCACAATTCATCGAAGGGTTAGTGATTGTGTGTGGAGATGCATGTTCTCCACATTAGACAAGACTCCTGTGCGTGCCTCTACTTGACATGAAAGGCTGTTAGCTCATGAGTCAACATCAGCATGGGGAGCGGAAGAAGCGTTTTTCTGACAGGTATAGCAAGTCGTTCATCATGCAACCAGAAGTGATGGACGGTATACGGGAACGAGCAGAAGGCTTCGTAGCGCGGTGCACAGAGAAAGCGGGAGTAGCCGCTGATATATATGTTCGCGGCATGAATCACATGTGCAGAGGAGGCCTACTGATGCGCGATCGCAGATATTGTTACATTGTTATGCTATTGACTGCATCACCCACCATCTGTATGACCCCCAAGGGATGCGCTCGCTAACAGAAGCTGCTGACTTGATGACAGTGAAGGAATTATTGTTCACTGACAACTTCCGAGGTTAGTGTGCTCGCCTCCGAATACCGCAATAGCGTAATGACCATCCGTCAGAATCTTACTTCCAGTACTACTTTCCTGACCTGACCCGCCTGATTTCTCGCGTCTTCAGTCCTGCGAACCGCTTGAGGCTCCTCGCGGCTCGAACTCTCAACACCACACGGCGTAGCGACATCTCGAACCACACTGTGCTTTCCAAGTTCCTATCAAGCTCAGCGCAGCTCGAGACGAAGAGTATTGCTTCAGAGCTACTCGACCATGCCATTGCCGGGATCGACACGGCTGGCGATGGACTCTGCTTCTTGCTTCACCACCTCTCACTCCCCGCGTCTGCCAGTATCCAGGAGGCGCTACGCGCCGAGCTTATGGAGAAAGAGGGTACGCCGATCGACGAGCTCCCGTATCTTGATGCGGTGATGAAGGAGGGCCTGCGCTGCTTCTCTCCGGTCCCGATGAGCCTCCCGCGACGGGTGCCCAAAGGCGGGCGTACGATTGCCGGTGCATACGTCCCGGAGGACACCATCGTCAGCTGTCAGGCGTATACGTTGCATAGGCTGAACGCCGACGTCTTCCCTGACCCAGAGGAGTTCCGGCCGGAACGATGGCTGAAGAAAGAGTATGTGCTCGAGCGGAACCAGTTATTCTTCGCGTTTGCTACAGGGGGCAGAGGATGTATTGGGAAACAGTGAGTGTTCACCTGTATCACTAGTAATGCTGAGTTGATGTGCGGATGGAAGCCTTGCCATGCTTGAGATGAAGATGCTTCTGAAAGAAGTCTACTCGACATGTCGGACGCATATTTCCCCGGATATGACTGCGTCTATGGAGCAGCTCGACGAGTTCATCACAACCCGTCCCATAGACCAGAAGTGTCTGATAGTGTTCGAGAAAGTTATATGATGTGCTGTACCGATAGATAGGCTAGAAGAGTGGTTTGCCTTGGCAATATTATGAGAGTTCTGAGGTTTTGTTAACACAGCAGTCCAATCCACTCGCGCAGGGTCTGAGATTGACTATGGATACCTCCGTCAATGCTCGGAATAGTGTATCTTTCAACACACATTATCAAGATGACGACTTTAGAAGTGGTGGCGTTGTCGATGGAGCCATAAGCACCATTGCTCTGTGACCAGCGGCGAGACCTCTTCAGAAATGCGACAAGTGAGTAAGTCTAGACTAATGCCGCTGCAACGTCGTCCTCATAGAGATTTATAGCCCAGCCTGTGACGAAGACACTCGTTTTCAGAAATGCGCTCGGTTGTAGCCATGCAGGGTCAAGGTTAGCAAAATAAAGGCAGTAATACGATGCGTCACGGTTGGCCTACAAGTTTCCCAATCAGTACTGAATGCTATGTAGAGTGTAGATGAATGCTTTAAGAGCCTCACTATGGAGACCTTGCTCAACTGTTTTGAAAGGGTAGAGGGAATACTTTAGGCTGCTTTGGCAGATGCTTCGAGTCCGAGATGTGGATGTCGATCTTCAGTGCAACTCAGACTCCGGTGCAACATGGTCAAATCCTTAACGTTAAAGCCTGCCGCGCACCGTTGGGCGCCTATACGATACCCCATATGGCAGGTGCGCTACTGAACGCTGCACCGGTGGTTGACACTTAATCCTACTATAACTTGTAGGCCCCAGCATTCCTTTTCATCAAGGAACAGTTAGCAATGGTGTATTTCAAACTTTCGAAGCTATTGTGTTGACTATCCTAGTAATGGTGGGCCCCGGCCGGGCCAAGCCGTGAGCCGTCAGTGAGGCCTTGAGGGCCCGGCCTGAGGTTTTGTGGTGCCGGCGCCCTAGTCACCGCTACCTTTGTACAGTGGCCAAATCCTTGGGTAGACTTCACGTTAACCCTAAAGCAATGTTTATGTAGGCGCCTGTACTTTCTGCGCCCTGATACCAAACACTTTGGGTGTGGTACAGTCCAAAGTAGTGTTGTGAGGTCCAGTCCGGTCCGGTCTTTTGCATGTTTTGGGCAGGACCGAGGACCGGGACCAGGACCGGACCGCCATGGGCAACGAGGGACCGGACTGAAGACCGGTCCCAAGTAGGACCGCGGTCCTATAGCGGTCCTAGGACCGGTCTGGACCGGTCCAGGACCGATCAAGTGGTTATTGACTTAACTATAGTTTTATATGTCAGAAACTGCAACAAAAGTGTACTTACTACTCGATATATACCAGAACATACTAAGTACAGCCCAAAATCTGGCTATGGTGCACCGATTCTTGATTTCTGAAAGTAAAATTGTATACTGAAGTCAACACACAGAAATGACACTGCAATAACTGCACACCTCAAGTTGTATCTGATGAGATCATGTGTTGCATTTTTGTATGTGCCACAATGAGTAGCATATAACTACCGCTAAGCAGTGCTCTGCCAATAACTGGGTGATATTGAATGCACCATGCATGTGTACCATAATATGTGAGTGTTAACACTACTGGATGGGAGAATACACAACTGCATGTCAGTCAGCAAAACTAGTGATAATATGAGGACAACCTGTGTGTGCCAAGCATTGCCCAAGACAATAGCAGTGCTTCATTGTATCATAAATCAGAAGGTTTTTGGTTGTTACTATTCATGTCAGCTTCTGTCTGATGTGTTTACCCTAATAACCAGTGGTATATACATGATGCAGACCCACTCTAGGGGGTCTTAAATACTTTGGTTTTATTGTAAATTGGTCAGTCATGGTTCCCTACCTTGGAGTAACCACATTATAAGTGCTATTCTACGATAAATTCGGGACCGGTCCAGGACCGGTCCTGCAAAATCTGACCACTCAGAAGGACCGGGACCAGGACCGTGTCAGGACCAGGACTGGACCGGACCATTGAATCGGTCCTAGTCAGTCCGGTCCTGGTCCGGTCCTTGGTCTTTAGCGGTCCTTGAGACCGGACCTCACAACACTAGTCCAAAGATGCGAAATTTGAATGCTTGTAGTGGTGTATATACGGGGTGGGTACAGTATTAATTATCTCTACCGTTCACTACATTCCATGCTTGAATAAGACACAGAAAGCATGCAAAGCCGATGCTGCTCAATGCTGGGAAGTGGCAATTGCACACCAGAGCTGATGACAGCCAATAAATCCCTTGATGCCTGCATGTCCAGTCAGCCCACCAGATCCTTGTAGCTGGGACATGGGGGTAGGCTGATGGGGGGTTGCATTGCCCATGTTGCTGCAGCCCCTGGTTGGCCCACCCAGCAAATGTTGACATACCTGGAATGCTGGGTGGGCTGATAGGGGGTCATGGTGCCCATGTTGCTGCAACCCCTGGTCAGCCAACAAAATAAAATTCATGTACCTGGAACTCTGTGTGGGCCTATGGAGGGTCATGGTGCCCATGTTGCCATGAGCCCCAGTCAGCCCACCAACCAAAATACTGCATACCTGAAACACTGGGTGGGCTGATGGGGGTTGCAGTGCCCACATTGCTGTGAGCCCCAGTCAGCCCACCAACTAAAATCCTACATACCTGGAACACTGGTGGGCTGATGGGTCACTGTAAGCTCCAGCCAGCCAACCCAGCAAATCTTCACATATGTACCTGGAACACTAGGTGGGTCCACTAGGAGTCAATGTGTCCACATTGCTACAAGCCCTAGTTGGCTAACTCATACACCTAATGTCATGGGCAAAATGACGATATTGTTCTTCACACTCAGAAGCACCAGCTTCTATCACAGATCTGCTCTATTTCATATAGGTGCACCTACAAAGTATGCCACAGGATACTCTCTCACAAGGACATGATGCCTGCATGAGTAATCACATACAGACTTTATGCAGACTAGTAGGTAGTCTCCCTACATAGTCTTACCTTAGCCTCACCATTGGCCATTACTGGCCTAATACTTACACACAGACCATAACATGTACATGCACTATGCTAATATATATAGGGGGTTGAGCGTTGGGTTCAGACTCCATTCTGAACTTGGCGTTCTTCCGCCCGCCTCACCCCAGTTAGCTCTGAGGGCCCAGGGTGGTCTTGTCACCTAATGTGTTGGGGGTGGGGGGCTGCAGGATGGTGACCATAAGATAGAGGATTGCAGGGTAGGCATTGCAAAGTGAGGGTTGCAAGGTGGGTGTTGCAAGATGTGTTACAGGTTGTATACCTGTTTGTTATATTCAGTTGCAAATATTAATTGTCTACACCAAGTCGGCCTTGACTTGTCATTCATGTAGAATCGTTTGGGGCTAAGTGGAGTGCTTAGCTAAATATCTTATATGTCGCTAGAGGATATATCATTCAGTGCCAAGTCAAAAGACTTTGGGAAATACTCAATACGCATTAGAGAGTATATCAGTTCAGTGTGCGAGTTATAGAATTACTTGCCTAAGTCCAAGAAGTCAGTGTGCTCTTAGAGGACTTGATCATTCGAGGGCTTGAGAATATACTGAAAGAAGTGTCCTTCATTTGAGAACAAGTATCAGACTCTTGTTATTACAACAAGGTTGAGCTGAAGAGCCTCAACTATAGTTACACGAGTTTATATACTATCTAAGGTCCTATGAAACCCATATGTCACTGCTACTATGTATGATCTAGTCTGAAATGTATGATAGGTATGCAGTGATGTATCTGTAATGATAGATTATGATGATAGGAGTATGGTGGTTGAATGCCATCAGTCAATCATATGTTAAATATGAAATGATACTAGAGTTGAATCTGTCAGACCTGAAATGGTTTCATAGAGCTAGTACAATTGGGGTTGAGCCTGATGTGATCATGAGTCCCAGGGGGCATTGGTTGTGCAACAAGTCCCTGTATTGTATTCACCCAATGGCGAGTTCTGCAAGCCTTTAAAAACAAAATAATCGTAGCAAGATATGAGGTCTAAGGGTCATGAGATGTAGGGTTCATGAGGTCTTGGGGTTCCAAGATGTAAAGTTTGCAAGGTTAAGGAGTTGCAAGATGTGGGGGTTGCAAGGTTTAGGGTGCACAGGATGGGAGTCAGGAAGTAGGGGATTGTGAGGTGAAGGGTTGTGAGGCATAAGGTGAGGGCTTGCAGAGGTGGGCAGACCTCTAGCTCCCCATTGGTAAAAATTATAGTTAGTGATGTTGCAATCAGGGTTGTGATAGGCGTCCACATCTCATGGTAGGCTCACAGGATGCTTGTAGAAAGGTTTCAGTAAGCATGCATAGCTTACAATGAGGCTTGCAGTGTCTCATATCTAACTGGGCAACCCAAATTGACAATTGTCCTACAATTATGCCCATGATAAGGGTCGTGGATAAGCGCACATTGCTCACAGTAAGGGTCAGGGTAAGTGTGCATATCTTGTGGTAATGGTCCTGGTAAAGGTCCTTATCTTGTGCTAAGCTTGCAATAACATTTTCTAGTTTGTGATGGGGCTTGGGATTGCACATACACAACATGGCAACCCAGATTAGTGATTGTCTTGCAATTATGCTCACAATAAGGGTTACAAGTAAGTGCCTATAGCTTGCAGTAAGGGTCACAGTAAGGATCATGGTAAGCATGCATATCTTGCAGACATGGTCATGGCAAAGGGCACATAGGTTGCACTAAGCTTTCAATGAGCATCTATAGCTCATTGCAAGGCCTAGGGTGGCTTGTACATAACATAGTAATCTAAATGGACAATTGTCTTACAATTATGCTTGTGATAAGGGTCTCTAATAAGTGCCTGTTGGTCATGGTAAGGGTCATAGTAAGGGTCATGGTAATGGTACATGTCTTGTGGTAAGGGTCACAGTAAGGGCCCATAGCTTGCACTAAGCCTTCAATAAGTATTTATAGCTTGTTGTGAGGCTTGTGGCATCTCATACACAACATGGCAATCCAAATTGACAACTAGCTTATAATTATGCTTGTGGAAAGGGTTGTGGCATGTGCCCATTGCAAGCCCCAACATGTGCTATTGATGTTTTTGTAGGCTAACTGCAAGCTTACCGCAAGCCATGGGCACCTACTTCGTGACCTCTACTGTGAGGGTATTGACTAGGAATGCTTCTATTTTATTCTGTGCTATGCACACAAATGCTTATCATGTGTGATTCAATATGTAATGTCACAGCTAATTGTCACACACCAATTTAAGCCTCTAGGCACAGTACCTTTTCTGATCATCGAGAGCACCCCCGGGGCGGGAAACTCAATGCCTCAGCTAGATCCAAGCCCTACATACGAACCATCCTGGGCACTAGCTACCAGCATCATCAGCCACGCCTAATAACCCTAGTCTCAGACCACACATCCAGTCCAGTACAAAGCCAATAGAGTCACGGGACCCCAATGAAGTACGATGAGCCCAGTAGCACCTGACCCAACCAAACCCCTGCTACCTGGATTATGCCTCACACCCATACCACCTCATCTGGACATACCATGACCATGCAGACTCACGGTTAGGACCACATCCACCCAACCAACCAAAACTATGCCTCCCATCTTCACTTACTACAGTCATTACCGGCTACACGGTCATTACTGACCATGGACTCACACCATTATGGGCACGGACTATGTACAATACGGACCATGGCCCACAGAAGGCCTTTGCTATTAACGTGTGCGTCCTTTTTCTCTCAAACCATGTTGGGGTTCAGGCTGTTGCCCATGCATGCCTCACCCATCCGCCACTCTCCCCCGTCTCTCTTTCTCCTTCCGCTCTTGATGCGCGTGTTATGGTCTTTGGAATTGCGCATATATGTGCTGATACTGAGAGCAACCTCCCGCAGATGAAGGAGTCGGACGTGGAGCCTGAGCCGGCGCTGGTGTGGTTGCGGAGCATCATGATGCACCTTGACTCGCCCGGGCACTCGCTGTCAAAGCCCGTGCACCCATTACACCTGCACACGTCGTCACTGCCGATGAACTTCACAACGAGAAGGAGGACGACTCGCCCCAGAGCACACCCGGCATAGTGATGTGCAAAGCACGGCTCAAAGCCGTGAGCCGGGCCTGGCCGAGCCGACTTAAGCCGGGCCGAGCCGAGCCTGGGGGGGCGGCTTAAGACGGCTCAGGGCCCGGCTTGGATCGTGAGCCGGCCGTAGCCGAGCCCTGAGCCGGCGGCTTTAGGCGCGCAGCTGTGGTGTTGTTAGAATTAGCGAAAGTGGGCCCTTTAGTTTAAGATTTTGCATCAATTCACCTTATATGATCTCAACGACCATTACAATGACTTGTGATCTGCTAACACGGTGCGGAACGTTGTGACTACTGTTGCGATCGGGGTTGTGATCGAGATCTGGATTTTCGGTCAACATCATAAGCAGCTGTAAAAACACTTGTAGATCAGAATAACAACAAATAGTAGACATATAAGCATTCTGAATATGTTGTGCTGTCATTTGAACTGCACAAGCCAATAATTTCGAGGTCCTACATGATTACCCATAAGCCCCGGCCTGAGCCTGAGCCGGGCCCAAGCCGGCCTGAGCCGTCAAGGAGGGCCCGGCTTGACATTCCGCGGAGCCCGAGCCCTTCAAAGCCGGGCCCAAGCCCCGGGCTTTGAGCCGAGCCGTGCTTTGCACATCACTAACCCGGCATGCCCGCAACGAGCGACAACGAGTGACTCGAGTGCAAGAAGGAGCACATCAAGCACGAGAAGGAGCGCGAGTGGCAGAAAAAAGAACTTAAGAAGCGCAAGAAGGCTGAGATCTACGTGCGTGCTGCGCGTGCTTTTTGTGCAGGGACTGATGGAGCGCATGGTGCAGGTTATGCGCCATGTGGTGTAGATTGTGCAGTGGCAGGTGTACAAGTTCTGGCAGCTCGTCATCTGGATATATAAGGCCATTGACGAGTTTGACAACGGCTCCTTCATCGACTCGCTCATTTTTGAGTAGGTGTCCGTGCTTTTTTCCCTGCTTCTTCTGCCTCTCCCCCTCTCCCCCCATGTCCCCGCCGCTCCTGACGTGTGCTGACGACCGTACCCTAACAGTATCACGGTCACACTCCTGTTCAGCTCCATCGCCGCCACGCTCACAGACTTGCACAAGTTCTAGATCTGCTACACCGCCATCTGTGCCACCTCGATTGCGCTCATCCTTCCCATATGCCCCTGCGCACTACCATGCCCACACGCAACTGACGCATGCATCCGCCACAGGGCTTCATTATCCTCTGCGGAGCCTCGAGCTTGTATCGTGCACATCATCTCGGGCGCAGTGCGCATGTGCTTCTCGATCATCTACCCGCTCATCCTTAGGTTTGGGCTGTCGATTGATGCCACAGCGTACTCGAAGATCATGCAGCATTGCCTGGCCGGCGCGGACTGTACTAATATGGTTGTGCGCATGCATATTACAAATAAATCGAGGTTTTATTGGCATTGCACTGTGTGAATACAATATCGTCTAAGGGCTGCATGGTTGGAACCGGTATTCTAGAGCGGTGCTCCCGCACTGCCGGCTGCCCAAGCGACCGCTACTGTAAGGTCCTCGCAATAGCAAGGGCCCTCAGGTGAGGTCCTTGCAAGAACGCGTCCCTTGGGCGCTTGCTATTGCGCGGACCTGCTACTATAAGGGGGTTATATATGAGTATACCGGTCCGGCTACAGTTACAGGACCTGCTAGGTATATCTACGTAGATACGAGTAGATCTACAGCCTCGCACTTCACTGATGAGCCATTCACTGCTTCTTACTAGTCTGGTAGATTATTCTCACTCACTGTATGCTAACCATGCCGATAGACACCTAAATTATCAATCATCTCATTGGCAATACTCTCCATCCCTCATTCTTGCTGAGCTGCAATATATCCATTACCATCTACCTGTGCCTGCAACCTCATATGGGGGGTCAACTCTAATCTTGGCTGATACTATGGCAGCTGTCAATAATCTCGCTCAAAGCTGTGCTGACCCTGCAGCATCAAAGCATAAACAAGGAGGGACTTCAGTCAATTATCTTAATCTGCCAACTGCCCTTCGCTTAAGAAATCGCAGTTGCGAGCTAGGTTTGCATGCAGATTAATCTGCTAGCTGCGGCAGATTAATCTACTGTGACAATAAAATGGTACATCCCAGGGTCGAACCAAGGACCTTAGCACAGATGAGAATAACAGCATTGCATCATACGTTAGCCAACTGAGCTACAGTGCAACTAGTGTCTGCCCCATTTTAAGCGATATATAGAGTATTTTGTAAACTTCATTTTCGCAGTTTAACATCTTCCATAACACAAATACAAATGAATCTGCCTCTAAAAACCTGTGATTCCAGTGTATTCAGCTTTCCCATGGTGAGTTGCTCCAGGTCAAGCATGGTAAATCAAGCTACCACTATCATTGATTTCTGTGTATGCTTGTTGGAGCAGTTAGTTGCCTTGATGATTTGCGAAAATTGTGTGTAAAATTTGTGTTATATATATTTTGACTGGTCCATGGTAACTGTTGCCACTATGGTGCACTTGGCTAATTATGCTGTGATGCTCTTATTCTCATCTACGCTAAGGTCGTTGGTTCGAATCTGGGATGTACCATTTTATTGTCACAGTAGATTAATCTGCCGCAGTTAGCAGATTAATCTGCGTGCAAACCTAGCTCGCAACTGCGATTTCTTAAGTGAAGGGCAGTTGGCAGATTAAGATAATTGACTGAAACTCTACAAACAAGCAACCACTGGTGCACGGTGAAGTGGTCAGAAGAGACAGGCTACTTCTGGAAGTCTTACGGAAGCTTGTCAGCCTGACAACTTCAGTAGCAACTCACAGCCATCAGTGCATGGTGTCGGACCATGCATAGGTTCAACTCTGCCAGGAAATTCATGCAGTTCTCATGTTCTACAGGCACAGATCCCACATCAGGCAGGGAGAGCTGCTGATGATGTCTGGTGGTTTGTGAGACAACTTGACACAGCAGCTAGACCAGCCACTTGTCCACCAGATACACCATTGCTACTAGAAAAACCGGATCCAAAGGTTTCAGCCTATCTTGGCTGCAGGTTGTGGTATGTAGCCATGATCTGCATTCCATAGATATGAATAGACTGCGATTTTTAGCGAGTTACCAGTCTGGTGGACATGGAAGAATACTGCAGGTCAGATAGAGGCAATCCGTACTCACCTCAAAAAAAAACCATGAGAAGGAATGGTGTGATGAGGTAACACAGAGAAAGCTGAAGGGTTGGCAAGAGCTTTCCGGATTTGGTTTTGTTCAACAACGCTGCTGTCACAAGCCGATTTCTTTCGCCTAGCTAGTGACTAGAGCCTGAACCCTTATCTTATCTAAGCGCGCGCCTAAGCAGTCACGTGCAAGACCCCAAACACCCTGTCACGTGTTGTTAGCCCCCCGGACACTCTGTGCCGTGTACCTACACCCATTATAGGGTTTACCATAGTATCGGACTCACAGCTTACGTAATAACTGTATAGCAGCCAAACAGTGTACAAACAGTAGAACAGCATATATACTGGCCGACGAGCAGGGTAGCACCCCAGACTCGTCTTGGCCTTATACGCCTTGAGTAGCCTCAGACTCGGATTGCGCTGAAACGCGAGTAACAATCCCCTGAGTAGTTGCTTGAAGTGTTGCTTGTGTCATAAGACGAGTCTCCCCCCCCGCTTAGTGGTTTTACCCTAAGCAATCCCGGCGCACTAGGGGCAAAGTGCACCTTTCTTTCGCTCTTGTTGAACTTCGGCTCTCCGAGCACGTGATTTGTTTCATACCCGCCACATCCCAGGGTTAAGGGATTAGAGTTCTGGGGGAAAGCACTTGCGAACAGCGTGTAGGGGACCTCTCCTACCGTTGCTTCTAAGCTACTGGACCAACACCGTGCAACGCGGTCGTAAAGGTCTTGGGTTTCAACCCCACCACAGTAACTGTGCACCCAACGCGTAATAATCAAAGGCGTTAAGGGGCCCTGTGGCAGTGTACAGAGGCACTGGTCGTCTATTTACGGGCCTTACTGCCCCGACGATACGCGCATTACCGCGCCCCCATTACCATACAACCCAGCGCGTAACCCGCGGCTGAAGAGGCAGGAAATCGCCTAGTACTGTACCGGCACTTGCCGCCAGACTTTTACACGCCCCACCACATAGGCGGATAGTTCCCGTGCCCCCGGTATCCCGAATTAGCTTCGGGGCTGGACGAGGTTTTGGAGGCTGCGTTTTCTAGCCGGCTTTGGGAAGAAAACCCCTTAGCGTTTCTTGGAACATCTCCGAAAAGAGGTGGACGCAGTTTGTAGTGGATCGAGACTTTCTAGTTACCACCCCAATAGCTCTTTGGAGGCGCCACAGTGGGCAGGTAGCGGTCTCAATTGCGACTACAATTTTCATACCATAACCCTTCTCCACATACACAATGTCCGGATCACAAACCCTGGCATTCTCGCTCCACACCCCTGACCCTTTGGCCGACGCATTCTTCGACGACTTCGGGCACATGTCGGTACAAGACAGCATGCATGCCCCGCGTCCCGTAGAAGTGGCTCCGGTAGAGGACGGCACCGTAGCCGGACACAGCTACCTCCCCTCGGTCCGAACTTTCGCGCCCAACCAGGTGCCACCACCAGGGTTTTACGACCAAGCGTTTGCCCTCGCCCAGAACCAATCGGCCACGATTCGGGGTGGAAGTCAGTTGGGTCACATTAACTCCCCACTGGCCCTCCAATGGGCATTCCCGCCAAACCCCACGGCGGCAGACTTCGGCGCGCGATGCCAGCAGGTCGCGCAGGCAATGGTGGCAACAGGAACATGGTCGCAGGAAATGGGAGCACGATTCCTACAGGAGGCACAACGGTTGCAGGCGGACGCTCTCCAAGCCGGAGATGCGGCCTCACTCCACAGCCCGGCACCACCCCCCGTCAGAACTCCCGCTTCCGAAGCAGAGAGTCGATTCCGTCCGGTAGAAAACTGGGTTCGATCAGTGCACATGCACTCTCCCCAGCGAACTCCACGCGGATCCCGACCGCTCCCGACCCCTCCGACTCGTGGTGGCTCCCGACAGACCAACCCATTCCTGCCCGGCTACACTCCCCCGGCACTTACGGCCCCGGCCCCCGCTTGACCAGAAAACTTCGCTCAGGCAGCACGTCCCGCACCCACACACGACATGTTCGGTAACCCCCTGCCAACACAGAACCCGCATGTGAACACCTGGGGAGCCGCGCCTCTCCAGGGAACTCGTGTGTCGATGTGGAGGCCAATGAAACCGGCATCATCTCAGTGGGACGCGTACTCAGTGTTGCCCGAGCCAAGACCAGACCCCCGGTACAAGTCAAAGGTCAGGGAACCGGAAGCCTTCACCGGCACCGCGTTCACAGACTGGTTCATGAGACTACAACTGTACATCGACGACAACGCCCCCATCCTCTTCACCGACTCCAAGAAGGTGGGCGCGGCAGTCTCATTGATCAGGGGGCCCAAGGTCGACTCGTGGGTAACGGCAGTCACCAGGGAACACTACCTGGGCGGACAATGGCGGATCAGCTGGCAACGGTTCGTCTGGGAGTTGCACCAAAAGTTCGACGACTCGGACCTGGAGAAAAAGGCGGCAGTAGCGGCAGAGCGACTCACAATGACGCTCGGTAAAGGTGAAGAGTACTTCCAGGAACTCGAGAGACTCCTGGGAGAAGCCAAGTACGACAGGGAGAACCAGGTGGTCCACAGTTGAGTCACCAGGGCCATCCCCAAGGAAATATACTCTTCGGTTCACCAGGCGTTCGTCGCCGCCACCGTCAACGACAAATCGCAGCGTGGGTAAAACATCCAAATCCCAGAGGATTACGAATCCTGGAAACAGGCTATTCTCCGGACCGACAATGCGATGCGTCGGCTCCGGGACGAGGAGAAACTGAGGAGTACCTCGAAGGGGACCACGGACAAGGGCAAGGAGCGTGCTAAGCCCGAGCACGCTCCTCGAGCGGAACCAACAGCCGAAGAAAGGGAAAACTTGCTCAAGAGAAAGTGCCACTCTTGCAGCAAGACGCAGGCCGAGGCACCTGGCAAAGGATGCACCAAGACATCCTGGCACCAACCGAACTGGCGGTCCAAGACCAACACCACCCCCACCGCCAGTGGATCCGGAACACAGCGAACCCAGCAGGCTATCGCAGGGAACGAAGCTCCTACGGTCCTCGGCGAGATTCCCCAAGAGGACTTCGTCCGAATGGTGGCCGCTTGGGCCCAGGAGAACCCTGACGCCGCAAAGGAGGCCGGGTTCGCCCCCACTCAGGTAAGTCCCTCCCCCTCGAATTGCTTTTCAGTATTGGAAGTAGAAGAACCAGTAAACTCCAAAAAAAGTGACTCGGCTGCCACGGAGAACAACGAACCGGTGGATGGACTATATGGGCTAGAGACTGGGGCCCCGATATTAGAATCAGTATCTGTACCTCTCGCATCTGTAGAATCGGACATAGACGACGACGACGGAGCTTCAACATGCTCCGACGATTCGTTTGTAACAGCCTTGGAGGTGCCTCCCACTGGAGCGTGGCGGGAGGCAAATACCATGCTTAATTCCTCCAATGTTAATGTAACATATGTTCCGATGGATGTGGACCCGGTAGTGACACCTGATGTGGAAATGGCAGACGCATCAGGTGCCACTAAGAAAAAATCAGAAAAGAAAGTACAGCGTAGACGCGTAAAGAAGAGGACCGTCACGCTTGATATATACTTAGACCACCCGCAGGCAATCCCACCTGAGCGCAAAAGCGAAGGTGCCACCGGGTACGACCTCTACTCCGCGGAGGAGGTCGTCGTTCCTAATGGGAAACGTGTCACCGTAGATACTGGCATCAAAATCAGGATGCCGGACGGTGTATACGGACGTATTGCGCCACGATCTGGACTCGCCCTCAAGGGAGTCGACGTGGAGGGCGGTGTAGTAGACGAAGACTACACCGGCCGATTGAAAGTCATACTGAATAATCAGACCAGAGCAGATTATCAGGTCGAGTATGGGGACAGAATCGCCCAGTTCATACTTGAATGTAACATGACACCCAACACCAAGATCGTCAAATCGATCCGCGAAACCACGTGAGGGACACAGGGTTTCGGTTCAACTGGTGAGAAACTCAGGGGAAGTGTAGTGGTCATCCAGACGGGAAAATGGGGAAAGCAGATTGAAGTACCGATCACTCTCCACCACCCCGATGGACGCGCCCTCTTCACAAAGGCTCTCATCGATTCCGGTTCTACTGGATCGGTGATCAGTAAGTCCTACGTGGAGGAACACCGACTCGAGCAGATCCCATTGGACCGCCCTATCAAGCTGTTCAACGCAGACGGATCAACCAACAGCATGGGGCTCATGACGCACTACGTCGAGCTCCAGATGCAGATCGACACGCACTTGGAAAACCGCAAGTTCCATGTCACGGAACTTAGCTCCGCGGACATCTTCTTAGGCTTTGACTGGCTCAAAGACCACAACCCTTCCATCGACTGGAAGAAGCGACGGATCACGTTCTCATGCGACTGCGAACACGAGCAGATTGAGGACGGTGATCATATTTACTACATTTTTGCTGACGCATGGATCAGAAACAGGGACGAGTGTAGAGCGGACATCGCCGAACGAGTCCGAGCTACGAAGGCCACCAAAATCGCTATCGCAGCTGGCAAGACCACGGAAGCCAAAACGTTCGAGGAAGTCGTACCCGAGTACTTGCACGAATTCAAAGACGTGTTCGAGGAAAGGGAATTCGACACACTCCCAGAACGGCGACCGTGGGACCACGCCATCGGACTCCTCCCAGATTCAGAGCCATACGCGGGCAAGATCTACGCCCTTTCACCTAGAGAGCAAGAAGCATTGGACGATTTTCTAGAAGAACAGCTGCGCACGGGCCGCATCCGCCCATCGAAGTCACCATGGGGGGCACCCTTCTTCTTTGTCAAAAAGAAGGATGGGAAATTACGCCCTATCCAGGACTATCGAAAGTTGAACCAAATGACCAAAAAGAACAAGTACCCGCTCCCGCTCATCACGGAGCTGCTCAACAAGCTTAAACGTGCTAAGTACTTTTCTAAATTGGACATTCGTTGGGGATACACCAACGTCCGAATCAAGGAAGGCGACGAAGAAAAAGCCGCCTTCATCACTAATAGAGGGCTCTACGAGCCATTAGTGATGTTCTTCGGAATGTGCAATGCACCAGGCACGTTCCAGACCCTGATGAACGACATATTTAGAGACCTAGTCCTCACGGGGAAGGTCATTGTATATTTGGACGATATCCTTATTTTCACGGAGAACCAGAAAGAACATAGAGAAATCCTGCGCAAGGTTCTTTTGGTTCTCCGTCAAAATAAGCTGACCTGTAAACCAGAGGAATGCGAATTCGAGAAATCGGAAGTAGAATACCTGGGACACATAATCTCTCACGGGGAGATCCGTATGGACCCCGCGAAGGTAGCTGCAGTAGCCGAATGGCCAGCACCTCGAAACAAGAAAGAAGTGCAGTCCTTCATCAGATTTGCAAACTTCTATTGGAGATTCATCCTGAAGTTCTCAACGGTAGCGCGCCCCCTTATCAATCTAACCAAGGATGGGGAATGGCAATGGGGCACGACGGAACAGGAATGCTTCGACAAGTTAAAAAATATCTTCATCACAGCACCTGTACTAGGGATACCAAACGATGACAACCCATTCCGCATCGAGGCAGACTCATCAGACTTCACAACCGGGGCCTGCCTCATGCAGAATCAGGACGGCATCTGGAAACCCATAGCGTATCACTCAAAAACGCTACTACCAGCAGAACGAAACTACGAGATTTACAATCGCGAACTCTTAGCTATCATGCGCGCCTTGGACGAATGGCGGCATTTTGTAATGGGTGCAAAACACCCTGTAGAAGTACTAACGGACCATAAGAATCTAGAATACTTTAAAACTCCGCAGAAAATTAATCCGCGACAGGCACGGTGGATGACGGAACTTGCCGAGTACGACCTACAACTCGTGCACATCCCCGGAAAGACCAATGGAAGGGCGGACGGACTATCCCGACGAGGCGATCACGATGACAACAAGAATCACCTCGAAGGACAGATCGTCCTGAAGGAACACCTCTTCGCCAAAGACAGCGCAGAAAGGCTGAGATCCTCATTCTATACCCTACCTCACGGGATCACCCACGAGGAGGTAAAAGAAAGGGTCAAAGCGGAAGCCGCTCTCTACGACAAGGAGGTAGTAGAAGGATCAGTGGAAACGGCCAAGGACGGCCTACGCTACAGGAGGGGGAAGTTGATCATTCCGAGAGACGAGGAATTAATCGGAAAAATCATTTCTTCATTCCACGACACGGTCTCGGCAGGACACCCCGGCACGGAAAACACGTACACCGCCATTCACCGCTCGTACTGGTGGCCAAAAATGCGAAACGACATTCGCCAGTACGTCAAGGCATGTATCAAGTGCCAAAGAGCCAAGCCAGACCGCTCGAAGAGAGCTGCACCATTGAACCCGAATCCAACACCCACGCACAATTGGGAGAATATTTCCGTCGATATGATCACGGGACTCCCATTATCCAAAGGTCGGGACACTATTATTGTAGTTGTAGATATGAAATCCAAGGACTATATCGCGGTCCCAACCACAACCAGGCTCACCGCCGAAGGTTGGGCCAACATATTCGTAGATAAAGTATATGCACAGCACGGACTACCCAAAAAGATATTTAGCGACAGAGGACCACAATCTGTATCGGACTTTATCAAGGACGTATATCGTAGATTAGGCATCGAGGGAAACCCCAGTACCGCGTTCCACCCACAGACAGACGGGCAGACGGAACGTATGAACCAGGAACTGGAGGTGTACCTACGACTATTTATCAATGACACCCATACCAACTGGCCGGACTTACTTCCGCTAGCAGCATTTGCATACAAGTGTCATGTACATAGTAGCACGGGCTACAGCCCCTTTTACCTTACTCACGGATACCACCCATTTACAGGCGTGGAGGCACCAGAGCTGGAAGAGGGGGTGGGAACAGCCAGGGACTGGGTCGAACACATGCACGAGGTCAGCCAAACTGCTTCAAAGAATCTCGAGAAAGCCAAACTTCGTATGAAAGAGTACTACGACCGTAAACGAACCGACCCTCACACGTACAATGAGGGAGACATGGTTTGGGTCGATGGGCGAAACATTAATGTGGGAAACCCTACGAAGAAGCTCGATTCGAAACGGTACGGCCCGTACAAGGTCACAAAGAAAGTCGGACATGGAGCATATGAACTGGACCTACCCGCAGACATGCGAGGTATATACCCTGTATTCAACGAGGTTCTACTACTCCCGTATCATGCTCCGGCTTTCCCCACTCAGAACCATAATGAACGGACAGAAAGCAATGACACTCGCAGGCCTCTCAGGATCCTCGCATCCAGGGAAGACCGAGGGCGGGTTGAGCTAGAAGTCGAATGGTCTGATGGGAACAAGACGTGGGAAAGAAAACGCGGATTGACTCCCTGGCAGGACTTAGTTCTTCGAAGAAAGACCAACCGCTCCAGGACACCAGTGGAAGAACAGACACACTGAGTGGGACCCTGAGTGGGAAGACTTCAAAAGAAAAGCCATCGCCATGGGACTCAGACAGAACCCGAACGAATTCATCATCCACGACAACGTAGACATCACGCTGCTGAAGGACGCGAAAATACCCTTCTACATCTACCCCAAGCAGCTCGTCGCCCGGAATTTCTGGTTCTGCAACCCGCAAACTCGTGTAATACAATATGGAATACAAGTGGGACAATGCATAGAATCCACCATACCCAACAATCCGGGCTGGATCTATCCCGTACAGTATACCATACAGATGGCGAATCCACACATCTGTCAGAAGCACGAGCACGACCACCCATGTCGAATAGACCAAAACCTCTGCAAAGTAATTGCTGGGCGTGGGGACACACAGCTAGAAGAGGGGGTACTGTCACAAGCCGATTTCTTTTGCCTAGCTAGTGACTAGAGCCTGAACCCTTATCTTATCTAAGCGCGCGCGCCTAAGCAGTCACGTGCAAGACCCCAAACACCCTGTCACGTGTTGTTAGCCCCCCGGACACTCTGTGCCGTGTACCTACACCCATTATAGGGTTTACCATAGTATCGGACTCACAGCTTACGTAATAACTGTATAGCAGCCAAACAGTGTACAAACAGTAGAACAGCATATATACTGGCCGACGAGCAGGGTAGCACCCCAGACTCGTCTTGGCCTTATACGCCTTGAGTAGCCTCAGACTCGGATTGCACTGAAACGCGAGTAACAATCCCCTGAGTAGTTGCTTGAAGTGTTGCTTGTGTCAGCTGCCACTCTGAGCCATTTATGAAGGAAGGGTTCCGGCAGCGTCTTCTCGCTTGGGTTGTGGTGGATGATCAGGTATTTTATTTTGCATTACTTCTCATGTTTCCGGATGGCTCATATTGTTGGATAGTCGCTGAATGTGGTTGATTGTGATGAATTTTGAGAACTACTATTGGCGATGACAGCCTTGATAATTCAGATATACCTCATCGTACAAAACTGAAGCAGCTCCTCACTGCATGCTTCAGTGAGCTTCAGGAGAGTATAGCAATGACAAGACCACCCTGGGCCCTCAGAGCTAACTGGGGTGAGGTGGGCGGAAGAATGCCAAGTTCAGAATGAAGTCTGAACTTAGCGCTCTACCCCCTATATATTAGTGTAGCATTTATACATATATATCCCAGCCACCGGTAATGGCAATTTTGCCCATGACATCACCCCCATCTCTAGCATGTCGTCCCAATGCCAGATTCTTATCCTATATTTTCTTGTGTTTTTGTATGTATGTAGGTGGGGCTGTACTGCCGGCGTAAGCGTGATCTGTAAAAACCTGTTAAAGAAATGTTGTAAAGTAAGGGAAGACTACTGCTGGCCTGTAGAAGAGTCGTTGTGGCAGAAAACTACCGCCACAAGAGGTTGTAAGGTGGGGGGAGTTGCTGCCATTGTAGGGTTGTAGCAGGAGTCTACCACTGTGGAAGGTATTAGGATGAGGGGGAACTACCCCCATCCAGGCGTGGCCGTATAGTGTAGATTGCCTGCCCTTGGGCCCCTCGTAGGGTTGGGTGCATTAGTGACCGATGAGGTCCCTGCGAGGTTTGGTGTTGTGTTGCGACTTCTGTGTTTGCCGCTGTAGGTTTTCTTCACTGCCTGTAGAGTACCTGTAATATATGATTTTTGTATTATGCACCCCCATCTCTAGTGATGCGTCTGTGCAGTGAGAGGTGAGTCAACGGGGGTGGTAGGGTGGGAAAAAAAGTAGTAGTCGTCAGCCCTCCTCGTCAGCAGGTCTACACACAAGCTCCTCGCTTGGTATGTGTCGTTGTTCATCCTCGGCCCAACCTCCTCAGTTCGTCCCCTTCCTCCTCCTCATACCTTGGGCTTCCCTCCTCGGTCTTCCCTTGGTTGCTGTCGTGCTACGCCCTTGCCTCTCGGGCTTTGCTCGTCTATTTCGTCAGTACCTTCCTCCATACCCTACCCCCGGCCCGTTATGTTGTCCTCAATGGACCACAACACTCGTGGCATGGTGTTATGACTGGGGTGGTGGGCGGGTCTATAAAACCCTGTGTTTTGTCTTGATTTCTTAGGTTATTGTCCCCTGCCAGGGTGGTACTGTGAGTGTGTAGTGTAGGTGGGTGGTGAACGTAGTCGTTAGCTGTGGTTTTCTGTCGGCGAACAAGTGTGAGCGGCGGGGTAGCATACCCCCATCCAGCGTCGTCTTTGCCATCACCACGTTGTTGTAATGGGCCGGGCTTGTCTTCATGGGTGGTGTTCCCCTTTGTGCTGGGGTGTTAGTGTGTGTGTGTGTGCGGTTTTTGTACCATGCTGTAAGTGGCCTTGTACGCAATCGGTGTGGTGTTCGTGAGACGGTTCGTGGGTGTGTGTAAATGTACGGCCCAAGGCCTCTTGCATAGGTGCAGTGGGCACACCGCCCTGTCTTGTGTGTATGCCTTTCAGTGTCGTGAGTCCACGCATAGCGGTGTCGGCATTCCACACTGGTGGCGGTGTATCATCTTGCTTACATTGTAGCAAACCACGCACCATCAACGCTTTGCAGCAAAGGTGGGCAGTGTGTGGGTGCACCCCAAGCCTGTGAGGGCAGGCCGTGTTGGTGTGCTCCTTTTGCTGACTAAGCAGGGAGCAGGGCACCTGTGTATTGATGTGTGGTGAAGTTGCTTGTAGTGATGCGGGGTGCATGGTTGAGTGATGAAGTGGGAACAGCACCCCAGGGGCACGCCGCTGTGAGGCAATGTGCCAGGTGTTGTGTTGTCTTGCCGTTTGGCTTGAGACGAGGCAGCTTGGCCTGTGAGGGCTGGCCGTGTTGGTGCACTCCCTTTGCTGACTAAGCAGAGAGCGGGGCACCAGTGCTGACGTGCTGGGAGGGCACGTTGGTGTAGTGTGTGTTGGTCACGGTGTGACTGGTGTGTTGTAATGCCGATCGTGTCCGACCGACGCATCTGTGGCGTTTAATAGGTTTTTTCTATTTTTTTTTGTCAGTTTTGTATTCCTTCTTTATGTAAGTGGGTACTGCCTGGGGTTGTGCATTGGGCACACTGTTGTGTTTCTGTAAGCAGGAGTCTTCTGCTGTTGCTTGTCCAACGAGCCGCCTTGTGCATCAAGGGAAACACTGTTGTGTCATAGGCAGGAGTCTACCACCATAGGTCGTAGCGACGAGGGTGCCATTTCAGCATCATATCCCTGTCGTGCAAGAAGGCAACACGGGAGCTTATCTCTGCCGTAGCCTCAGGTTTAGACCAGCAGCCCAGATGGTGGTGGATTCTGAACTTATGACAAGACCACCCTGGGCCCTCAGAGCTCACTGGGGTGAGGCGGGTGGAAGAACGCCAAGTTCAGAATGAAGTCTGAACTTAGCGCTCTACCCCCTATATATTAGTGTAGTGTTTATACATATATATCCTAGCCGCCGGTAATGGTGATTTTGCCCGTGACAAGCAAGTGATGTGCAGGTAAGCCATGGTATATTATATCAATGTCAGCACTATGACAGTTCAACATCTCAACTTGTTACGGTTATTTTGATTCTTCAAATGCTCACAGAACTTACCATTGGGTGAATACAATACAGGGACTTGTTGCGCAACCAACACCACTGGCTACTCGTGACTCTACTGGGTGTAACCCCAGTCGTACTAGTGTATAGGGTCTGATCTACCTAGGGCAGATGCAACTCTGCCACCATTTCATATTTATCATTCTATGATTGACAGATGGCGTTCAACCACCATAACATTGCTATCTATCATTTCAGATATATTGCTACATACTTATCAAACATTTCAGTCTAGGACATACATAGTAGCAGTGACATCTGGGATGGATAGGACTACTAAAACCCAGTGCAGTATATAAACTCATGTAACTAAGTTGAGGCTCTTCAGCCTGACCTTGTTGTACAAACAAGAAGTCTTATACTCATTCTCAAATGTAGGAAACTACACTCAGTATTCACTGAGCTCTCGAAGCAACTAAGTCCTCGAAGTGCACACTGACTTCTTGGACTTAGGCAAGTCCTGTATTCTATAAGAGTTGCCCCAGAACAGATTATATCCTCTAACACGCATTGGATATTGACCAATCCTCTAAAGTCGCAGACTTAGGGCCCGAAGGCTTATTCGTGACAAATTTGCCTTGCACTCACGAATTGGGCTACATGCAGAAGAACCAATTATATTTGTAACAGAATATACGAACGGGTATACAACCCATAACACAACTTCAGAATGCACTGGGCCGGATTTCCTTTACAAGTGGCCTGTGGACTGATCACCAGCTGTGAGGACTCATGGCAATCACACTCCATTTCTGCGCTAAGGACTCTCATCACCGTCTGTGTCTTCAAGCACGCTTGGGTGCATTTCGGCATGTGCATGGCAGCCACTCGGGTGCTAATCTTGCTGCACATTTTCTCGAGGTCATCGAGCAAATGGGACTGCTCAGCAAGGTATTTTTTCCCCTACATCATTATTTTTTAAATCATGCTGCACTATTCCAGATTGGAATGATTACCCTTGATAATGCATCTAATTGTTCGACTATGATGGAAGAGCTAGAGCGCCTATTGCACGAAAAGGGGATTCCATTTGACAGGGAAGGCAATTGCATCAGGCATGCTCATATAAAATTCATACTATACTCCCTCTCACTCCAGTGTACTAGATGCTTTCCGCATGTGGTAAATATCTCAGTGCAGAAGGGAATCGGGCAGCTCACCTCTGTGGATGAGGAAGTGTACCATGATGAAGACAGTGACTCAGAGAGTGTAACACCTGATGAGATCAATAACCCTGCTCTGCAAGCAGATGTCGAATACGCACAGGCATTATGCACAGATCCAGTTGACACAAGCGCTATCTCAAGCAACTACTCAGGGGAATATTACTCGCGTGGAAGCGTATTCCTAGTCTGAGGCTACTCAAGGCAACAAAGGCCAAGACGGGTCTGGGGTGCTCCCTGCTCGTCTGGCTGGTATATATGCTATCCTGGTGTTTGTACATGTTTGGCTACTGTACAGTATTACGTAAGCTAATAGTCCGTTGTAACCCTATCCTAGGGGTAGAGCCGAGAGAAGAGTGTCTGGGGTCTGACTAGGCACGTGTGGGGTGTCCGGGGTTCTTGCACGTGATGCGTAGGCGAGCGCTTAGATAAGATAAGGGTTGTCTCTAGTCGCAAGCAAGTTGGAGAAAATCGGCTTGTGACACCAGTGGCTCAAGTTAGCTCTGGTAGCTGTATGCCATGTGTCACAACATATGCCGGCGAATATTTCAGCACTATTATAGTTAATGGCAATCGTGACAAGATGTTTGGCCCGGAGCCTCTTAGGAATTATATCAGGTAAACTCTGCACTGATTTATGATGTTTACTAACCTGCTAATCCAGGCCATTGATCTGTTTCTTAAGCAGTCGAAGCACGAATCCATTGCATGGCATCCCCATCAGCAAAACGAGAGGCGGCTTACCAGTGCTGGAGGTGATTTATCTGTGCTGGAGGTACTTGCCAATCAGGGAAGGGTCTGATCTCTGTAGATAAGCACTGATAAGATTGACAGCAGAGTGGCATTCAATCGCCACTCTGAAGGTATCTTATCAGCATCAGTCAAGCTCAACATGTGACTGGGAAATTAATCACCAGACTGGTAAACTAATCGTCACACTGGTATAGAATTGTCATTTGGTAGTCAGGCTGGCATATGAATTGCAAGGAGCAGTCGCAGCTTACTTATGTAGATATACTGTAACCTGTGGCATATGCCACACAATGTGGCATGCACCTAGAGGCCTCGGAACCATCATGTAGAATTACAATGTGTAAAATAAATGGCATACATAATGTTAGGAATGCTATATTATATTACAGCATGCACAATATAGCACAAGGATATTGTAACGAGACGATGCGTTGCAGAAGCCTTGGAAATTTGGAATTCTAGTAGCAGGACCCTCACAAAGCATCCAGATGAGGCGGCAAGATGGTGTTTGAGTGGTTGCACATTAATGATGTCATATTGGACCTGTGATGTGAACTTGCAGCAGCCACTGAGCTTTTATGGTAACTTCATTACCCAATCGAGTGATAGTACCGTAGTCATCCTTCAATCACTAGTTTAGGTTCTGTCATATTTTAGCCGGCTCTTCAATGTGTCACTCTTATCTACTGGCTCTCATCGATGTGCTCTCATTCATCTTTTCCCCTGCACTTTCTCTCAGTAATTTTACGGGTAGCCATCCGCTTGTGAGGCTACGTGCTCCATTTCAGACTTCGTCTGGATAGGTTCAACTGCACGGTGTAGGTACATACAATCCCCTTCTATGCTAACGGTGACTCATCTGCCCATACCACCCCAATTATCAGCCCCCCAACTCCCGACATGCCCCGCCGTTTCTGCCTTGGCACGGTATTGACTTTGATCGATGTGCGACTGCGATCGCACCATCACACCAAGCACATTGACTTCCTCATCCTGCTTTTGCAGGTCTGTGCCGTGTCACGGATGTGCCCGGGGGGCCACTGTACGTCTCCTCGCCTTAGTTGTATGTGCGGCGCTAGGCGTACGCCGCACCGCTACGCTAACGCTACTCTCACGTCGCGCCCAGTTACTGTATATCACCTGACCGCATCGGTTAGCGCTGTAGGGTAGCGCGCGCCTCAGGTACAGTCACTTATGGTCACAGTATGTCATGTAGCGTTACTTGTCACCTGATCCCTTAGATACGGCGCACAGGCCATCTCTTTAGGGCAGTACTAGTAGTATCCACGCTCATGTATATAATATACGACAAGATGGGGCTTACTCCCCATCTTTAGGATTCTAGTCAATGAGCGCAAGCTCCTTTCTTACCATTCAGTCTGCGTTGCTGCTGGCCTGGGGCCTCATCTCAGCGTCCTTGTCTGTGAGCCGCCGCCGCTATCTCGACGCACGTCAGGGAATGTGCGTGTCATCCCATGCGCCTCTACGTTCAGCGCTGGCGCGGTGTCTTGTAGGCTCGACTGGCGTCGTGTGAGGGACCCCCTGAGTCCAGGGTCGCACAGACTGGTAAGTCTGTGACATGCCGCCTCACTTCTCCCTGACACCCCTTCATGCTCACACAGGTGACGCTCCTCCACACCACTGTAACAACCATGGACACTCCCATCACGCATCTGTGATCATCATGGATGCTCCCTGCCCATCAACAAGGACCTCCTCCACCACCCGCATGGCGCCGTCAGGACCTGTCAACCCCGTCGTCCTCCTCATTGTTACGATTATTTTGATTTTTCAAATATCCGCAGAACTCACCACCGGTTGAATACGATACAGGGACTTGTTGCGCAACCAACTCCCCTGGCTACTCGTGACTCTACTGGGCGCATCCCCAGTTGTACTAGTCTATAGGGCGCGTTTCATCGCTGGCAGATCCAACTCTGCCACCGTTTCATGTTCATCGTTTATTAGCTGATAGATGGCGTTCAACCGCCATCATTCCTATCTATCGTCTCGGATGTATCACTACATACTTATCAAACGTTTGGTACTATAGCGTAGATAGTAGCGGTGACATCTGGGACAGGCTTGACCCCTGAAAGCTAACGTAGTATATAAACTCGTGTACTTACTGTCGAGGCTCTTCAGCTCGACCTTGTTGTATAAACAAGAAGTCTTATACTCGTTCTCAAACGTAGGAAACTACGCTCGGTATTACTCGCTCGAGCAACCGAACCACTAAGTCCTCGAAGTGCACACTGACTTCTCGGACTTAGGCGAGTCTTATATTCTATTAGACTCGCACCTGAACAGATTATATCCTCTAACGCGTATTGGGTATAATACGATCTCCTAGGAACTTCATCTAGGACTTGAAGGCATCTAACGAGCATTTGCCTTGCATACGGCTATACGCCCACGTGCAGAAGAACGATCTATATTCGCGACTCGAATATACGAACGGGTATTCGACCCGTAACAGAAGGTCGAGCTTATCACACCCTCACCTACCACGGTGTAAGGGCACATGATATTTGGACCAGAATTCCCAGCACGACTGATTGAACTCTTGCCCGAGGACATTCAGGGAGTCTACAGACTCAACCGATACGAGTGGACTGACACCATTGGAGCCTTCCGTAACCGCGGAGGAATTGTTGTCATTCCAAGAGAAGATAGGGCATCGAAGTGGGTAGAAGTATACCCCTCCGCAAGAACGACCGCTTGGGAAATAACGCGTGAAGCGTTCGAACGATTCGGAGAGATCCCTCCGATGTCAACCGCGACGTTGACCGAAAACGAAACCGAAACCATCAACAGAACCTTCGATGCCGATGGAAATACGAATCAGCCTTCGGGCGCCACAGGAATGGCAGGAATTGAGCGCATCGGAGATGATGGGAGAAATCCTGGAAACCTTACAGGAACAGATAACAGCCAGACCGGAGGACAGGACCCTCCAGGATTTATATCTGCTTTTGCGCAGAGTGGGATTGGGTCTATGGCTGGAGGAACAGACCTCTTTGGAAGCCCCCCACAGAACGCACCCGGAATGGGTAGCGGAGGAAATCCGTCTTGGACTAGCCCAAGCGGAGGAATGGGAACGACAAACCCAGGAACATGGCCTTCAGGCCTATTTGGACGAACCTCCGCAGGTACAAGCGGAGGAGGACTGGGAGGAAACTTCGGACTCGGAGGAGGGAATGCCCCCCCTCCTGGAGGACTCGGAGGAGGAAACCCGGGAGGGAACCCCGGAGGAAACCCAGGAAACCCGGGTGGAGGATACCCGGGAGGAGGAGGACCCCCAGGCGGGCCCCCACCACCGAATGCGCCGCAGCCCCAACCTCCGGCGCCGAACCCGTACTACCGACCCCCGATGATAAAGATCAATCCCCCAGACGTATTTGATGGGGAACGATCCGACATGCAGAACTTCATAAACCAGTGCAATTCCTGGTTTACAATGTACGAAACGTCGTTCCAGAACGACATCCAGAGAGTGATCTTTATCCTCTCTTATATTTCGAACAAGGGGAAAACGGGCCAATGGAAACAGAACTATCACCGGGTCTATACAAACCCCCAGACGAAACGATTCTTCCCGCCTAGTCTTGCACAGTTTGATGCAGACTTCCAGAAAGCCTTCGGAGCCATCGAAGAAGTACAGAAGGCGCGGAAGAAAATCCTGGACGTAACCCAGGATAGAAAGGACATCGATGATTATATCACCGAATTTAACAACTTGGCCGGAAAGGCCCAGTACGATCGATACAGCGCGGACGGAAACGCGTTGCTCATAACCCTCTTCGAGAAAGGGTTACCCGAACATACAACCCGATACATCATCGGCGTTCGGCCGCTACCAGCAACCATTGACGAATGGCAGTCCGCTGCCTCGTACTACGAAAATACATACAAGATATTCTTGAAACGGGACAAACTGTTTGTCAAGAAAAAGGCTTGGCAAGCCTCGAACCAGAATAACGGACGCACTAGTGCTCCACAGACAACCGCACCAAAAGATCCGAACGCAATGGATGTAGATCGAATGACCACCCAGGAAAGGGACGATCACATCAAGAAGGGAAAATGCTTCACCTGTCATCAGCCAGGACATATGTCGCGAGACTGCCCGAAGAAGCCGAAGAAGCCAGCCCGCCCTAAGCGGACTACTCGAAAGACGGAAGAAGAAGAAGCCGAGCAAGAAGCTCGCATTGAAGAAGTCTCCGAGGAAGAGACTAAATACATCACCGCTAACAGAGCGGTCACAGCAATTAAAGCTTTGAAAGCCAAGAACCCGGAGCTCCTAGCGCAGCTCATAGAAGAACAGGATTTTGCCTAGGAGGGAAGCCCACGGTCTTACCCTCCGAGAAAGCAGCGCATGTAATTACCTCGTTCGAGAAGAATCGATCCCTCTTCATCCCGGTAATCATGACGCTGGCAAAACCCGTGAAGTGCAATGCACTAATCGACTCAGGAGCAATGTCAAACCTGATCCACAGCAGAGTGGTGGAAAAATACAAGGTGCCCACGCAACCCTTGAAGAACCCGATCATCGTCAAAAATGTCGACGGAACAGAAAATAAAGATGGGCGAATAGACCAAGAAGCTACCATACTACTACGATATCCGAAGACCCAGAAAACGCGAAAAGTCCGATTCCTCGTAGGATCGATTGGAACAGAAAATATGATTCTAGGGTATGGATGGCTAAAAGACGAAAACCCCACAATCGACTGGAAGGACCAAACAGTCGATGTACGATCAGTACTAGGGGCAGAAGAAAAGAAACAGGAAGCCACAATCCGAATGGATACAGTGGAAATGGTAGTCGCCCCAGAAGGAAAAATTCCAACAAGGGGGACCCAAGAAGCTGCGGGGTATGACCTTTACGCCGCAGAAGAAACCGAGATTCCCGCCGGAGGATGGAAACTCGTCTCCACAGGAGTAAAAATGAAGATCCCGAAGGGATCGTATGGAAGGCTGGCCGGACGATCAGGCAACACCCTCAGACACGGATTGGTAGTACAAGCCGGAATCATAGACTCGGACTACCGAGGAGACGTCGGAGCCATCGTCTTCAACTACTCAGACAAAGCGCATCGAATTATCCCGGGCATGCGAATAGCCCAGATAATTTTCGAACGACACCTCACCCCCGACATCTTAGAGGTCGAAGACCTAGATGAAACAGAACGAGGGGAGAAAGGGTTCGGATCCACGGATCAGCCGGAAGAAACAGCGCAGCAGCTCTATACTCCCGAAGAGTACGAAGCGATCCGACGCTTTGCAAAAGATAACCCTAGGATCCTAGGAAAGAAAGGGGAGACACGAAAGAAGTTCCAAACAAAGATACAAATCATCAACGCTGTCAGGAAAGCACTGATGAAATCCCAGGAATTCGCACAAAAAACCCCAGAACCAGAACGAACGATTAAAGAGATGGTCCCGAAACACCTACTAGACTTCGCCAAGGTGTTCAGTAAGGAGTCTGCAGCAGCGTTCCCCCCATCGAGACCATGGGACCACGCAATCGAATTAAAACCCGATTTCGTACCGAAAGACTGCAAAGTCTATGCACTCTCACCTAAAGAGCAACAGGCGCTAGACGAATTCCTAAAAGAAAACTTGGCCAAGGGATTCATAGTCCCTTCAAAATCCCCGATGGCATCACCATTCTTTTTCGTCCCAAAGAAAGACGGCGGCCTACGACCCTGTCAAGATTATCGATATCTGAACGAAGGGACGATAAAGAACGTCTATCCCTTACCACTGATCTCAGAGCTCCTGGAAAAGCTAAAAGGAGCAAAGATCTTCACAAAAATGGACCTTAGAGCGGGATACAACAACGTGCGAATCAAAAAGGGAGACGAATGGAAAGCGGCCTTCAAAACAAACCGAGGGCTGTACGAGCCCACGGTTATGTTTTTCGGATTGTGCAATGCACCCGGGACCTTTCAGGCAATGATGAACGAAATCCTGAAAGAAGAAATCCTCGAAGGATGGGTGCTTGTTTATATGGACGACATCCTCATTTTCTCAGAAAACGAGAAAATACACAAGGAACGGGAGCGGCGGATCCTGCAGAGATTGATGGATAACCATCTCTTTGTGAAACCCGAGAAATGCGCCTTCGGTGTCGACAGAGTCGAATTTCTGGGACTAGTCATCACCCCAGGAAATATCCAGATGGACCCAGCGAAACTCAATGGGATTAAGGAATGGCCGACTCCCCGAAATCTCAAAGAAGTCAGATCCTTCCTAGGATTTGCGAACTTCTATCGGAAATTTATCGATCACTACTCTACGCACGCCCGGCCCTTGGTTGACCTCACAAAAACAGTCACAGGGACAGGGTTCCAATGGACGGAGAAAGAACAGAAAGCATTCGAATTCATGAAGAAAGCATTCACGACGGCGCCCGCGCTAGGAACACCGGACAAAGAGAAACCGTTCATCCTCGAAACAGATGCATCTCAGTTCGCCACAGGAGCAGTACTGAAACAAATAGATGAAACAGGGAGCGAACGGCCGGTGGGATATCTCTCACAATCCCTGACACCAACAGAACGGAACTACGAAATCTACGATCGCGAACTACTCGGAATAGTCCGAGCATTAGAAGAATGGCGGCACCTATTGGAAGGAGCACCGCACCGGATCTTGATCCGAAGTGATCATCAGAACCTGACGTACTGGAGAAGCGCACAGCGCCTAAATCGGCGACAAGCGAGATGGCATCTATTCCTCTCACAATTCGACCTGAAATTGCAGCACGTCCCCGGAAAGAAACTAGTCATGGCCGACACACTTTCCAGGTTGTACCACCTGGACGAAAGCAACGAGGACAACGAGGGAATCACCATGATTCCAGATGAACTCGTCGTCCATGCAATCCAGATCCCGATCATCGATCGAATCAAGAACGCCAACGATCGAGATGAATCTGCGGAACAGGCGATCCGTGCTCTAGGGGGCACAGGCGAATTCCCTGCAAGAACCACCGCAGATGAATGGCAACAAACGGACGGAATACTGCTCTACAGGGGCAGGATGTACGTGCCAAAAGACGAGAACCTTCGACGGGATGTCATCTCAAAATACCACGACACGATCCCGGCCGGACACCCTGGGATCTGGGGTACAACAGTACAGGTTACAACCCACTTTTGGTGGCCTGACATGAGAACAATGATAGCGGAATACGTCCGGGGCTGTGCAATCTGTCAACAGATGAAACCTGATAGGAATCCACTAAAACCCCCTTTGCAACCAATACCGACACGGGAAGACGCCCTCCCCTTCTCACAGTGCTCGGTCGATTTTGTCACCGACCTGCCAAGAGTCGGAAAATATGACTCCATGATGGTGATCGTCGACCATGGCCTATCCAAGGCAATCTCTCTCACCCCGTGCGACAAAACGATCACTAGCGAAGGAGCGGCAGAAATATTTCACCAAAAAATTTACTCGCTATATGGCATCCCCCGAAAGATCATTTCAGACAGAGGACCACAGTTTGCGTCGAAGCTTTTCAAGGAATTATGCAAGCTACAAGGAACGGAATCAGCGATGAGTACGGCGTACCATCCACAGACCGACGGACAAACAGAAAGAATGAATCAACAGATCGAAGTATACCTTCGCATCTATTGCATGAACGACCTTTTCCAGTGGGTACAACGACTGCCTGACGTCGAATTTGCGCACAACACCAGACGGACCGAAAACCGGCCAGCGCCACTTGAAATAATCCTAGGATACGTCCCGAGAGGGTTCCCAGACTATGACAGAGTAGGGAACGTCCCTGCCGCTGTCGACAGGATCAAGAAGATCAAAGAGGCGCGAAAGATGGCATTCATCGCGCATGAATTAGCCCAGAAAAGAATGGCAGGGAGGTTCCTCAGAGAACTGCCGAAGCTTGAGAAAGGGGATAAGGTCTGGCTCGACGCAAAGAACCTAACAATCCCCTACGAATCTAACAAGCTGGCACCAAAAAGAGAAGGACCCTTCACTATCACAGAAAAGATGGGACCCACGACATACCGGTTGCAGTTACCAACGAGCTGGAAAGTTCATCCGGTATTCCACGCCGCCTTACTAAAACCATTCAAAGAGACAAGGGTGCACGGACCCAATTACTTACGGCCACCACCAGATATCATCAAGGGACAGGAAGAATACGAGGTCGAAGCCATCTTGGCTGATAGATGGAAAGGAAAGAAGCATCAATACTTCGTCAAATGGAAAGGCTATGCCACGGCCGACAACTCATGGGAAGACGAGGCGAACCTGGAGCACTCCAAGGAACTGATAAAAGACTACCACAGGACGAGAGTCAGGACAACCCCGACACTCGAAAATAGGACAGTAATAGTATGTCGACGGCTCGCCACCAGCTTCCCCGCCGTACCGCGACCCCCGGCGATGCAGATCATCGAGAAGGTCGACCGCGAGGTACGCCACCAAGAAGGTACTCCCCTCAGCATCTACAGATTAGACACGCCCTCCTCTGGTACAGGGCCGAGGGACCTTTTGCTGGCCGAGCCGATGGCTGGTCGGCTCTCTTCGACATCGTGCAGGACCTCACCCACGTTTACAGCTCGTACCAGAACATCACCGAGGACCTCGTCCGAATGGAGGGGCAGATCAGAGCGCAGAGAGAGGGACTCGAACTACTCACCGACAGACTTATCGACCGACTGGCCGCCACTACAACGGCCCGACTACGACACGCGCTCAACGACTTCGAGGATCGCGAGCACGTTACTCCCAGTCGACCCGAATACACACCACGACCCGCCCGCTTTTTCACCCCCGACAAACAACGCCGAGTTGCAAGGCCGTTTGATTTTATGGAGGGCAATAGAGTATTATTTCCTCTGCCTGCCGAGACTCAGAGAGCCCGCCGAACAGGAGCTAGAGACCCGACGCCACGTATTTCTGGTATGGGAGGCAACGGGAGACGTGAACCACCTGCACGCCCGACGAGCCCTAGGGCTACCCCAGCGCGACAGCGAAGAGCGAATAGCATGCCGCCTATTCGACGATCTCCGTCGGTGCAGAGCATTACCCGCGAGGAGTTTGAGCGAGGTGCGAGGGAGCACGAACGAGACACCGCCTCCCTACCCACATGGGCCGCACGGAATCTCCACCGAGCCACGCACCACTGGAGATATCAACATAACGAATACCTCCGCGATATCCCTTCCCTACGGGTACCAGCGAGGCCCTCACCTGAACAGCCGTGTCGACAATGTGGTTCCGCCAACCACTGGATCCTCGACTGTCCCGACTATATTTGCAGAACTTGTGGGCTCAATCAACCAGGTCATCGACAGAATGAATGCCGCCAACACTTCGTATGGCGAACTCCTACGACCCCGTCCCTCAGTGGGAACGGCGACATCTACAACGAACAGGACGCCGAGGCACTCTGAAGAGGGGAACTTGGGAAATTCGTCGAGGCCGACGAATGCCTAGGGAAGGGCTGATGTTACAATTATTTTGATTTTTCAAATATCCGCAGAACTCACCACCGGTTGAATACGATACAGGGACTTGTTGCGCAACCAACTCCCCTGGCTACTCGTGACTCTACTGGGCGCATCCCCAGTTGTACTAGTCTATAGGGCGCGTTTCATCGCTGGCAGATCCAACTCTGCCACCGTTTCATGTTCATCGTTTATTAGCTGATAGATGGCGTTCAACCGCCATCATTCCTATCTATCGTCTCGGATGTATCACTACATACTTATCAAACGTTTGGTACTATAGCGTAGATAGTAGCGGTGACATCTGGGACAGGCTTGACCCCTGAAAGCTAACGTAGTATATAAACTCGTGTACTTACTGTCGAGGCTCTTCAGCTCGACCTTGTTGTATAAACAAGAAGTCTTATACTCGTTCTCAAACGTAGGAAACTACGCTCGGTATTACTCGCTCGAGCAACCGAACCACTAAGTCCTCGAAGTGCACACTGACTTCTCGGACTTAGGCGAGTCTTATATTCTATTAGACTCGCACCTGAACAGATTATATCCTCTAACGCGTATTGGGTATAATACGATCTCCTAGGAACTTCATCTAGGACTTGAAGGCATCTAACGAGCATTTGCCTTGCATACGGCTATACGCCCACGTGCAGAAGAACGATCTATATTCGCGACTCGAATATACAAACGGGTATTCGACCCGTAACACTCATCACCGCCCCCACGTTTGCTTCTGCCCTCGCCCTGCCCATCAGTCGCTGCACGCTGCATCGCCGTCCTTGTCGTTGCTACCACCACGATGTGCATTGGTTCCCTGTGTGCCCTCCGCTGCTGCCCATGATGTCATGTGACATCTCCGCTGCATCCACTGATGTCACCCATGGCGCGTTACATATGAATAGCTGCCCACTCCTGCCGTATGTGCCAGCAGTTGCTGCATGCTGCTGCTGCTTTGTGTCTGCATGTACCACCGCTGCTCTTGGATCAGTAAGTCCTGTGCAATCTTTTCCATTTAGGCAGCAGTCTGATAGCTCACAGATGCTGCCTTTGCTTCGGCTAACCAGCCACGGACTTCCCGTTGCATCTTTGGTATATGCATCCAATCCTCAATCTTTTAATTACTAACCCACCCTGTGTAGGAACTGTGCATTGTGCTACATGTACCAGCCACTCCATACTGGCTCCCTAACGTGCGCTGGTGCCGCCCTGCTTCTATCCCCCGAATATCCAGCATTTTCGCTCTTTCTGTGCCATTCGTAGTACTCATTATGTAATCACGCGCAATAAATAAATTCTGACGTACCTCGAGTGCCCCGGATATATCATCAGTCTGGGCAATTTGTCCCAATATAATGTCTGAGTGAACACTGTCTGCCTCATGGTAGATCAGCAGGCCTGGCAACTGGTGGCTCTTTCACCAGATGCCTCTGCAACTGTGCAACAATTCACCAGATGCCTCTACAAGTTTTCAAGTATTCACCAGATGCCACCCACGACTTTACAACTATTTACCAGATGCCCCGATATTTTCCAAGGTGTCAAAATACAAAACATATTTTATCGGCCTTAACCAGTCTGACAACGTTTACCAGTCTGACGATGCTTATATCACAAATTTAGTGACATTTCCTTATTTTTAACAGAACGCCTTTCGCTGGGGTTGAACACTCGACTCTTGACGACAAAGGCACGTGACTATCTTACAGCGGCACGTTACTTACAGTAGATAATGTGTGTCTCTGTAGAGTAGATAAGATAAGTACATCAGTTGGTTACATAAGCGTTCAAGACTCTTGACTAGTAGGCACGTGCACACAGGCCACATCGCTTTAGGGCAAGGGTTACTACTAGGGATTACAGCACTACTCTGATGTATATATACCCTAGGGTTCTGAGCCGTCTACCTCAGAACCTTTATTCTCTACCATGCCTTAGGGCACTTAACATCCATCCTGCGCACTCTCCCTTTAAGATGCTTGCTAGTCTGTTGACATACCTCGACCTCGACTTAGGTGTGGTGACCCTTCGTCGACCTAGTCTAGGGACTCAGACTTGTGAGCAGGGACTTAGGCGTTGAGGGATGACCCAGACGATGTTTTGGGTCAGCTTACCTATGCTTATCTACTATTTCGCCTTTTGCTGATGCCCTTAGTAGCAAAACTCTGGAGGTCCTTGATGATATCAGAGAGTTTCTCAAGGCTCCACATGCAGTACAAGAGCTTCTCTCAGCGGAAAAAACCCCCATGCTATGCTTAGTTCTTCCTGCATACGAGAAGCTGATATTACTTCTAAAGCTTCTGAAGCACAAGCTACCAAAGATAGTGTATGCAATTTCGATGTCTACTGCCAAGCTTGAAGAATACCTCTCAAAGTCACACAAAACACGAATATATACAGTCGCAGTTGGTATCTTATATCCTCTAACTGGCTTATCTTTGGCTGATTGTGTTTTTTAGTCTTGAATCCTTCCATGAAGTTTGAATGGCTTACTGAGCACTGGAGTCGAGAAGATCGCATGTCAGTGCATACTTGGCTAAGAGATAGCATGGGTTATCTTTATTTTAAGTCAACATGATTGATGGTGACATACTTATAGATGCTCGAGTTCCACAGGACGATGTGTTCCACACGTTCTGCTAATCCTGATCCACCACCTTCAACCAATGCACGGCGGCCTGCGGCAGCTTCTTCGATCACATCCCGTGCATCTGCTCCTGCCTCTCAGTCTCAAAGGCTCGGCTTGAAGTGTGTCAATGCACTGTCCTTATCAGCGGACAGCAGAGCTCTGACAGCCACTGACTGGGGCCCTACGGCTAGCCCTCCCACAGCTCAAGGGACAACTGAAGCTGAAATGCAAGAGGCGGAATGCCGAGCACGTGAGTGTGATGAGTGAATTGTCGATAACGAGTTACACCACTATATTGATGCTGGTCTTGTGGATGATGAGGACGAGGATTTTGACATCCTCAAATACTGGGAGGTAAGTCATGCTAGCATTCGTATTGTGTATTGAGTCTAACATGTTGACCCACGAATGTGAATATCCTGCATTGTACTGGGCCGCACTCGATGTTCTGCCTGTGTAGGCTAGTGATGTGCAAAGCACGGCTCGGCTCAAAGCCTGGGGCTTGGGCCTGGCTTTGAAGGGCTCGGGGTCAGCGAAATGTCAAGCCGGGCCCTCCTTGATGGCTCAGGCCGGCTTGGGCCCGGCTCAGGCTCAGGCCGGGGCTTATGGGTAATCAGGTAGGACCTCGGAATTATTGGCTTATGCAGTTCAAATGACAGCACAACATATTCAGAATGCTTATATGTCTACTATTTGTTGATAATCTGATCTACAAGTGTTTTTACAGCTGCTTATGATATTGACCGAAAATCCAGATCTCGATCACAACCCCGATCACAACAGTAGTCACAATGTTCTGCACCATGTTAGCAGATCACAAGTCATTGTAATGTCCGTTGAGATCATATAAGGTGAATTGATGCAAAATCTTAAACCATTTTCGCTAATTTTAACAACACCACAGCTGTGCGCCTAAAGCCGCCGGCTCAGGGCACAGCTATGGCCAGCTCACGATCCAAGCTGGGCCCTGAGCCATCTTAAGCCGCCCCCCCCAGGCTCGGCTTGGCCCGGCTTAAGTCGGCTCAGCCAGGCCTGGCTAACAGCTTTGAGCCGTGCTTTGCACATCACTAGTGCAGGCATCAGCGGTGCCTTGCGAAAGGGTGTTCTCATCAAGTAAAGACACAGATACCTCTCGGCGCAGTAGCTTGGACCCTGAGACAATGGAGATGCTTCAAGTCATCAAGTACAGTTTACACCAGGACCGACTCTCCTTCACTGATGACTGGCTGCCGAACGAGCACGAGATACTGCGCGACAACGCGCCAACTATCGAGGCGGATACATTAGATTAGCCCCAGACTCTGCAGACACTGTATGAGTCTCTTAACTACAATAATTACTCAAACACACCCACGACTCCATAGCTTCGCAAAGCTGAACGACCACTCACGCCAAGCGCCCGAGCTCACCGTATAAGGTAAACTAGCTGAATTTGCTCAATCACCTCGAGGTAAGATATGCCCAAACCATACTCAACCATGTCACATGACCAAAGTCTGTCACACTGAGGCAAGTTTGGCAGAGTGGGCAACTTGCATTTGACATAACAATGTTCAAAGACCACTCGAGCAAAATTTAAAACTGTCACAACACTTACTTGTGACGCCTCAACCCCTATCCCTATCCCACAAAGCCTGTCGTCTTCTGTTGGAGCCTAAAGATGCAGCCCCAGACTAGCGACTAAGAGAGATGGTAGTGGGACTTATGCAGAGTTAGGGTGACTAGCAGAGGTAAGGTGGGGACACACCGCCTATCACGCAGGAAGATCCAGGTGATAACACTAATAATCAAGCTAGGGACATCGTCCGCTAGCTCAGTCGTTTATATACATGCCAGGCACTACGGTTGTTAAGTCTACCCTAAAGAGACAGGTCCGTGCGCGAGGCGTAAGTCGTAGTATCACACCATAGTGACGCGATACAGTCATGTGCCAGTACGGGCACATGACGAGTAACATGCAAGGCTGTAAGGCCAGGCATGGGATTCAGTGTAGCTAAGGGGTGTCCCTAACTACGGTATTCGGTAAAGCCCGAGGTCACTGGACCAAGGGCGGTATCTCTATCTAATCTACATACGGGATAAGATATTCATGAGATAAGATAAGGTCACATGCCCTGACAGACAGTGACCCTATGGTACTACGGTTAAGGCTTTACGCTATGCGTAAGGGCCTTGGTTCGAGCCCGGTAATGGGCGTATACTAATTCTAAGGCCTGATGGCCGTATACTACGTTTAAGGTCCAACGGACCGTATACTTCGTAGAAGAGAGGTTAGTTTCACAGATAAATCTGTGACAAAAACCTGAGATCTCTTGTAGACACAAAAGTTGAAGATTCTCAGGTTTTCAATTTCTGATAAAGTATATCAATCCCTTCTTATGTGGCTGTTTATATGGCTGACCCATTGAATTAGTCAGCATCGCACAGCCACATGTATGATTCATTGATCGAACATATGTTCTCAACACCCAGACATCTATGGCTGGAATTAAACGTCACAAGGCCAACTCAATCTCAAATCTTGGTCAGTATGCTGTTAAGAAGGCTCGCAGGCTAACTAGTTGCTCAGACACTGCCAAAGAAAATGTACGTTCTATCTGTAAATGCCGCTGTACCTGACATGTATTTTCTCAGACAGATTGTGCCTCCCAACACGCAGTCTCTAGAGGCCATTGCTAAATCACCAAAAGAACATTCTGAGACATATGGGCCCCCAAGGATGACACCACAGCAGGTGCTCAAGCACAGCTCACAGACGCTAGCCGTGATAGTGCAATCTGCAGCAAATAGCTCTGCTGTAACAGTCTCAGACTCTCATGTTATGATGCGTACATCTCAATGTGTTGATACTAGTAGTTCTTATCTGCCCACTCCTACTCTATCACCAAAAGGGAAGGATTCACAACTGCCATCCATTGATGACACATGTTCTGCTCACCGAGACATTCAATCCCTACTTCGACCTCACCGTAAATCTGGCATTGGATATAGACCCTTTCTTGGCAGTGATCAGCTCCAGCATCATATGGAGATGATCTGTATGCTCCTGTGGGAGTTTATCAGTCAGACACCACATGCTTGGATCGAGTCATCATGTGGAGTTGCTAGGGCATATGAGCACGGCACAAACAAAGCACAAACCTTATGTCGCTGGACCAGAGCCTTCATCACTGATCGACATGCTCTCCCATATTCCAACTATGGAACCTGGGCCTCATCATTGTTAAAGGATGATGTATTGAAGGAAGACCTGCTCATGCACCTACAGAGCATTGGAAACTATGTGCACGCTCTTGATATCGTTGAATACCTTGCAGTCCCCGATATCCAGAGTCAATTTGGCCTTGACTCAACCATAGCCCTGTCGACAGCACAGCTGTGGATGCATAATCTTGATTATCGATGGACAAAATCACCGTGTGGTCAGTTCATTGACGGTCACGAGCGTGAAGACGTTGTTTCATACCGCCAGAACCATTTCCTTCCTACACTTGCCAAATTACACGCACATGGGAGAATAGTGTTGAGGTTCAGCAATCTGGGATTTCTCCACACCAATGCCACACCGTCTATTGGTGGTATGACGAGTCTACATTCTATGTGAACAATCGAAGGAAGGTGCAATGGGTCCACAAGTCAGAACGAGTGGTGCCAAAACCCAAGGGAGAAGGGAACTCACTAATGGTCACAGGCTTTGTGTCTGCAGACTATGGATGGCTTCGATCATCTGATGGGACAGAGAGTACCCGTGTCCTCTTCCGCGCAGGGAAGAACAAGGATGGCTATTTCACCAATGAAGACATTTTGAAGCATGTTTCAAAAGCAATGGATATTCTGCGGCACCACTATTCCAGCGAAAATCATGTATTCATCTTCAACAATGCCCCCTCACCTCAAACGAGCGTCTGATGCACTTTCTGCAAGACACATGCCAAAGTTCCCCACTCAATCAGGCAATCCTATATTTGGTGTTGACGTTAATGTCCTCAGTCCAAATGGAAGACCAGTGTATGGCTCTGATGGCAAGCTGTTGAAACAAAGAGTCCAGATGGCAGATGCTTGCTTACCTAATGGACGGCCGCAGTCACTATATTTTGCATCTAACCATCCACGCGCAGGTACCTTCAAGGGAATGGTCGAGATCTTGATCGAGCGTGGTTTTGATCCTGTCACCATCGAGAGATTGGGGGCGGAATGCAAGAGCTTCAAGTGTCCACCAAACTCGGCGTCATGCTGCTGCTGTCACCTACTCTATGGTCAGCCAGACTTCACAGATGTTGAAACAGCTCTGGAGACTCATTGCAAAGCCGATGGTTTCCAGCTACTCTTCCTGCCGAAGTTCCACTGTGAGCTCAATTGCATCGAGCAGTGCTGGGGTTTTGCGAAGAGGGAATACCGGAAGTTTCCACCGTCATCTACGGACGCTGCCGTAGAACGGAAAGTAGTTGCGGCACTCAACTTGGTGACTCTGGCGAGCATTCGAAGGTATGCTATACTGTCGAATTTTATCGTGATGTTAATTATTGACATTTGCGTAGGTTACATACACGTTCGCAGAGATTTATGGACGCATACCGTAAGGGACTCTCTGGCTCACAAGCAGCTTGGGCGGCGAAAAAATACCACGGTCACAGAGTGATCCCAGAAGGTGTCCTGGCCGAGCTAGACAATGTAACATAAATTGGATACTTCCATGCAAGGACAACGGATATACTCTGTTTCTGTAAGCTGCATATTATGTAATAGACAAGTCTACCACACGTGCCACATTGTCATGATGTGACACCCCTTGAGTATGACTTGGGTCTATCTTACCTCGAGGTGACCTTGATCTATCTTGAGGTAAACCAAGGTGACGTTGCCATCACCTCGAGGTGACCTTCACCTTACCTTCCAGCAGCACTAGCTACGACGCATTGACTCGTAGGGCTACTAGAATGTTAGCCAAATTGTATGGTGTTCACATATGGTGGTTCCTTAGCCCCAATTGATTGCCTACCTGTTACTGCCGACAATGGACACGACTTGTCAAAATCGCATGGAATTCACCCCTGTCACCGAACGTAAGCGAGCTCAACTGACATTGCATGGTCGAACCACGGCTGAGGTACGTCAGTATACGTCACCGCCCTCTATTTAGCCATGTGTGGGGCTACTGACAACTCGCAAAGAACTGGTAATTGTCGGCATGGTGGTTTGGATATCGAAGTTAGCAACGTAGAAGACGAAGAAGGCAAGGTATGGCGTGCTGGTGAGCGTATCGATCAATAAGTGGCATTCCAAATTCTCATCGGCTTCGTACACTGTACAGTCTGAGCGTATGAGGATCTTTCTGTCAAATGTCTGTTACTCACAAAATGTTTCACCTTGCGGTAATCCGGGGTAGACCATGTTCAGCTCGTATGCGAATTTGAGTTGCCTCTCCCTTCCTAATCTTTCAACCCTACTTTCTGCATGGGACCGAGCAGCTCGCCTCAACATGAATTTCACCCTCGATACGCCTGATGCCTCTACACATAATCGACCGTGATAGAGGTTTTGCAACAACAGGCGCATTTTAGCTGCGGCCGCATTGACCCTGTGATGCAAAATTGACTGTCGCAGACCGATCTCATTTCCGTAACTTTCCCGACGTTGCGAAAACATCGCAGATGCACCGTTGCCGAAATTGCCAATTCTCCCGCGATACGATCAATGGTCGCAAGGGCGTTGTGATTGCATTGCGGCCCGTATGTCGGTCCAGAGCCTCCATCCAGTATCCGATCACTTATAAGGAAACTTCCGCCCATCCATGCGTCTCCTTAATATTGCGCATGGTTGACTGTTTCCGTAGAGATCCGCTCCGTTAGGCGAAGGTCGGGTTCAGCATCCATCACTGTACTTACCTCATCTTCAATATGGTAAGCTTAAAGTGATCGGCTATGTAGGTTACAATGCAAGCAACGGCCCGACCACAAGCGTCGACCGGTCTTCCTTCTGATTACCAACATCGGCCCTGGAAGAAGTGATGCGGGGACATTGTGGCCGCATGCAACAAGGCAAAACATTACATCCTGTGAGAACGGGGAAATTGGTCATGATGCCTCACAACCCTAGAACCGCTGTAACTGTAAAGGGCCGAGCAATCGAATAGGTGATTTGTCTGATTCAAATAAACGGTGAACCGAAGACATGTCTAGTGGGTCTGGCAACAAACGTTTAGGAGCAGAGGAGTCTAAGGGAGTATTATATAGCAATGTGTTCTAGATTCTAAGGTGCGTTTTGCACCATATGTACGACCCGCGCTGCGCGACCATTGCTGTACGTACGGCAATCAGTGATTGATAATAATATACTCGCAGTCAATCAGTTCCTTGAGTCGGTAGCGCGGGCTGCTCGTGTGGAACGCGATCCAGCCACGCGCAAACGACTCCCATGCGTCTCGTGCCTCGCCTTCGCCTAGGATGTTCCTGATACGCTGCATTATGACCACCGTCTCGTCAATCACCTCGGACAGCGTTTCCAGCGTGGTTCTCCCACTCGCGGCCGCGCGGTCGCTCATGTAGTTCCCGGTCTCTCCGGCAAGCTCTTCCTTGTAGAAGGACAATATGTCGCTGCAATCAGATGAATCAGATGTTGTCAAGTCCTCTGACTACTTTCCTACTCACTTGACATGATTCTGATACCAGCAGATGTCCCTGAAGGTGTGTCAGTCTGTGATTCACAGTGGTAGCGACCAGGGTTGCTTACGGAATGGCCTGCATGTAGACTTCGACATCCGGAAACTTATCTTTCGGCCAGATAAAATAGGCAAAGGCCTCTGCCAGCCCGGACATGTTCCGGCGGTATGTGATGAAAGGCAAAGCGTCTGAGCTCAATACGGCTCCCTTCTGCGCGCACTGCTCTAGGAGGCATCCGTTCACGAACTGCAGCGCAGACGTGAAGACGGAGCTAGCGGCAAAAGGCGGGTAATGCCCCCACATCTCGCCGAGATTGTTGGTCAGCCGGCCTAGGATGTCTAATTCACCCTGAATTGCGCCAGAACATAGACGGCGGTGGAACTCGTCCGGCGCCTGGGTGCTGAGGATAGATGGATCGTCCAAGGCAATGACGAGCGTGCTGAAGAGCGCGATGTGAACCTTGGTCTCGATATCAGCGATATGATGGTAGCAGGTCGTGGTGAGGATGAGTGCAGGAGGGAGATAGGGCTGTAACTGTTTCTCAACACCCCATGATCGCAGAACATCTTTGACCCGAAACTCAAGCTTGTAGTCTCTCTGATAGGTTGGAACAGCCAGCTTCAGCCTTTCTAGGAGGTCGCAGACCGCATGTCTTGATACATCGATGACGGAGCCCTAGAACCGTAAGTCGTGAATATCTGTCATACATGACTATTAGCATGCAGAGGCTTACCGAATATGCCACACAAGTGGATTTTAGGCCGACTGAGCTAGATCGGATATCCGAATTACTCGGGTCGCCAACAAGTACGCTACAGAGAGACGATGAGTCGCTGTATATTGCAGATCACAATGGCCTCGTACGGAATGCAAGCATCGGTAGACGGCATATTTGTGGCGATTGCGCGAGGTAACGTATCTCAGAAGTGTGAGGCGAAGAGGAGATGGGGTCCCAGGCGGTCTATGCGTCCCTTTATATGACCACGGACTCTAATTTCTCTTGGCAAATAAACTCTGCAGTGTCGCAGTTTACCGCGGAATTACGGGCGCACATCGCAAGATGCCGCTCAGGTTGATGCGTATGATAACTCACCAGAATGTTGATCTGAGATCTCCGATCAATGGAGACAGCCCGTTTGACTTGAAAGCTTGATATCCCGGGCTCATTCTCCTTAACCGCTTCAACTGAGATGAGTGCTATTCTGCTGTTATCGAGATTTCTATTCAGAATTGTGCTTTCTTTGGCGCTCTAAAATAGGCTCATTTGGCGTAGGCCTTCGCGCATGTCCTCATCTCTTTATGCCTGTTGTACGTCCGCGGGGTGTGATACTCTACTAGATGACGCTACGTAAACGAACGCGTTGACGCACCTTAGCTACAGACTCGGCCGCGCTCAGAGAAAATGTTTAAGGTCCTGATGTCACATCGAAACCTGGTATAGTTCTGATCCGATGCAGTCAAGCATGGATGAAATATTGTACTATGTAGGTCGGAGGGCTTATCATTATAATAAAGTTGACATGCAACAAAGATTAGCTTGTCTTGAACCTTACCCGGCCCATAGGCGTTAGAATAGAAGTCTATCAGCATGCCGCAGTGCGTTTCGTTCAAGTCGCACACATCCGCCAATCTCGGAGAATGTCTGCTGTCATGTGAGAAGCTGCGAGGCGTCGTCAAGGCCCCCGCATTAAACCAAAGATCCCCGATTACGTCCTTGGAAGCCAAACCACTCAAGCCCGAGTTTCGTGCTCCCCGGAGAGGCAATGCAGCAGCGATCTCCGCGGAAAAAGAGCGCGCGTTACATAATTCATTGATCGCGAGTAACGTCGACAATAGGCTCATCCTGAGCATAGAAAGACAGTCGTTCCTATACTCAGGCTGAGCCTATGAACGAGAGCGCCAGAGAGAAGTCCCCCGTGGGAATGCGGACCTTGAACTTGCCGGCGCTCGGTGCTCCTGACGCGCACACGTGATTTCTTGGGACGCGCGTCGCGTCCTGCGCTGCCCTGTCTCGCAGCATTTTCGTGCCTAGATATGCCATGTATGCACCTACCAATACTCCCGAAAATTAAAACGACATTAGCACTGATGAAAATATGCTTCAAAGTCCTTCAGTCAGCTCTAGAGAATCTTCGCCCTCAGATGACCTTGTAAATGCCGAGATACAGAATCCCACGGCAGTGGTCACCGCATGCATACGTCCCGGGTACAAAGCCGAGACGACGCGATCTCCGTGGCGAGGACGCGCCAGTCACGCAAGCGCGTCGAGGGGATGCCGCCGGCATGTTCAGACTCAGCGTTCCCACGGGCGACTTCCCTCCCTCAGACGTCGACAATAGATTGAGCGCTGCGCTTTAAATAGGCGCGCTAGCGCTCATCGAATTTGCACAACGCGTTGTGAGAGCTGCTTCAGTCAGTATACATACAATATGACAATCGCAAAGTTTGATTTGTATCGCTCATCTGTGATACATTTGTATATCGCAGGGGACATGTTCCTCGTCGCAACACGTCGCTCAAGCATAGAAGGAACCTCTCTTGTACATGTTGTGGTTTGAGCATTGAGTACCGAGTGTTGGGTTTTTTGTATCCGATTTATTCTCACATGATACAACAAGAGATAGGCCCGTGGTCATGGTTATCGGACGCTAGGCGACATCACTTATCGCCAGCGCTAGACCAGCCATCTCACCTAAGATACGCATGATGTCGTGCATCGCGGTTTGCATACCTGAACGGTTGAATCATCAGCCAGTTGCGCGCAGAGATCACACCGACTATCGTAGTACTATCACTGGCCCACATATGCAACGTTTTCGCATGTCCCTGAAAGTTTTGCCTGTATCTTCATGACACCAAGCCCAAATCTCTCGGAGTTTTCCCAAAATGATAGCTATGCACCTCTAGTATAAGATATGTTTTTTCGAACCCCAAAAGTGCATTCTGCATAATACCGAACCCCGTAAAGCATCGCAACAGCAATGTAACTTTTTCCTGAGCATCAGTCACGCCATCAGTCACGATGGTCGAATTGCCGAACGCGCGGCATCAAACGGCATGACACCGTTGCTGCGTTGCAACCACTGAGCCAGCAGGCATCAGAGGCTGAGTTCAGATTTGCCGACTGAGGATGTCACGCTTCGACTGCAATCTGCCTCTTTATATTGATACAATGCACATTTCCCCTCGGAAAATTATACGTGAAGCCTCAGGTATAGTTAGAAGACGTGCTGTCATTTTGGAAGTATTTTAACAAGGTGAAGACTGAGCCGAAGCCCATCAATAGCTCTGATTGTCCGTTTTTGACGTTGTTCATTTTTTCCTCCTCATCTACTAGAGTTTTTGATAGTATGATCTGACAATATCATGCAGATTGTAATAAAGTCATAGTGTACACATCTTCATAATTTTTGAATTCGAGGGAGTGGAGCTAGAGGCAAAATTGCATTGCTGTTGCGATTGCATATGTGGGCCAGTGATAGTACTCTAAGACGTTCATAGATGGAGACTAGTCATCGATAGAGGACGGTTTGATATTATGACGTTAGTGTGAACTAGTCGCATTAGCTCGAAGGCATAGTCCTGAGACCCGGAGTGACCGGTACTGCCGCAGGGTAGCATCCAAGGCTCGCCTTGAACATCAGTTCTGCGTCATCGGTGACGACCATAGCTCCCAGATCTCGTGGTGCCTCATGCATCTGTTGCGAGATCAGGTGGACAGAGAGCTTCTTGCGAGTTGCTGAGCCGGTAGAAGGCCGGATATAGTGGTTATACGCATGGAGAACGTCTTGTAGGTTCAGCGCGCCGATCATCTCGGCCTCCGATTCTTCTGTTCAACGATATTGAGATTAATAAAGCATATACGTAGCTAACGGATATGGCATCCGTATACATACTGCGATTGAATGCATAATATCCTGAATCAATCTCATTCCAGAAGCGACGAGTTTCTTCGCTGAGGTTTTTATCCTTCTCGAGTGTCTTCACGATTAAGCCCTTCTTCTTATCATCGAAATCAGGTTGAGCGAGGGACTCGAGGACCCCGTAAAAGCTCTCCAATAACGCGTCAATCCGCTGTTCCACGTCCCAGGGCGGTCGTGTAGCTTGGATCTTGATACCCAGACCCACGGAAGTAGTAACAGTCCATGAGGAAGCTGATACTACATAGCTGTCGTCATGAAGAGATATAGAGATTCTTGGTCTATTCCGAGCTGTCCACGTACCCTAGCTGTTCCCGCGTTCTAAGTTGAGTGCGCACAGGCTCCTTGATGATATGGGCAATCAGCTCAAGCACGGCACATAGGCGTGCATCACCAGCGTCCCCAAATTGACAGTAGTATGAGATGCTGCAGTTTCCCTCTTTGTGATCCTGATGATGCTTGCGTACGATAATATTCGCACCTATGGCCCATGAGTATGATCTTGGTTAATCGCTGCTAAAGGGACATACCTGAGGGAATGACGAGAGCTTGACTTTGGGATCGCTCACTTGGCAGAATCAGGCGTGCAGACAGGCATTGCTCAACTGTGTCAAGAAGAGAAACAGCGTCCTGTAGATATATGAGGGTTGCATAAGCGATCTGATATACTGTTGGACGGTAGCATACGCTATACCTGTTCATTTACGTTCCCATTCACGAGTGTCTCTAGGTATACTCTGCTCAGTAAAGCTCTCTTGTGGTTCTCGATGTCTTCTGCGGTGATTGCTAGTAATTGAGTTAGCTACGCTTTATATTCCAGCATGAAAGATGAACATGATATTTCTGACGACTTGTTCGACGGCGACCAAATGATCGGAGTGAGAGTCCACGCAGCGAAAGTCTCCGATAGATTTGACGGTTGAGCCAGGTAGAAGTTGTCGTACTCCCTCTTAGCCTGAGATGGTTGAGAGCAGTGTAGTAGGCGCTATTTGGATATATCACACCTGATCTGCGATCACCGACAGCCTTCCCGGATCCACTTCCAAGTGTACTAGTCTGTCCATGACGGTCTTCAACAAGATCGGAAGCTTGTCGCTATATCCGCTGAGAGAAATTGAGAGTCCCTTTCTATGATTATTTATTGAAAACCCCAAGCCTGCAAGGTATGCATTGTATGTCAATTCTGACAAGGCGTCTTCAACAAGGTCGGCAAACAGTCTTGATGTACAAATGGGTGTCTGGAGATGGTGAAAAGCCAGTATGTTTGCTTACCGCGTTAGCACAGCTTGTCGGGGGGTCCCGTAAGCTACGGAGCTTCGCAAGCTGTTAGTGCGCAGCAGTGATTGGGGAAAACGGCCAACCCACCTCCTAATATCAATTCGAACGTCTGCTCTGGGGACCCAGAACTGGTCATCTTTCTTATGCCATAGGGTAGATAGAACTGTATGTCGAAGCAGCCGCGGAGCTTTAGCGATCTTCAGGAGAGACTATACTTCAATCTACACGATGCGTAATGATTCAAATACTAGCAGACCTCATTCACTTCTGCTTTCTTGACCTCGAGGTTTTTTGGGATAAATGAATTTGGGTTTGGCAGATGAAGCTGAACGTAACTGTGAGGACCTCCAGCCTTTGGTCATAGAAGTTAGCACATATGTCTCAGCGTTAGTCAATATTTAACCTTCTCCATGAACGTAGCATCCGGTTCTCGGAAACAGTATTCGGTGTCAAACCACCGCTCTGTTGCCCATACCATATCACGTCCTACGATCTCATCGGGATGCTCGCGCGCCTCAAGTGTTACGCGTCCCTTCTCCGGGACAAGCAGTGCGAGGGTCCTACGCACGATCTCTTCGTCCCAATCATGCACCAGCACTGAATCAGCAAGAATCGACTCTGGTGGATAGTCTTCAAGCAATTCACGGGATAGCCAATTCACATATGTGTGAGGCTGTGTCTTGTCCTGAAATCTGAACTCGAGTTCAGAAATGGCTTTGATCTCTGTGAAATGATAGGGCTCAAATTGCGACGAGCGTAACAGCGCCAGGTAGTCATATATGGCAATAAGAACTTCCTTGTAGTGTGCTGCACTTATGTCAATATAACGTATCTCAAAATGTGCAGCGCGGTCGCGGCAGCAAATGGTAGACCTCACCGTAGCCTTCCTTTGTGAGCCTACACGTAACTTGGAAATACTGCACACTCGGATTGCGTATGCTGGGAACTGAACTATTAAGGCTCACTAGCCAGCCAGCCTTCTTGAGATATGCACAAACGCTGCCGGGGCCCTCGTGACCCATAAAGTGGGCGATAAATTTCCCAGGATTACAGCGACGGTATTGTCGTTGGTTGGGCAGCAAGAATGTGACACATAGACCGTAGTAGTCCTTCACGGTCTTGATAAAGATGACAGGCTGGGCGCGGGTGCTGAGACAACAGCACGAAGAGCTTGTGATCATACTCACTTCAACTTTCGAGGCATCCCAGAGAGGCTGCGTAAAGATAGGCCTTGGTTCTAGACCTCGGTTCGCAATTTGCGAGTAGTGAGGAACCACCATGTCTGACAACTCGTCAAGCGGCTCTAGATACGCCTGTGAGCGGAAGACGATCGGAGAATGGTCGTAACAATTTCCCTACCATTTCCGAGTACAGCCAATACCATGCGTCCCGCGCAATATTGTTGTTCCCACCATTCCACCAATCTACGCCTGGTTTCAGTAAAGACCGCGCTATCTTCCCCATTCTCGTCTTTTATCGGGGACAGACATCCCTCCTCCTGTAGTTTTCTAGCCGCACTTGTGATACTCTCGATAGTGCCTGTGCTGAACTGGGAATATGGGTGGTCTGACCGGTACAATGCCTTATTGACATGGAGTATTCGTCTTGAATCATTCTGCTTGTTACGCCTGTGCTCTGAGTCTACGGCTTTAATTTCACGTTTGGCCAGGGATTCAGCAAATAGCGGTGAATGAAAAAATGCTGCTTGACGAGCCAGAGCACCGGCTAGTGCATGCGTTCCAATAGAGAACCAGTAATACGCATACGAAGGTCCTGTCACAGCATTGGTGAGACCTCCGTTTGAGGAAACGTACTTGAAGGAGCGATCAGACGGGGATTCAATGATCATATGGAGTGAACTAACTGAGAGAAAATCTCTTTCGTCGGGGAAAGGCTTGGATCCCTGGGCCAGTGCAGCGTCAATGTCCTTATCAGTCAGGTTTCGCGGTTACGAGGAATGACCTTGATTATCAAATGCTCGCAAAAATGAGCCAGCCCTTGAATATCGTTCTGATCGAATGTTACGCTTATACAACTGATCACAGGAAATGAGCTCACTGGGTCATGCATGGCACCGACATGAACGGTCAAGCAGGCCGCTGCCTTATCGGCAGAGGGGTCGTGAACCAGCATTGCACGAATACCATTTTCCAGATGAATGAGCCGGTAATGCCTGTCATCGAGATCAGGCTTCCTAATGTCCCCCTTATAGATCGCATATCCTGGTGTGCCGTTTTGAGCAGCTCGATGCTCCCATTCCATCATCTTGACAGGATCTCCAGACAGCGAGCGAGTGAGTACGCTCCTACGTATAGAGCGGCACAGAATATCGCTTGATTTCCATCAGCAGCTAGCAATGTTTTGTTCAAAATCTAGCCAGTAACTGACCTCTTATTGAGCGACTTGAGACTCGCAAACAACTTGCTGCCACCGCTGCGGACGTTTGGTGAAGTGTTAAATAGTGACAAGCCCTCAAGTAGGTTTTCACTGTCACTGACTATGATGTTCTGAATTTCCGATAAAACAGCTTATTGGTTCCTCAGCGTAGCGGTGTCGGGCGCCTAATGCACAGCTCCTTCAATTTAACGAGCGCCAATCCGGAAATTCTCCGGCAATAACGATAGCATGCACATCAGAAATTGAGCTATAACTACTCATAGACACCTCATGCATTCTGTAGTAGTTACCGACAGCACCGGTACTATGTACTTTATACTGAGTTCGCTTCATTCATGCTACGCTACGACGGCAGCGCCTCTTTGATTCGGCTGTCTGGATTCTGATATCAGCGTCAAAAGCCCATTTCTGTACACGTGTGTATCGCTTGGTAGAAGTTTCAGGATGCCTGTACCAATGTAGCTTTCTCCTTTCCATAATATGCTACCTGCAGTTTCCTCTTGCCAAGGCCACTTGCCATAAGGATCTGCGTATCTCCTGGCATCAGATCCAGAGCGTTGTCACTCCACTTGACCTCTGATTGATCCTCATTTCCCAGAACACTGAACACCAGACACTTCACAGGTCTCTGCGCTTTGACTTGAATTCGTTCATCCTCCACGTGGACTTCGAGATTCGGATCAGGGACATCGACAAGTCGATATGGCTGTGGCCAGTCAGCACATCGTGTCAAAATTTCCCCGGTGATCGGATCTTCAAGTCGCGCGCCGACAACGATGGAGTGGGATGTCGTCATGGGATGATCGTCAGACTTGATCGGCGGAGGGCAAGGGCAAGGCATGGACAAAAGCTCCGTAGACTGATTGGGGTGCACAACGACATCATGAATCTCCGTGTGCGTCCAGAGAGAGCTCAGGTCTGCGGTCTGTAGCACCAGCCGGACGCTGTGGGGCTCAAGCGTGCTATTCGTCGCCCACACTTCAATATTGGCGGCCACAGATTGGAATGCGCCAAATTCGTAGAACTTGGTGTTTGCCGCGTCAGGCAAGTATCTCATAGTCCAAGTCTACTTACCTGCTTTGGCCTGTCGTTATCTCTGTTCTTGATGACCTATATCAAACTGTCAGCGTCTGACACACGGTCCGTGTGGTCAACCTACTGTTCGGAATATACTAACTGCGATGGGAGCCAACTCTCGTGCGATACTGTAATACGCTGGCTTGGGGCGAAGCTAGTATAACACAGAATCAGCAAAACATGTTCGGGCTATGGAACTTCACGTACGAAATAATCTGCAATCGCCCAAGAGGTGACAGGCCAGCAGTCATTGAGCTGCCATACCAATGCGCCCGCAGTCTGCCAAGCTTCGATGAGATACATGCGAACAAGTTGAGGCAGCTGCGTACAAATTCCTTCCCTCGTCCCCTCCATTCTCGCCTCCACATACGGTACGCAAAACTGACTGCCTCTGATTGCATGAGTTGCGTATTGTAGATATGTCTGAAGATGTTCGTGAGATACACCACGAGCAGTCTCATTGAACCCAGAGGGACGCACGTCTCTAGATCACTTGTCAACCTGAAATTCTCGTTCATCAAAATCGCGAAGCGCCTTTCATGATTTCCTGCACGATTGTGTTGTGTCATGAGCTTCGATTGCGCCCATCGCTCATTTCTGTTCCCCGCAAGCCAATAGTCCACCGTACGAATGTCGGGCATTGCAGGGATGCCAAATTCACTAAGGCACCATCAACCGCTGGACCTATCCTGAAACGGAGAGAACAAACCTGACGAAACGCCCGCCCATCACTCCATACTCTTGCCAAGGCCGTTCTCTACCGGCCCAGATGTCCCATTGGTGTATATCTCCCACTGTTGGATCAGTAGTATCCCAGCCTTTACCGCCATACGGAGACCCCCGATGATACGGAATCGGAGGATCAGTTAGTTCCGCCACCACACTCGGCAGAACGTCCTCATATATGAGACGCCCAGGTAATTCAGTTATTCCTGAGGGGACATCCGTCACGGCAACCTCGGCGATTATATGGGAACGCGCACCTCCCCACTGCAAAACCTGCTGGTAATCTTTGATCACAAGATTAGAATTCAGAATTCAGAACTGGATCATCAGGAAGTCACCGCATCGCCCACCTTCGTTGTTACCGCAAAACAATGCTATGGATGGATGGTGTCTGAGACGTTTCACATTATCAGCAGCCTCTTCCCGGACACTTGCGACGAAATCATGGTGCGCGGGATACACGCCACACGCAAATTGGAAGTCCTGCCAAACCAGGAGACCCAACTCTGTGGGAAGTTGAGCGGCAACCCACGTTCTTACGAGGAGAATCCGGCTTACCATCACACGTATCATAGAACACATCAGGCTCGTAAACCCCGCCGCCCCACAGCCGCACCATGTTCTGATTGCCATCCCTCAGCAGCGCCAACCACGCACGATATCTAGCTGGCGTCAGTTCAGTCAAGAAGCTGTCTGCGGGGATCCAGTTTGAACCTTAATGTCACAGAAAGATAGGTCATGAGAAACATGGTGTGTGTGAGGTGATGCAGAAGAACATACCACCCATGAACATGCGCACACCATTAATCTCGAATAGGAATGTTGTTCCCTGCCCATGACGATCCGCTTCTTCAAGCGGTTCTTGCACGAGCTCTACGCACCTGAAACCTATCCGTTTGCGCTGGCGATCAAGCACAGTACCATCCTGCAAGCCGATTAGTGAAATTAGCCCCATGCTATATGTGTCATGACAGACCTGAGCAAGTAGAACAACTTCGACGGTGTACAGCTTCTGCTCGCCGTAACCCACCGGCCACCACAGTTGCACGGCATTGTCCAAGCCCCAATTTACAACGTTCTTGATTTCTACATCACGTTTCGCGGCACGAAGAAGCGCCAAGTCAAGGTGCTCCTCCTTTATCATTACATCGCCCTCGGCGTCTACTAGGAAGACTTTCACAGCGCTAGCTGCTGAGGCGTCTCCCGCGAGCGTCACGTCCACTCCCAAAACTGGAGACAGTGCAGGAGAAGGAGATACCGACGCATGAGGATAAATTGAGGCGAGGCGCACGGAGTATGCAATGAGACTGATGGGTCTATACGGACCGCATGTCATTAACTCAGGTCCCTGTCAATGGCTTCATGATGATGACTTCTCCATAGACAAATCAGGACATACCCAATCCCACCTGAATCCGAATAAAAGGTCAAATCAAACGAACTTTATGCAGCTTTTCGCAAACGATCCTTACCTCCACCCGTACTGCGCCTTCCGCACATACACTCGACTAGGGTCTCCCAGGTTTGTGGACCCCGCTCTTACGCGTCCGTAGCGTGCCTCGAGTTGCTTCGCGATGACCTTCGCCGATTTGAAATGGAGGAGGAGTTTGTTATCTTCTGAATGCAGCGATTCGCTCTTGAGAGACACCTGCACACTATTCTCGCAACCTGACGCTCTGTTTTCAACCTTCCGTACTTACCGAATATGTACGGAACATATTGTCGGCGGACAATATCTTCTTGTAATTCTGATTGTGGCAGGAGGTCAGCGGGGACGTTTGACCTTCAGCATACCCACCGCGAGAATGAAAAAATGAATTTCTATAATGCACTATCCGAATTGCGTGCTCTTGGCGACAACACACATAGCCAGATATTTGAATAGACGGATAGGTAGTGAACTTCACGTACCAAGTATACGTCGCATATAGTATCAAGTCCTTCAAAGACAAATTCCACTTGTTCGTTGCCGTCTCGACTCTCGAATGGGAAGGCGAGACAGTACAACCACTCCCTTTCACCAACCCCTATCAAGCACTTCACGCTCAAAATAGCTCATTAGTAGAGAGGATTGGGGTTACATTGTACTTTGTGCTCGTTGAAGCCGACGAACGGATCAGGAATCCGACCGTTTTTCAAAAGCTCTACATGTATCTCGGAGGGGAAAGAGCGAACGCTTGTCCAACTCGGATTAAAGCCTGTTCTGAATGATTGCTGAAGCCGCGGTACTTCATCTAAGACAGACTGGCGAGCCAGATCTCGCTCTTTCCAATGCCATCCCTCGCTCAGCGGAGTGGTGCGGACGTTCATGGCAGTGAAGATGGACAGAGAGACGTGAGGTTCGCACACTGGCAAGCTATAGGGTCGGCAGGATACAGAGCTAGAGTGACACCTGACATCATGGACGTCAATATAATACACCGAGTATGCACCTCTGCATGCGACTTGCGGAGAATGGTCGGGGCTCTGGGCTGATGGCCGTAGGCAAAGCTAGACTTTGGTAAACGCAGCTCAATCATCGGCCTCCGAGTCAATTTTCAAAGACGTGACAGGCAGCTAGAGCAGGGATGCAGGTGAGGATAAAGATCCAATGAATGGGGTCTGAGGTCTGAGATCTGCACAGTGGCTCGTGCGCAGGCGCTCGCCGAACGCGCGAGCAAGTAAGCGCCGTAGATGCGCGCCTAGTTCCACAAGCGCCCTATTCGAGTAGCGCGTCCTCTAGCTTTTGTTTCTCCGTGAGGCAAGCTAGCGATTCCCGGGCCTCACAGACAATCTATGTACATCTAAAACTTCATAAGAAGCAGCTCCAGATGCGCTGTGGCCTGAATAAACACTAATATCTTGCTTTCTGTATTCAATTTGCTGACATAACACAAAGTGTTCGGGTCTAAGCTACTGGGAACGCTCTGGATAATACCGGCAGCCAATAGGAAGCCTTATCGGACGATCTGTTTGTAGCAGAGCCGTCTCTGTATCAGCAGAGCCGTCCCTGTTGCAATACCCCCAAGGCTCGGCTCGGCCAGGCCCGGCTCACGGCTTTGAGCCGGGCTTCGCACATCACTAGCAGTCACCACCCTCACTCTGTCAAGCTGAACAACCGCTGTTGCGCAACATGGATATGATTATTGTAATGGACGGATATATCAAGGTACAGTAGAACGAGGTTATCGGGTATAGGCGGATGAGACCAAGATTCGGGATTATGTCTATGGATACGCTCTGAAAAATCAGGTACCCCGCTATAAATATAGCGCACAACGGGTGCACACGCATCAGCTCTCATATGCTCCGTTTATTCAAACCCATGGATGGAGGACAGCCCGCGCCCTGACATTCTCAGCGAGACAAGATAGGCCGATACCGCCCCCACCAGTGAGAGCATCAAACCGAGGCTTAGGTTTTTAAACAGGCCTCGTCCGCCGTTGCGGGGGGGAAGGCTAGGGTGCAGCAACATGTTCAGGATTGTAAGGGGGCCCGGCTGTTGTTTGAAGAGGATTATTTCATCAGCCAGATTCGGACGAAAGATCTGACTTGGGACCGCGTACCTTGTATGGAGTGTAACGAGCCGCCATGAGTAAAGGGTCCATCCTGTAATGCCGGTTAATCGGTCGGATCGCTAGGACGTGCGGCACACGTACCAGTTCGGGTTGTCTAGCTCGCATCTCTGGTGGGTGAACGTATCAAAGACGTACTTCCCGGTCGTGTATCCAGCTGATTCAAGGTACAGTCAGAACCTTGCGGCGATGATAGTCAAAAGATTCTTACAGCCGCTGGGCCCAACCCCACCGAATGGAACGCCAGTGGCTGCACAAAGGACATGAGATATACTTATGATGTAGTTTCTCGCAACGCACCCATGACGTGTAGGATCACATCGTTTGCCGCTACGGTGCCACTCTGCGTGTTGTCAAACACTGGCATGGTGGTGTTAGCGTTACTTCTCGGTGGATAGTGGCGCCTTACCCTTCTCCTTGAAAGCAGAGTCATTCGTGAACACGTAGATGTTCAGTGGATGGTCGCTGTAAACCACCATAAAAAGGAGCGAGGGATACCGTACAGACTGGCTCACTTTGCGTTAATGAATGCAATAGCTTCATCTACGTCCTTGACGGGAACAACGGGCAGGAAGGGGCAGAACAATTCCCTGAATGTTTCGGTCAATTTTATTCCATCAGATAGCAATCTAAACCCAACTTACTCGCTCATCAAGGAGTCGTCGCCTCGTACATCCTTGATCAATGTCGGCGCCGCATATTTGGTGGTCAAGTCAACTTCACCACCAAACACGATCGTGCCCTTGGTTTCGTCGATGAGTCGCTTCACACGCACGGCATGCCGCTCGTTGACCATCCGGCACACTAGGCCAGACTCTTTGGGGTCCACCGGATGCAGCTCGTAGTAACTTCTCGACGCATTAGCCTGGTATTGTCGCGGCGAATGTAAGCATCTACTTACGCCTCTTTGAGAGCGTTTACGAATGTATCCTGGAACCATTCTGGGACCAAGACATAGTCGGGCGACAGGCAGAGCTGATGGAGTTCATGGTCAGGTTCTGGCTGATTGCGGAGTCATTGCATTATCACACGCCTGCCCGCCGTTAATCAGCTTCCCCCACATGATTCTCTTTGCGGCCGCCTTGATGTTGCATCGTGGGTCGATAACGCACGGACTTTTGCCTCCGAGCTGAAAAATGTGAGACATTGCCTCGATTATTCGTGGGAAATAGAATCACCTCCAATGTGACAGGTGTCAGGTGCTTTGCAGCCGCGGCAGAGATGACACGCGCTACCAGGCCGTTACCTGAACAAATTTCAGGAGTGGCGGACTACACATGTGAGAATTGCGCGCGTACCGGTGTACAAGACTGGTGGTGAATGGATGAGCAATGCGATCTCTGAACCCAAAAACGTCCTAGCTCACTATGGTCGAACGGTAGCTCAAGAACCTAATGGGTTCAGTTAGTACGCATATTCCGTGCGTGCCAAGATAAGACCTACCTTCGTTGTCTCAGGAACCCCACCGTTCACTACGCGATACAGCTCTGGGTCGAGGTATTTCGGCATGAGTTCTGTCAAGAGCGCGGCTGTTGCGGGAGACAATTCCGATGGCTTCATTAAGACTGCATTTCCTGCAGCAATCGCGCCAGCCTACATCAAAATCCGGTAAGCAAATGTATGTCACATACCGCGATTTGTGATCAGGCGATAAACTCACCAGAGGACAAAGGAGTAGGTATACTGGATAGTTGAAGGGACTAATGAGCAGCACAACCCCCTTCGGCTCCTTCCTAGTTGTGGGAGACATAGCAAACCACAGCATACTGAACGCTGCCCTCTCTGGAGCCGCCCATTTCGCGACGTTGTCGTATGCATCCTTCAGCTCAAGCAGCGTGCCGTTGATCTCCAACCTACGCGGCCGCACATAGCACAAATGGTCAGAATGAATTATAATAGCACAGATCAATTCACATCTCAGCCTCCTCCGCAGGCCGACCCAAGTCTGCTTTGAACGCTTCCTTGAGGCGGTCTTGATTATCCTCTATAAGGTAGCATAGCTGCAGAAGCTGTTGTTTGCGGAACGCAATATCTCTGCTTCTTCTGGAGCGGAACGCTTGGCGTAGCTCCTCGTGTATCTGTCGAACAAAGTAATTGAGCCGATTACAGCCTGCTCGTTGCAATATAAATGCATACACACCTTAGTGATTTCGTCGATCGGAGTGTAAGACAACATATTCGGCATATCAGAGGGGCAATATGAGGGCCCAGAGCAACGTTAGCTGGCACTCATATATGCTCACAAAGCGTCAAGCTTCCTTCCAGACGCGAGCCGTGGTTGGGTGTAGCGCCCATATCTAGCCGAACAGTTCGGTTCGGGAATAGCACGTTGATACCGATTTTCGCGTACCTAAGCCATCAAGGGTGGCTTGGAAACGTACCTCCTGTCATGATCATTTCGGCAATCAGATCTCCGCCGTTGTTGACCGAGCTGAAAGCAGAACCTGCCGGCGACGCATTGCGAATGCTACTTTGCAAGAATAAGTTGATGTTGCGTTGGCAGTCCAGGATTGATATCGAATTCGGGAAAATACTGCAGCTGCGGAAGAATTTTCGGTATTACCCTCAATTGTGTCCGATTTGTATTCGTATCTGAATCTTTGGCGCTGGTCTACCTCACAAGCTGTACCAACGCTCTTTGCGCGCCCCAGATGGGACTTAGTAAGGCCGTTGTGGCTCAGGATGAAGTTATAAGATGCGATGCCCATACGCATGCGTTCCGCCGGTGATATCTTCTGGCAGAAACATAAAGCATTTCAGATCAACTTTGAATTGTTCGGCGCCACGATCCATCGGAGGGAGCCGCCGTCTCCAAACTGCGTTACCAATAGGTCTTCACATGCCGACGGCGATTCTAGCATACTAATCAAGTGTTCTGAACGGACTTTGAGTGCAGATTTTGTTCCACAGTCCACATGGCGATCAAATCGAGAGGGTCCACGACAACAGGATCCTCGCATCAGACAATTTTATCTACTTCTAGAAAGGGTCTTACCTCATTGCATTAGTGTGATTTAGTCAGGTCTGTCAGAGCGCCAAATCTGAATGGCATCGGCTGCTTGCGTCGTACATATACGCCAGGGCGGAATCTGATCATCCCTTCTGGCTGCACAGGTTACCCCCAAAAGGCTACCATGACGGGACTCAACCTGCATCTGGATCCCAGCATCGGGTGCTTCTTCATTGGAGTGCTCTTCTCTATCATGTACGCTGGTCTTCTTTTCACGTTTGCTGCGAGGAACCGACGCGCATAGATTGTACGGGGTGACATGTGCGCAAGTAATGTTCTACGTTTGGGAATACCGTACGGACCGATGGTATCTGCGTGGATTAGTATGTTACATAGTTAGGCTGGCTATATTGGCGGCGCTCACCTGTCAGTATTAGATAGGTCTCCTTTGGTCAGTGCATGTTCCAATGACAATCAACAGAACGCTCACCTGCCGGTGTAGGACGTTGGATACTGCGCTCACCATAGTGGATATATGGGTGAGTCAAACGACTCGCAGGAAGGGGCATCACCACTGATGATATCAGATCGTATGGGGCTACATGGTCACGAACCACGCAAATGTCTTGTCGCTCACGACGCTCACGAAGTATGTGTATCCGGTTCCATAGTAAACTTGTGCGCTGACATCTTCGTCAAGTTCCTTTCTTGTAAGTGTTGCGAACTCTGATCATTTGAGAGGCGCTAAGCCCTGCGTAAAAGGCTGAGTATGCCATCGCGGTGCGTATTCACAAAATGCTTGTCAAGCATGCCTTTCTCACTTGTCGGACTTAGGCGACCACAGTCCTTATCGTACAATGGTAACGACGACCTATTGCTCGTCACATCCATCGAGTATTGATTCTTCCATACCAAAGCTACTACATGCACAACGCATGGAGACGTACGTCAGCTTTCTTATGGAGATGTGAGAAACATGACTTAGAACACTTACAACCAGTACTTGTGAAACGATGGTACCAAGTCCCCGTCATCCTCTCTATGGTACGCGATTGACTATACCTTGAACTGTGCGTCATTGAAATGGACCGTACAGCTTGTCCTTGCGCTAGTATCTTGCGGTCAGTCGCGTTCCGTAATTCGTTAAATGTGTACTCATCATACCGTGTACCTACAGCGTGCAGTCTTGGTACGTCCATATAGGAATCTCATCACCTGTTTGCAACTTACTTGGTAACATTCAGCCAGCGTATACATGGGGTAATAGATCAGTGTCAGGCGGAATGTCAACGCTGACATGCACCTTGCAGAAACATTGACCGCCACGTCCCTGCGATCTTCGTCCAGACAAAGGTAATGTGTGCTGGACTCTACATATCCGGAGAGAGTACCCATGCCCAATCGTGCTCAGATCCCGGCAGCGCTCCAGACCGTCTCGGCCTCGGTCACCGATGTCTACATCACAATGTCGTTGACACTTGTCCTGCGCGGCGAGAGGACTGGCTTCAAAGGGTATGGCCTGTAACCTCCTTCTTGACCATTAAGCGTGACAGCAGCCCATAGTACGGAGACACTCATCCGCAAGCTGACAACGTTTGCGATCAACCGGGGCATCCTCACAACGTACGCCTGCACGCTCAGCCGCAACGATATGCTACTTACCGTTACGCAGCGCGATGCAGATCGGTCAATTCCTCACGGTGAGCGCACTATCAAAATCGAGATGACTTCTGCTGAGATGGCAATGGCTTTAGTATGTCTCACTTCCTGACACGATCATGGTGTGGGCGGTGTTCCACTTCGCAGGAAGCAAAGGTGTGTCGCCCTGAACGCGTTGGGGATCTTCGTCGCTGATGCACATCAGTCTATGTGAACTCTCTGCTCGCCATGTAAGCCACTATTTATTCAGCTTCTCCGTGGACGCACTCAAAAAAATCATCTTGCAGGGTGAATGCCCGGCACTTCTTGAGAGAACAGAGAGCCGTCGCGTCACAGAACACGACACTGCCGCTACAGGACATCCCGATGGACAGATTTGACCGACAAGAATCCTCCAAGATGTGGCTTCGGTGGGTCTTGCCATTCCTCAACAGACGATGGGTAATGACCACGGGGCGAATATGCAGCTCACGACCATCGCGGAGAGAGTCTCCTCCACAACCAGTCGATATCACACTCACGACGGAGATCATCTGCGATGATGGAGATCCCGCATATTTAGGTTCTCGAGGATCACAGGGAAAGGTCCACCCAGATGCACCGTCTTTTGTGTAGAGGGGCATGCGCTGCCAACCCGAAGTCTCTGAACAGGAGGGACTCGGGATGAGTATATAAATGCGCACCGTGATGAGGAGTGTAGGGCAGTACATGTTGCTCACTGTACCAAGCAAACTCCCTCGTAGTACCATAGTGTCCGTATAATGTTACTGTTTAATGAACATGTGTTAAGAGTCCCACGAAGGCGGCATCGGCCATGGATGATGACATGTTGATGTACGAGTTTGCTATATTGGGTTAGGCCCTGAGGGTAAAACCGGGATATGTTGAACTCACTCAGATCTGAGTTTTAAGCGGATCATCATCCTTCCGGAATCTGCGATCAATGTGATCGAAAACAACTGCAAGCTTGGAGAGATGGAATATAATTATACGCGTGTTCTTGACGCCTGATGTTCGACGGATGTCCGTTGCCTTGCATCAACTGATAAAGCAAATTACACGGGCGGGTCGGAGCCCGGCGTCCTTGAATTATCCTGAGCAGTCTGGAGTCTGGAGTCCATTTCTCGCAGGCCATCGGCAACGGTTGTGACTGACGACTAGTTTGTGATTCCCAAAAGCACGATTTCAAGGGCAATAGGTTGCATTGTGATGAAAGCATGTGCACTCAGCGAGTCTGTATCATCGTGACGAGGCCAGCGCAAACCATCTGCAAAGGTTTCAATGAGAGACGGCTGGATCTCTAGCGGTTGTATTTCGGAGCGTCGACAAGGCTTGCCTCAAAGATTACCCTGTTTCTCAGTGTCGAGAGCGGTCCGCCCTCGGTGTTGGCTGAGCAGGAATAAGGTCAGGCGTCTCATCAGGTGAAGAATCACGTGGGACAATACGCTTCTCTCAACCCGAGTGCAGCTCATACACTCGGTTCAGGACCATACGTACAAACCACTCCCGGTCCGCAGACTGAAGGGATGTTTCCACGCATTCCCGGAAGAGATGTGCTTTTGTCATACGAGAAGAATGCGTTCGACGACCATAAAACAGCGATCCCAGAGTTCGAGGGACCGCGATGGGTCAAGATGCTTTGGCACCGCTACTCGCCATGGGCTCTCACGGCCCTGCTGTCCCTAGTTCTTGTCGTTCTTGCCCCTCCGTTGACGCAAGCATCAGGCGCATCAGAAGTGGCCGAGAGTGTTCACCTATCTGAGGATGCTGCGCTCGCTTCGCAAACTCCGTTAAAGTCGGATAACTACACGGATGTGGTTCAATGGGATAATTACACCATTCTCTTGGATGGTCAGCGGATGTTCTTGCAGTAAGATAGCTGGGGTTTTCTCTGCGTAAAACCTAGATAACAAAGTTTGTTTTCAGCGCCGGCGAGTTCCATACATTCCGGTTACCCGTCCCAGACCTGTGGTTGGACATATTCCAGAAAATGGTAGCCGCGGGCTTGAATGGCGTCAGGTACGTTCATGGTGCAAGTGGGCTTCCAATGTGAGATGTTGGGGCTGGGAATGGTCATGACATACAATCATCGCTACGATGTATACCTGAGATTGAGTCGAGGAGGACTTCATAATTGTTTGGAGGGCAGTCATTGTAGCAAAAATCATTTCAGAATAGGGTTTCGCGAGAACATACTGCAGTACAACTAATGCAATCTCTCGATCCGTAGCATTTATATTCACTGTGAGTTCGCGATGCTTTCAGCATGCCTAACGTTTTGGCCAACTGCGTTTTGGCTATTAGGGACGCTGACAAACCCCGCCCCTGGTGTGCTGGACTTTGAATATTGGCGTGCATTACAGCCCATTTACGATGCCGCCAAGCAAGCCGGTATCTTCATCGTGCTGCGCCCAGGTATGAACTTGCTATATCGTCCGCACCGACCTAACATATTGCGTGTTCAATGTAACCAGGGCCATACGTAAATCACGTCACTGCTTTCGATGATCTCATTCTAACGAACATCCGTCACCTAGATTAATGCAGAGACAACCGCGGGCGGGATTGCTCTTTGGGCAACCAGTCTGGTAGCGGGTGAGCTGCGCACGAACGCGAGTGATTATCGCGCTGCGTGGACACCATACGTCGAGGAAATCGCCTCGAGTGTTGTGCCTAACCAAGTCTCAAACGGGGGGCCAATCCTATGTTAGCATACTTCCAGTCCATTCTGTGGTTGCGCCATTGATGCTGATGCTTTCTCCCAGTCGTCCAAATTGGTGCGTATACGCCTTCCAACATGGCCTTGATGGCTGGAATATTCATCCTGTCCCACGTAGACAACGAGTACTATCAGGATGCCATCACTGGCGAGTACTTCGTGGAGCTCGAGGAGGCATACCGACAGGCGGGAGTGGTGATTCCTCTGTATGCCCGCTCCGACACCGACTCACATTCACGCTGACATCCTCATGACTCAGGACATACAACGATCCCGGTGAAGGCAAGAACTTCGTCAACGGCACGGGTGCAGTGAATATCTATGGACTGGTACGGACTTCTCAATAAGATATCATCGGTGCTATTTGATCCCTGCCCCTCGCAGGACTCATACCCACAAGGCTTCGACTGCTCCGATCCGGAGGTATGGAGCCCGGTTGTGACGAACTATCACTACTACCATGAAACAACGAACCCGGGGGAGCCGTGGTATATGCCTGAGTTCCAGGGTACGTCGACTGTGCTGATGACGGCTGCGTCGATAGGCTGAACGTACTCGAAATGATATCGATAGGCGGATCGTTCGACCCATGGGGTGGCACTGGCTATAACAATTGCGAGATACTCACAGGGCCGGACTTCCAGGATGTGTTCTACAAGCACAACTGGGCATCGAATGTGAAGCTGATCTCGTACTATATGCTCTACGGGTATGTGCATCAGTCATATCATGGGCTTATGCCTTATTTTGACGTCTTGTAAGTGGAACGAACTGGGGAGGGCTGGCCGAGCCCGGAGTATACACAAGGTGAACAGTCCAACACACGTCGGGGGTGAATTTGGTCGGCCACTGACATCATCAGCTAGCTATGACTATGGCTCCTCGATCCGCGAGAATCGCGCATTGTCAGACAAATACGATGAGCTCAAGCGGCAGGGTATCTTCCTTCGCAGTTCGCCCGAGTTCTATAAGACAGACTGGGTGGGGGACACCAATTCTACTATGCCCGGCGTCACCGTCAATGGCTCGCAGGTCTATGTGACCTGGCTTAGAAACCCTGATAGTGGTGCTGGATTCTATATCGTCCGGCAGGCCAACTCCAGCTCTCTGTGCGTAGCCCCGTGACCGCCCTGCGTTCAACGCTAACCAGTTGCCTCTTGCAGGGCTAATGTCACTTTCACGCTCTCTGTGCCTACTTCTGCAGGAACTCTCTCAATCCCGCAGATATCTGGTGCAATCGCCATCAACGGACGGGAGAGCAAGATTATTCTAACCGACTACTCATTCGGCGCACAATCTAGCGTACTGTACTCAACAGCAAGCGTGTTCTTTGCCGGGACGATCGGTAGCCGCGATGTCCTGTTCCTCTATAACGATATCGACGAAAGCAGCGAAGTCGCGCTCTCCCTCACAGGAACCGGCGCACGTGCTCAATTATCCAGCGTGACATACACCAATACCACTCCAGCTAACGGAAAAGTCTCCACTTTCACGCTACTTCCGGGCATCGAGGGCCTTGTCACGCTCTGGGAGTCCGACACACAGCTGATCTTGTACAGCGACCCTGGCACGGCCGCGACATTCTGGGCCCCCATTATCCCGTCAACAACCGCGACCGAGTTTGCAAACTACTGGCAGTTTGGCTCGAATACTACCGTTCTCGTTGGCGGACCGTACCTCGTGCGCAATGCGACGATCTCTGGGAGCACTCTTGCATTGAGGGGCGATTTGAACCGCAGCGCCACGCTGACGGTCATCGCGCCACACGATGTTACCTCTGTGACTTGGAATGGAGAGCCGGTCGAGGCTATCACAGCCTCTGGCGGCGTCCTTCATGGTAGTCTGCAAATGAGCGTCACCGCGAGCTCGATCACGGTGCCAGCGCTCACGGGCTGGCGGTATGCGGACAGTCTTCCGGAAGTGCTGTCGAACTTCTCAGACGCCGAGTGGACTCTGGCGGACCACAATACGACCAACATTAGTCCTGGTATGCTGTATGGAGACGGAAGAGTTCTGTTCGGTATGCAATCACTCGTATTATGCGCTGACCCTGTGCTGATTGTATTCGCTCTTCAGGATGCGATTACGGATTGTAGGTTGCATCACATCGAAGCAAGTATTTGCTGATAGTGAGTTATATAGCTGCGAAAATATCGTGCTCTGGCGTGGTCACTTCGTCGGTACTGGCTCCGAGACCTCAGTAAACCTCACTATCAACGGCGGCACTGGTCAGTGTACAACCAGCTCAATCCGTGTTCATTGATTGCTCATATCAATGACTAACTCAGCATTTGCTGGTTCGGTGTGGATCAACGACTACTTCATCGAATCGACATGGAGCGTGTACGACGAGCAGACCACGACGGTATATACCTTCCCTGAAGGGTCGGTACGCGTTGGAGAGGACAATGTAATCACGATTATTCAGGTAGGTAATATCATCATTGGCTTGGAACAGACATAAAATTTGGATACAGGACGGGATGGGCAACGATGAAAGTCCTAACGGTATGTTAAATAACGCTTGACGATGTAGATTGTGATTGAGCATCTGAACAGAGAAGTCCCCCCGAGGAATCCCTGGGTTCCAACTCGACAGCGGTAACTTTACAGAGTGGAGGGTACAAGGCAAGCTGGGCGGGTACACCGCGTAAGTACATTTGATCCAACTCTCGTAGCGCAAAATTTAATTTGTCTCTTGTCAGTTATCCTGACCGAGTACGTGGGGTGTTGAACGAAGGAGGACTCTACGGAGAGCGCGAAGGCTGGCAGTTGCCAGGCTTCGATACATCCAATTGGGAAGAACGGGACCTGCCCGAGGGCCTTCCCTCTGGCGGCGCTGGCGTTGGCTTCTTCGTCACTACGTTCAATCTGTCCATACCTCAAGAGACGGACGTTTTGATGTCGTTCCAGTTCGACACCACAAACCAGACATACCGCGCGTTGTTGTTCGTGAATGGATGGAACTATGGGAAGGTGCGACGATGCCCCGCATAGAGCTTCACGTATAAGCTAATCATCCGTGGTGCATTCAGAGAGTTGCAAACATTGGGCCTCAGACCAAATTCCCTGTACCCCAAGGCATTCTCAACTACCAGGGCACTAAGTACGTCTGTCCTTTACTTCTGTTTGTTGAGATTATAACAACGCCGCCTTGAGCACCGTCGCTGTCGCCCTCTGGGCGTTGGAAAACGAGGTGGTATCGCCTAGTCTGGAACTGGTCGTTGACACGGTAATTGAGGGAGGCGTGGGACCCATTGCCGTGAACAACCCAGTATGGACACCGCGTGCAGAGCCGTGAGCAAATGGGGAGACATGTAATGGTCAAAGATATCCCAAACCATGAAAGACAGATCATGTATGTAGTTCGATTGTACGGCCTCATTTCGCCAAAGATCAATATGCGGACGTAGCAAGCCAGCTCAGATAGGCCGTAGACTGCAGAACACTTACGCAGGTGGGCTTCAAGCTCTAAAAAAGACCCAAAGTACTGTAAGTCATTTTCTTCAGCTTGAATTGTACACCGTCAGTCGGGCCAACATAGCTCCCCATCGTTCTTCTCAAGCTACTACGGGCGTTCAATCTGTCTCGCATGTAGTCATCGACAAATGCGCATGAAATAATATAATTAGCGTGTACGCTGCATATACGTCAAGTAGATAAATATTGAAGTGCGTCAATTGATCGACTACAGAGCTGACGTTTACTCTCGCCGCAAAAAAATTAGCCACGAATGCGATTTCAGCGGATTGAAGTTAGATACGTACTAGATGAGCTTCGGCCTTAATCTAAGTTCTCCATTCAACTTGCCATCAACGCATGCCTATCTCTATTTCCTTCAAGACATACACAGAATGAGACTTTCCCACAGACCTCCACGTGGACTTGGTCTTTACTTGTACTTCTTTCATGCTGAGGAAAAGACGGAAGCTGATAACGCTGTCGAGAGACCAAGCGATTCTGCAACGTTGCCGTTATATCAGCGTCACACAGAGGACACGCGATGCACGCACAAAGTTATCAGGTAAAACTGTTCTCCCTGCATGACAGAGCCAGAGAGTTAGATGAGTTGGAAAATAAATCGGAATAACTGTATTCACTGTCCCAACGATACTCGTCAACAGATGCCCAAGCCGTAGAGCTATTAAGCCCGGTCGATTAGTTTTCAATGTGGATAGAAGACAAAATGTAGCTTACCAGATATGCCCTGAGAACAGACTATTGAGTACTACAAATAATACACTGTCACGGAGCAACGTACCAGAAATGACCATAGACCATTTCGGAAGAGATTCGTCAAAATCTCAGAATCGTATCGACGAGGTCTGCTCAGTGTGTTCGCCACGAGCAGCGCGAGGACAAACAAGTCGTACATCGTCTAATTGATCATATCAATACGTGATCACTGCCTGAGGGAGAAGCCAGAGTCCTACCATTCCTACTTGAGGTTAATTACCCAGCGGGTTTGCGTAGATAAGCGCCAAGTATCACGTGAATATCGACGCGTCGGGTGAGCGCCTCTGAGTCTGCTCGCCCGCCACTAAGTTGTGTGATGAGGACACAACTTCGTCGTGTAGGGTGCCACGTAGTATGAACTCTGCCGTACTGTAGCTGACACGGGATGAATATTAAATGACTGATTATGGTGCACAGACCGGCTTTGCTCCATATTTAGATGCAGCTGTCAAGTAGCCGTGCATAGGTCAGGCCCAACTGGTAGATGATGCACAGTAGCATATAGTTAGGGCGTCGCACATGCAATTTCTTGTTGAGCTTTGACGACTCTTCTATATAAGTCAGAATGTATAGCATGCACTTCGCGCCAATTACTAAGTGGACAAGCAAGGCATTTGCCCAGTGTACGTACAGTGCTACGATATATGCTTTAATCCTATGATATATCTGCGGCACAGCTGTTTCATTATCATAGGGATGGGCCGTCCAAAACGTTCAACGTTTGTCAATAGGACACTCAGAGGTGCTCACCCGACGCATTGATATTCACGTGAAGACCCTCCTTTCTCACTTACCACCACCATCGCCTTAGGCGCTCACGTACCGTCCACCCATACGCCGACCCCCACGCACCGTCTCTCCCACCATGAACACCCAACGCACCGTCCCCAACACCCAGAGGGTCCAAACCGAAACCACATCAGCCACCTTTGCATTTGATCTACTTTTCAACGCTGCCCAGAGTATCCACCGGGCACACGAAACCAACTCCTCCAACTATGCTCTTCCACTTTGGAAGACTCACGTATCCTACCTCTTTACCGCAATCCAACATGGAGCTGACAAAATCGCTCACACCGAAGCCCTCACCTTACTCACAGTGCGAGACACAGTCCGCCAACTCGCCAACCACTTAGATGCCATTCTGGCGCCTACTTTTCCCAACCCTATGCCCTACCCTATTCCCACACCTCCACCCTCACCGCCTGCTGCACGCACCACTATCCAGACCCATCAGGCGCCATACATCAAACGCTTAGTCACCACATCCCGAATTCCACGACGCAAAACACCCCTGCCCAAACTCCATTGGGTACCCAACAAACCACCTACTCCCAACCCTACCCCTCCTGTAACCTCACCAGCGATTACCCCACCCCCGACTGTCACCGTCAAATCACCTAAACAGTCCACTACCCCACCGCCTCCTCCCACACGCAACCACTCCCCCACACCATCCGCTCATACAGCGGATTCGGACGACACTGCTCACCCCCAACTCACCCACAACTCGCCCACGCCCACTCCTTTGGAACTATCCGCCGAAGACTACGCCATCAATTATGGCACCCCTGCTGAACGTGCCATGTTTCCCCAATATTTTGGCCCTGATGGCCGACGTATCACTCCCCCAACTCGCTCACCTGTTTCTCAGTCACCCAACCCATCCGCACCCCCACTCCCATCACCCATAACCACTCCTCCCTCCATGGCTACACCTACGGACACCACCGACGATTCTCCTCCTCAATCATGCAGACCGCTTTGGGTTGACCAAACTATGACAGCCCTCCTGGAACCTCCCATGTATGACCACCCCATAGGACCTACACCTTCCCTCGACATGATTCGCAATACCAGACCTCCCACCCCGATCCCTAACACTTACACTGTCCAAATCAACGGCATCGCATGTCGCTACGATGACGGCACTCGCGTTACCAATCAAGACATTGCCGACGAATTCTTCTACGCACTCAGTCGAACTCCCTTCTACACCATTGCTCCACGACCATACCCCTTTGAACCTCACTTCATACGTTGGATGAACCCCAACATCCCTGACCACAAGACGCACTCCTCTGTTCTACTCTCGTTCACCGATGCCGACGACGGCCATATACTCAAAGCGCTCGAGAGCGCTATCCATGATTTCAACTACGGCGTCATCTCCTCCCACTTCCACGGACGCGTATCCATGACTATCCGTTCTTGTACCTGACCGCCTTCCCACACAACACCTTGCAAGAAGTCCGGGTTCTTCTGCTACGTACTTTTTCTATTAGTTTTAACCTCCCTTTTCTTTTCTTTTCTTTTCTTTTCTATATACGTATCACTAGAGCGATTGGTGTCGCCTAACCTCGGGGCTTCTACCATCTGCTCACCCTCTCCTACGATACCTAACAGAAGTACAAACCCGCACACCACCCTACTCGTAACTATCGTGAACTATCACCTTCGACCTTGGGCTCTCGTTAGCTGCCGCACATGTACTTAGGATACTGACTGCGGGATATAAGTGGTTGTCTCTCTCTCTCTCTTGATATTCACGTGATACTTGGTGCTTATCTACACAAACCCGCTGGGTAATTAACCTCAAGTCCATTCCTCCCCATATGATGCCGATCACATACATCAGGAAAAATTGACTTTACTATTTTAGAGAAATTAGGAGCTAATTAGGTCTCAACTTTCCTAGCTTGGATTTAATTCATTTAATCTGCATAAACGTGGTTCATTCTCCTAATCTCACACTAATCCTGCCCTAATCCTGTCCTAGTTCACACATAATTGCTAGAATCATAGTGGATGTCACTGGGATGCTGAATTACCATGAAACAGTCCATGGCAGCTTGAAATACATCCTAGATACATTGTGGCACATGTATTGGGGATAATCTGCTTTCCTAATTCATCCTAATCTTTCTAATCTTTCTAACCGGCATTGCTGAGCGCTTATTTCAGGTGCGTGCATTACAGCCACAGATTGCAGAGCAACGCCAGTGCTTCGTCCCTTGTTCCTTGACTACCATTATGGACTGACTGCCTCGACGCCATGGCCATCGTCTACTGCCCACCATTGATCTTGCTCAGGTATAACTGGATTGGGGTGGATGTATGCTGGTATGTACATGTTCCCTAGCCTTATATACTTCGTTGCTCTGCACACTGGCAGTTTAAGTGACTCTTCTATCTTGTTGATACTGAGCACGGTGCACTAACATCTGGTTGAGTGTATCTTCGCCATGCTGGGATTGCTCGTGCCCGGGCCGTTCCTGTTGTCATGTACTGACCTGATGAAGCCGATCTGCAATGAAGAAGCAAGCTCCTGCCACCCATGGCAACACAATAGGTGCGCCGCATCCGGCTGGGTTATGTGTGTTGACAAACAGCAGCCCAAGTCTAGTTTTGCTGAAGTTCAGTTCAGAACCAAGGTTCAGAACCTGAACCGCCTGAACTGAACCTAGGTTCAGGTTCAGTCCAGGTCCGGTTCAGGGTAGGACATCAAGGTTCGGTTCTTGGTTCAGGGGGACCATGGGTACCCTTGAACCAGGTTTGAACTGGACTGAACCTTGAACCACTTAGCATTAACATATTCTGTGTAGTCACTGGTGGATAAGCATAAATTATGATTATGTTCTTGCCATCTTTACTATAGTGTTGTTGCAGTAAGTTATGTACAGCTGGCTTCACCATAGCAAGCATCAACACTCATATACTCTAGTCTCCCAATATGGCAAGGGCTCAACCCCATGTTGGGATTACCATGCTTTCTGTGGCATTGGGCTGCATTTGTTGCTGTCAGATGAAGTAAGAAATGTAGAAGATAATATTTCACTTCATATCCATGATCCTAGGTTATATACAGAGTTGTCTAAGAATGTTTTGTTATTGAGCTTTGCCTCAGGCTAACTCACACTCATGAACTCTGATTACTGAACTGCTCAAAATGGCTGCCTTGGGTGATTGTTATGCATCAAAAAGTCATGTTTACCACTCTAATCAAGACTAAGAGCCACATTGGAATGCAGCAGCCCAATAGACACCAAATGGAGACACTGCAGAACTTGAAGTGTGGTTACTTTAGTGGGTTCAATAGTGCCGGGAATGAGGTAGACAATTGGTATACATAGAAAGGTACACAAAGTTGGTGTCCAGACTATTATTTTTACACTCTATAAAAGCAAGTAACTTAGTGGTTCAAACCTAGTTTGAACCATGAACCAAACCTGATGAACTGGTTCAGCAGGTTCAGTCCAGGTTCAGGTTCAGGTTCAGGCTCCCTGTAGTTGGTTCGGCTCTAGGTTCAGCCCTAGACCCCCCTGAACCTGAACCGAAATGAACTTCGGCAACACTACTCAAGTCCGGCCAGCCAAGTCGATTACTGACTACCACTCGGGATTTAGGTACAAATGAGCAAAGGTATACTACCCTAGTACCACCCCCTTTATACTATTGCTAACCACAAGGCAGGCAGTGCAGCTCACTTAACTGCGTGCCTCCGGCTATTCCGCCAGCGCGCCCCCTTGAGTTAGCCGTCCTGCACGCCATCCTGCTCTGCAACCGGTGTCTGCACACCCACCACCCACCACCCAATGTCCTGTCCCACATCCCACCCGCACGCCCTGCCCATGATTTCGTCCAGCTGCCCGGCTCACATTGCTATATCCACCTGCACGTTTCGCCTCCTAACCCAGCCCGGTCGTGCCGCGGCCACCATGCGATTTCACTGCCCAATCAACAGCCCAGCTCGCAGCGCTCCTGCCTCGGCTCCTGTGTCCCCATGCCCCACCCCTATCTGGCCCAGCACTTTGTGTGTGCTCTTGCACACCATCATCCTCACCCAACCCAGCCTCACCCAACCCAGCCTCACCCAACCCAGCCTCGTCCAAGGGTCACATGAGGTGAGTCCCAACCCTCCCCATGGCTCTGCACTCACATCTCCACCCGGGCTGGGATAGCCTGCCTGCCTCCCTCTCCGCTCCCCCATGCCAGCGCAATTCCCCATGCCAGCGCCCCCTCGACCTCTGCCTCCTTCCTACCCTTCCTGCCATGCCCTCGTGCTTCTGCCTTGAACGGCCTGGTAGTGGAACCCCAGCAATGGTGATATCGGAGAACATCAGCCCCAGATCGAGCAACAAGAGCCCAGAGTAAAACAAGGGAGCCCCCAGACTAAGTCATGACTTGGTTGTGTTGACAAACGGCGGCCCCAGTCTGGCCAGCCATGAGACCGTACCGCTTCAACAACGTTCGGCATTGTATGTAGTGATATAACATCAATATATTTCTATCAAGTGTGCATGCTGTGAATGAAAGCACAACCACTGTCAAATCAAGATCTAATCAGCTCTAATTGAGCTCTAATTGAGCTCTAATTGAGCCCGATTAGAAATAATTAGGCTCCAGCTTGATTAAGTTATCCAGGAGGGGGTTTTGTAAATCTCTAATCTTCCTATTCTGGGATAATCCAGCTGGATTAGATCTAATCCGTCCCTAATTTCTCTAGACTAGCAAAGTAGGATTTTGCTGATGTAAGCAGGCTTTGAGGTAATGATACAAGCAGATAGGAAGCTGAAGTAGGATAGCTGGGCTGTAATACGATTCCGACCGAGCCGCACTCCTCAAAGTATGGCTATACACTTACAAAGGATAACCATTTCAGTGATCAATACAAAAATCATGGAGCAGGTAAAGCAGACAATGAATCCACCAATAAGTGCATGTTTGACTGATTTTCTATTATCCCAAAGACCATAGACCTGCAAAATAAGTATAACTATATGCATCATGCTTGAGCAATAGAAACATCAAAATATCGATGGAGTGGCTGACATTGCGATGTTGCACTATTTATGATGCAATATACACCATTCAGGATAGCGAATGCCTTGCAACTTCGAATTGTCACAATCCTTGTGACGTCTCAGGCTGCCGGCGCAGAGTCCAAAGGAGAGCCCTAACTAAAGGGCCATAGGCCAGTGGGGCGCATGTCGAAACAGCAAGAGTCGTGTCTTCAGAGGAAAGGACAGGGAAATGCCCCCAAAGCGATTTCTCACTGCTTCTTAGATTGCTAAGTCTAAGGCCTTCAGGGCGCTTAGACCTACTACTTATATACATGCAAGACCCTAGTCTACTAGTCAATAGGTGTTATCCTAAAGTAGAGGTCTGTGCACATGGTATGGCGCCATAATGCCAGTAATGGCGGCACATCTGTGTTATGATGGCGCCACAGTAATGTAGGCGCCGGCTTGGTAAAATGACTTTATGTGTCATATGTCAATAGTCAGCGGGCCGCTGTCTAATCCCTATAGGATAAGCGGGCCGCGCTAAGAATAACACATGAGGTCATATTCTAGACCAGTAATGGTCTAGAGTTGAGATGAGGTCATTAATCCTATTTTTAAGGGATGACATCATGATGTGGGAGGCCATTGACGACCAACCATTTACTTAGATAAGATAGTAACCTGGGACATAGCCACCTGTGATGGTACCTAGTCCCACTATCTAATCTAGAAAGTTAGTAGATCACGTGATCTCTATTCAGTAGGTCACGTGATCCGATAATCTTCTACCACCTTCCAGAGACATGGGCGTGGTAGAGGCTGTTGTGCTGAGTGCTCTAGGTCAATAGTACGACCGCTGCACGACTTTAATTCTGAAATAGTAAAAGAGGAGGAAATGCCCCGGATAAATCCGTGACACGAATAAATCACAGAATATTTCGATTGTATTGCCACAATATGCTGCACTCACGTCTGCTCAAAGTTTCAGCGTCCATCATCAGGATTATGTAGGGTACATACCATCATTCCAAGCGGGGTGGATTGATGACCCGCAAGTACTATGAGGCATGCATCCTCAGTCCATAAACTTCTCAATAGCAAGATCCATTACCGTATGCAATGAACAGCAAGCTTGCCTGGCCTGAGTACCGATTGAAGGTAATCAATGCATGCACAGCCGACCAAGGCTGTTTCCATACGAATAATATCTCCCTTCGAAAGCTGATGAGGTGGTCCAGTATACTGACAGTCACTGTGACGACTACTTTTTGTTAGCACCACTCACATGTGTTTTGTCTGGCTGAGGAATGAGCACCTGACAAGTATCTCTCTGCCATAAGCCAGCCATACGCCGCTATGAGCACATTCTCCATTGTATAGGGCTGCAACAGTCTTTGAAGTCCAAGCATTGATGATATAAGTACGGGAGGCTCTGTGTATATAGTCCATTGCTATCTGGACAGTATGTTTTGATTCACTACTTGGTAAATTGCATACTGGACGTAACTTAACAACTGCATTCATGGGTGCCATGAGGAGGGACTTCAGTCAATTATCTTAATCTGCCAACTGCCCTTCACTTAAGAAATCGCAGTTGCGAGCTAGGTTTGCACGCAGATTAATCTGCTTGCTGCGGCAGATTAATCTACTGTGACAATAAAATGATACATCCTGGATTCGAACAAAGGACCTTAGCACAGATCAGAATAAGAGCACCGCAGCATAATTAGCCAGCTGAGCCATAGTGGCAACAGTTACCCTTGACCAATCAAAATATATATAACGCAAATTCTACACACAATTTTCGCAAATCATCAAGGCAACTAACTGCTCCAACAAGCATACAGAAATCAATGATAGTGGTAGCTTGATTTACCATGCTTTACCTGGAGCAACTCACCATGGGAAAGCTGAATACACTGGAATCACAGGTCTTTAGAGGCAGATTCATTTGTATTTGTGTTATGGAAGATGTTAAACTGCGAAAATGAAGTTTACAAAATACTCTATATATTGCTTAAAATGGGACAGATACTAGTTACACTGTAGCTCAGTTGGCTAACATATGCTGCGATGCTCTTATTCTCATCTGCACTAAGGTCCTTGGTTCGAATCCTGGTTGTACCATTTTATTGTCACAGTAGATTAATCTGCCGCAGCTAGCAGATTAATCTGCGTGCAAACCTAGCTCGCAACTGCAATTTCTTAAGCGAAGGGCAGTTGGCAGATTAAGATAATTGACTGAAACTCTACCCATGAGAGCTGATCAAGCCGTAGCCAGGGCATCCGCACAGCAACTGTTAGACTCGGGTACTGCATGGTGCGAGATGTTGACGACAACACACATCAATATCACAGTTAGGATAGAACCATCATGATCATTACATACCTTTCACTATCGGTGATAGTTGGAGATCCGGAGCAGTTGAATTTGTCAGACTACAATAACTCTTGGCAGAATACACAGTCCACGCCAGATATCATAGTTCTGATAAGTGGAAGGATGCCGAACGAGAGAGCCATTAACAAATGTGGCGGGTTGAATGAATAGAGAACAGGATCCCCGAGATCGATTCATCCAACACTGATTCTCTTTACAGATGAAGATAGATTTTGCATCCTGCACCAGCTCTATATGGCGGTGGGAGTTGACTTCGGGCGACCTTGCTTTGAGGAAAAGGCGAAACACGAGTACACTATCTAGCGATGTAGTACGTGTATGTTCTCATCGCGATCGTTAGCGTTGCACTGATATACGCGAACTGGGGCGAGGAAAATTGACTGCGACTTGGTTTACGTGAGATAAGTACACTCATACCAGTAACAAGTAATCAACTAAGATTCCTTCACACAAACAACGCCACTTGAAATAAACTGAGCGAGACGAAGTGGTCGGGACTACCTGACGTCGTCAGTATAGACATGAAGGTTTTTGCGTGAAGGACAGAGACGGGATAGGGATCTGATGACTTGAGGTTAATCTCCCAACCCGTTTGCGTAGATTTGAAGCCCCGCACATCACGTGAAGGCGGGCCCGACGCGTCGGGTCGGTGCCTCCGTGCACCCTGCTAAAGGCTAAGTCCTTCGACTCGGGTTGTAGGCCCGATACAAGCAGAGAATGCAACATATATCACCATTATATTCAGTAGTTATCTCTGTCGTAGGCGACACGATGAACTAGATGTTTGTGATGCCTTACTTAGATCCCATTACATCGACGGGGAAAGGGTCTTGGTGCGTTCTCGGATTCACTGCGGGCAGTGTACGGCACTGTAACGGCGGCTGTGGATTCCCGCAGCGCTGTAAACATCTTTCAAACATATCGGTGGAGGCAAGGCATCATTATACAGTCGAGTACGTGGAGAGGCGGCGGAGTGAAAGACTCAGCGCGCGAGCCCTCTTGTGCGGAACCCCATGTCATTGAATAGTATATACATTCGATATTGGAAGCACTGAATCAAAAGCCATGTAACAAGTCTAGGGCGCGGAGGACTCGTATGGCGTGCGCAGAGCGCAGAGGCGCCGGCCCGACACGTCGGGCCCGCCTTCACGTGATGTGCGGGGTTTCAAATCTATGCAAACGGGTTGGGAGATTAACCTCAAGTGATCTGATGCGCTCCTTGGTGTGAAAGGGCATGACTTTGCGGTGCTTGTGGCAAGTCTAACAGCCAACCTGCAAGTAGGGATGACTCGCCCGTACAGCGTGCGAATGGATTGATAACAATTTTGTGACAGACTGCGGACTAGTAGCAGCTACATCAGCAAAACGCGAGATGGCTTATCAGTGCTGGAGGTGGCTTATCAATGCTGGAGGTACTTGCCAATCGAGGAGGAATCTTATGTGTGCAGATAAGCACCGAAAAGATCGACAGCAGAGTGGCATTCAATCACCATTCTGAAGGCATCTTATAAGTGTCTGTCAAACTCAACGCACGACTGGGAAACTAATTATCAGACTGGTATACATCTGTTGCTTCATAGTCAGGCTGGCATATGATTTGCAATGAGTGGTCGCAGCTTACCTACGTAGATATACTGTAACCTGTGGCATGCGCCACACAGCGCGGCACGCCCTTCAACAGTGCGCCGAAACGTTTCGCAACGAAACACATACTATAGTTTCCATATACCCTTCACCATAACCACTCTATTGGATTGATGTACCCTGATTAGCATTGAATCTACATTTTTTAATGATTCTATCGTAGTAGAGCATACAAAATATAGCACAAGGATATTGTAACGAGACGATGCGCTGTAGAAGCCTTGGAAACTTGAAATACGAGTGGCGGAGCCCTCACAAAATGTCCAGATGAGGCAGCAAGATGGTGTTCGAGCAGTTGCACATTAATGATGTCATATTGGACCCACGACGTGAACTTGCAGCAGCCACTGAGCTTTTATGGTAACTTCATTACCCAATCGAGCGATATTACTGTAGTCATCCTTCAGCCACTAGTTTAGGTTCTGTCATATTTCGGTCGGCTCTTCAATGTGTCACTCCTGTAGCTTATCTACTGGCTCACGATGCGCTCTCATTCATCTCCTCCCCTGCACTTTTTCTCATCTAACTCGACTCTGAGGACTGGCGAGCTGGCGGTGCCACCCCCATTAAGAGGAACCTAGCGATTCAGATAACATGCAGGTAGGTGATCGGGTTTAAGTTCTATTAGCTCGATGGACCCATAGCCACACCTCTGCTGATTCCCTTTCAGTCCGCATCCGTCTCCGGGGCACATGCGTGGGGACTCCGGGTCGCCCTTGACTCTTGCCCTGAGCCGCTCCCGCCTGCCGTGCACATGCAGCAAGGTGCACGCGCAGGCAAAGCATGCGGTGTTGCGAGATTCTAGCATGGCCTTGTAGATTTTGGGATCTTCGTTAGCGGTGTCATGTGTCAAGTGTACTAGTAAGTCTTGGCCTGCTTGTCTTAGGGCTGACCCCTCATGTGATTGTCTAACTACCATATTGGTGACTTCACCAGGTTGCAGTAGGGTTACAAGATGGTGAGGTGCACACACAGCAATGCCGCGCTCTGACTATATGCATTAGGTGCGTACACCACCGGCTCATTACAATAAACTTTACTGTGGCGCTCATTTTAACGGCCAGCAGACTCTAGTAATTCTAATAGAGTCTGCTATCACATGTCTCGCCACTGCTCTTGAATCAGTTTGAGAACTAAGTCATGCAGTAAGTCCCGTGCAATCTGCTCCGATGAAGCAGTGGTCTAATAACTCACATGTGCTGCCTTCGCTTCGGCCCGCAGCTGCGGAATTTCTGTAGTGTCTCTGGTATGTGCATCTAACATTCGATTTTTCATGTACTAACCGGCCTGTGTGGGAACAGCACGTTGTACTCCGTATACCTGCCCCGCCGTACCATCTCCCTAAGATACTCTGGCGCTGCCCTACTTCCGTTCCCCAAATACCTAGCATTCTTGCTCCTGTACCATTCGTAGTACTTCATTATGTAATCACGCGCACCGAATAAATTCTGATTTGACGTACCTCGAGTGCCCCGGATTTATCATCAGTCTGTGCAATTTGGCCCAATATAATATCTGAGCCAATACTGTCTGCCCCACAGTAGATCAGCAGGCCTGGAAACTGGTGAACAATTCACCAGATGCCTCCTCAACTTTGCAATTATTCACCAGATACCTCTGCAACTTTGTGTGTATTCACCAGATGCCACCCACGATTTTACAACAATTTACCAGATGCCCCGGTATTTTCCAAGATGTCAAAATACAAAACATATTTTATCGGCCTAAACCAGTCTGACTACGTTTACAAGACTGACGACCCTTAACAAGACTGACGACCCTTATCTATGCTTATCTACTTTCTCGCGTTTCGCTGATGTATGATCAAAGTCTTCGCAACATGTAACGAGCTTCTGTAACTGACATGATTGATTGATTAGCCATCTGTCAATGTCAGCATCGGTATCAGATAATGTACCTCACATGTTGATAAATGGTGGGTCATACCCTGTGCTCATAGCTTGAATGAACTGGATTTCTCACAGTAGAAATTGCACTTTAGCCCAGCTACGGCTAGATTGCTCACAGTTATGATTCCCATCAAGTCTCTGTCTGAGAATATGACTTATTTGTGGGAAATGACGTCGGAGAGGAGGTAATGGCCATGCCGTCAAACTACTGCTTTAATTCACTCACAGACGAAACAACAATACCGATGGCAGCGCATTCCTTGACGAGGCACAATATATACATACATCGGTGGCCCAATCGCGAGACTATATGAACCCTCCTTCAACAACTGGGCGGCATAACGAGCACTCGGCAAAGACGGATTTTACGTGTTGACGGTAACGCTGAACGAGCTGACATCGAGGGTCGCAGAGCCTGTGAAGGCTTCCGTACCAGCCTGGATGGACTGCAGAACCTGTAAAGCAGTTGGCAAATATTCGATAACTTAGAACAATTCTATTCCTTACCTGAGAGCTCGAGACGTTGTAGTTGTTAATGAGCCACTCTATATGACGAAGGAACGTGAGAATTTGCAAGATTGATGCTATGATTGACATACGGAAGAAGTCGTTGAGGTCTTCGCTGAAGCTGTTGATGTTGCCGTTAGCAGAAACAAAGGAGATGGTCTCCCAGTTGCTGTTAGGTCCAGCCCACAAGTTCCAGCTGTAGCCTGCAACCTCGACGTCTGACTCGACCTGGGAGCCGACCGGTTGGATACTGCAACATGTAGATTGAGCAAAGTGCAATTTCGCCCGCTAATTTGAATCCTCACCCTCCTTCACCCGAGAGCCAGACCATGCTAAAAATAAATGAGTCAGCGATGATAACCCATTTTTGAGCGGGGGGAACTGACATCTCGTAGTTGCTAGTGCTTGAAGCCGGGTCGCCCGCAGATGTGCCGGTGAAGATATCGTACCTTAAGTTGACAATCAGCTAGACCAGTATCCCCGAGAAAGCTGTGGCACCTACGAGACATCAGCCCTCAAGTCGGAGGACTGCGACGAGTACGTCCAGTCATAAGTCGTCGGCGCAGATGTGATTTCCGCCAGCTGTCCATATTGTCAGCCATTACATCTACTTAACACCTATGTGGACACTAACGGTCATGCCAGAGGCGCCAGAGGTGCGCTCGACGTTAGCGTCTACAGCAAAATCAGATTTTGTGAACTAATCGTGAAATTTACGGCATACAGGTCTTGACGTCGTTCTCGTTGTCAGCCCACGTGTAAGTAGTCGACCACGTGATGCTGTCGCCGCTGGTGCTGATCAGGGTCGCGTTTTGCGACCCCGTACCATTGTCTGAAGGACAATCATTGAGAATCATAAAGCCTAGCGACGAGGGTGTGGCCTACCTTCACCCCACTGGTCGTTGCAAAGCTCATAGTCACCGGAAGTCGTGCAGCTGTACTGGCCGGTGATTGTCGTCTGCGCGAGGGCAGAGGCGGTCACAGCGGCGAGGACGAGTGATTGTAGAAGCTGCATGATGTACCAAGGGATGAACGAGCTTGAAGCTGAAGGCTCACTTGCAGGTTGGGTCGCTTTTATACCTACATCGCGCACGGAGTTGGTAAGAAGGCCTCAGTCCTCTGTGCTCTGCCGAACCCACGGAGGGAGCTCGGAGAATCCTAAGCATAGTTCACAATTGAGTAAAGACCGGAAATGAACATTCCACCCACGCTTAGTTGCGGCAGGTAGCAGAAGGGAGGGTCATGCAGCGCAAAATCTCCTTAGAGGTTGGACCGACAGCCCGTGCAAGGCACAGGCGGGTCTTCTTGATGCTCCAAGCGATTTATCGAGATGAAGGAACGTCGTGGAGATGTCTACGCTCCTTTCCGTCGGTAACGAGGTATGGCACCGAACATACTCCGGAGGTTGGTGACATCATCGGTACAAGAGATGTTTTCACTGAAGTGAGTAGAGAAGAGGCGTATTTAGCCTGTGTGCGTTTAATCATTCAATCCGCTCGCAGGACTTTGCTGTTCCCGTACAAAATGAGCATTCAACACCCTCGGTGGATATTTGCATGAGAACATACATGAGAAGTTTATGAATCGATACAACCTGGTATACGCAGAAGGAAATCTGATGTTGAACACAAGACCAAGTCATGAATGTCACGCAAACCCGATCAGATTCCAGAATACGTTCTTTACGCCCGTTCAACAACTTGATGAACGGCGATGCTTCCTGCCGTCAACACCATGCATGACACTGAAAATAATCGCGTTATGACGGGAGAACAAGACGCAAGAACATAGTTGCAAATTTCGGCTGGACAACCAGCATTCGTATACGCAAGGGTAGCTTCGGCATTGCAAGCATCTTGACATCAGCCCAAATGCGGATACCAACAGTCCGAATCCTCACGCTGATTAGGATAGGGGTCTGAAGTTGCCCGCAGCACGTTGAAGAATAGACTCCAACGAGACGGATCGCAACTTAGCCGATGCTGCCCCTGGCACGTTGTTCATATTGAGAGTAGGAATGCGCATCCGATATGAAGCCCTAAAAGCTCGAGATCTGTTGAGCCGCCAGCCATTGCGACCGTTCTCCGCCGCAAGACTCACCAGTTACTCATGCTTGGACAATGTCGGCCGACACAGTGGTAAGCTCATTCAAACTTTCCGCATCTCATGGGTTGTTTTAGTAACGCATAGCTGCCTACCAGGCGTTCAGGCCCCAGTTACATCCGCCATCCTCTCAAGCCTGGGTCTGTCACATATACAGGTCGCGAGCCACCGCATCCTCACCCACACCCAGGAGGCAGAGAATGTCTAGTCGTCTTACATTACACGCATGACCACGCCTGAACGACATGTATGACGGTTTGCTGTTAAGAAATGCAATATCTCACCCTTCACCTCGTCATCATTACGCGGGGGGCGCGCCGATCTCCGACAGGTTCGCGCCCATGTTGTCCGGGATCGCTAGCGTTGGGTCGGTCTGGCTCTCCAGACGGCCGCCAAAGAGCACTGGCCCCTGCTCGCTGCGGAATGCGGCAATGCGCTTCTCGACTTCCGGTCGGAAGTGCCGCATGAGGCCCTGGATCGGCCACGCCGCGGCATCGCCTAGGGCGCAAATGGTACGGCCCTCGACTTGTTTGCTGTATCCGGACGAAGTCGGCGTTAATAGGAGTAGGGTCGGTACATTAAACGGAAGGGGGTGCGGGACTTACGTGAGCTCAAGAAGCATGTCTATTTCGCGTTGATGGCCACGACCCTCGACAAAACGGTCCATCATCTTCATCATCCATGTTGTGCCTTCTCTGCACGGGGTGCACTGTCCACAGGACTCGTGCTTGTAGAACTGCATCGAATGTGCGTTAGTACCGAAGCGCAGAATAGCCGAAAGGTACCGCACATGCGAGAAACGTGCGATGGCCTTGACAATGTCGGTGCTCTTGTCCATTACAATGACTGCACCTGTTCCAAGACCAGACTGCGCATCCTTGAGCGAGTCATAGTCCATCCTAGCAGCAGTCAGCCCCACGTTCATTAAACCATTTCCGGGAAGAGTCTTACAAAACCTCCTCGCACTTCTTGATGGGCAACACGGGCACAGAGCTACCGCCAGGAATGATTCCCAGCAGGTTGTCCCATCCGCCGCGTACGCCGCCGCAGTGCCGTTCGATGAGCTCCTTCAGCGGGATACTCATCTCCTCCTCGACGACACACGGGTTGTTGACGTGCCCACTGATACAGAACAGCTTCGTCCCTTGGTTGCGCTCACGCCCGAAGCCCGCGAACCATGCTGAGCCGCGCCGGCAGATCGTCGGCGCGACAGCGACTGTCTCGACATTGGCGACTGTAGTTGGGCAGCCAAACAGTCCGACGTCGGCAGGGAAAGGGGGCTTGAGGCGGGGCTTGCCCTGCTTGCCCTCCAGGGACTCGATCAGCGCAGTCTCTTCACCGCAAATGTACGCGCCGGCGCCACGGTGCAGGTAAACGTCGAATGAGTATCCACTCCCGCATGCGTCCTTGCCTATCAATCCAGCAGCGTATGCCTCGTTGATGGCCTGTTGTAGATGCGAGGCTTCCTGGTAAAATTCGCCACGGATGTAGATGTATGCGGCGGTCGCGTTCATCGCGCGCCCGGCAACAAGGCAGCCTTCGACGAGCTTGTGCGGGTCCCCACGTAGAATCTCGCGGTCCTTGCAAGTGCCGGGCTCCCCTTCATCAGCATTAACGACCAAGTACCGGGGACTGATAAAGGTCAGGCTCCCCTGTCGCAGAGGGAATAAGAGGACGCACCGAGGATCCTTCTCCCAACCAGGCTTGTTCATAAAGCTCCATTTTAATCCACTGGGGAAGCCGGCACCTCCACGACCCCTCAAGCCAGAGTCCTTGATGGTCTGAATAATCCACGAATCGCCTTTGAGAATGATATCCTTGGTCCGGTGCCAGTCTCCGCGAGCCTTGATATTTGGATTGTGTGTCAGTGGAAGGTCCCAGGTGCCTTCTGCCAAGATCTTCGCCTTACCTGTGCGCCCTTCAGGCCGTGGTCGTGCCTGCAGTACGCATTGGTAAAAATGCGGTCCTGGTCTTTGAGCCCTCCATATCTTCGGACAGGGGGGTCCTGGACAGTGGCGAACGAACGTCGCAGTTTCGCACGGAACGGACGCGCGATGCCTGCAAGGATCACAGATGTGAACTTTGTAGAAGAATGACTGCAAGGACAACTCACTTGCCGACGACGATGACCTGAACATCGTCGTGGTCGATGAGCAACAGGTATCTGTTGATTGGTCCCGCCCTTCCGCTGACGGTGTTCGGGGCTCGCCGGAGTACAATTCCCACGCGATTGATGCCTTTGCCTTTGTTGGCGCCGGGTGGCGCCTACTCCTTGAACTTGCACTTGCTGAATTTCTCTACCAAGTGCTATGTCTTGAATGCTCCGCATACAAGTTCTTGAAGCTTTCTGGCTCAATCACCTTCATCTTTGGCAATTTGCGCTCACCTGGTCTCACTGGGAGAGGTGGCCACAAACACGTCGGTCCCTCCAAGCGACAGTGGTCCACAAGCTTGCTATGTCGCGACTAGTGCAGCCACGAGTTCTCCAAACTAAATGAACACATGTACTATGACTATGGACTATACTTGGGAGTGAATGCTGCTGCGGCAGTACTCTACCCCGGGATTCATTCCTAAATCACTGTTTGACACTCTCGCCTTGTTTACTTAATCTTAGGTTTAAAGGGCGGGCTCTGCTCGCTATGGCAGCTCATATCACCACTGGGTCCAGATGTACAACGTCTATATCGTTGCTTGCGACTGTCTGGCGACGCTGACAGCCGACATGCGTAGCGACTGTTACAAAGTCTATTCGAGGAACTGCCTAGCTATTACGGAACACTACGGAGTAGACTGAGTTCCCCCTTCCCTCTGCTCAGAGCCGGTCTGCAATACAATCACGCCAACCTACCTCTGGTTTACCTTGATCCACTTCTCGGTTCTTCATAGACTATTCAGAGTTTTGGGGCCAGTCTGAGCAATAGTTGGAGCTGCGCTAGCTAATGAAAAGTCCATCCTATTCTGGTTCTTCGTGGAGCAGCTTACTCGGCGACCTTCGTATTTGCCGTTGTATTTCTGGCAAATGCCTATCGTAGTCATTGCGTAAGTCTGCCAGTCTGTTTACATAGTTGGCCCGATTCTACGCGAGGTCACTCTCAGCGTCGCGGAAGTAAACCGCACTGCTACGAAAGACATGAATTTCACGTGAGGGTGTGTCGATATTTCGGTCGTAATCTTTCACGACCGTGAATATGGTGATTTGTGTACGTCCCAGTAATGACGTGCAACGCGCTGATTCCTCACCCGCCCTTGAAGGAACCTTTTGGGACTGCACTGCCCGCCACTTATTCTGTGCTATTTCCGATATTGATCTCAACTATGTGGCCCGTTTTGAAGTGGCAGATATCAACTCCCACTAGCGGGAAGTTCCACGAGTCCCTCGGCGAAACAGCCATGCTGACATAACGGTCCGTGTTTGCCTACTCATGAATTGGTAAGCCATCCATTACGATGGACTGCACGATTCGTTTCTATGCCCCTTGCGTTGGATTATCCGAGGCTTCGACCTACGAGATAATACATAAATGGCCCAAAGCTTCAACCTACTGAATAGCACACAAACAAAGGTGTTGTTAATCATGCCCGGTGTTAGTAGCGTACCGTGCAAAGCAGGTCGGTCCCAGCCAAGTATTCCCTCTTGATGCATCAGCATCATCTCTCACGTAAGTGGGGATATGGATATTTGAATTGGCACTTGCTTTCTGGTGAGTGGCACGGATACTGGTCTCGCTATAGCTGGGAGCTGGTTAGTGATATCGGGATCTCCTGCAAGCTGTGGACATATTCGCGCTCAGATCCTGGACTCGTAACATCCATTTGTCACGCAGGTACTGCCAATGAGCGGATAGCAGTCAGAGGCTCGCTGGTTTGATGCGTAAGATGGGTCGGAACCTACGTGGGGCAGCTTACTACATGCACGAGATTCCTCCAGAATACGTGAAGATCAAGCGCATGAGTTGGCTGAAAGATGCGTTTTAGTGCTCATGAACTTAGGTTGCACCCCCGGCGGTGCTATCCAGCACACCGACTACAATGGTAATCGCTTGCCTTGGTAGACGGCCTGCTGTCCCTCTGCGTGTTCCGATGCCGAACCATACTTATCGTCCCAGCGCTCTTGGGTAATGTGTATACCAGCAGAAAATGCTGATGACAAGAAGACTCACATCTACGGTAGTAGCAAAGTCTCGAAATTGCTTGTTTACATAGCGGATAACCCGGCTTGATCCCTAGGCCTTCTAAACTGTCAGAACACCACGATCGCGGTAAAGATCCCTCGCGTGGAACGCCCTCCGGTTTCCGCCCATGGAAGCTGCTGTAGCGCTGAACTTGAGATTGTGAGGAAGTTTCATATGCGGCAGAGTACGACGGCTCCGATGTTCCTCAGACTCTCGGCATGAAGATCATCGTGGAGTCTGCTTACAACTATGTGCCGGTTTTACATGCCATCCACTTCTCTGTTCGGTCACTACATGCAGCTTTAGGAATGGCACTGCATACTACTATCTTGGGCCACGAGGCTGTCTGAAAACTCCCATCCCATTCAACTCTCTTTGGAGCGCCACACCCGGTGTGCCCCGTGATACGCACGTTGCAAGCCTGCAGGTGCATACTGCGCCCCTGATATAAGTAGTCATCGAAATGAGGGCTTGATTGTGTGCTCAACTCTACCTGCCTGCAAGTTGCTTGATGCCTTCAGCCTGGGGATCCTCATCCAGCATTTGCGAGGATGGAGCAACGCCTGTCCAAGAGCCTGCCGCTCTAGATCGAGGCAGCACTCTACAGAGAGCCCTGGCGGAATCCATTGCCAGCGGTACATTCGCAGACGTCAAGTTCTACTTGTTCACGAATCGCTCGCAGTCAAGGCGCGTCGGGAATCCTCGCGCGCTATACGCAAGCAGTGCAGTGCTCGGTGCTGCGTCGCCGTACCTCAGCGGGCGTCAGTATGATCGATTGAGTTTGAGCATACGAAGCTCATCCGCTCGCTTGCCGCAGTTCTGGCAGGCGCATCCACGGAAAGCAATGGCACAGCTTCCAATGACGGTTTTCCTCTTAACGACATTCCTTGGACGGACACATACGATTACGACTCTGATAGCGACCTGGACGATGAGGAAAGTGACAACGATGATACGTGTTCTGTCAGCTCAGCTCAGTCGTCCGCTTCGCCGGCGAATGTAGCCGCCGACAAGGTGATTCAAACACTCTCATTTTTCTGTAGTAGTGTATATAATGACATGCTCCAAGGTCATAGATGTCGAGAGTGGCTCCACAACGCCGGCTCTCAGCCCCAACATCGGTCTGAGTGCGCATCCGATTCGTACGATCGTGCTGAGAGATTTTGCTTTGGTGACGTACGTCGATGCTGCTGTATGAGTGTGATATAGACGCTCACATTCTGTCTCAGATGGCAATGGGCAGTCTTATCTATGTATTCGATTCCCGTCGCGTTTGCGCCGCTCAAATCGCAAGGCCTGAGGCATAGGTCGGAGGAGCGCGCCCAGTATAAGGAAAACTTCCCGCATCGTCCCCCGCCGTGTTCGCCGAAATCTATGTATCGGCTGGCAGACAAAGTAAGTAAAATAGACCTCGTGGCAGTGACAGATCAATTAATGAAGTCCCGCTAGCTTGGCCTTGAGACGCTAAAGCGTCAAGCCTTCAATGACCTTATGTCAAAGCTGTCTGTGGATAATATTCACCAGGAGGTTTTCTCAACCTTCTCTGCGAGGTATGTGCTTGCCTCACGGCCCTATACATCATCCAAGATTGCCATATCTTCAGATATAGTGAGGTGCTAGACCAGCAGGTCAAAGCCTATGGCGAATTTCCCACGAAGCCGCTCCCGGCGTTGCAGAAGAAAGTGGATCGCATTGCTGCAGGACAAATGCCCCATGCGGGACCCGCTGTCATGGCTATGCTCAAAGCCTGGATTGCAGTAAGCCGTGACGATAATCATGGTAATTGCATGAGATACTACAATGATGGCAATACCAACCTTATACTCATTCCGGAAACACTATAGAAGCAAAAGAATCGGAGACACCACTCCTTCAATGCGCTCTGAATTCCCCAAACTGTTTTGGCGTTTGGGCTGTTGACGACACCCCCGCAAAGTGTGCCAGTGGTCTCAAGAAAAAGAAGGGAAAGCGATGACAAGGGGTATCGCGGTCGTGTAGTCGCCCACTTGATCGGTAAACCGTAGATCCTCGCAACTTGTGCTGAGTGTATTCGAGTGAACCTGCATATAATTCGAGAATCAGGCATTTCCGGATGTGACATATTCGAACCGATTGCGTAAAGGTCGACCGTAAAGCGATCAGAGAATTCGAAACAACAACTTGCTCATCGCTACAAGAACGCGCGTGCGATAGATCCGCCATATTGCCATCGTTTCTGGCGACTGGGTCCGGTAGGGGCACGTTATTACCATCATCGAGGGGTTAGCAGTGCCCGATCCAGATTGATATGAATTTAGCTGAAGAAACCAGAAAATGTGGTGCTTGCTAATCGGCCGAGGATATCACTACTAGAGTCTTCATATCATACTGCCGTACGAGACTATCGATGCAGACTTAACTACTGAACAGTTCAGCAGCGAATAGTGCATTTTAACGCAACCCAGACGTTATTTCTTCAGAAGCTCGTCAAAGATTCTAGCTACTGTTTAGTGCGACATTCGTTGCCAACAGTAGTACATCAAAAGCTCTTAGGTAGGATCTCATAAAGACACTAATACTATGTATAGTGTCATTAGATTCATACCATCTCACAATTAGGGGCACATCGATCTAGTCATTCTACAGCAAGTGGAATCTGCAGTACTCCGCAGCTCAATGTCAACTGTGAGAACTTGTATTGCCATCGGAACCCAGCAATATACCACGCCATAATGACGAGAGCTTGGCAGCTCCATTCGAGTCGCCAAGCTGCCATCACCAGATGTACCTGCAGTCTCTAACTCTTAGGTAAGGCGAATGTAGTCCGGATAATACAGTAGTACAGCTTTATGGAATAGTCCGATTGGCCCTGTTGTCAGGCATTTTACTGATTGACGTTGAATAGATACAATGATCCAATAAAAACGAAACAGCATGTAGTCTATAAAGGCACTCGATGCTGGTAGCATCAGAAAGGATACAATTCATGAGCACCCGAATGCATCTCTCAGCTGACTCACGCGCCATTGTCTTTACATACTTTGAATGATTGTCGCGCATGTAATTGTCAAGAAATTGTCCAGTCAGTTTTCAGACAGTCTGTGCGACAAACTGATACACAATTTCGACTGCTATTATAGAGATCAGCTTACGACTATTGTCGTGATTCTCTGTAGAGGTCGCTATGTTACCAGATTGGGGCCATCCTGGCATTAATATTCTCAAATTAATAACGCCCGGAGAGAGCCTATGGGTACAGATATAATGAGAACTGCTGTGATGATTGCGGGTATATATCTCTAGTAGGTCAACCTACGGTAGGATTTTAACATGAATGCATATTTCGTGATACAAGTTGCCTACAGAAGGTGAATGAATGCTTCCACGGGGAGTATCTGTCCTATACAGTCAAAGTATATTCCTTCCTGTCGATTTATGATGTTTCCTGATCCGCGAATGCCATTCGCAGACTCGGGATACCATTGCACGTCGCGCAGGATTAGAAGTACGAAGGAGTGAACAGTATGTACGTGTTATCTATGAGAGCCAAGAATTACACCAGCATTTCGAATGAGGACATCAAACCCTCCAGTGAGTTGCTAGGCAGCTTAAGCTGCAGCATTCTCACTACCAGTAGATTCTGAGATATTGAGTGCTGAGTATATGAGATGGCTACGAGTGATACTACTAGCTAATGAGCCCAACTCCGCTGAATAGTTTCCCTGCAGTACGTACTGGATTCGCTATCTGCACAGTGATATGGGGATCGTCAGGCCAGGAACTTCTAGTGTGAGCTTGTAGCAGGCTCTCGCATCGCTTTTCATCAGGTAGATTTGAAATTAGAGAAGCCACAGCTTCACTGTCTGATATTACGGGTGTCTCACAAAGTACAAAGTACAAGGTATAGAATTCACGAGCAGATTGTCTCGATACCTTCGCCGGTGAAACATGAGGTCAAGCCGGTATTATGCTTATACACCCACCCAGCAACTTCATTCAAAGATGAGCCAACGCTATCGAGTTAAACAGAGGGGATTTCCATTGTTTCGTGTCATGCATCCGCCTCCGTTATATCTGCGTAGATGCCGAGCGGACGAAGCGGTGACGAAGTCGCGAGTACGAGATTCAGTATACATTGCAAGAATGAAGAATGAATCTGACTAAGAGAAGACGAAGATAGCATGCGAGTTCTCGTATATATGTATTGACCAATCGGAATGCAGCATCGCTTTGGGGCATTCGTACCTCAGAACTGTGCAGGTCATCTGATTCCAATCTCACCATATATATGTTAGTGGAGACCTCATGACCAAACGTCTTCCGTCTGCATAACATGCCATCATACCTCATAGCAGGGGCTAGCAGAGGCCTTGGCCTTGCAGTTGTGGCAGATCTAGTAAGTTGTGCTCATCTCGTATAAATGATGTATAAGAAATTATGACATACACTTTCTACGGAGAGTAGATGAAAGATCCAGAAAACGCAGTTTTTGCTACTGCGCGGAACACTAGGCAATCGTCTGGGCTGCAAGGGTTAGTGGCAAAGTATTCCAGCAATCGCCTGAAAGTCATAACGATGGATATCAGTGATTCAGCAAGCGTTGAGAAAGAGGCTGTAGAAGAAGTCACCACTGTCCTACCAAGCGGTATAGATTGCCTGATACATAATGCAGCTATCAGTCTCCAGCCTACATCGAGCTTTGCGGAGATGTAGGTAACGTTACCAGAATAGAGCGTACAGCTTGCCAATAATCAATTGCAGAGACCTCACACTACTGGAACAGGAATTCCGCGTCGATACGATTGGGCCGCTTCGTGGGGCGCGCGCTTTCCTTCCTCTAGTGCGCAAAAGTACTCAGAAGAAGATTGTATACATATCCTCTACTCTCGGGTGCATCGCTGCATCTCCAACCTGGATAGGGTTGAGCGATGCGTACTCGCTCACAAAAGCTGCACTGAATATGCATGTTACATTTTCTCTGCATTGTCTGCGTTAATCTGATGTCGTATAAAGGCTAGACCAAAAGTGGGGGAGTGCGTTGAATGCCGAAGGTATCACAACTATCTTGATAAATCCAGGTACCTCACCAACTATCCATCAAAGTCTGCTATTAATCCATTATCCGACATAGGCTGGTTGGATACTGATATGGCCGAACACTCGACGATCTTATCTCACAGAGATTCTCATGGGTACCTAAGTTATCTGTGGACGAATCAGCAGTAAGCTGTATACGTATTATCAAGCAAGCAAAGCTCGAGGATACGGTGGGCTTGTTCGCATAGGCTCTATGGGGCATATACTGAAATCATAGTGCGACTGTCAGTTCTATATAATTATTAGCTCGAATATTCATATTGTGGATGACTACAACTCAAGAGTTGCAACTCTCATGCCAAAGGTGTGTCCTAAGTAGATGACGCACAATGTCCAGAACTTCCACATATCCGTGTGCCAGTCAGAGGTGCAAGTCGTAAGCTGAAATTTCTTTCTTCAGAGGATACTTTTGTATGTCCGTACCAGGGATCGCATAACACTGTGTCGCGTGACGCAGTGACGTACCGCCCCGCCAGCGCTTACAGGACAGTTCGCTTGTTTGCTGCCGCCGCCACTTAGATGCATCGATGATAGAGCACGTTCTCATGTCGAGCAGTTTGAGCTTTGAAGATACAGTGTTTCTTTGCTTCCTTATACCTGTATGCTACTAAAATGGCGGGATCGTCGACCACTGTAACGTTGCTCAACGTGACATCCATCCCGAGCGTTCTTGTCCGCGCAGCAACACGGAGCCCAGATGTCCGGGGCATTCGTTCGTAACAGGAGCCAATTCTCAGGCCATTGCCATTAGCTGCGGGATAGACGGTAAGTAATCGACAGCAAAATGAGCAAAGCGACCAAAGCAACAATGACCATTCTACGATTGTGTCCCAAGCACATGTGGCCCGGGAATTACATAACCAGGAATGGGCTCAATGGGTCGAAACGAGGTACTGAATGTACCATTCTGCACACGGATACCTATTTGTGACTTTCTATCGCGAGGATGCAGAAAGTGAGTGGTCTCCGCAAGCATAGACTGATGATGCGCAGAGCATGGCCCGCGCGTCAACGCAGATCACACATTTGTGCTAATGCCGTGCTCAACATAGGGATCCCATGTCTCGGGCTTCTCTGGTGAGTGGCCATGTTAGCATGGACCTGTAGCATGCTGCTACCACGATGAACAACTTTTGCGCTCCAAAACCTGGTCGAGGCCCTTTGTTGTGCGGCTAGCGACCCATTCGCGGAGGCTTGGCATGGCCACCATTGTAACTATGGCCGATCTATCCTCAAGCGACCGGGACCCGAGCACAAAAGCGAGGGGCCGTAGCGGCGCAGCACAGCCACACAGAACGAGATAAATAGGCATGCGCTGTGGGCAGTACCCTTGTACTTTTTTCAACCTACTTCGTCGCCCTCCGCTACTCACAACTTCCTGGTAACGCTAAAACATCTTTCTCGCCGACTCACGAGCCCCATCTGTATCGCACGCTCAAAACGCTAGCCAAGCTCGAACAGACAGACATGACCAATCCCTCTGGCAATCTGAATAGGAGCGCAGACGATGAGTCTCGACGTGATCACTCGGTACGTTCATCTCCTGAAAACCAGTGTGGCCTGGCATATATGATTCCGGATCCAAGATACGTTTGACTATGCGGACTTTGTAGTCCGCACTGGCCACAATTTTTCCATGATTTTGGTCTGTCATAGTCGCTCATATCGCGCATTGCTCTAGGTGACAGGCAGGCGGGAAGGTCAAGCACAAACACATCGCCCACAGCCCAACGCGCGCAACGCGAACGAAACCTCGAGTGGCACTCACGATGTTCCTCAGAACGTCAATTCCTCTCGACGTCAGAGCGTACTCATTTCTGAAGTCTACAATGAAGTCCATCACCATCATTATTTTGTTCTGCCTGTGCCTGTGGCTGTTCCCGTGGATCTTCATCATGGCTATATCTCCGGACCCCGCACGCTACCGCCACGGGATTACATGGTACTACTGCCAGCAGAAGATCAAAGGGGCCGCGCGCTGCCGCAGGGACAACGTTTGCAGCAGTCGGCCACGCTGGCACCAGCGCGTACGGACTCGCCAAACTACGAAACTCATCTGCCATTTGGCGGACGGACGACAACGACCTTTCCGGAGTCCCGTGAACGCTCTAGTCAGGTTTTGGAGCGAGACGAAGAGCCAAGGAACGAGCGTCATGTCCATCCTCTGGATATTAAGCAGGAGCTTCACAGACAGCTGTATGAACTTCAGGCAAGGCTGGCTTCCGGCTCAGTCCCGGAGTCACAGCGCCGGTTCGTCGAGGAAGACAGAGACGACATCCTTGCTCGGATCACGGCCATGGATGAGGGGTCTCGCTTGGATTAAGGCGGAACGGTGAAGTTCTGTTCAAGGTCGCGACGGGAAGATCATGTAGACGTTCCTTTCGCTTGTTTGGGGGTATACGGGTTACAGTGTTATTCGAACTCAACTAGCCGCTCCACTTCCATGGTGTGCATGCGCACGTCATGGACTTCCAATTCGACTTCGCAGGCTTATGTTATAAGTCCACATTGCTACTTCGACAAATACATTGATCAATATCATGGTGATTTTGAATGTTGACACTCTTCTGAAGTGCTTTGTAGTTACATAACACACTTCCTGCTATCGAGATTGCTTCAGTGTCTGCAAAGCTAATGGCCCAGCTCTGATGTTCCTTGGGAGCACGCCTTTAAGACACAGACAAACATCATATATTATAACAACCACTACAAGCAGTGGCCACAACATTCACGACACTCGAATCTCGCTGTACCACCACTCCGGGTCCCCTCACCATGGCATTTCAGTTCCGTCGTAGTTGTAGAATTTGATAGCTGCCTCAAGCTTGGCTCCCGCCGTGATGCGCAAGCACGCCTCAGCAGACTCTTCTGCCGATATCTTCGGGAAGTCCGGATGGTACGTCTTCATCAGCTCATTGAGGTCGTTCCCCATGTCGGTCTCGACCCAGCCTACGAGGGAGCATTAGAGGAGTCGCTCGGAGCGCTAGAACGACTGGGATGCTCACCGGGGTGGATTAAAACGACTGTAATACCTTCGGAGCCGAACGTGGCACCGCACTTGCGTGCTAGCCTTGAACGGGTATTAATTCACAAATATATGGAAGTAGGATAAGCGAAAATACATACATATTCAACGCGGCCTTGGACATTGAGTACGAAATGCCCAGCTCCATATGGTCAGGCGCAAGTACCATTGATCCTGAACCCGAAGTGAGGAAGACGATTTTCTTGTCGTTCCCCTTGCGGATGAGAGGGAGAAAAGCGCGGATGAGGTGGACGGGCGCGATGCTATTCACATGCAGGTTCTTCTCAAGGAGATGCATGTCCCTGAGAGCTTTGTCAGCAATAAAGAGGCATTGTGAGCACAGACGAAATCACGCACAGGTCTTGTATTGGTACACCCTGCTCGTAGGCAACACCAGCATTACTGATCAGGCAGTCCAGCCCATTTGGCAGTAATGCAGCGGCGTCTCGTGCGATGTCATCAATACTGGAGGGCATCTCCAGATTGAGCGAGAGCGACGCCAGACGGTCCCGAGGATACGTCTTGTGAAGGTCCTGAAGCGCCTTCGATACGCTCACGTCGCGTGAAGTGGCGATGACGAAATTGCTCTGGTCTTGGAGCTTTAATCGCAGATGAGAGACTCGTGGGTTTATGCTTTCACAGAGAAACGTGCACACCAATTTCTGTATAATTGCCAGGCCAATACCCCTGGACGCTCCTGTGACAAGGAAAGAAGGCATTGTGGCGGTTAGAAAGACAAGTATGGATGGGTTTCGATGTGTAGGGACAACGGGCTTGTAAGTGGGCGAACTCCTGCAGCTAGCGGTGGATTGACTCCCCTCTTATTAGTTGGCACCTATAGCACTGCCTGGTCTTCCACAAGCCATAACGAGCAGACTAGTACAAGCGGTTTTGCCTCCGACATCGAGATTGGAAGCATCCAGCGCTCAAGACACGTATTACTGTGGCTAGTCAGGCATCGTCAAGTGATTTCTTCCATCATTTGCTAGCTCAAGGACATCGGTGGTAATGTAATTGCAATTGCCTGAGGTATAGTGCCTGCCACCAACATCGATTCATTGTTGAAGGGATGGAAGACGGCTGTGGACAAGTCCGAGGAGTAGAATGCCTGTGCATCGCGTCGCTCATCTCAGGTTCATGTACCTGTATTGGCCCGAACAGCTGTATTATTATGGAAGTTCGCGTTTCAAGAAAGGTTTTCTTTAGCCATCGCGGCGCGGATGTGGCTGCGCTCCATGCATAGCGGTGGCAGGGACTCACCGGCTGGAGTGACGACCTGAATTGAGCACATGAATAAAGGTGGGCGGAGGTTGTGAAAATGCTGTGAGACATAATCTTCGTGATCGTACATAGATCCCTTCCGGCGTTCTTCTCAGCGCCTATGTGAAAACGATGTCTAAAGCGGCCGATCTAGGCACAAAGCGCTGCCGCTCTACCGACATGAATGGAACCGTTCGAGACTTGTGGCTCCGGACTGCGGACTTAGCACTCCGGTATGCCGCCACTACCGCAGCATGCATACTGGGGGCTGTCCCATCTTCAGTGTTTGCGGCAGCCGGGCACTCCGACGCCAGCGTCTTCGTGTCCACAGTACTACGGAGCTCATCGTTTGACATGACCTGTCCGCAGTCTCATGAACGCTTTAGTCAAGTTTTACAACGAGGCGCAGAGTCGGAGGACGAGCGTCATGGGGATCCTCTGACAACCAGGCAGGAGCTTCACAGATAGTTGTGAGAACCTGTGGCGCTGCTGGCTCCCGGATAAGAGACCACATCATTGCAGAGTTCACGGCGATTGATGAAGGGCGTCGTTGCTATTCAAGTCGCACTAATTATTGCGCTTCCATGATCTGCATGCATCCATTATTGACTTCCGATGTGACTCCGCAGGTTTATGCTTATGTTAACAGTCCCTTTACTAGCTCGCGAGATGCACCGATCGCCGTTGTAGCGTATTTGCCTCTGTAACCGTGACGTTGGTCCGGATTGCTTGGAGACTAGCGCGCTTGTTGCTTCCTGAATTGCCCTAGCGTATGCAAAGGGAAACGGCCCGGTAGAAGCGGCAGATGTATCGATGGTTTTTGCATTACGTCTGAAGCACGCACCAACAGCATACATTCTCCACATCCATTATGAGCAGTGATTGCAGCAATCACGGCATGCAAAACCCGCTGCAGGCCAACTCCCTCACCATGGCACTTCAGTTCCGTCGTAGTTGTAGAATTTGATAGCTAGTTCAGGCTTGGCTCCCGCAGCAATGCGCAAGCACGCCTCAGCAGACTCTTCTGCCGATATCTTCGGAAAGTCCGGATGGTACGTCTTCATCAGCTCATTGAGGTCGTTCCCCATGTCGGTCTCGACCCAACCTACAGGTAAGCGTCAGAAACGCTGTTGAGAGCTGAGACGACTGGTCCACTCGCCGGGATGGATCAAGACGACTGTAAAACCTTCTGGGAAAAACGTGGTACCGCACTTGCGTGCTAGCCTGCAAAGGGCATGAACAGCCGTCCTTTCACATATGTGAAAAGTAACAGAAGCGAGGGATTCTTACATGTTCAACGCGGCCTTGGACATTGAGTACGAAAGACTCGACACCATATAGCTAGGCGCATGCCCCATCGACCCCGCTCCAGAAGTGATAAAGACGATCTTCTTTCCGTTCCCCTTGCGTATGAGAGGAAGAAAAGCGCGGACGAGACGAACAGGCGCGACGCTATTCACTTGCAAATTCTTCTCGAGGAGATCAATGTCGCTGAGAGCCTGTGTCAGAAGAAACACGCACTGTGAGTACACACTTGAGATTACGCACAGGTCTTGTATCGGTACGCCCTGCTCGTAGGCAACACCAGCATTACTGATTAGACAGTCCAGCCCATTTGGTAGTAATGCAGCGGCGTCTCGTGCGAGGTCATCAATGCTAGGTGGGGTCTCCAGAATGAGCGAGAACGATGCCAAGCGGTCCCGAGGGTACGTCTTGTGGAGATCTTGAAGCGCTTTCGACACGCTCACGTCGCGTGCGGTGGCAATGACGAAATTATCCGGGACTTGAAGCTTTTACCGCAGATTAGAGAGGGCCCATGCTTGCAGAGAAAAACGGACATACCAGTTTCTGTATAATTGCTAGGCCAATACCCCTGGACGCTCCTGTGACGAGAAAAGAAGGCATTGTGGCGGATAGAAATATCAGTGTAGATAGGGCACGATGGGCAAGGAGAACAATTGAAGGTCATGAGCTTTTAAACGGGCGAGAGCCTGCAGAGCCAGCGGTGGATAGACTCCATTCTTATGATCTGACACCCATAGCACCGCCTTGTACGCCACAAGCTACTATGTCCAATATGACAGGGCGTTTCTGCGCCTGACGTCAAGGGTGGATGTGGCCAGCGCTCGATCCATCTACATTGCGTGGCACTGCCAAAAATTACTGCTCATCGGCGCAAAAATGCGTCACGTCTAAAATAGCGTGGTATGTATGGTCTAGCATCAGCATCAATCCGTTGTTGTAAGGATGGAATAAATCTACGGATAGGGCCGAGAAGTTGAGGTTCGGCGTATATCGTCATTCACCTTCATATTCGTACGTGTATGAGAGATACTCGAGCTATCTTCGCTGCATGATCATGCTCCAAGGAATGTGTTAGTTGGCCATCGCGGCGCTTGACAAATACATATAGCGGCAGCACTGACTCACCCGCTCGCGATACACTTCGACTTAAACAGAAGCAAAGGTAACGGCTTGAGGTGAGCACAGATATAGAGCAGAAAGCGTGTGAGGGAGAGCTGTATGCGGATGTTATGTAGACAGTCTTTCGTGATCGTATTTTACTTCCTGCCGGCGCCTATGTAGCGACGAAGCTCTAAAGTCGATTGAGGAAGTCAATCCAGGCATGAAGCGGGATATGTGCTGCCGATCTTTTTGTAGCGACAGTATGAGTGTCGGCGAGCAACGGAACTTTGGGGACTTGTGGCTCCGGGCGACCTGCTGCGAATCATCCAAAGGTTATTGTGCGCGCGAGTCTTCGAATGCTGGTAAACACCGTTGTTGATGTTCGAACAAACGGGCGGTTCGCTGAGTGAATGGTTTATACATCGCTGTATGGGAGGTTGAAGACCTCGGCGTCTGCAAGGTTTCGTGAGTGCGGCTCAACGCGCTCACAGACTTACAGGCATCCCGAGAGTACAGATTTTATGTCTTCCTATGGAATAAAGATTATATGCCGTCAATGTTATGCCGTCACAGCAGACATGCTAAATTATGAGCCATAGCCTTCCTCTGCTATACTATACCTATTACCACCTACCTCACGCCCCAGCTCGTGTTATTATGAACAAGCAGCCTGACGTTTGGCGGCCTATGTCGTCAGATGGGAGAATTCACCTACGGATGAGAGCACAGTATCGGAAGCGGTATCACACATCGGTGCGAGGGTCCCACCAACCATTCGTACACCTGATTATTGTGATGAGCGCGTAATGGACATCAGTAGCTGTGCTGTCTCACAGACGGAACTTGGCATTAGAGAACTCGCTCAATGCCGTCGCGTAGTTCGTCCGAGTAGTAACAACACAGGTCCTATATCATGTAATCCACCGCTTGTCTAACTATTCCTAAGTCTTTGGTAGGGGCATCGCAAGATAAGGGAGACAGCAGAAACACCACTCACCTCGAACATCGTTTACAATCTCACCTGCCGATCCCCCCAAGACTCCCAGTGTTCTTTCGCCTATCCAGCGCATCCTTGTACATATCGGTCGTGAACTGCCCGTCCTCTCCGCCCGCCCTCGCCTTCATTATCACGCCGGCAATCCACTCGCGCTCCTCCTCGTTCCTCACGCAGTTTGCCCACCATCGGTCCATGCTGCTACGAATGTTCTGCGTGTCGAGCTCGTGGTGTGCACTTTGTTCGGAGAGGACGAAGAGGAGGAAGCCGGCGTTGAGGCGTTCAAGGCCGAGGATGGAGAGGCACTTTAGAATGCGCGTGATGCGTAGATTATTGTGAGGGGAGCCTGTTATTGCAGATCAGCTATCATCGAAGACTTTACAGAGCATTAGAGCTTAGAGTCTGTCCAGGTCGTCTCGTAGCGGGGCGGGAGAACACAACATGCACAAGAGCTTTGACCAGCGATCAGTAGAACAGCTCGGCATCGACTTACGGACGAGATTCTTGTATCGTTCTTTGTAGTCTTCTGAGGAGCGATCAAGCAGCCCGGTCGCGCTATCCTCGAGACGCATGCCATAGAAATCGAGCATGAGCGTGTACGAGCGGATCACACGATTGATTATGGCAGGATCAGCTCGCATGGCCTCTGCTTCATGACGCTGCAGAGGCTCCGACTCGTAGTTCATGCCATATTCGGGTATCGGGAACCTATGGAGGCTGATCGTTCCGATCACTCTTCGGCAAGCAGCACGATTGGAACGCACAGCCATTGTATGAAGCCATGTTTGTGCTCCAGCTTTGCGTAGTCTCCATGCCATCTGACATACGAGCATGCATCGATCCAAGCATATAATGTCGGTATCAGCGTAGCTTACCGCTCATGCAGCTCGTCTATGAGAAGATTATCAGGACGGCAGCGAAGCTCGTTTGAATAGAAGCGTAGGTTGTCAGAGGAAGACGGGTCGTCGGATAGATTTGGATAGTCGTCCAAAAACTCGCGCACATCCCGCGGGATGGATGCCGCCATGAAGGACCGTGTTGAGAAGGCGGCCGAGCTGATTGCTCGAGATGCGCGCATGAAATGGTGCAGCATGGAACGTAACCGCCCTCGTGGGAATTGCCCGTGTTTCTCTGCGCACGTATTGTCACGTTCACGTGGATAGCTGTCACGGCAGCGGTAAACACATCGTCGACATGGACATGGGCAACGAAAACGTAGCTCGATCATAAAATGCGTTCTGCATAAAAATACTTTACTAGGAGGGCTTGGATTTGAAAGAGTATTTATCGTTGTGTGCATGGATTTTCGAATCACCAATACTTTGTCACATCAACAATTTACTGCTGCTTCAAGGATCGTATTAAGCAGGTTGAGTATACATCTCACAACATGAGTGCTGGATTTTGGATGTTGTTGCCAGAAAGCATCCCTAATCTTTCTCGATACTTTGGCATGAATCACAGCGGCATCATCGAACCTGGTTTACTATACTGATTAATGCAAAGCACAAGGAAGCCCACTGGTGTTGAGAAATTCTGAGAGCGCTGCTTCGGCACTTCAAAGGCTCTCCATTATTCCTGATGCTTATCTGAAGAAAGCCGTGACTGATACAAAACACACGTTCTATCCTGTTATAACGTGGCAAGCACAACATTCCGGCAACTGCAATAACGCATCACGTCTTAAGCCTTTCCTGCATCCTCGAAAGATTATATGCCGCCGAGATGAGGGTGACATGGCTGATGAACATCGCTCAATGCTCTGGATCTATGGTCATTCAGAACAAGGCAAACTTACGTGAATCCCTGCACAGCGTTTCCGAGCCTGTGTGTGTGCTAGTAAGCACAAATCGCGAGCCGACTGAATACGCAGAGTACATACGCTTCTCCTGCGGCCGAGATCTCCTCTGTGCATAGTCCAAGATGATTGGTATATTGTAGGAAGTCCTATGTCGTGCAATGCAGTCACTAAGCTGTACCTGTGACGAGAAATGGCTAGCTCGCACCTCGAACATCGCCACCGCATGCGCAAGCATTCCCTTATCATATTCGCCTGCGCGGGCGAGCGCTTCAACCGTCCTGAGAGGACCGTCAAACTTCGTCAATGAAGTAGATGTTTCAGCGCATACCATAGAGTACACAAGCAAAATGTGCCCTCCTCCCCTCCGACACCGTCGTCGGTCTTGTTTACGTCATAGCGGTAGACAAGTCCCTGAGCCAGGCCTTAGCTCGCGTAGCATACAGCAGGCAGGAACCAGACCCACGTTCGAGGCCAACCCACCCCGCTCGGGGGTAAGCAGGGTCTGCCGAAGAGTGCTCAGGAAGCGGGGATCAGACTTTGAGGTGCCTTAATTAGTGCATGCATCACGACAAACCGACTTAGACTCACCGGAGTCATGAAGAAGACGAGCGGCATGATCATGAGCGACGAATCGAGCACGTCCTTGTCTTCGTAGCTCTGAGCGAAGAACTTCTTCTCCGGGTTCCAGGCTTTCTGCATGATCTCCTCGTATAGATCGTCGCGGGCGGCCAGCCACTCATTCCGCTTAGGACATGGTAGCGACCGTTTGTCGGCGAGGCGAAGGCCGCGGTCAATAGCAACCCTGTACACATATTTCTGCGTTCGATTCCCAAGCAATTAAGTTGAGAGAACTTACCACATCATGACCTGTCATTGAATGTGGATATTTAGTCAACACGCCGCGTCGAAGTGGCCAAACCCACCTTTGAGTACTGGACAGAGAGTCAGCGACTGATGCAGGATGCATTCAAGGTGGATCGGAGCCTTACGGTAAAGTGACGATGGCGGTTTCGGACCTCCCTAGACAATATTGTTGAGCGCAAGGCGCAGCTCTACTATGCGTCAGCCCAACCCACCAGATTGATCTATCATGAGAAAATCGGCTGTCATGATAACGCTTTATCGAGATCGAGAGATTGAACGTACAGATCGGGCTTCTTGTAATTGGCGATCACAACTTTTGATGAGATGTTATCAGGCTGCTATCAAGCGGACGGACGGGTACGCACAGTCAACGCTTGATTGGTATTGATCAACGTACATCATTCATTATTCGAGAATTGAGAACTCACATCTCGCGAACAGCCACCCTTTGCATGGACGCAGTGAGCTCGGAAACGGCGGACAGTGGGCAGCACTCACCAAGTGTCATAAGACTTGATGATTTGGAGTCAGCTTGCACATTATCAGTGTGTTTGGAGTGAACATACCAGGGGCTTCCCATACTACAGAGGTAATATTTAACATTTAGTTAGACCTATGGCAGCTACAAACCGCGCACCTTCTGCGAAAGATATATACAATCCATACTGTAAGGGTTGCAATCATGGTTGCAGTTATATTTGATGAGTACGGCAGCACGATCGCTCACAGTTCGCCATATATATCCTGAGCGGTTGCCTGAATGCGCTGTCGGTACAAATGAAGTAACATGATGGCTTGGACGTACCAGTTGAACATGGTCGATGGCACCATTTCCGATGCTTTGTTGACCGGCGCAATCGGTCAATCGGCCAGATGTATATAGCGAAGTGGTGCTTACCGCACGGGCTTGGAACCCTTATGTCCGTCAAGATGGTTCAGCTCCTCTTCGGGGAATTCCTTCTCACCTATGAATGATGTACTATAATGCCGCTTTCTGTCTTCGTTATAATGAAAAATACGTACCATGTATTGTGTACCTATACCATATCATCGGTGTGTTCTTGATTATTGATGTTCACTGGATGGTGGTGACTCACATGATGCTCAATGAACCATCGGGATTCTTGTTACGCAGGCGTTCGAGGATGAACTCCATATAAGCTGCATTCAAGCTGATGATTAGCATTTCAAAGCAAGAAACAAGAAGGTTGTACCGTTTGCCTCGTATGTAAAGCCGAGCCGGATGAGGGCGTACAATGTGAACGAGGAGTCACGAATCCAAGATGCTCTAAAATTTACTTGGTTAATTGATATCAATCTGCACGATGATGGAACTGACCGGTAATCCCTTGATGAACGCTAAGTGAGCAAGTAATACAGACGTGATCAGCGGAGACCTTACCAGTTCCGTGTACCACCAATATACTCCGGAAGACTGAAAGTCGGGCTTGCGACGACAGCACCTGATAACGAGTTTCATTTATCAGCATTGCGGTCATATGAGGTCTGACGCACCAGTCGGCTCGTAGATGAGAAGTTTCAGTGCCAGAGCGCTGCGATGCACGGCTTCTTTCCAGGCCCCGTCGTACGTGGAGCGACGTATCCAGGAATTCCAGTACTTGATCGTGCTCTATGAAATCATAGATATCATGGGCCGTTCATATGATCCGTAGTTATCACATACATCCAGTAATTCATGCAGTAATTCCTAATATACACGTCAGTCGGGTTGAATCATCATATACAATAGACTGACAGACCTTCGTCAAGAATGGATCATCTGCGGGCCGCAGCTGAGATGCACCCATGAGTAGATCTATGCATCAATGTATACTCTTCAGCATCGCAATCATTTTTGGCAGAAACATGACAGACTCTCATACGGCACGCCAAGCTCCTCCGCCTTCTGAGGCGTCGGACGCATCGCGCTAGGTATGTCCTTCTCAGGCGGTATCCTCATCACGAACGTCACCACCTGCCCCTCGTGCAGCACGAGATCGCAACAGACACTGCGGCCAAGGTGGCCCTTCTCGGTGAGGTCCAACGCTTCCAGCTGCACATCGGGCACGGAGACGTTCTCCAGCGTCGACTCCACGATGTAGCGCAGGTCAAGCGAGAGCTTGGCGGCCTCTGACGTAAAGAGGACCTTCTTGTGCGGCGATGTGGCGGCTGTAGCCGAGTATGCGACCGGGATGGAGTCATCGGGGACGATCTCCATTTGGTGCGGGGCACGGGCATAGTCGAATGCCGGCGCGCATTCGACGCGGAGCGGGAACGTTCCCCGTATGACCTATACATGTGTTTGTTTTGTGCTTGCAACGGATAGCGGGTGTGTCCTTACCTCCACTCGGCGGATCAGCCATGCGAGGAGCGGACGTGCGGTGGAGCTCGACGGCTGCCGAGGCAGAAAGTCTACGCAATAAAAGCATGAGAAAGCGGCTTGAGACATGTATGCTGCATTAGTCACGTACCTGTTACGGAGGCTACGCCCTTCTCGTTCAAAAACCTGCGGACGCGTCAGACAAATGTATAAAAACCAAAAATGATGACTCGCTTGGTTCGAAGCACCTAATTACCGCGCGTGAGTATCCACCTTACGGAATGTTAGAAGACTTACGTTCGAGCTGGGCAAGTAGTTCTGCTTTGTGGAGCATGGCGCAGCGGGGCTGATGGAGAAATGCCCTCCCTAGGGATGCGCAAGGAGATCGTCAGTTTGCGATTGCCAAGCATGGAAAGAGGCGTGCCTTGTCCTTATCTAAGATGCGCGCAAAGACCGAGGGGGAGTCGAAGTTTGGGACGCAGTAGCTATCGACTAATTCATGTCAGCTTAGGGTTAAGGTTACGATGCCGTCATCCAAGATCGAACGGAGTTGTCGCAATGTATACAGAAAACGGCGACGTTTGCCTCGTGCTCTCCGCCGAAGGGGGTAGAGGATCCTGTGATGCTTGGAGAACGACTCACTTGATCCGTCTATACTAACCTAAAGAACAGGAAGTTCAAGATCACGAAACCGATTCCAGAGCATTGACTTACGAGAGCTGCAGTCCGCAGATTGCCAATCCTGCGGTGATGGGGCGGAACATGTAAACACGCACATCCGAGAGCCGAGACGCTTACAGTCCATGATCAGCGATCGGGATGTAGCCTCTCTCAGCGTTTGGCTCGTTGACGTTCATTCTCGGGTGGGTTCAAGCTGCACGGTTCAAAGCACAAACTACGAGCGCACGAGCTTATAACAGTCAGCTCAAGGGGCGCTCTGATGGTCGAAGTGACAGTCGCTGAGAAATGCGAGCCCGAAGGAGCATGATGGCTCACCGCGGTAGGCATCACATGACGTCACTTTGTCATTCGACATGTCGAATACCGCAGTACTTGCAGCCCCGAGTGAGCCCCAGGTGAGTGTCGCGTCTAAGATCTAATCCTTCGCGATGCGATTAGTACAACGCCGTAGGTAGGTCAGTACATACTACTACTAAATAAGAAAGCAGCCTATAGATTCCCGATCAACCCCGCGCGGACGTATAACCTTCCTGCCTAATTCAAGGTCCGTGTGCATAAGGAAAGCATGTCAAAATACAGTAGCGAGGGAACGAGCGATAAAGAAGGTCCGTGGTCCTCATATAGATAGCATCTGTCCTTCTCCAATAAGCAAAACGCCCGCACGGAGGATCGCGAAGCCGAAGCTCAAGCATCTCCTCGAGAACCAGCGTGCGCATGATCCTCCGAATGGAGCTGCTGCGCGTCCGCACCAGCATCCGCCGGGAGCGCCGCCTCGAACACGCGCGGCGACGGCGAGCCCAGCGTGCTCCCGCCGTACGACGACTCGCGCTCCGCGCGGGGCACGCCGAGCTCCGCGCCGTCGTCCGAGCGCGCCCGGTGCGACCCGCGGCGCGTGTGCGCCAGCAGCGGCATCGCGATGCCCCAGTCCGGGTCCTCGCCCGACACGAGGCGGTGGTGCGCGGGCGCCGGCGGCGACAGCGGCGGCGACGACGACGACGGCACCCGGCGCGGCGCGAACTCGGGCGACGGCGGCGGGCTGCCGTCCGTGTAGCTGTACGCGTGCGAGAAGCGCGCGCCCTTCGCGTTCATGAACGAGTCGCGCGAGACGAGCGTCGCGCGGTCCGGCGAGCCCTCGCGCCGGCGGTCGCGCAGGACGCCGAGCCCGTCGAGCGCCTCCGCGCCGTCGACGCGCGTGAGGGACGAGATGTCCGTGTACTGCGAGAGCACGTCCTTGCGGTGCGTGTAGCGCGACGCGCGCGAGCCCTGCAGGCCGTCGTCCGAGCGGCTGTAGCGGTCCGTCGCGGACCCGCGCCGCGCGAGGATGTACGCGACCTCCGAGAGGCTGTCCTTCCCGTCCTCCTCGTCCGCGAACGCCGGCGGGGACTTGCGCCACTTTTGGCGCATGTACAGCCACCGCGCGCCGAAGACGGCCGCGCACAGGAGGAGGAAGCCGACGCAGCCGATGAGGATGTCGATCCCCACCGACAGGTGCTTCAGGCTCTGTGGCCCTTCGCTCGTCGTCGTCGTGCCCCCGTCGAGCGGCTCGTTGAGGACGCGCACTTGGTGGAACTCCTCGAGCGCGACCGTGATGTTTGTGAGTCCCAGCAGGCCAAGCACGGGGTTGATGTTAGCGCCGGACCCGGCGAGGGTCTCGTTCGGGAGGAAGACGCCGTTTTCGGGGGGCTCGTACGCCATGACGGTGTACGTATTACGCATAAAGGGCACGCCCAGGACGATGTCGGGGAGCTCGACGTAGTCGCTCCCGATGATCGCAGAGTTTTGAATCATGCCCATGCACGACCCGTCGCTGGTGGGGTAGGAGAGGTCGAGTGGGTGGAGGGGAATCGCGGGGCGCGAGTCCAGCGTAATGGTCATGTTGATGGGCAGCGTGCACGAGACGTAGTCTGCGGTCTTTGTTCAGAGATTGTAACGGGTGTGTTTGGTACGGGACGAGGATGGGCGACTTACAGTAGCCGTTGGACGAGGGCGAGATACCGAGCGCGCCGTATATGCTGCTCGCGATGGCCGGCGCGGCGAGGATGATGGGTGTCCCAGAGTCCACCACGGCTGTCGGGTAGGGCACATAGTCACTAAGGTCGATTGTCTGCGGCTTCCCGTCTACCCAGACAGTGATACCCTCAACGTATGCCTTCCACCACGTCGCGCCGTTCTGGCCCTCCACCACGTCCGCGTAGCTCACTTTCGTCGGGTCTGTGATTTGTGAAGGATGTCGGCCGATGCCGAGGTTAGAGGAGATGCGATTCGAGCCGGGGCGCTCAAGGGTGAGAGAAAGAAAGGGCGCGCTAGGAGCCGAGGATGAAGGAGTCATACTGAATAAGTTAGAAGTAAATGCAGCACCACCGGGACTGTTAGAAGTTCCGGGAGGCAAGAGTTGTGAGATCTCGGAATCGAGAGGTAATGCAAGACCAAGCACGCCATTGTAGTCGTACGCGAGAGGCTCGTCGGTGACCGAGGCGGCAGCGGCTAGAGTAATAAAGCAGCGTTGAGTAAAAACGGCCCCAATACGAAACAACACCTGCATACCTAGCGCCTGGTTCGATACGTTGTAGCCTCCAAGTTCGACATAGTCCCATACAATTGGACCAGACACTGAGCCCTCGGCATAATTCATATACAACGTCTCGTTTGTCCGCTTTGCCGACGTTGGATCATATAGGTGGCCGTCTGTCTGGCTGCACGAAGAGGACGAACACGATCGTGATGCAATCCACTGTGTCCCGGACGCGTCGTTCGCGCTTTATGAGCAGAACAGGCGGGCGTAGTGTGGGAACTCACAAGGTCAGAGGAGCCCGTGTCTACCTGCAGAGACATGTTCTGGCGGTCTCTGCCAACAATGACAGGAATCGTGTACACCCTGCAGCGGCATATAGCTCAGTTTGGACAGCTTCCGGAAGCAACACAGCATATGAAAGTAGCTAGGCATGCGTGCGCCGGGCATATGCAGCCCTTCACACAGGCGTCATTGATACAGCACGCGATACAACTCGAAATGACCGGCCGGGCCCGGCACCAAGCGAAGTATAGCAGACACTCACGACTCATACTGCGATGACGTGAGCAGCTCGAGCGGCAGCACGACGCCTGCGCTGCCGCCAGAGCCCTCTCGCCTGTAGACCTGCTCCCGTTGCTTTCCCTTCCAAGCGCGTGACGCTCGCAGAGAGTCCATGTGCGGCAGAAGAGCGTGACCTGTAGCCTAGCAGCGTCGAGGTAACGAGGGTGGGTAGTGGCAGAAGCACTGCGGATCGTATGCTACGGAGATGAAGGAGTGTTTATGTAGGAGCACGGGAGGCGCGGCGGTTAAGAGGCATCCGTGAGGGCGCGAGGCCGAGCTCGTCCGCTCACGTCCACAGTCGAGTGTATATCCATCCCTGCGGGCGCTCCCCCAGAACGCGTCTAATCAGCGCCTTCCCACGCTCATTCCTCTTCAGGGTTCTGCATTAATATTGTCGGGTTCTAACTGCATCTGTTACCAGCACTTGCAAACAATGTGACCCGACTTTACCTATAGGCACTGACCAGACGCGTTTGAGCTCCGGTGCCGGGTCGGCATACAATCCCCGTCCGTGCTACGCTTGGATCTCCGCGAGCTCAATCGTAATCTCACCTTGGTCACTGCGGCTGATCTTATTCGCCCGATCTTGACAAGAGCATCGTTACTTGCGCTCGGGGTCAAGCAGACATCATATATCGCCGCTGGTGACACGATCAGCAACGCTGCTCGTCCGACGACGCCATCAGCGATGAGTGCCACGATAGGAACCATCAATCCTCACAAAACAGACAGGAGGCGACAGGGCAGCGGACGCTCGACGGCGAGAATTGGCCTGTGCAATTTGCTGCATCACCCAGCGCCACCGTACTGCCGGGTGTTCCCGACTACCACAAGACCATGGTGAGCAGAGAAACGCGCAAGCCTCGTCTCGTCCCATGATGAATTCGCTCGAGTTGGTGGGGGCTGTATCAAGTCTGGACACGACAGGCACAGCCCCGATTACGTCGACTACGCCGCGATGTAGGTGCCGTGACACTACGTGGAAGGCGAGACTCGCTACTAGATCTCGGTACTCTCCGAGTCTTCCCCGATGCGAAATGAATTGCCCAAGGCGGTGTGTTCGTCGCTGAACGTTTTGTTGGACTGCAAAGTGGTTGACTAGCGTCGTCGGTTACTGACGGAGTTGTCCGCGAGGATGGGGTGTTATTGTCCCAGCTGCCACCACAGCCGCCTGGCATGTTATTATCAAGCGGAGTGTACAAAAATATCCTGTCGGGCACGGACAGTCGTGGCAGCCATGCATCTTGCTCACATTCATAATGGAAAGCACGATACACGCTGTGGGAGAAACCTGACCTCCTGTAGTCATCATCATGACACATGCTACAGAATAATAAAGACAGTGTGACATCAAAACATAATCTTCATACCCTAGAGACCTCCTTAGCGGTATGTACCGTCAGAAAACCCTGGGTTCTGAGCGCAAACAAACACATGTTCGCCATGCGCTAAAGCTGAAGAGCTGTGATGACTAGATATACCGGTGCGCATTTCATCCCTCCGAAAGTCATATCTTTATTGATTAACGCCAGAAGCTAAAGACATCGAGTTATGTACACTGGAGGAAACAATGTTATCTCAGGCAATACTGTTGATTATCGGCCACAAAACTCGAGGCGTTGACCCGCCAGACCCGCCATCGATAAGCAGCTGCTGAATTCGCCCTCAAGGCACTCATCCGGGCTACACAGACCTTGCAAGTCGCTAACCGATCAAAAGGCACAGACGTGCGCATGTAAACCGCAGCGCAGTCTCCGGCGCGCATCAGATGAGCGGAAGACAGATGCTGTGCAAGTGTAACGCGATTTAGTGCGATTGCTGCTGTCGCGGGGTCCGCTACTTACGGCTATTCTGACTCACCTCCAGACAGAGTGCGCTTGAACACACACGGGTGAACGTGGCCGTGCGCCAAGAGGCTACAGGCTGCAAGAATGATTCAATATCTCCGAGGGACTCGGCCGGCAGTCAATGAGGATCATGTTATGGATATTCGTCATGCGACCGAGCACGCTTGCAAGTGCTAAGGGATGATGGATCCCTGGCACTTGGGGTGATGGCTTGCTGATTTGGCCCGTGACTCATGCGCACTGTGCCGGAGCCGCGGGATTTATGATCTGGATTGCAAACACTGTACTGTCCGCGTAGACACCTACATCTTCTGATCGTATTGTACCACTGGAGCCGAGGAGCGGACGCCTATAGAGTGAGACGCCCTGATCTCGATCACTTCCCCGCACTAGTACTCTGATCGACGGGGGCTTTTCAGCGCTTCCTCGTCCTCCATGCTCCGCGCCATCTGCTCGAACAGCGCCACACGCTCTCCGCGCCATCTCACTCCTGTAGTCCAGCCAAGCAGCATAGCATACATGAACGAGCAAGGAACCCCATCGCAAGCGGAAAGAGGCCGAGGCAGGAGTCGCCCGAGCACTGACAGGGAAGGCCAACGGCCCCGAGGAAGAGGGAGGGGGCGGGGGAGAGGCGGGGCCGCAGGCTATCACACGCGTGCGCATAATAATACAACCGATTCAGCAGCACCCTCTCAGCTGGGAGAGTCTTCCGCGGTGCCCCGTCCTATGCCCGTCAGACCGCAACGAGCCGTTAAGCCGCGATTGACTCACTGTCAGTTATCCACATTCTCGCGGAAAGACAGGTTCCTGAATCTCAATTCATGTTTCAGTCTTGGCCCTTCCCCTAGTATGTGTATCGTAGCCGCCATAACCAAGACTGACAATGCTGCAGGGCCATCATGTGAATCTCCAACGATCCATTACGCGCTTCACTGATGCGCTGCTCGCGGCGACCCCCGCCATCCCCGGGCTCGACCGAACCATCGTCATCCCAGCCCGCCGCCTGCACCTCACGCTGGGCGTGATGTCTCTCGACGCAGACGGACAAACTGTCCCTGCACCGACCTCTGCCACGCCTCCCGCGCAGCCGTTACCGGCTGCGCGCCCACGGACACTAGCATCTGCCGTCGCTCTCCTCCAGGAGGTCGGACCGCGGATACGCGAGATGCTGGGGCGGGAGCCGCTCCGCGTGTCGCTCCGCCAGATGGACATCATGAAGCCCGAGCGGCGCGACCTCGAGCGGGCGCACGTTATGTGGGTGGGGCCATCCCCAGATCGCGAAGACGCACGGCGTCTGAAAAAGGTCGCAGGTGCGAGCCAGTGGCACGTCTCTCACCACTGATGACGTGCTCAAGGCTCTCCTCCAGAGCTCATCAACAAGACATTCAGGGACGCTGGACTCGTCGTTGACGAGAACCGCCCGCTCAAAGTGGGGTCTATTTATCCACTCTGTCTCGTGCAGTCGATCGCTGACGAGTGCCTCTCCAGCTGCATTGCACGGTCCTCAACACCGTTTACCGCAAACCGCGCAGCAGAGACAGACAGTCCTTTTCGTTCTCGTCCATACTCAGCTCCGCAGCGCTGCAAGCGATCACCGCCGATGCACTTTCTGTTGGCGCTCCTGCCACCACCGTCGCTGCGGGGTCAAGCACGCAGTCTGCAATTCTTGAAAAGGGCCCCGTCAGCGTTGATTTGGGCGAGTGGGACGTCGATGAGGTGCAGATCTGTGAAATGGGCAGCTGGGGCCCCGAGGGAGAATATGTCTGTGTTGGGAGGTGCTCTCTTGTTGCTTGAGACCAGCCACGAATATATGTATGCCCGTATTGTATGACTGCGTTATATGCTATATGCGCTTTGAGGAAGCGCCCGTCTCAGCACGCCGACGCGAGTAGTTCAGTAGTGTTCCTCCTTACTACCATCTGCTCGAGTGCTCCTGTAACTCTTGTATAATTTCGGGACTCATTGGCTGGTGTATCCAATCTGATCTGGTCTGACCGTCTTGGTATGAGAGTCGCTGCGCCGGCAACGGTGTACAAGGCTCGCTGTCTTTAAGCTAGACGTCAGAGCTGCAACGGATTGCTATTTTCCGAGGTGTCGACGACGAAAACCACTGCACTTTTTCTTGAAGCAATATCCGGACTAACGGTGCTCTGAAAACTTTCCCCAACATCTACAGCGTGCGCAGGAAGATTGGCTCAGCTTCAGCAGTCAGCCGCTATATAAAACCCAACCCGCGTCTCCGCTGAGGAGCACCTCTGAAACAAGTTCTTGCAGCAATTAACCTCTCGCTCGAAAAGGTGTGTACCGACGCGTACGCTGTTCAGCTTTCGACAACACCACGCCCACGAGCAGTAATCCGCACCATCTCGTCGCCTCGTTCACGCCGTCATGCCCCTGTACAATGTGAGCGTCAGTGCCCGCCTCGCACCAGCGTCGCCTTCGATATCCGCTGAGAAAGGAGCCTACCATATGCGCGTACCTCCAAGCTCTCCGTCCAAGCATCGTCGCTTCGCGAGGCGCGAGTCATCGCTGTCCGCCCAAGAGAAGCAACTCGCCATCCTCGTCGTCTTCCTCGTCTCGGCGACGGTGTCTTGCTTTGGCGCCGCCTACTACTTGTTCACTACGAGGTGGGAGACAAGGAATGTATCACGCCTACAACACGATTCTGATGACTATATGCACCCTCAAGTCGTCGATTTTGACTTTTCTCCTCCTGATGAAGTGCATTTATCTGCATCTGAACTAATAGACTATGATGAAAAGTTCTTCGCATACCTGCCTCACAGCGGCTTTCATAATCAGCGCATCGCCTTCGAGAATGCTCTTGTACTCTCCCGTCTCTTGAACCGTACATTGCTCGTGCCTCCTGTGCGTCTGGGAAACAAACCACTGTACTACCTGCCTTTTGATGAACTGCGTGCTGTACTAGTCAACTCGAGCAAGCAGGGTCTGAACCACTGTCGGAACGCGTCTTTGAACATGGACGAATCTCCAGAGTGTCTAGACTACTCAGACTACACGTACGTACCCTGGGGCTGGCTCGTCAACCTCACGCGTATCAAGAGCGAGCAAAGACTTGTGCCCTGCGCGAACCTCACCGAGGCCTGGCTCGAGGAGCACCTGCACATCTCCGCGAACGACACATTCGCGCTGAAGGACACGAATCGCAACCAGTACAGCTTCAAAGACTTCTCCGCGCAGCCCCTCTCCCTCGCGCGCAAGTACCTCGAGTCGGTCGAGATCTCCGCGCTCGCGTCTCGCCCCGAGCGTCTGCTCATGCTGGGCACGCTCTTCGGCTCCTCGCGCCTGCACCTCCGCACCGCGGCCAACTACCGCCTCCGGCAGCACCTCCGCGAGGCGATGGCGTTCACGAACCCGCTCCTCGCGCAGATCGCGGACGACGTCCGCCGCGCGCTCGCCGGCGCGTACCTCGCCGCGCACATCCGCCTCGGCGACGGCCTCTTCCAGGAGAACGCGCACGCGAACGCCCGGCTCGTCTGGTGGAAGCTGCTGCACTCTGCCTTGGGCATGGGCATCCGGGACACGCTCGCGCTCGAGCGGACGCTCCTCCGCGCGGACGCCGACGAGCAGTACGAGCCGGCGACGCCGCCCCTGATACCCCTGGACGTCCCCGCCCTGCGCGTGCCGCACCCGCCCATGCCTCCGCTGCCTCCAAACCCGGTCGAAATGTACAAGTCTCGACTGTCTTGCCCCGGCGAGCTGCACGAGGATCCGAAGCGCCAGCTGCTCAACACCCCGCTCTTCATCTCGACGGATGTCGCGTACCCGCACGAAGACCCGCTCCTGTCGCGCTTCCTGCGGACGTTTCCGTGCACGTTCTTCCTCGCGGACTTTGCTGATCACACCGCCGCGCTGGACCGGCTGGAAAGCGGGTACGACGGCGTGAAGCTCAAGCCGTTCTTGATGCCCTTCCTCGATGCGATGATCGCCGCGCGGGCGTGGCAGGTCGTGGGCACCGAGCAGAGCACTTTCAGCGCGTTCGTGCAGGATGTGCTGTGGCGGACTTACCACGGATTCGAGATTGTACAGCGAGGATAGCGAATGTATACCGGCAAGAAATAATGTAGCATATTCTGAGCGAACCCATGCACGCACGTTGCAGTTATATTTTGTTTTGCAGTCTATGTGATGAATAATGTTTATATTACAGTGGATAACGGCAGAGTCCTTCGTTGTCCAGTATAGTCAGTATCGTTACACAGCATCCTCAAGCACGTGCTCTCTTTTCGTCGACGGCCGCTTGTCTTTGCTCCTCTGCGTAGATGAGGTCAGGATCGCGGTCGCGGACCTCGGGCAGGAGCGTCGTCACGACTATCCGCGGGGATCAATTAGCTGTAGCTCTATCAGGAACGTGAGACGACCCACCAGCACCGGCGATACAGCATCCGAAGAATACTAGACGCAGCAATCAGCACGAGGTATACTTTGGTGATCGAGAACACATACTCCAAAGCACGGCGGGAGTACCGATCTTCTCGCTCAGACTGTTGAACGCGAGGGCCGAGATGATCGCGCCCACCTTGCCACAGGCGGCAGACATGCCGTGGGCCGAGGCGCGGAACCGAGTCGGGAAGACTTCGGCAGGATAGCACTGCGTTGCGCGATCCCGCCGTCAGCGCGGGGCCCAAGACCGCATGAGAACTACGCACGTAGGTGGTCGCATTCGCGCCAAAGTTGAAGAAGAACTGGCGAACGGGCGAACGTCAGACGTCTTCGTCTGGCCTGCGCTGGGACGGGACAGTACGCACCTGGAGCAGCGCAAAGTTGACGATGAACGCCGCGGTGCTGAGCGTGTAGAACTTGCCCGCGAGGATACCGACTGCAGTGAGGCTCCGTCAGACGATCCAGATGCACGACAGAAGGGACACCCAACTCACGGAATAGCGCAGCCATGAGGAATCCCTGTATCTGGATCCACTTCCTGCCGAGCTTCTCGATGGTAAGAATGGTGACATAGTAGCCTACCATTGCGAGCCCCCATCAGTAACTCCATGGGATGGAATTGTACTACGAAGACGCGGGATAATGACATACCCGGCAGGAACCCGAGGCCAGTGACGATCAAATTTCCAATGCCGATCTTGAAGAGGCGGGTCCAGGGCGAGCCCGACTTGCCCGCGAAGCCAATCTCCTCGAGCACGACATTCTGGTTCAGGTTGATTCCGTAGAACCTACAGAGCTCGTTCAATACCAGCAACAGGAGCGAGGAGGGTCAATGCGTACGCAATGTCGACGAGGAACCAGCACGTGCAGGTCGCGAGGAGGACCTTGGCATGCCGCCACTCGGAGAAGTACCGGAAGAACTCTGCCGCGACGGATCAGCACCCGGACTCGGCGCGCGCGCGCGCAAGCGGCACTCACCAGCAAAGTGGGAGCCCTTGGCGTGCGCCGGCTCGTGCACGACGCTCGCGGGCGGCGTGACGGTCGGGGTGGGCGCGCTCGAGTTGGAGGGCGAGCTGGGCACGGTGTGGACCTCCTCGGCGACGCCGGGGTCCGCGTCGGCCTTCTTCTTGAGCTCGTCGATCGGGTCGGCCTCGGTGTCGGCGCCCTTGCGCGCGGCCTGGTAGCGCTTGGACTCGGGGAGGGTGAGGCGCTGGTAGAGCGTGCCGAACGCGGGGACGAGGGAGAGCCCGACGAGGATCCGCCAGACTGCCGCGCGTCTGTCAGATTCAGCGTATGAAGGGGGAGGCGGGACGCACCGCCGTCGACCTTGCTCGTCTCGCCCTTGACGTCCATGACGTTCTTGTAGCACGCGAGGACGACGATGAACATGAGACTGCCCAGGAGCGAGCCCCAGCCCTGGTTCGCGAAGATGTACGCGAGCAGCGTCCCGCGCCGGCGGAGGTTCGCGCGGTCGGTCGTCACGGACGCAGACATGGGGTAGTCGCCGCCGATCCCGATGCCAAGGATGATGCGGAAGACCGAGAGCCAGATGAGCGAGCCCGTCGCGGTCAGGTCGCCTGCAGGGCAACGTGAGCGCGTGGGGGCGGAGAAGGGGCAGAAGGCGCACCGGTGGGGTCTGAGATGCAGAAGATGGTCGCGAAGATGATGAGCATGAGCTCCTTGCCGTAGATCGCCTTGCGCCCAAAGTAGTCCGCGGCGTAGCCTTTGCGGGTGATCAGCGGCGCGACCTCGTAAGCGCCCGGAGGGGCGGCACACGACCGCCCCGGGACGGCGCTGCGGAGCGCATACAGTCGACGTACCGAACGCAAACTGGCCTATGACACTCCCGATGTTGGCACTCGCCTTGAGGAAGCCCTCCAAGCCGGCGGGGAGGGCGCCGCCGTTGTAGAGGCGATACTGCAGCATCGTCGCAACGGGCTGTAAAGGCGGAGTTGGTCAGTGCATTTTCATTGATTGACAGGGATCGACACACGTTGATGATGAACAGATCATATGCTGTGCAGGGTCTGGTGAGCTGGGCAGCGCGCTACTGCAAAAAGACGTACCATCCAGGAAGAATCCGACCTATCTGCCAGATGAGCATCGGAGTGAACGGAATGATGAAGCAGACGCACACCAGTGATGCCCAGCAGCTTCACTTCGCGGTATGTGAGTAGGAACGGGAGCCGGCCGCTATCATCCTCTCTCTCGTACTCCTCGAGACCAGACTTGACCCTCGCGGTTTCGTCGGACATGGCTAGAAGACGGTTGAGCGGAGGTATTTGGTGAACGGCGGGGGACGAGGGTGCTTATGAGTGAAAAAGTGGTGCTTACCGCTGAAGACAACGCACGTTCGTTGGCCTGGACGGCTGGTGGGGGACCTCGAGTTTACCGGGATTTTATGGTGATCGCGATCAGCATTACGTAATGTGCGCTCGGCAGGATCATCATCTCGGCCGACTACTGCTCCTACCCGCACCCATCAGCACACCTCCGTCCTCCCGTACAGAGGGCGTCGACCAACAGCCAGGCGGTGTTGCGACGGCGCTATCAAACGGCTGCCGCAGATGAAACCTGCAAGGTAGGTCGCTAACATGGACGGCATCGTCAATTTCGTACTCAGACGCTCATCCGGCTCGCGCGGCAGCAATCACAGCGTACCAGCGACCTGCGACGCTCGTGCTGCAGTGCGACTCGCGCAAGACCGCCAAACGTACGGGCGCCGAGTACATCGTCCTTACGACGCCTCGGAATTTGCTCGGAGCTAGCACCTTGATAACAACGCGCCGTGCGGACATCAACACTGTTCACCCTTCGAGATCACGCCAGCTGCGTTATGCTTCTCTCCTGAGCTTGTTATGTGCGCATCCTGGTATTTATCCAATGGCTGCCTCGGCGTTGCACATCGGCTCTACTGTCACGGACCGCCATCAAACCAGCCTGTGCAGTCATTAAGTCTCGCCCACCTCCTGATTGTTCATTGAAGGCTTCTTGTGGCTTGGCGACGTCTTCTTGATGTTCTCCTCCCGCAGGAAGTGTCTTGGCTCCTCGGCGAGTAGCAGGACGCCGCTGTCCTCATTGCTGCGCATACACCGCCTTCACGCTCTGATAATGGCGTACTTGTGATATCGCGTCTGTCTTCTAGCCGCCATGGCATTAACGATTAGCTTTCGCGCCATCGTGAGCTAATCGCAGCACAATCCTCGTGCGCACTCTACCATCGGCTGCCGGAAATTGCACCGCACTACATCAGCCTGGCGACTTTGATTGGCTGTGGAGCTTCTGCTTCTTCGACCCGAGAAGCCACACTCGCAGGCCCGGTGACCCTTTGCTAGAGTCGTCCTGCTCCATCCAGCGCGGTCCCTGTGTCACACTGTGCTACGTCGAGGCTTGTTGCTACTGCTGGCACACCGTAGCTATTGTCTCAACCCCCTTCTGGGCATGTATGCGCGCGCGAACATGTCAAGTGGCCTATCGATGTTACTGGATTAGATGGTCTCTCCATGGCACTCTACGGCTTTCTTGCTACCGCATCATCATTCTGCATGACCCCACCGTGATCCAGATAGCACTCGGACTAGCGAGGGCCTTGGAGCGCCCACTCTGACATCTCCACTCATCCGGTCGATACATGTTCGAGGACTCGTTCTATATGCATCAAAGCGACACCACTTCTCCTGTACTGACATTCCGAGTTTCGGGCGTTTTCGTACACTTTAGCTGCTCGTCGTTTCTGCTCCAGCGAGCTCTTATGACAGGGATAGATTATGACAACCTCAAGGGCATCGGTGTAATGATCGTCGATCGTCGATCGCGCCAACATGGGTCCACAATATGCGTAGTTGACTGGTGCCTGTGAAGCACATGCAAGGCCAAGTCTGTGGCTGTAGGTACGCTCACGTTGGTCAGCCTGTGTACACTTGCAGCTGAAGCAGGATCGGAACTATCCACGACATGAATGGCTCACACAAGGGACGCCCTTCACCTGTAAATTACGAATACCTCGGGTAGATTGCTTTTTGACTAGCAGGAACCTGCAATACCGCTGATCCGCCCGTTGGCAATCTGGGCAATCGAAGTACATCTAGAGCACATTTACTGTGGCGTGATGTAGTCGCCGCTCCGAACATGAATGGAATCCGTCTCTCCGTTGTCAGAGGATCCGGGCCCGGTGTAGGTGACCGCATGCATTGCACAATGATAAAACTGATAAGGACGCTGGGCTCTTCATCAGGTGCATTAATTGGTTACTCAGACCTGGGGACATGTAGCGTCATCTCCACAGGTCACGTCATGATGTAGTCCTCAAAGGCACAATCATGTTGTTCATCTAGTCATTGTCATTACAGCCCAGAAATATGCATAAATTTATATAGCACTTTGTCAGCCTATATCCTTCTCAGACCTCTGCACTCTCGACCTCACGATCATTGCTTGTAGTCAGCTCTACGGCATTCTCTTCACCTATAAAAGCTGTGTTTCCCACCTTGTACTATCATAAGTAAGAGTGCCTGATAGACGATGACATATTTGCTGGGAATCTCACCAGCTCATTGCACCCTGGGTCATAGATATTATCACCATTGTTGATAATAGAATCTGATGCGCCGAAGTCAAGCGAAGCACCCATGTTTGCCACTAGCCTTGACGAAAATTGCAAGCTTTGCCCAAACTGTGAGTTGCTCACGGAGCTGGTCTGTGCCTCCATATTGGATGGAAGGCCAACATTGCTGCTGGTACTCCTATGTTCATCAGACTGCTCGCGAATGTTGAACATGAATCGCGAGATGAGTACCCCCGTTATTCTGCTATAGTGTCAATGTTGCTGTGATGTATGTACATAGGTCACATACGGGGTTATGAATACGGACATGTAATCGCCTTCGGTCTGTAAAGTTGCCGACACATCTGGTTTTAACCCTTGAATAGGAACGTTGAAGTACACTTACGTTCCATTCTGCATTATTTATGATGTCTGACTGGCTAATAAGCTTCAGCACACTCACAAGAACGAGGACACTGAAGAAATATGATCAGGTCTTATAGAGCTCGCAAGTTAACCATTCCGTACATAAAGTAAGCCGATCCTGCGTGCAAACAGTACGTTTCTTTATCAGGTAGGCAATAGAGCTTGATTCAGAATGAGCTTACCATCTCGACAGATCACCATCAGCAATGCTGGTCTTTGCGTGCTATTTAGCAGTGTCCTTCTCCATGTCCATGTGTGAAACCACGTGGCAGCAATGGCAACGGCATCAGACAGGATGGCACAGCATCGGATCACGATAACGGCTGTACATCTTTGGTTAACAGAGGCTATATTTGATAACATGCGCTCAAAACATACTCCTGTACAAACGTGAGTTGCACCCATGGAACACCCACAACTGCTACTCACCTGTTAAAAACGCCTTGTGAACCATGACCGGTATAGGAGCATATTGCTACATCGCCTACATATGTCCAATATGCATATGAGTTTTGTACATAAAAGGACTATTTACATGCATTATGTTAGCAGACGGTTAGGTCATTCATGAAATGAAAAAGAACCAGGTTCGCTACCGGAGGTACCAGGCTAGCAAGTAGTGCTATTAGAGCTAATCCCCATTTCCGTCCAATCAATGCATAGACGCGAAGTGAAGCAAATGCTGCGAATATATTGTAGTGAATTTGTTGCTTTGCAGGTATAGACTAACCTGCTGCTATGACAAATGACACAATATATGTTATCTCTAGGATTACAGTTAGTGCGTCGCAGCTGATGAATGCGGATGATGTTAGTACGAAAGTGTCATGAATAATGGCACGAGTAACCTCTGCCATGAAAATGAGGACTCTTTAGCCTATCGGATAGAGCTCATAACATACTCGTAGTGATGTCCAGTTGACCGCGTTCAGAATATTTGCGATGCTTGCAAGTATGAGGATGTACCGATTGACAAGCAGGAGCACCGTGGGTGCCACCAATCGATGGCTCCAGATATACTTAATCTCCATATCGAGCGTTATGAAATGCTCATAGAGAACGAGTGCTTCCGGACATAGTAGTTGGATTTTGCATAACAACGTGCACAAAGATCTCACCAGCAGTTGCCATATAGCAGTAGTTTTGTGTAATATCTAGGAAATTTATCGCGGGTCTCAGTGTCTTACATGCGGGGAACGTCAGAAGTAACACACCCCTCTTCAAGATACTGCACCAGCAATGCGGTTGTGGAACTAGACATCCGTGAAGCGTTACACTGACAGTCGTAGGAGGAGAGGCGGGGCTGAGGAGAGCCATCTTGCACAAGGAGCTCATCATATAGGCACAGCCTGAGCCATCTTGCACAAGAAGCTCACCGTATAGGCATAGCCTACATTCAATTCAAGGTTTCTCGTTGTAGCGCTGCGTGATGAACTCTGTCGGATTTGATAATCAAGACGGGAGAGGCACGTAGTCGCGGAACGTTTCACACTCCCCTGAACCTTAAGTCGCTGCGCAGCGCTGAATCATGTCAAGTGGCCCCAGAATATGACTTATGCATGGCCGGGCAGAACCGGCCTGCTTCAGCTGGCTCACATCCAAATGCCACTTCATACTGAAATGAGAGGGAATAGGAGGATGCATGACACGCACTGCTGTGCATTGGTCTTAGGGAGCGGTATATGTATACTTTGAGCCTAAATTGACGACAGGGGCTGAGATAGCAGATGTTAGCCATGATCATCAGCACGTAGTGTTCGGTTCCGATAGCGCATCAGATTTAGATACTGCGGTGGTAGGGTGCGAGTACTACACGTCTGAGTACGAGACCAGGCTTCTTGAGCTTGAAGCACTGTTGGCATCGGTTCCAGTGTAGTGCATCGAATACAGGATCGGAGTTTCTAAAAGCATATGCACCCACGATGCTTAGCGCTGAATATTGAATGATAACAGCAGGTTCTGTTAACGTACAAGCTTCAGGGCACCTCCGTCTAGGCGCTGTCGATTCAATCGGCTCGAGTGGGTCTTATGAGGGCGTCAGGACTTGACGGCGTCTAACGGGCAGTATTGCGACGACGCAGGCGTAGTATATTACGTCTGGGTAATATGAGACCTGTTGCAAAACCGGTCGCTCACATCGGATCCCCTGCCGTGAGGCGGACGGTACAGTCAACTTTCCGTGTCAGACGCTCCTTCGGCTCGCGCGGCAGCAATCACAGCGCACCAGCGACTGCGACTCGCCCAAGACCGCCAAAGGTACGGGCGCTGGGTTCTTCGTCGTTACGAAGCCTCGATTGTATCGCCAAGTGCACATTAATATTCTGGTATCTACAATGGCTGCCTCGGCGTTACACCTGCCATAGACCGCTATCAAGCCATATCCACAAGCCTGTGCAGCCCCTACATCTCGCACACCTCGGAATAGTAAAATCAAGGCTTCCATGCGGCATGGCGACGTCTTCTTTGTGTTCTCCTCCTGTGGGAGGTGTCCTGGCTGCCAGTGAGTAGCAGGAGACCCATTGCTGGGCATACTCCGCCTTCACACACATGCTCTGATAATGGTGTATCTGCTACGTCCCGGCTGCCTTCTAAGCCGCCATGTTCCTCACGGTTCGCTTTCGCGCCATCGTGATCCAACGGCATCACACCGCTCGTGCGCACTCTACCATCGGCTGTCGGAAATTGCACCACACTACATCAGTCTGGCGACTTTGATTGGTTGTGGAGCTTCTGCTTCCTCGACCCGAGAAGCCACACTCGCAGGCCCGGTGACCCTTTGCTAGAGTCGTCCTGCTCCATCCAGCGCGGTCCCTGGTCCCCCTGTGTCACACTGTGCTACGTCGAGGTTTGTTGCTACTGCTGGCACACCGTAGCTGTTGTCTCAACCCCCTTCTGGGCATGTATGCGCGCGCGAACATGATAATTGGCCTATCGATGCTACTAGATTAGATAGTCTCTCCGTGGCGCTCTACGGCTTTCTTGCTACCGCATCATCGTTCTGCGCGACCCCACCGTGACCCAGACAGCACTTGGACTAACGATGATTCCTCCTTGGAGCTCCCACTCTGACGTCTCCACTCATCCGACCGATACATGTTCGAGGACTCGTTCCACATGCATCAAACGCCAAAGCGGCACCGCTTTCTCCTGTACTGATATTCCGAGTTTCGGGCGTTTTCGTATACTATAGCTGCTCGTCTTTTATGCTCCAGCGAGCTCTTCGTCGTCACACCTTGCATACGCTTATGACAGGGATAGAAAGACGACTCAAGGGCATCGGCGCAGTGATCGTCGATCGTCGATTGCGCCAACATGGGTCCATGAAATGTGTACAATCATCTATCGGTCAATGGGACACCATCACTCAATGAGACAAACGGCCTTGTTGTTTGAATTCTGCTCTCCACTTCCACATTTCAGCCTCCGGCTTCTTGCACATTAGAGTTTTTGAGTTATAAGAAGCTACTTCTAGAGGTTCAAGCAGATACTGTGAGTATTGCTTCTCTGACAGACCAAACATTGTCAACTGTCCCTCAGAATGAAATTTATTTTGAGAGATTGGTCCTGCAAAACTGATGTAATATACTAATGGTGGGGATCACCAAAATGATGTTTTGAATAGCTTTCATATGATCTTGTTGTTGTAGTGAGATTCATCACATTCACTGATATTTATGAAAAAAAGAGGATCTGTCACAGTTTCTGGGACATGAGGTATAGTGCATATGCTAGTCATGTGATCTGCTATTCAACATACGTCGGGGGGTTGTTATCATTAACCCTTACTTACAGTAACTACAGGTTGTATGTCATAGGTACATCATCAGAATTTCATCAGATCCCTTAGGTAGTGCCGTGTCATTGTTACTTTATGGCAAACATATCATTAGTAGTGTGTGACGTTCAAATGTACTTAGGGCTCAAGAGTCTAAGGCACTCTCCTTAGACTCAACAATGTAACTCTGGAGTGTGTCCCTACTCTCTTGTTACCCTGCTGTGTGATCTTAGCATGCTAGACTGGGACTCCATTATTACCTCTGGACATTGGTCATTAGCAATACGCCTGCAGCTGGTAATGTCGACTAAGACACAGGATTGTGTCAGGATCAGAGGTGTTGCAGAGACTACACAGAAAGGCAACTCTACTCAGCATGGGTGGACCTCTGGCAAGTCCACCCCAGTTGAGTAGGGTTGGACCTGGGGTGAAAAAGTGAGGGCTTCATCCCAGTGCATCTACATGAAAATAAGCCCCTGCACATTCCCAAAAATTATTGACACAGAAAGACTCTGTGGGACTCACCATGCCCTAATGGAGAGGGAACGGCGATGAGGGTCAATCTATAAGCCAGCAGGAGATGGAAGGTCTTCTACGGCAAACGCCGAGAAGAATAGATCTCAGGTAAAGAGCCACAGGCTCCTACAATATATACATGTGTACATAGATTAGGTAAGCAACTGTATAGTAGCTACCTAAGAAGGAACGTGGGGCTTGCACCCTAAGGGCGGAAGCGTACATGACACTACTCTACAAAGGCCGTGGTCTGCCAGTAATGGCCGGACCAATCGTAAAGGAGAGTGAGCGTGGTATCACCATGAGGCAATCATAGAACATGCGGGCACAGCCCAGGTATAGGCAAGGCCGGTAAGCTGGTACCTTGAGGGAGATCCGCCATTGGGCAGGATCCATGAGATGACTAAGGCGAACGCCAAGTCATCTATACCATTGGACGCGCTTAGTCTCATTACTAAGGTGCAGCGCCAAGGACATGTGTTATCAACCGGACCGTGTGGTTACCGGTGACAACGAGGTGGCCTAGGGCCAGAGGTTGGACTTTGCCGAGAGGCTGGAAGTCCGGAGCTACGCAAGTGCTGGAGCTCCATGAGGTGCGGCGGATGCCGGACCAATGGCAGTAATAGCGGAAGCTATTATTATGCCGTGGCACCATTCTTGTGTAAGGATGGCGTGTTGTGTGATGTCATCTTCTATATAGAGCAATGACGTGGCGATCCAGGTTGCAAGGCTGGACCGGTGACGTAGCAGTGACGTAGCTAAGTCTGGACGACCGTGAAGTCATAGGTCGGAGCTGGGGCCGGAGAGGCTAAGGCTGTGATGTTGAGATGACATGGAAGTCCTGACTAGCGTGTTATGCTTAGTCACGTGAGCTTAGTAGCGTGTCATTATGGCTATAAGGCCGGTTAAGGACCTTATCGTATGGCAATGTGGGATAAGTCCTGGATGACTTGTAGGTAGATGTATAATCCCATAGAAAATAGCTAAAAATAGCGGAAAAAAGCTTAAGTCCCAGATAAATCTGTGACAATTATAACCTTGGGCCACCTTGTCATTGATAGCCTGAGGTCCACCCCTGCATAGATCCTAGTAGAGAGTGAGATTATGTTATGTAAGGTGCTTTGTGCTGGCTTGGTAACTTTCCTCTGGTGCATTTGTAATCAGAATTACATATTGTGCATGTATAGTGCATGCCGTGCAGTGTGCTCAATTGCCCTCAACAGTAGACATACACATTCTGTTCTGCATATGCTATATGCCATAGGACACACAAGTGACATACTATACATGTAATTCTATTCTATAACTTTGTCAGGCTATCATCAGTCCTCACTGCAATAATATCACCTCAAGAAGTGCTCCAAAGACATGGAGTCAACTGGCTTGTCCTGCTTAGCGCAATGATTATCCTGCTGGATTGTTTGTGACCCAGACATGACAATTTAGCAATATAGCTATGGGGCTTTTGTCAATAGCTGAAGCAAAATATATAATAGCACTCACTTATGCCAGCAGGCAGCAGCAGACTAGTACCATAATGATTCATCTCAGCCTTAAAAAAGCATCAACTTGACTCCAAGCACATTGTCCTTTTGGCACCCACATGCCTGTACACTGTGCAAGCCTGACCAAACTCGCCACCCACATGCCTGTACACTGTGCAAGTCTGACCAAACTTGCTTCCACTATGGTTACAGTGACATAAATGAGATTAAGTTGAACATGCCTTCAGGCCAGGAGAGGAACCATCAGAAGTTCTGGCAAGTCACAGAGAGAGAGAGAGAGAGAGAGAGAGAGAGAGAGAGAGAGAGATGTTGGAAGTGCATGTGTATTTGGCATGGTGCACAGGTGTTATCCCGTCACCATGGTGTGGGAGCAGTTGTGCCCCTGGTAAGCATAGGGGCAGTTACACCAGGTCTGGGTATGGCAGGGCTGGTGGTGGTGTGGTGGCTGGATAAGTATTAAGTTGAGGATGCTATGTACCTACCAGCTGTTATGGCTACTTTGTTTTTGATGCACAAAGAACTCACCATTGTTCAAGTACAATACAGGGACTTGTTGCACAACCAACCTTCCTTGAGACTTGTGACTGAATGAGGCACAACCCCTGATGTACTAGTGTATCAGTGATCTTTTCAGACCTGACAGATCCAACTCTGTCACTGTTTCATATTTATCTACTGATTGACAGATGGCATTCAACCACCATATTTCCTATCATTCTAATCTATCATTACAGGTTCATCACTGCATATTTATCATACATTTCAGACTAGATTGTATATAGTTGCAGTGACATCTGGGACACATAGGACAAAAGACACTTTGAGATATCTCTACTGACGCCTCACTGGAGGAAGGGACTTAGTGTTCAACCACTTATCGCATGCCTAATTCTAGGGATCCCTGTTCAACCGGTGACCCTCATTTCATGTACAACAGCCCTATGCCCATAGTCTTGTGATGTATCAGGTGCTAGCTGATATCTTGTGTCTAACCACAGGATTCTTACATTTCAGCCACTGTTGTGTTCAACCACGACACTTTGTATTTGTTATCTTAGCATGCTAGCCTTACGGACTTAATGGTAGTAGTACCAAGGACACTATGACCCAATATGTAGGATCGCAGTATATAACCTGATGTAAATACCGGTCAAGTTCCTCAGCTCGACCCTGTTGAATTACAAGGATCTTATACTCATTCTCAAAGGCTTGAGCAATTAAGCCTGCAGCTTGTATATCGATGCTCTGACTCTGCGGAGTCCGACAAGTAGTGCACTACTTGATACACTGAGTAACCTGACTTAGTTATTCGCGCTGAACGGATATTTGATCCGTAACAATAAGGATGTTGGACTGTTGTTTGAATTACACTGGCTAGAGAGGAACTTTTATAACAGAACTCTCAAGGCCAAATTATAGAGGAAGTCAGACCTGATGCCCTGGTATAGCCTGATTGGCACATAATGAACATTACATGAAGTCTAAGGCAGTACAATATTTGGTTGTCTCATTAACTGATAGATGACTGTAGTTGACTGGTGAAGGTGAGCACATGCAAAGTTGAATTTGTAGCTGTAAGTGCCTTGGCTAGTCTGTGTGCATGTGCAGCTGAAGCAGAACTGGAGACTGTCCATGACATGAATGGCTCATAGAAGGGCTGACCCTCATCTGTAAATTATGAATGCCTTGGATAGATATTTTTCTGACTAGCAGAAACCTGTGATACCACTGGTCCACTCATTGACATGTTTGAGTATACAAAATATTGTCTACCACCTTCTGCAGATGGATACAGAAACGGAATGTGCATGTGTTGGGACAGATTTTATGATGTAGACTGGACTTACATGCATGGCATTGAACTTCTTGCACAAGCTACTCCAGAGGCCTTCCTCACCAGGGCAATCTGGGAATCTGTCAGAATTCTGTCAAAAATATTTTGAAGGAGTTCTACAGATGGTGTGACAATATTTTGTCTGGAGTTCCTTCAAAATCTGCTCAGAATTTGTGAGTTCTGACCAAGTTATAAGTGTTAGAAACCAGTGGCTTCACGTGTAGTGGCAGTGCAATAGGTTACAATAACTGCCATTCCACCACTGCCACATGTGGCCAGGAGTCAAACCCAGGTACTGATATTCAAGGAGTCATGTTACCAGTAGATAGGGATATCTTATCACTACCACATTGTCTAGTCACCTGTAGTAGATAGTTTGCTTACATAAGCATACTGTGGAACAGTTGGTAGCTATGCTCAGGACACTTTAGGGTAGATCTTTATTTACTGCTGCACTCATGTATATATCACTGTAGTGACTGAGGGTTATACCTCAGTCTTGGTAATCTCAGCATTGGGGGTGTGTCCCCTCTTACTTGTCATCTCAGGCATGCTAGACTGGTGCTTGCAGTTATTACAACCTCAGTCCACTACCCCCTGGGTATATTAGTATGTCGGCAAGTTTGTGTCAGCAAGATAGAGTGTGACACCATCACTGCAGGGCTGTCATAGTTTTTCCTGTGTTCACACTTCATTCTTTCCTCAATAAGTTCTAATTCCATTCTGTCAATGGTCCTTAAACCATCACCATCAAATCCAGCTTAATGAGCACTTGCAAATGATATTACATTTGTATTAAGCGCCTGACATGTGCCAGCATGTGACTCTAAACAAGCGCCCAAGGATTTGAGGAACCTGCACGTGACAGTAGGAATAGCTTATGTAATCAAGATTATCCTTATTGGGGTTGTCGTGCCATTTATGGGACTTAGGATTGCAGCTGCAATGCCAAAGAGGTCAGAATTTGAACTCTATAATTTTCACAACAAGACCAAAGCTCGACAGCCACATCAGAGACTGCTGAATGGCAGGCCATCAGCCCAGAAGTCATGGAATGAACTGGAAGGTTCTGGAAACATCACGTGTATATTAGCAAGCGACTCGGCCATGCCTCGGGCAAAGAACTTGGCTGAGTAAGTCATCAGGTGACCATTACAAGCACCATGTGATAGTAAGTAGATATTGCCATTGGACCGGTCTTGTTGGGCATGCACATGACCCATTAGTAAGTACATGGTACCATAGGTCTTACCCGTGCCTATAGGGCGTCTAGAGAGTATCAGGGGTCTGCTTATACATGTATATAAGATGGCACTTTGCTGGGATCGCTCCCCAGTTCTATTCACTGATTGAATACACCTCGACTACTAAGTCAGCTATTAGCACTTGCTTACCTCTCTTACTCGACTTCAAAACTCGATAAGTGAGTACTAGCTTATCTATTTCAGGGGCATTACAGTTTGTTGCCAGTGTCACATGGGCGTGACAGACATGCTAATGCATACATAGTCATAATGCATAGCATGAGGTGGGAACCAACACTATGCATTATGAGTGTGTCAACTGTATGTTGGTTTTTTGATCTCTGTTCAGGTGACCCCAAGTGGCACATTCAGGATTGAGACTACCTGATTTGGTTACCTGATTTGGTAATATGATCGAGACCACCTGATTTATTACATAATTGGGTTATGATTGAGATCACTGACACGATGGTGACGCCTCATCCCACATTGCAGACCATCTATCCTGGCTACTGTCTAGCCTACCTTATCCAATATTGTGTCTAAGCAGCAGTCTCATAACCTAAATACCCAGGGCAGAGAATTTCCAGGCTGATTGTAGTGCAGAAAGGCAAGCAAAGATTTCACTCATCCAAGCAGGGAAAGGTCAGTGCAATCCATTCAGTTTGCAAGCCATGTTAACTTAATTACCACAGGGCGAGCTGAGGAAGCTTTCCTTCAGAACCGGTGTAGATAGAGGAGCATTCCTCATCAACTTCAACATTGTTCTTGTTAAATGTATGTCAACCAGTAGACACCATTAGTGAACACTACTGATACATCTCTTGCAAATGCTATATGCTATGGATGCAAACTCAGCGGTAGCATTGAATACCATGCAAACTTATGGACAGCACGAGGTCGGGGAACAGTATTCAATGGTTGCATGTTGTCTCACCTTGGCACAGGGCGGGAGTTATTACAACAGTTCAACTCTGGCACAAGCAGAAGCATCTTCATCACCAGCAGAGTTCTTGTCGACGGAGAGTAACACAGTGGAGACACTAGCTACAACAGACGCACGGCGGATAGATACCACTCAAAGCCTTTCTGAGGATGTCACAATTGCCAATACAGCAGCAGCCGCCAGCGAGCAGACAGCAGTGGCAACCTTAGATGGACAGACAGAGGCAATGAGTGTGCCGGGTATGGTACACATATCAGTGGCTATTGAACTGGCTATGCCAGAGACAAACGAGTCAGCTTTGCCGGCCGGGAATGCACCTACCGGGAGGAACATACAAGCCCTCGACCCGACCATTGTCAACGCGGTCGCAAACCATACGTTCCTGATAAATATGGCCGTAATCAATGCCTTACATGCTGTCTCGACATCAGCAAACGCATCGCTCACCAATGCGTTCCTAACCAATGGCGCACGGCCCACTCACGTTGCACCGTCGGCAGGCAGTCTCGGTATACCACCAGAACGGGTTGCATCATCCGTCAACGCTGTACCAGTTACTGGGAATCCGCTTCCTGTGGACGAGGAAGTACCTTTTAATGGGATATCTGTGGATGGGCTGGGAAAGGAAAACGTACAGCATGAAAATGCTCAGCCAGGCGGTCGGACTGAGATCGGACGAGTATATCACAATACCAGATGGATGAGTTTTGTCACTATCGAGCGAGAACATGGGATTACCATGGTATGTGACGAATAAGTATCAGATTGGTAATGACGGAATTAATCTATAACAAACCAGATGTCAATCTGCGTTAGTTTGCTAGCCGGATTTGCTCCATTGGCCACAACATCACCACGCTATATGGTGGCCTGCGTCATCACTTACCTGATCTTCTGCATTTGCGCACCTTCGACGTGGATCTTGCTTCTGGCACCTATGGGTGCCAGCGTGGCCACGGCGGTATGGTGCGAGCAGTATTGGGGAACGATTGTTATCGTAGCTTGCACGGTAGGAAAGGTCGCATGGTCGATCTACCGCTTGCGGACCATAGATACGACGACGACGAGACCGAATACGAATGCGGTGTGATTGCATACTAAATATCTGGGATTGGTAGACAATGTGCAGAGTACAGGATACGCCTTACCACATACCACAGAACCAAGTATTCGGAGTAAAAACTCACTGCGATTGCGAATGCACACGGAATGATATGTAATACAGTACACGAGCACTCGATATGAGTCAGTCAAGCGAGAGCAATGGTTGTTGTGCGACATAACTGAGGCGGAGACAGAACCAACACGAACGACGGAGGACGGAGGATAGCAGGAATCAGAGTCGTGCAGTCTCGGTTCCAGGCCTTTTGACTCACGTGGCTCCTGCACCACTGCCGGAGATATCCGCGCGGAGGGCGAAAAACATATTGTAGGCGCCACCTGTACTGTGGCTGTTGCTGATACGTTTTAACACTTCGCTCGGGTGTCCCCGAGTGGCAGCAGCCACATGCAAGGCTGGGTGACAACATAAGTAAGGCGAGTAGCGACACTCTTGGTAAGTTCATTAATGATAGACCGTAGACCGTAAATCCTAGACTGAGGCCTACTTATGGGATGCCATCTCACAACGGTTTGATTGCTCCACTATTATAATTGACGCCAATATGCTACGTCGCGCCTTGAAGCTTGAAGCTTGAGAGGAAGATCGCTTCCTATATTTCAGAATACGCACTTTTAAGAGCCCATAAAAACACTTCTTCAAGCTTTCCCGGCGACAATGGTACGGCAACAGCGCGGGCGGGGATTCTAGACATGTAACGAAAGGTAACTAAATGCTGTGATGTGAACTGGGCATTTGGAGAGTGAGGTCATAGATCAGTGCGGATGCAGATATTTGACCGGTACCGATTTCCAGATCGCCGTGCTAAAGTGCTAAAGGCTTGGATTGCCTCGCACAGCTTTAGTTGATGTGTAGCGCGTATGAGGACCATGTCGCTGGGATACTCACAAAGGATGTAAGTGAGGGAGAAATACGAAACACATCCTGCGGGGAGTGGGTGGCTTGGTCACGCTGTGACGTATGACAGTGCGCCACATCATTCGATCCATGTCAAGGTACACGCGACGCAATGTTGATGTTGGCCAGCTTGAGCGCGTTGCGTCGTTCCCCACCATCCCGTGCTTTGTCCCAGGCCATGCACTCAGAGAATCTCGACGAGGACCAAGTCTTGGACGACGTAGGCGAAGAATCCGAATCCGATGAGTTGGAGGTAGAGCCCCCGGATGTAGGAGACGGCCAGAGCAGCAACAGAGAAACCGCATCAAGCAGTCACAACCGCAATCCACTCGGCAAAAATCAGCATGCGAATTGTCGTACGCGTTTTTCGTTCCGCAATCGCCATCATACAATCATCTATCTAATACAGCGCCAAAAGACGATTCCCGTGTAGCCAGTGCACTCATGGAGTATCATCGGCGTAACATCACGGACCGGAGAGTGATCAGCGTGCTGTTGTCGCAGGAACACGGAATACAAATGTCGTATGTATTCTCCCTGTCACCTAACCATACTAAAGCTGCAGTGAGCACAAAGCCCAGCTACTGTGGCACGCCGCCGTCGCAGCCTTGGTCTCATGGCCAGTGGCGTAACTACACGCCAGACGCCGGAAACGGTGAAGCGACAATTAGTTGCGGATCAGATGGCTCGCGATTCATTGGGCCGCTATGGGCCTCGTCGAATTCAGAAAAATATCTCCGAGGAGACGGGAGTACACTTGACGAGGTGTGTCGCACTTTGCTCGATGGCTCAGTTCCCGGAGGTCACCGATGTGCATCAGGGACTGGATCGCCAATGAGATGCGCAAGGTGGATCCAAAGGGATTCACATTTCGTCATCCGGCCAACCGAAAGAGCCGGCGCCAACAGAGTCCGACATGAAATAGAATAAGCTGATTTCTTCCGGTGTGACATCCGATATCCTTGTGTACATGTCATTAACAGTTTACTGACTGGTCATGGTGGCAGACGGTAAGTCGGACGGTGATTTCTTGATTCGCAGCAAGAAAAACGTTGTAATCAGGGAGGTCTTCCATCCAAAATTCTCTGGGCGATTTATCAGAAAGTTTGAGATGCATCTACACATGTCTGGTCGCTCAATGAATTCCTCATCTTGCTGATCTATCCTACAAATTTTCAACTCAACCGCGCCGTCGATGTGTGGGCACAAACCCAAATAGTGAGATTTCTCTGATATTGTAAACATGCACGTTTGTGCTGGTCCAAGTTCCAATTCCATGAAAACTCTGTAGCAGTATTGTCTTCATCAATGTCGTTGGCAGGAAGCAATTTTATTTGATTATAGTGAAGGAGCTAGATGTCCGAACGGAGAGCGTCGAGACCTGGCGCTTAGACGAGATATCGTACGATCATTTGCATGTTGTTGACTGAGCATAGCAAGGTCTGTCTCAAAGTGAAGCTCTACTACTTCATCCCCATTGTCATGAGCTGCGTAGCCGGAGCGTACTACAAATTCGCTCTGTGAGAGCGACATGTCTCGTGCTCTCGATCTGATCATCGGTAGTTAGTTTGTACTTCAACAAGTGCATGTACGTAAATTCCTTGCTCATTCAAGCCGTAAGTGATTTAATACAACGTAATTGACTTAATACAGCTGTGTCATTCATGGCTTGCTCCCTTAGATATTGTAAGCCAACATGTGAGGTACTATCGCACTGAGCACATGGGGCTTCATCCTTGCTTATTTTGACGAGTTTGATCATTACCTCACAGTTTGCGGTGACGATGATGCTGTAATTTGTGAAAACATAATTGATACGCCTATACACTCTGAGGCTTTTGAACTTGGAAGCTTGAAGCTTGAAAGCTTGACGGCCCTCGACATTTGGCCGCGTTTAGGGTTACATTGCACGACTATCTAGACATCAGTAACTCGAAGTTCACCATCAATTTCGGGTGGGCGCATTTGTTATGCAGCGTCATTCAGACAGAAGTACATCACCTCTGCATCACGTTGAACCGACACTCTATCATGATGCTCAAACACCCAGATATATTCGTAACATTCCATGGTGGGCACCAGAAAGTTATCCTCCGTGGGAATAATCACGTGACATCTCTACAGAATAAATAAAGGTCCGCCATCATATTATAACAACGCAAATGTATACGATCCATTGCGCCATTAAAAAGCATCAAGTCACAGGAGAACGAGCAGCATTAAGAAACAGTGTAGCTTTACTTCAGATGTCCTTGAGAGAAAAATTACTGAAACACGGCTTGTTCTATTAAACCCCGAAGTGGGTGTTGCGCACATGAGACGTCATATTTCCTGCGACGTCTTTTTTGCAACGTGAAGTATTGCTGGTACACCACTGGCATTGCTGCGCAGCATGCAAGGCCTGTGCATGACTTTGAAGATGCTGCCGGACTTCATCTGACGTACAGGTGACTACCTGTCCGCAGTTTTCCCATCGGCAGCGTCTCACAGATGATGGAGAGCTCATATTCGAATAATGCCTAGTGGTGGCTTGTGCGGATGGTTTTGGCGACTTAGTTCGTCACTTTCAAGTGGCGCCTTAAAACAAACGGTTTGCTTTGCAACCCGTGAGTCTATCAAAATACACCGTCAGCAACCTAAGGGGTCAAAGGCAGAAACAAACTTACTGCTCAGAATGCAGCGAAATCGTAATGTAGAAGAGGTTATTGTGTTGTGTCGCTGCAGTACCGAGAGCAGCATTCTTATAGTGAAGAGTACTCCAGTGTCCAGCGGGATCCGGAGTGCTACACTCGGGCTGTAGCGCGGAGGGCAGCTATGTGGAAAGCCAAATGAAAAGCTGATACGGAGAGCCTCCGGCGTAGCGGGGACTAACAGTGTCAGTAGTGAATACTCCACCGAGGACACCGGAGCTCGTCGACGCCGGCGCAAGACACGATGATGTGTGTTGCATTCCGTGCGCGTTTGAGGAATGAGTCTGACCTTTTACGCCCACGACGCTACACAGCCGGCTTCACAGATAAATATTTGAGTGTGCGTGAAAGCCTGCAGATCGCAGTATTCATGCGCTGATGGCCTGCCTTCATAACATACTGCGAGAGAGTACATACACGGATAGCCTTCTGGACGGGTAGCGTAGGATATCTGTGTCGTGCGAATGGAATGAAGAGTGTTGTGCAAGACAACAAAAGTAGTGAAGGTGACGTCGCTCAAGATGTCCAGCAGGCACTTCCTGAGATCTCTATTGCTCGCGATTAAAGATTAACGAGCGCATTGATACACTCTGGGTTCTCTCCCGATGGTCTGTTGGGTGGTAAGTACAGTGCTGACGGAAGTCAATTACCGACGATGACGACGACGCAAGACACAGCACAAATCCATAGTCTTCTAATTGCCATCAGTGGGACGATCCATGGATATTAGGACACAGCCTCGTGGATATGCACACATCCACAGCTACAAGGATATCCATAAGCGTTTTTTTCACTTGTTTATGTATATATGGTCATCGGTTCGCATTGCATAGCAGGAATTCGGCCGGAGCTCATGTGGTCTTTGCGACAGAACATAGTGTATTGAGCGATTGATATTCTCTGTCGTTGACTTCTCGAAATCCTGAGAGCAGCATCTTGGATGGACGTGGTACCACCCGAAGAGACGCTGTTAGGGAGCAATGTGACGGCCATTTAACTTCAAGTCAAGACACGGTAGTAGGAGTCCACCCAAGTGGAGCAAAGACCTTCATCACAGACCTTCTCTGGGATCTACGAAATGAAGCGTTGCCTCTCAGCGTGAGACCGCTATGACGGATCCTTGAGTCACAATCAGCCGGGAGGCATTGTGTAGTGTGCATCCAATGGGTACGCACAGCATAGTGTCGGTGACACATTCCACTAAGCATACCTTTCAGCCACCGAGGCAAGTGGAAGGAGGGCATAGGTCCCCGGGCGGCTAGCCGCGGAATGTGCGATACAGTGTGATGCAACGCAGCTTGTATTCTGCACCGTGCGGCGGTGTTTCTGATCGCTCAAATTTGCGGTAGCGACGAAGTACTGGGACTGAGGAGTCAGATTTCGGACGAGAGCGCTTGAACAAGTGTAGACGTAAAGCAGCGCTAACCGGTACAACCCCAACCCTAACCCTAAGATGCGTGTCTTCCGAGTGCCACACTCTGCGCCACTCCGCCATTCGACCTTCCACGGAGAGAACAGGAAATGATCTTCATTGCATTACTATGTAGTAAGCTACTCGTATTCTGATCAGCCTCGCTGTCACGCGCTGGTGTGGACCCAATACAAACTTCCAGCCATAATGCAATAACCATTGCGCCAAAAGTACAATGCCAACTCTGTTGGCATCTGTGGGTCTCAGTACTTATACTATTGCGGCACATGGTCGTGACGTGCTCGTGACAGTATGACGGACGATGTGGAGAGAAACATAGGTGGCGAACTCGAACATTTTGAGACGATGGTGGAGTGCACACGCAGTTGACAGCCTGATGTCGTTTCGAGGACATCCATTTCACACGCTAACATTACACAGCGTTATGGGATTCCACTTAGATATGTTCATTTGCCAAATTGAGGAGGATATGTACATAGGGTTAGGGCTAGGACGGCACACCGACAAAAAATACGGCGTGCCCAGCCCGAGGGCCGAAGCGGGACAGGAAAATATTTAGACGGTGCATGAGCCGAAGCCCATACAAACCGCTGGTTCCCCCTGCGGACATGATCGCCGTGCTATGAGAGGCCCCTGTAGAACCTAGACAGCCTGTTAGCCTATCTCAGTCGCAGGGATGGTATAACGACTGAGGAAAGGAGAAAACATCAAGAGAGAGGTATTTGAACACAGCTACACGTGACTCTGACAGAACTCCACAACGATGATGACATGACGTATATGGTAAGTAGTGTAACATATATGGTAACAACACTCCCCCGCAGCGCGAACACAGGGAAGCGGTGAGATTCGGAAAGCAGCTTACGATGAACACTCCCCCGCAGACGGGAGACGGAGGCCCATGCGATCACGCAATGCGAGGAAAGCTTTGCGGTGAAGCGGTTTGGTGAAAGCATCAGCGAGGTTGAGATGAGAGGGAACGTATTGGACAAGGAGGGACCCAGAGTCGACATATTCACGAAGCTGGTGCCACTTGATGTCGATATGTATGACGCGAGAGTGGAGCGCGGCGTCCTGAGAGAGTCGAATGCCGCCAGTGCTGTCGCAGGAAAGGGGTGTAATGCAGGAAGGAGTGAAATTGAGTCCAGTGAGCAGTTGACGCAGCCATATAGCTTCGTGGGAAGCCGCGGAGGCAGCGACGTATTCAGCCTCCGTAGTGGACGAAGCGACTGTAGCCTGTTTGCGAGCGGACCAGGAAATGAGGCCGGAACCAAGCGAGAAGCAATAGCCCGAGATGGAGCGCCGAGAGTCCAAACAGGAAGCATGACTGGCGTCACAGAAACCAGAGAGGAGTGCAACGGGGCGGCCACCCAGGACGAGACGAAGGTCGCGAGTTCCTTTGAGGTAACGTACGACGCGCTTGGCAGCTTCCCAGTGAGCCAGTCCATAGCAGTCGAGGAACTGTGAGAGTTGTTGGACAGATAGAGCGATGTCGGGGCGAGTCCCAATTGCCAAGTACATGAGGCAGCCGACGAGAGTGCGGTAGGGAAGGCGCGCGACACGGGCGCATTCGTCGTCAGTTTGAGGGGAATGATCGTGGCGAGAAAGGCGCAGGCCAGCATCCATGGGGGTGCTGACCGGGTTAGCGTCCTGCAGGCAAAACTGCGAGATTAGTTTGTCAATGAGGGCGCATTGGGACAGAGACACTGTGCACGCAGAGCGGTCACGCTCGATGGTGATGCCGATGCAGAACTTGGCCTCGCCGAGGTCCGAAATTTGCCACTCTTGCCGCAATTCAGACTTGAACCGCTCGGCGGCAGCCTGAGTGGAGGCCCCAAGGAGGAAATCGTCGACGTGAATTCCGGCGATAACGACGCCATCAGCGGTGACGCGGTAGTAGATGCAATACTCACAGGGCAGGCGGATGAACCCGAGAGAGGTCAGACGGGCGTGCATGGTTTTGTTCCAGGTGCGACCACCCTGTTTCATGCCATAGATGCCCTTGTGAAGCTCCCAAACCCAGTCCTCCTTGCCCGGTTCCTCAAAACCCGGGGGTTGCTCCATGTAGCAAACCTCGTCATCAGGAAGAAGGCCATACAGAAAGGCAGTCTTAACATCAAGCTGATGGATCTCCCAATTGCTGGCAGCAGCGAGGTGGAGTAAAGCGCGGAAGGACTCCATGCGCATGGTAGGAGAGGAGGTGCGGTTATAGTCTTGCCCAAAAACAGCCTCGTACCCCTTACATACCCAGCACGCCTTGAAGCGAACAGGGGTGCCGTGCTCGTCATGCTTCAAGCAAAAGACAGGCCAGCCCTTCATGATCCGGCGCCCAGCGGGCACCTGAGAGCGAGGAACGAGTTTGTAGACGTTGAGATCACGGATCGATTTGAACTCGTCGAGGAGGGCCTGGCGCCATTGGTCAGCGTAGGGAGTGGCGAGGGCCTCGCGAAGGGTGGAAGGATCACCGGGGTAAGCCGCATCAATGTCCAAACTCCCGTCAGCAGAAAGCGTGGCGAGAAGTTCATCAAGCTCAGGGATAGAGGGCAGAGCACTAAGAGCAGGAGAACTGGGACGAGAGGTGGAGCCGTGATTGGGGGTGACAGAGGAGAGAGAAGAATGACGTGAGGGTTGCCTAGAGGCACACGAGGGTTCCACGGTTGTCCCACGCAAGGAGGCATTGGAGCGGGCACGCAAGCGTTCAGACCAACGGAGAGGAATGGGAGGTGCGGAGGTGTGCTCAGGAATGACAGGGGGCACAGGAGGTGTGTCGTCATCAGGGAAAGGAGAGGGCGGTCCCGGGTCGGCAGCTGGCACTGCAACACGGGATGGAGCCTCGTGAGATTCAATGAACGCGACATGGAAGGAGGAGATAATTTTGTGTGTCGCGCGGTGATAGCAACGATACCCCTTGGAGTGTTGATCATACCCAACCAGAACGCATTTGATGGAGCGAGCGTAGATTTTGGGATTGTGAGTATTCTGAATCAGGACGAACGCACGTGAGCCAATCTCGCGCAGGTTGGATAGGTCGGGGGCATGACCATGCCAGAGGTGATAGGGCGTCGTACCGACAGGGAGAGAGCAAGAAGAGGTACGGACAGTAAGGTAGTTTGCAGTGAGCAGGAATTCGTCCCATCGGTTGGAAGGCAGCTGGCACGCAATACGCATGGCCCGGGCACGATTCATGAGGGTAAGGTGAAGTCGTTCGATGCGGCCATTCTGCGCCGAGGTGTAAGGGCTAGTCAGTCGCCACGAAGTGCCGCGTGAGGACAGGAAGGAGACGAAGTCAGCAGAGAGTAGCTCCCCATTGTCGATCTGCACAGTGCGGACGCGGCAGCCTGTTTCTACTTCACGAGCGACCATCCACTCTTTGAATCGGGTGAGTGCAGCCGATTTGGAAGGCAGAGGGATGGACCAAGAGTAGGAAGAGAAATCATCAATTATGTTTAGTGCATACAGGTTCCCAGCGGCAGAGCGGACATCCTCTGGGCCACACACATCTGCGTACACCAACTCCAGGCGGCTCGTGGCACGCGGCCCAACACGAGACTTAGGCATGGGTGATCGGGTCTGTTTCCCCAAAATGCAGCAGTCACATTTTGCTGGGGCAGCAGAGAGGTCAGAGGGCTTACCCGAGATGATCCCAGCATGAACCATGTCATGGATAGTACGATAGTTCGCGTGACCGAGGCGACGGTGCCACGTCTCGAGAGAAACATGACGTGCAGCAAATAGGACATGCTCAGTAGGAGGGGGAGCCCCATCCAGAGAGTAAAGCCGCCGTGCAGACAAAGACCCAGAAGCGATGAGTGAGCCGCTGCGACGCAGCAGTTTGACGGATGAGTCGTCAAAGACAACTTGAGGCCGGAGAGGCGACCGACACAATGCAGAAATTGAGATGAGACGAACGGTTGCCTGTGGAACATACAGAACGTCATCCAAGGTGAGATGGTTCCCTTTTCCGAGAGCAAGGCGGACACGACCAACACCATGGGCGTGGATGACTGAGCCGTTGATCCCTCGAATACCGCGAGGGGTGATTGGGCGCAGCTTGAAGAAATCTGACCGAGATGGGCTGAGGTGTGTGGAGGCCCCAGAGTCAAAGTAAAAGGGTGCAGACCCAATGGTGGGAACACGACGGGTGTCAGCAGGAACAGGCGTTGCAGCGTATGCAGAGGGGTTGATAGCTGTGTGCGAGTGTGCCGTCCAGTCCAGGGAGACGGTAGCATCCTCAGACAGGAGAGTCGCATACTCAAAATCATCTGCCGGAGAGCACACTGAGTCAAGCCAGGCAGGGTCTGAGTCGACAGCCATGCCGGCAAGCTCAGCGACATCAGGCGAAGTGGTTGACATGTCAGCAGCAAGATACACGACGGACCCGGTCGAATCGACAATGAAGGCGCGTCCCTGAGCATCAGTGTACGTTTTGGGCACAGCCGCTGCGCGGGGGCGGTTTCGTTCGCGTTTGGCACGCTTGGCCGCCAAAACCTCATCGCGACGACCCTCCATTGCACCACCTGGTTGAAAGCAGTCCTTCATGAGGTGCCCCGAGCGTCCACAGTTCGAGCACACAGCCTTGGTCGAGGCGGACACAGTCCCCTTGGCAATGAGAGCATCCGAAGAGGCAACTTTTGACCCATCCAGGAGCTGCTGTTCGAGATCCAGGCGCTGGATGATGTCGCTAGGCCGCAGGTCCTGAGGATTTGCAGCAAAAGATGTGCCGATCTGAGACTGTAGATGCTCGAATTCACCAGACATAGCATGCAGAAGGCTAATAGTGACGAAAGTTTCGAGTGTCGGAATCCCAATCCGGAACACTTTATCAACCAGGTCCTGAATTCTGGTGGTGACCTCTGCGAGTCGCTCTGACCGTGAGTAGCGGATCGAGAAGATTTCCATGATGTATCGGACTTGTGCGTAAGGTCCTTCCTTCTCGTGGCGAGTACAGAGGGCAGCCCACGCCTTGGCAGCAGTTGCTGAGGTCGCTGTGGGGGCGCTATCGACATACGTCTCGAGGAACTTGGCCTCTTCTGCATTACACTTCATGGCTAGGAAGTTGCACGTAACGCGATTATTGTCCACCCAATTTTGGAAGGCGATGGGCTCTGCTGCCGAGTCTGGGGCAGGGACGGAGCCAAGCAAGTACTTGTCAAGTCGACTCATACTAAGTGACTGCAATATGTACCGGCGCCACTCGGATCAGTTCCCTTTGCCCCGGTCGAGAATAATGCCACCTGTCAAGAAAGCATTTGCCGGGGTGAGAGGCTGGACCGACAGCAAAGACGACGAAGGCGGGGCAGGGGCCACTGCGGGAGACTTTGAGGCTCTTGAGCTGGACGGAGAAGGGGGCGTGGGCTTAGTCATTCTGATTGAACGAATGGGCACAATGGGCTCGAAAGAAATGCGCGACTATATGCGCGTTGGATACGCTTCTATTGGCGTTCTGCACCACCCAGAAGGCTTGGCTTGAGGTTCACTGCTCTTGGGGTTCAGTCTTCCGGGACTAGAACCCAGGGCTCATAACCTGTAGAACCTAGACAGCCTGTTAGCCTATCTCAGTCGCAGGGATGGTATAACGACTGAGGAAAGGAGAAAACAGCAAGAGAGAGGTATTTGAACACAGCTACACGTGACTCTGACAGAACTCCACAACGATGATGACATGACGTATATGGTAAGTAGTGTAACATATATGGTAACAACAGCCCCAACGGCCCACACCCCCGGGTACATGAAGGAAGATGTGCCATTACGGTAAGTATGAGGTGTTCAGGTGCGCGGCACTTACTTATATGCTGTGGCCGCCGCGCGCACGGACCAGCGCGCTGTTCGCCCATCACTTTGTCTGCCGCGCCGTGGCGGCGGGCGTCCCTGCACCACAAACTGCGTGTGGCTATAGACTGGTGACCAGTAAGATTTGAATGCGATGTAAGATTCGTTACAATCAAAATACTGATATATACATACGATTGATCCCTTGAAAATGTTAATCTTTGTAAAGTGACACAAGAAAGGTCCGTTGATCTACGCTGGTGACGGACACTGAAGCCCTGAAGACCGAGGAAGTACACTCGAGATGGAGGCACCTTGAGAGGATGACATAAGTGACGGCATACAAAGGATGGCCCAATCGGATCACGTTCTTGACAGTATATCGTCTGTGCTCCTGAGGATGTCGCACAAATTAGCAACGAAGAGACAATGCTCACACACGATGAATTGGAACATGTAGAAATGCCATTCAAATGAATAGTACAGCGCTGAATCACTTGCCGATTTGATGGATTAATGGCCGGCAGGTGCCATCACTGGGCTGGGAGGAAAGGTCAGCAATTGGTGCGGCGAAACCACAAAGCACGCGCGGAACACGTGTGGACGGCGCACGACACTTTAGCCGAGGGGTTTGGTTTGTTGAATAGCACGCGGAAAGATAATCCAATGGAAAGGAGGCGCCACAGATGAGAACGATGGCCAATGTTATGCTATACCGGAGTGAAAGTGCAGGGCTGAGAGATAAATACCAGCACAGAGTCGACACACACGACTTTCGGATTCTCGCGTGAATGGGAAATCTCAGGCGCATGTTAGTTTCGCCATCCTCTAGGTGTTAGTGGAAGGGTACTCGTCCCGAGGACCGCGGAGAGGTCTGTGCCAGGACGAGTACGGTGTGCCGTGCTCGACTCTCCTCAAAGTACCTAGAAAATAGAGAACAATCAGAACTGGTCGCACTCGAAAAAGAAAATACCATTGGTCGTTTATCCCGACGTGACCGAAGGGGGAGTGTACAGTTGATTCAATCACAATAGGCTCCGAATATTGTTGTTACGATGCGTGCGGTTGCTGACGACTGCAAGCGCAAGCTGCAAAGGTAGGGGCAACTCTCAGTGCTCCGTCAGACCGCATGTGCAGCGTCGAGTCACTAATCAATCTTCGTATCTAGAGGCCACACACGACCTTCCGCTTCCTATATCCAACTGCAGTCTTCGGCAATCATACGTGCGAGCACCATACCCCAAAGAGGAGGTGGAACAAAGCCTCTCGAGGGCGGGTCAGCTGCGGGATCTCCCAGATTATGTTGTCCCGGGCAGTTCTCTTGAGTACTGATGCCTGATGGCAGTGCGCGGGTTCAAAAGCTCAACCTGAACCAGCACATCAGCAGATGCACTGCTGCGCCAATAATGCAAGCGTACGCTGGCCGACGGCGTTCAAACCAGCCCCGCAGAACGTGCTGGCGCGGTGCAGACTGGGCTGGTGGAGCGCTCTGCTGCCCACTCTTGCTACCGAAAACACTGCCTAGTAATGGCGCTGCAGAATGTGTACTCTTCTTCAACATCAGCGAATTGGGGTTCATCTTCACTGTATACAGCGCACCCAGATGACATACTGGTCAAGATACCCACACCAATCACAAGTTGGTACAACATGTGGCACAGATCCGACGTTCCAGCGACGCGCACCCGCAGCACCGCCAGCGACCAGACGAGGACACTCCACGGACTCGGTCTCGGTTCCTGGCGCGACAGCCTACACGTGAATATGCCCGTCCCACGATGCTGTCTCTGTCTCGTACCTCAATGTGGCCACGACACCCGATGCATTCTGGGGCAGCCTTCTTCACAATCCGCTGATGCTGGCGGACCGGACTATTCAATTGCCCTCGCTGTTCGAGCTTAACATGTTCTTTAGAGCCCTTTGCAGCTTGCATATTGCAGGGGCGTTCTAAGGTAAGTTGACATGCACACGGTGCTTGTTCTGATCTAGGAGATTGCTCGTAAGTCTGCGTCAGATGCGGATGACAAGTGGTGCGACCCCGTATAAGCCACTGAGATGATAGGTGAATTTGCAATGAAGATACGCCTTGTGCAGCCGAGCACCCTCGTACTGAAATGAGCTTGTTGAGACGTGTCTTTCGATGTGTAAGGGAATGTGAATTCGCTCCATAGACCGTGCTCGGAGGTGATTGTCGCTGGTGCACTGGACGTACATCACCGAGCTACATGTAGATCTGCAGGCGGCAGGGTCATATCGGCGGTCGTACACAGTACACTTCATCATCTCGAGTGCACAATACTCGAACGAATCTTCTCCTTCAAATCGGGCTTTCCGGTCTGGGTGTGGCGCGTACCTCAGCGATCCTTCTTTGCACCTTGTCGCATTATCATGTTCACGTGCAATGTACCCTCCCATGATGCTCGACGCTCTTCAGAGTGAGTGCGCTACTGCTTGTGCTGCAGCTCATAGAGCATCAAGGATATCACTTCTCACTTCCGTGCTGAATCTTCCCGCCGCATGTGCGTCTGTATCGCATCAAAGCAGAAACCCATACTTTGACTGTGCTTGGCTGCAACATATGCACCTCAATCCGTCCTCGTCACTGTTCCCCGCGCTGAGCATCCCACGCGCGGAGGTTCAGCATCGCACACCCTGCTGGTGACCTTCCGCTGGGTGGGCCTGCTTCTCAACAAGGGGAAGCTTGAGGGGCTGTATGTGGAGCGGTACACGGCGAGCGCAGTCGTCAATGTCGCTAGAAGGATCTCCGGCACGAGCGCGGGTGAGCTGCGGGCGCTGCTCAGCGAGATGTTCTGGTCTCTCTCGCCGTCGTTCTGCGTGTGTACGCTGCTGCTTGTTCCCGAGCCGCTGCGGTACAGGATGCTGACCGTGAATACGGGCTGGCACAGGACGACGAGGCTGCTTTCTGGCGTGGTGGTCTTGTCGCTCTTGGCCAAAGCGATCGAGAACATGATTATGTTGTTTGGGCGCGCGATGGGCGTGTGGGTAGCGTAGATGCACAAGATGCTGGGCAAGCATCATGATGGGAGCAGCGGAAGAGTTGGCGGGCGCGCGCAGTTGTGAGGGCGTACCTTCCCGGGAATGATGACTACCACGACGGGCGCGAACCTTAAACGGCACAGAAGGCGTACCGGTAGAACCGATAGCGGCCAACATCGAGGAGATGGCCTAGGGTGGCACGCTGATGGTCGCCCACAGCGATGCACGCTAACAAAGAAAGCGCGGAACCCGCCGTTTCTCCGCTTCCCTGATATCTACATCCTCTTCATCGGCCGCCCTGCAACCCTATGTCCGGACGCTGTACGGTCGTGGTATTTGCCTTGACAATTAGGAGCTATGCCGATACTACTCAATGCAGCATTTGCGCAAAGCTGCATGTACATCATGACGGGTGCAGGCGTGTTCGAGGGCTGGACGTGTTACGTTCGTCTCTGGCACATCAGATGGAAGCCTTGGCGCTAATCTCTATATCTCCTTGGGATGGGCGATATAATGGCCAATAGCCTGTTCTCTTGTAGGAACTGCTGCGCTCAGTATCCTAATCTGTAGGACTCTTCGTGCCATGACTGTGAGCGCGATACGTGCGCTTACGACTTCTCCGTTCACCATTTACCACTACCCAGAGACTTGGGTCTGATCGAATAGAGATAGGCTATCTCATAGCTGAATGGCAGTATTGAACAGCCATGGGGCGCCCCCTGCAAGAACTGTCTTCACCCAACTCCGCTATGCTGCTATCACTTAACAGATGCGCGTCTAGAGCATCTAAAGTATACATTCGCCGCCAGTCAAGGTTTCCGGGCCTTACAGGCAGCAGATGCCTCCTTAGGCAAGCAGAAGCGGGAATTGCAGCCATCGGGTGGGAGACGCGGTCAAAAGTGACAGAAGCATATTTTACTCAGCCACTCCACTTTGATAGGATTGCACTCCTGAGAGCCTATAGGGGAGCTATGAATAGTACGCTCCGCTTGCATCTGTTCTATCTCACTCGCCGCGGCATGGATGATCACTACTTGAATGTGGTACAATGTGGCAAGAAGGACACTGATGCATCCAGTTTTTTGGGGACGGCGATAGATTACCGGGGCCGTACTCGGTATGCAATTGGTCTCTCAAACTTGTACCTCTTATTCATATGAGTCATTGCCTCGGTGTCGCTCACATATCCTCATTATCAAAGTCCATTTAATATCATAATGAGGCAGGGACTGGTATGTTCTATGCCGCTTGATGATGAGATCTAGGTGATTCTTTCCTCGCAATTTTTTAGACAGGCCGGCGTGGCTCCACCGTTTCGGATCTCTGTATGAACGGCAGGCATCAGATGATCATCAGACCTTGGAAATAGCAGCAGCGTCAGAATGACTACCGGCCAGAACTTGTTTGATATTGGCCTAATTCAGGATCACTGTGCTTTCAGCTCCATTTTTACTTTCTCGTTGCAAAAATAAGCCTGATTTGATGAACAGCTCGCTGAACCAGGGTCTGTTTTTGCGGCTCTCTGCATTAGTCAAATTTATGAACAGCTTCGTGAATCTCTAGGAAGGTGAGTACCGGATGGTCCTCCTAGGTTGTTGAACCACCATGTTCGAAGATAGATCCATGAAGCACTCCTTGCAACGTACTCTTCATACCAACGGCACCTTCCCAACCAAGATCTAGCTGTTTCCATCTGCCTTAGACATCTGCTCAACTCCCGTGTCCGCCACAGCATGGCACAGCTACAAACAAATGACACAATGCATTTGGCTGATATGCACGCTTCCCGTACGAGGGGACCGTCACAACTTTGTGACAATGCACAGGACTCCGCGGGGTATATGAGCTTCCGCTTGCATCACATGTTTTATCAATTTCTCTGTCAGACACTGTGTATCGACAAGATGTCCTCGCCTACGAGTATACCTGCCGTAGAAGCTATCACGATCTTAACGCAGAGGTAAGCATACTCTCCATATGCTGTAGCGCACATTTTCGATGTCCTGATATCTCGCGCTCCAGCTATAGCGATACCTGTTGCAGTATTGCTGTTGCCGGTATTTCAGATTCATGCGTATGTTTCGTGAAGTAACAAAGCTACTAATAGCAGTGATATTGTACGAGCACATCGTTACACTCGACCGCGAAGTTCTCGCTATCTGGACATATCGTATGACAGGACCTACTATCCTCCTTCTCTTGAATCGCTATGTACTCTTGTTACCTGCGATCTCCAACTTGCTCATGCTATTTTGGACTTCCAATTCGAATAAGGTCAGCCGTTGCATGCAGTAGTTAGAAGAAACTTACAGTTCCTGCAGATGTTGCGTGTTTCTCCTCCTGGCGCTGATGACAGATTTCCATCTGACATGCAGTCACATAAGTTGCAACGCATTAATTTCATTAAATGGAGTTGTATTCTCCTTGGCAGCGACGGTCGCGGCAGGTAAGCTCTACAACATACACCATGATGGTCTTCTGTAAGATATCCACTCAAAGGGTTCTCGGCACTCCGTGTATACGCAATCACGGAACGAAGTTGGTTTTGGGCATTGCTAGCATTACTGACGGGCCTTGTGCCCGCTGCTTCCCACCTTGTCAGTGCCTCTATCTCGCAATAATTATCTTTGTACATTGACCAACTAACTCGTTCAATCATCAGTACATGGATGTCTATAATGTCCAATGCTATGTAGAGCTTATCCTTGGTGTTCCGATATCGACGTCCATTAACTCCATCCCCGCGAATATCTACAACAGGTAAGCAGCAGGCTTTATAATTAGGAAGCTGAGCTGATCATGATCTCAGAAGTGCGCCAATACAAAGGAGTCATAATTAATTAACTAATGATCTTCATGTCATCTTTCACAGCTCTCGTCGCAACGGCTACTTGCACCATAGCCTCAGATGTGATTGTGGTTGGTGCCACATGGTTGTATGCACTTCCATGGGCGAAACAAATATCAGACGCTCGAATCAAGCGACCTCTGATGCTTATAATTCTCAGAGACGGTGAGATGATTGAGCACACATCATCAACCTCTATTGACATGACTATGACAGGTACCGGATACTTCATGTATGCTTCTGTGTTCACTAATAAGCGCATAGAAATGATTATGAACTTCTAGAGTTTTCACATCATTCAATATCTTTCAAAGTGTGGTATTGTTCAACAAATCTGTGAGTGAAAATGTAGTTATCTTCCATCAAAGTCATGTGACACTATAACTGACAGCTGTTCAGCTCCAGGCGATATATATTGCGGTTTTCCTACCAGCGTGGGTATCCTATTGTGTGCACAATTTACACATTACTCAGCTATAACAGAATCGCAGGAATTCTGATCTCAAGGTTTATGTTCAATCTACGACGCTATACTGATGAAGGCATTAGTACTCAGTCCAATAACCCGTCATTTGTGGATGGGAATTTGAGACTTGGAGGGAGCATTGCATTCGAAAGCAGATTGGTTGGGAACATGGGAGCTCCTCTTGATCATAGCATGCCAGATAGCTTGCTATTCGATGATGGTGACGAATTTCACGAAGACAATGGTTGCGATGAGGAGCTTGTGAGTACCTGGCATGTCGCATCTTGTACAGAATGTGACTATTCCTAGGTGATGGAACAAACTCCGGATGATCAGGGTTCTCTGCGAGACGAAGCAATAACTACCAATGAAAATGCCGGCATCGGCATACCATCATGAGTCCAGAGATACATAGAAACGATCTTCTGTGCGCCTCACAGCCTTTTGGAAGCTTCGTCGCTGGTTATTAGAGGAAGGATAACATCTGGGATTGACGCCATCAATGGCATTGGTATGGGGTGCAGGCCCATGTAGGACAGCCATTCATTGACCTCACACTGAAACAATGACCTTGGCATGTATGAACGGATGAGTTAGATTCAGTCACAACAACAATTTGTACAGCATCAGTGGATGTTATACACGATTTTATCCGAGCGAATATTCCCATCGTACTTGCTGCTACCATCAGCAATATATACATAATTGTATTCAGTATATTCTTTCCGATACAACTAGTGGGCTCGCATGTCAGACCAAAGCATATGATCAGGAACAGAAAATGCTTCTGCTTCCGAGATCGTTAACATTCTGCTCATTGCTGCATTCAGCTGCCCACTGGATCAGAAGCCAAGTTGAGCGCATCAAGTGGGTTGGAGACAGCGGTCAACAAGAGTACAATTCGATTGAGGAGCAAGAGAACAGCGGCTCCTGCCATACGATGTCTCCAAACGGTGAGAGCTTTGTGGTCAAATGTGATGATGTGCTCATAATATACTGGCGCTGTGGGTGACTCTGAAAGATAAGGAAACCACCGGCTAAGTGTTTTGCCAGCAACAGAAATAAAACAGTAATTTCCGATATGACTGACGCGCGATATCATCCAGGATATCAAGCTTACCCCTGAGTGATAAAAATAAGTTGCTCTGTGGCAAAAACAATGATTGTGGGAGAAGATACCTTGTCAGCACAAAGTGTCTACCGGAGATATTACCGACATCTGTGACACAGGCGGAGGCTCATATATGTCGTCTGTTTGTGTGCCTTGCTGGTTGCTAGACAATCTGCCACGAACCCCTCGTACAGTCAACCTGTGTTCCATGTGCAGATGCGGATAGGCAACACACACCATGTCGCTCTTCCCGCAGCTAATGCGAGTCCGGGATGCGTTATTTAGTTGATGAAACACCCGCGACGGAGAAGGGTGAATCGCTTGTCACCAGAGAGATTGTTGTGAGTATCAAGACCCCGTTGTAAGCAATTTTTCATTGACATGTTTCTGAACATGCTATCTTCACGAAGTGAAGCAACTCTCCGAGATCCACCCCGAGGGGACAAAGATAGTCAACGAAGGTCTACACCATTGCGTAAGAGGGAGAGCCGAACAAAGGGCCTTAAATTCCAACGGTATACCCATCAAAGCAGACTTGTGATCAGCAGAGATAAAGTTAGAATATCGATCATGCCAGTATTACCAGAATCTCGGGCAATTATCTGCTCAGCGCTGGCAACTGCCATCAAGGGTCGACCGCCTGGCGAGCTGTGAAGACCTCGCAGATTGTAGATGGACAGGGACTGTCAAGACGGAGCATCATAGGCATTGAGGCTTTGTTCCCGCAGGATGTGTTGGCTCGGGGAGGCATGGGGCTGGTGGAGCGCGCTGCTGCCCCGCTCATGCTATCGGAAAGACCCTTTGATGATGGCACCGGAGAATGCGTGCTGTTCTTGAACGCATCAGCAACTGACTTGTCGTATTCAGTACACCTAGGCGGTGTAGACGTTGGCCCCAGATATCAACACTGAATTGTTTTAAAGTTGGCACGACATGCGGCACAGATCCGACGTTCCAGCGACGCGCACACGCAGCACCGCCAGCGACCAGACGAGGACATCCCAAGGACACGGTCCCGGTTCCTGGCGCGACAGCCTACACGCGAATATGCCCGTCCCACGATGCTGTCTCTGTCTCCTACCTCAATGCGGCCACGACACCCGATCGCCACTTGCGGCCGCGCACCGCGAAGTATCCAGACGCTTCTCAGAAGGCCGCAGCCGGGGGCGCACGTCCGCGCGTGCGACTTCCTCGCAAGAGCCAGCCTGCCGTTTCGCACACAGGATCTGCGCCGTGCTCGTTTCGTCCGGCCCGCGGGCGCTTCTGCTGCGGGAATGGAGGGCGAGTGCGCGCAGCCGCAGCCGCGACTGTGCCAATCAGCGCTGCTGCGCGCCAGCGGGATCAGCGATGCGAGATCGGCGGCGGCTGGTTCTGGAACCGCTCGAAGGGTAAGTGCAGTTGCACATCGATTGGCATCTGGGGTACCGTGCCCTGCATCCGCGTCCGGCGCGCGCACGTGTCGGCCCACAAGCCATCCCATCCCAGCGCGGCGCACAAAGCACGCCACACATATCGCGTCTAATTCCCTCGAGCGGGCCTCCGCCCTATCGAAGCCGATCAGCACGTCCCCCGTCCCGCCATGCACCGAGGGACGCTGCAGATCTGATCAGCGCTGGTGCGGCGAGCGGGGACGTGCCCTGGGAGTTGGCGCCACGCCGCGCTCCGTGCGACTTGAACACGACAGGGATCACGCACAGGACCGCGACGCGAGGCGAGAGCACGTACACGCGGGCGTGAAAGCGGGGAGCGCCCGCCGGCCTGCCGCTGCGGGCGGCAGCGAGGCGGTCGACACGGGCTAGCACTGCTGCGTAGGGCGTACCCACTCGAGGCCGACCTCCTTAGACCTGCTCTCCGACCTCCACGCGAACAGGGACCACCGCGATCGACGCACAGGGCGGGCAAGCTGCACCACCCCGCGCCGCCGCAGGCCGAGATGAGCTGCAGCTGCGGAGACACGCTTGCGCGCGCCGGCGGAGTGGCGGCGGCGGACGAGACGTAGCATAGGAGCGGCAGCGCAGCGCACCACACGGGCTGTGGCACATCGCAGAGGGCGGGTGCGGATGCAAGTGCGTGGCGCGTTGGCGATCGATGGGCGATCGGCGGGGCGCGGCGGCGGCGGCGGCGGTGTGAGCGGTCCGCCGCTTCGCGTATGGGCCCAGCCTGTGCGCGGATAGCTCGCTGTCTTTAGCCGTTAGGATTATGATGCTGTGATGTTGCGTGAACGTACGACTTGGAGCTGTGGCAAAGCCGGTGTCTCTGCGGAGATCGGACATGTCTCAGCTAAACATCTCATGGGATGTTGTCCATCCAGCGCGAGTACGGCGAGGGTGTTTGGATAGCGTTTGGTCTCATGGAGTAGTGGTGCCTCGAGGAAGAAGGAGCTGGGAGCGACACGTGCCGGCGCCGCGAAGGAGGAGGCGTCTCACACGGGCGCGATCAGCAGATCTCAGAGTTATCCAGACCCAGGAGCTTCCCAGAATCGATATCCAGGGGCACCAGCTCTTACCATTCGATATTCAATAACTTGCGAGGGGCGCGGCTCGAGAAGCACGGAATGCGAGAAGCACCCTCGGATGATCCGAGACTGAGACCCACTCCGGGCGCGGACTCACCAGCGCAATCAGAAGCGTGCAAGTGCGCGCGCACTCTCCGCACACGTGCAGCCCAGCGGAGCGTACATCATTGCTATATGTTTACAGTATCCGAGCAACAAACAGGAGACGACGATTACCCCGGGACTAGCATAGCGTGCGGACGTATAGATAGACAAACAGGAGGGCGCGTGTGGTATGTGTGTGGGCCGGACGGCGGGTGCGGTACGTAGGAGCAGTGTCTGTGCGTGAAAATGCAGGTCAGCGGGCGAGTCAGCGGGTGGTACGAAGCAGGAAGCATGGAGCGGCGGGCGAGAACGCGGAGCGCTGGGGCGGAGCCCGGTCGCGGATGGGTGGATGCGATGCGGTGGAGTGCAGGGTTGACGATGGAGCAGGTACGATGCGGGGCCGGCCGGCGGAGCGCATCGCGAGGTGAAACTCCGGCCGGGGCGGACGCGCGCACGCCTAGCGCGGCGTAGTCGCGGCCCTGCGCATGGCCGGGCGTGCGTCGGCGGCGACGGTGCGCCACCGCTTCTCCCACTCCTGCAGGGCCCTGCAAGGACGTGTCAGCGCTGCGCGGGCGGGAACAGAGACTGGGGACGCACTTGACGAAGCCCGAGTTGGGCTTGATGCACGCGCGCTTGCGGCGGACGAGGTCGAACGCCGAGTCGTAGGACATGTTGTGCGTGTAGATGAGGTACGCGATCACGATCGCGGCGGAGCGCGACACGCCCTGCGGGGGTCAGCACGGGGCGCGGAGAGGGAAAGAGAGAGGAGCGCACCTGCTGGCAGTGGACGAGGACGTTGACGCCGCGGCGGAGGCGGTCGTCGATCCAGCGGACGGCGTCGTCGAGGAGGGGCCGGATGTCGGCGGAGGTGGAGTCGAGGATGGCGAGGCGGATGCGCTCGGGGGGCGCGCCGGGGGCGTCGGCGTCCGGGAGCCAGGGCGCGTCGAGGACCTGGACGAGGGCGCCGATGCGGTGGGCGGAGAGGAGGGCAGGGTCGAGGACGGCGGAGAAGGAGCCGAGGTAGAGGGAACCAGTGCCGGGGGCGGCGGGGAGGATGAGGTGCATGGGGGTGCACATGGCCTGCATGACCTCGGGCGGGAGAGAGTCGAAGCGGATCATGGTCGCGGTGTCTGTGCGGGGTGCGGATGGCGAGGAGAGAGGGAGGCAGGCGAGCTATTTGTACGCCCGCGCGAGCACCCGGACGCGGATGTCCAGGCGCATGCACGTGACACGTCTGCCCCTCCCCGATCGGGCGGATCGTCGCGTGCGGGCAGCAGGCGCTCTGCCGAGTCCAGGCCGTTGATGGCTTCCCCCGCGGTTCACGCGATGTCAATGTCGGGGTCACTGTCACAGCGACGTCATTGCCCGTCGGTGCACCGCCACTGCCCGACGAGCGCGGCTAAAATTAGGCGTTACCGCTCTCCCAGGGTCTGGTCCCTCTGCAAGGTTGTCCACCGCCCATTCCACTCCAGCTTTGCTTCCGCTGCTACAACTCTGTGCCTCACGCATACTCCGAGGCCAAATGCAGCCCCTGATCGTAGTGGGACAAGGTACGCCTGCATCGCCTCTTGATCAGCCACCTGGGCAACGTGCGAGGCATGGCCATTGCCAGAGTCGCCCCGCGATATGGGATCGTACTTGCGCACATCCGCGGATTACCCGCACTCCCCGATCACGCTCTCCGCGCACGCATCTGCCCCGCCAGATCGGCCGATGCGCCACCGGCGAGCGCCAACAGCGCGCCGGCAGGCGGGGACATCTGCTCGCTCTCGTTGCAGTATGCGCCGCTTGGCCGTCGCACGTACTGGAACGCGAGTGATGCATTTATGGCCCCGCCTCCGTCTCCGCTCAGACCGTCTCGCCGCCCGTGACACGCGATGGCTCTGACAAGAACAGCGCAGGTGCCCGTGCCTCGTGCCGCGCCCGCGCGTGTCTTCGATGGGCTAGTGCGTGCGCGGCCATGGCCATGGTTGGCGTTGAGGCGCGCATGCGTCCGCGGTGCGGTGGATCCAACGTTCGCGGGACCGCTTGTCGACAATGATCTGCAGCCGGCGCTTGACTGTTCTGGGTTGTTCCTCTGCGCTGACCGCGTCGCCCAGAGGGGGTTGGCGCCGACGTCGGGAACGGTGCTCCTCCGAGGACGGCTCCGTGGCGCTGTGCTCCCCCGCTCCGTCGAGGACGACGCCCTGTGGTTGCAGGTCGCCGGCTGGACGGATGGGGGAGATTGCGACCGAGTTGCCCTTCTGGGGCATCGGGACCGCGCAACGGTAACCGGTGGGGACCAGCCGTGTGCACTGGTGAGCTTCTCTCCAGGCATGAGCGGACGATTACGTATCGGACCGCCATGGCAGCTTCCGCCCTGGGCAGGTAAGCGACCCATCCCACGTTATACCGAACGCTCTGACTGGATTGAAGGCACTCGAAGCCGACTCTCAACTTTCAGGGTGCGAGGAGTCGCCTTGCGTCACATTAGTGTCGGGCCTGTCGCCCAAGCTCTGCAGTATGACTAGCGCACACCGTGCTGTCCAACAACACATCTCACTCACAGGCTCGCGATGAGCCATATCGCGCTATCGAAAGCCATATCAGTACCATGTGTCATCCCATGATCACGCCCGCAATGATTTGTGTGACTTTGAATTTGAATTACTCTAATCTCGCTTCGCCAATCACCGCCGCACTCACACCTCAGTTCCGCTGCGTGCTCGCCGGTTAGAGACCGGAGTTGATTCCGCGCTCAGAGTCACGCACGCGTTGTGGTCACGATAGGCAAGTTCCGCACGGCGTTAGCGCCAACGCTCTGTAGCCCGACATAAGCACTCGTTCAGGCTGCTTTCCATCCCACGTTATCCGCATCCCGCGTCAGCCATGCGGTCATCCGGAGCATGTATACGCGAGGCAGACGTCCCTGTGCGCGAAACAAGATCCGGATGCGTGTCGTACCGCGTGCCCGATAGCTGCTGGAGGCGGCGCCCACGACGCCCGGCTCGTGCACTCGTGCGCATCGTCGAGCTCTGCGCCAGTGCTGCGCGCGGCGGCTGCGCGCGAGCGATCGGCGGGTGTCTGGTCAGGACCACAACACCCGCGGCGCCGCGCCCGCGCCCGCGCCACGACCCCACACGTCACCGCGCACACTCGCACGTCGCAGCGCACGCACCGCGCGGCCAATCGCATCGGCGGCATATCGTGTCTGCTCGACGCTAGGCCAGGGTGCGCGCGCCACAACGGAGTCACCTACACGTGGTGCGTGTGGGGTCGCGTTCGCCATGGAGCCGCAGGTATACCCCAGATGCGGGGCTGGCACTAGCACTCGCAGGACTCTCTTGGCGACGTCGATGGCAACGAGAGTACGTACACCTCAGCTAACACGTCTCATGATTTTCGAATTCCATATCTAGCCTTCTCTACTGTCCACTGTGTGCGTGCTCCGCAAAAGGCAAGTATTTTGCCTTGCCTTGATCGCAAACCCGCAGCACCACGACTGATCGTCTCACGGACAATCAAGTCAGGGACTGAAGCAGATCACGCGGGGTAGGCGTCTCGATCGTACGGCCTGCGGCAGGTAATGTCCGCCGTGACAGATACATCCTGCAGCGTCTCGGCTTTCATATCCTTCTTGCGCTGGATGTGCTTCTGCCCCCACGACCCTTGATGCTATGGATGCGGACCTCGTCCGTGCTCGATGCCATGAGCATCTGACGAGCGTGTCGGCATGCGCGCCTGCGCAGACTCTGCCACACATTCATCGAAGGCGCGTTTTCGCAATAGGACGATGTAAATTCAAATACACCCATCAGCATTCTCTTCCGGTTCGATGCCACACAGAGATCAAGATGCCCACGTCGATCATCCGGAAGGCCCGGCCAAGCCCCAGCCTGGACCTCATCCTCAGCTACTTTCGATGGTCCCGCTGTCGACCCAGCATGGTTTGAGTTCCACTCGCAACGGGTATTCTAGACCTAGTCTACTCACGATTCGAGACCAGCCTCCACTTTCATGAGCCGCGCCCCGAAAGCACTCCGCGATTGCTGCAGTGGCCGCAAGTGGCAATGGTTCTACCCCTTCCGCAGGATCCTCCGCCCAGCGGCAAGGCTCGCACATCTTCGCGTTCCTCGAGCCGCACATCTGCCAAGTTTGCCTTCAGTCTCCACGCGTACAACGAGATCGCTCAATACATCCACGGCCCCGCACGGATCGTCGGCCACATCTTCCGCGCTCGGCGCGCGCAGCCCGCCTCTACTGCGCGCTGGATGTGAAGTCGAATGCCGCACCTGGACTGCGACGTGCCACTTACGTGTACGGCGCCAGATCGGGCCCGGTTCCCGCCCGCGCCCAAGATGACACAAGCAACACTTCAAGCAACTACTCAGGGGATTGTTACTCGCGTTTCAGCGCAATCCTAGTCTGAGGCTACTCAAGGCGTATAAGGCCAAGACGAGTCTGGGGTGCTACCCTGCTCGTCGGCCAGTATATATGCTATTCTACTGTTTGTACATTGTTTGGCTACTGTACAGTTATTACGTAAGCTGAGAGTCCGATATTATGGTAAACCCTATAATGGGTGTAAGTACACGGCACAGAGTGTCCGGGGGGCTGGTAACACGTGATAGGGTGTTCGGGGTCTTGCACGTGACTGCTTAGGCGCGCGCTTAGATAAGATAAGGGTTCAGGCTCTAGTCACTAGCTAGGCGAAAGAAATCGGCTTGTGACAGTACCCCCTCTTCTAGCTGCGTGTCCCCGCGCCCAGCAATTACTTTGCAGAAGTTTTGGTCAACGTGACATGGGTGGTCGTGTTCGTGTTTTTGACAGATGTGTGGGTTTGCCATCTGTATGGTATACTGTACGGGATAGATCCAGCCCGGGTTGTTGGGTATCGTGGATTCTATGCATTGTCCCACTTGTATTCCATATTGTACTACACGACTTTTGGGATTACAAAACCAGAAGTTCCTGGCGACGAGTTGTTTTGGGTAGATATAGAAGGGAATTTTCGCGTCCTTCAGTAATTCGATATCTACGTCGTCGTGGATGATGAACTCGTTCGGGTTTTGTCTGAGTCCCATGGCAATGGCTTTCTTCTCGAAGTCCTCCCACTCTGGGTCCCACTCAGTGTGTCTGTTTTTCCACTGGTGGCCTGGGGCGGTTGGTCTTTCTTCGAAGTATTTTGTTACCAAATCCTGCCAGGGAGTCAATCCGCGCTTTCTTTCCCATGTCGTTGTCCCATCAGACCATTCAACTTCCAGCTCGACTCGCCCTCGGTCTTCCCTGGATGCGAGGATCCTGAGAGGCCTGCGAGCGTCATTGCTTTCCGTCCGTTCGTTATGGTTCTGATTGGGGAAAGCCGGAGCATGATACGGTAGTAGTAGGACTTCGTTAAATATAGGGTATATGCCTCGCATGTCTGCGGGCAAGTCCAGTTCGTATGCTCCATGTCTGACTTTCTTGGTGACCTTGTACGGACCGTACCGCTTTGAATCGAGTTTCTTCGTAGGGTTTCCCATGTTAATGTTTCGCCCATCGACCCAAACCATGTCTCCCTCGTTGTACTCGTGGGGGTTGGTTCGTTTCCGGTCGTAGTATTCTTTCATACGAAGTTTGGCTTTCTCGAGGTTCTTCGAAGCGGTTTGGCTGATTTCGTGCATGTGTTCGACCCAGTCCTTGGCTGTTCCCACCCCCTCTTCCAGCTCTGGTGCCTCCACGCCTGTAAATGGGTGGTATCCGTGAGTGAGGTAAAAGGGGCTGTAGCCCGTACTACTATGTACATGACACTTGTACGCAAATGCTGCTAGCGGGAGTAAGTCCGGCCAGTTGGTATGGGTGTCGTTAATAAATAATCGTAGGTACACCTCCAGTTCCTGGTTCATTCGCTCCGTCTGCCCGTCTGTCTGTGGGTGGAACGCGGTACTGGGGTTTCCCTCGATGCCTAATCTACGGTATACATCTTTGATGAAGTCCGATACAAACTGTGGTCCTCTGTCGCTAAATACTTTCTTTGGTAGTCCGTGTTGTGCATATACTTTATCTACAAATATGTTGGCCCAACCTTCGGCAGTAAGCCTGGTTGTGGTTGGGACTGCGATATAGTCCTTGGATTTCATATCTACAACTACAATAATAGCGTCCCGACCCTTGGATACTGGGAGTCCCGTGATCATATCGACGGAAATGTTCTCCCAGTTGTGTGTGGGTGTTGGATTTGGGTTCAGTGGTGCGGCTCTCTTCGAGCGGTCTGGCTTGGCTCTTTGGCATTTGATGCATGCCTTGACGTACTGGCGGATGTCGTTTCGCATCTTTGGCCACCAATATGATCGATGAATGGCGGTGTACGTGTTTTCAGTGCCGGGATGTCCTGCCGAGACCGTGTCGTGGAATGACGAAATGATCTTTCCGATTAATCCCTCGTCTCTCGGAATGATCAGCTTCCCCCTCCTGTAGCGTAGGCCGTCCTCGGCCGTTTCCACTGATCCTTCTACTACCTCCTTGTCGTAGAGAGCGGCTTCCGCTTTGACCCTCTCTTTTACCTCCTCGTGGGTGATCCCGTGAGGTAGGGTATAGAATGAGGATCTCAGCCTTTCTGCGCTGTCTTTGGCGAAGAGGTGTTCCTTCAAGACGATCTGTCCTTCGAGGTGATCCTTGTTGTCGTCGTGATCGCTTCTTCGGGATAGGCCGTCTGCCCTTCCATTGGTCTTCCCGGGGATGTGCACGAGTTGTAGGTCATACTCGGCAAGTTCCGTCATCCACCGGGCTTGTCGCGGATTAATCTTCTGTGGGGTTTTAAAGTATTCTAGATTCTTATGGTCCGTTAGTACTTCTACAGGGTGTTTTGCACCCATTACAAAATGCCGCCATTCGTCTAGGGCGCGCATTATGGCCAGTAGTTCGCGATCGTAAATCTCGTAGTTTCGTTCTGCCGGTAGTAGCGTCTTTGAGTGATACGCTATGGGTTTCCAGATGCCGTCTTGATTCTGCATGAGGCAGGCTCCAGTTGCGAAGTCTGACGAATCTGCCTCAATGCGGAATGGATCGTCATCGTTTGGTATCCCTAGTACAGGTGCTGTGACGAAGATGTTTTTTAACTTGTCGAAGCATTCCTGTTCTGTCACGCCCCATTGCCATTCTCCATCTTTGGTTAGATTGATAAGGGGGCGTGCTACCGTTGAGAACTTGGGTATGAATCTCCGGTAGAAGTTGGCAAATCCTATAAAGGACTGTACTTCTTTCTTGTTCCGAGGTGCCGGCCATTCGGCTACTGCGGCGACCTTCGCGGGGTCCATACGGATTTCCCCGTGAGAGATTATGTGCCCTAGGTACTCTACTTCGGATTTCTCGAACTCGCATTTTTCTGGTTTACAGGTCAGCTTATTTTGACGGAGAACCAAAAGAACCTTGCGCAGGATCTCTCTATGTTCTTTCTGGTTCTCCGTGAAAATAAGGATATCGTCCAAATATACAATGACCTTCCCCGTGAGGACTAGGTCTCTAAATATGTCGTTCATCAAGGTCTGGAACGTGCCTGGTGCGTTGCACATTCCGAAGAACATCACTAATGGCTCGTAGAGCCCTCTATTAGTGATGAAGGCGGCTTTCTCTTCGTCGCCTTCCTTGATTCGGACGTTGGTGTATCCCCAACGAATGTCCAATTTGGAAAAGTACTTAGCACGTTTAAGCTTGTTGAGCAGCTCCGTGATGAGCGGGAGCGGGTACTTGTTCTTCTTGGTCATCTGGTTCAACTTTCGATAGTCCTGGATAGGGCGTAGTTTCCCATCCTTCTTTTTGACAAAGAAGAAGGGTGCCCCCCATGGTGACTTCGATGGGCGGATGCGGCCCGTGCGCAATTGTTCTTCTAGGAAATCGTCCAATGCTTCTTGTTCTCTAGGTGAAAGGGCGTAGATCTTGCCCGCGTATGGTTCCGAATTGGGGAGGAGCTCGATGGCGTGATCCCACGGTCGTCGTTCCGGGAGTGTGTCGAATTCCTTTTCCTCAAACACGTCTTTGAATTCGTGCAAGTACTCGGGTACGACCTCCTCGAACGTTTTGGCTTCCGTGGTTTTGCCAGTCGCGATGGCGATTTCGGTGGCCTTCGTGGCGCGGACTCGTTCGGCGATGTCCGCTCTGCATTCGTCCCTGTTTCGGATCCATGCGTCAGCGAAAATGTAGTAAATGTGATCACCGTCCTCGATCTGCTCGTGTTCGCAGTCGCAAGAGAACGTGATCCGTCGCTTCTTCCAGTCGATGGAAGGGTTGTGGTCTTCGAGCCAGTCGAAGCCTAGAAAGATGTCCGCGGAGCTAAGTTCCGTAACGTGGAACTTGCGGGTTTCCAAGTGCGTGTCGATCTGCATTTGGAGTTCGACGTAATGCGTCATGAGCCCCATGCTGTTGGTCGATCCGTCCGCGTTGAACAGCTTGATAGGGCGGTCCAATGGGATCTGCTCGAGTCGGTGTTCCTCCACGTAGGACTTACTGATCACCGATCCAGTGGAACCGGAATCGATGAGAGCCTTTGTGAAGAGGGCACGTCCGTCGGGGCGGTGGAGAGTGATCGGTACTTCGATCTGCTTTCCACGTTTTCCCGTCTGGATGACCACTACACTTCCCCTGAGTTTTTCACCAGTTGAACCGAAACCCTGTGTTCCTCGCGTGGTTTCGCGGATCGTTTTGACAATCTTGGTGTTGGGTGTCATATTACATTCGAGTATGAACTGGGCGATTCTGTCCCCATACTCGACCTGATAATCTGCTCCAGTCTGATTATTCAGTATGACTTTTACTCGGCCGGTGTAGTCTTCGTCTACTACACCGCCCTCCACGTCGACTCCCTTGAGGGCGAGTCCAGATCGTGGGGCGATACGTCCGTATACACCGGCTGGCATCCTGATTTTGATGCCAGTATCTACGGTGATACGTTTCCCATTAGGAACGACGACCTCCTCCGCAGAGTAGAGGTCGTACCCGGCGGCACCTTCGCTTTTGCGCTCAGGTGGGATTGCCCGCGGGTGGTCTAGGTATATGTCGAGCGTGACCGTCCTTTTCTTGACGCGTCTACGCCGCACTTTCTTTTCTGATTTCTTAGTGGCACCTGATGCGTCTGCCATTTCCACATCAGGTGTCACTACCGGGTCCACATCCATCGGAACATATGTTACATTAGCATTGGAGGAATTAAGCACGGTATTTGCCTCCCGCCACGCTCCAGTGGGAGGCGCCTCCAAGGCTGTTACAAACGAGTCGTCGGAGCATGTTGAAGCTCCGTCGTCGTTATCTATGTCCGATTCTACAGATGCGAGAGGTACAGATACTGGTTCTAATATCGGGGCCCCGGTCTCTAGCCCATATAGTCCATCCACCGGTTCGTCGTTCTCCGTGGCAGCCGAGTCACTTTTTTTGGAGTTTACTGGTTCTTCTACTTCCAATACTGAAAAGCGATTCGAGGGGGAGGGACTTACCTGAGTGGGTGCGAACCCGGCTTCCTTTGCGGCGTCAGGGTTCTCCTTGGCCCAGGCGGCCACCATTCGGACAAAGTCCTCCTGGGGGATCTCGCTAAGGACCGTAGGAGCGTCATTCCCTGCGATAGCCTGCCGGGTTCGCTGTGTTCCGGATCCACTGGCGGCGGGGGTGGTGTTGGTCTTGGGCCGCCAGTTCGGCTGGTGCCAGGATGTCTTGGTGCATCCCTTACCAGGTGCCTCGGCCTGCGTCTTGCTGCAAGAGTGGCACTTCCTCTTGAGTAAGTTTGCCCTTTCTTCCGCAGTTGGTTCCGCTCGGGGAGCGCGCTCGGGCTTAGCACGCTCCTTGCCCTTGTCCGTGGTGCTCCTGCCGCTCCGAAGTTTTTCCTCGTCCCGGAGTCGACGCATCGCATTGTCGGTCCGGAGGATGGCCTGTTTCCATGACTCATAATCCTCCGGGATCTGGACATTGTACCCGCGCTGCGATTTGTCGTTGACGGTGGCGGCGACGAACGCCTGGTGAACCGAGGAATAAATGTCCTTGGGGATGGCCCTGGTGACCCAGCTATGGACCACCTGGTTCTCCCGGTCGTACTTGGCTTCTCCCAGGAGTCGTTCCAGCTCCTGGAAGTATTCCTCGCCTTTACCGAGCGTCATGGTGAGGCGCTCTGCCGCTACCGCTGCCTTTTTCTCCAGGTCCGGGTCATCGAACTTTTGGTGCAGCTCCCAGACGAACCGTTGCCAGCTGATTCTCCATTGTCCTCCCAGGTAATGTTCCCTGGTGAACGCCGTTACCCATGCGTCGACCTTTGGACCGCGGATCAGCGAGATTGCCGCGCCCACCTTTTTGGAATCGGTGAAAAGGATGGGGGCGTTGTCGTCGATGTACAACTGGAGCCGCATGTACCAGTCCGTGAACCCGGTGCCGGTGAACGCCTCCGGTTCCCTGACCTTGGACTTGTACCGGGGGTCGGGCTGTGGTTCGGGCAGTATTGAGTATGCATCCCACTGCGACGATGCCGGTTTCATTGGTCTCCACATAGACGCGCGAGTTCCCTGAAGAGGCGCGGCTCCCCAGGTGTTCACGCGCGCGTTCTGTGTCGGCACGGGGTTACCGAATATATCGTGCGTCAGTGGGGGACGGACTGCCTGGGCGAAGGTGTCGGGGCGGATGGGTGCTGGGGCCGTAAGTACCGGGGGTGTGTAGCCGGGTAGGAATGGGTTCGTCTGCCGGGAGTTTCCACGAGTCGGGGGAGTGGGGAGAGGCCGGGATCCGCGCGGTGTCCGCTGGGGAGAGTGCATGTGCACCGATCTGACCCAGTTTTCTACCGGACGGAACCTACTCTCTGCGACCGAGACGGGGGTCCTGACGGGGGGAGGTGCCTGGCTGTGAAGTGACGCTGCGTCTCCGGCTTGGAGGGCGTCCGCTTGTAACCGTTGAGCCTCCCGTAGGAACCGGGCTCCCATTTCTCGTGACCATGTCCCTACCGCTACCATTGCCTGCGCGACCTGTTGGCATCGCGCGCCGAAGTCCGCCGTTGTGGGGTTGGGCGGGAATGCCCATTGCATGGCGAGCGGCGAGTCGATGTGTCCTAGCTGGTTGTCTGCGCGCACCGTATTTGATTGCTCCCTGGCCAACTGGAAGGCTAGGTCTATTCTTTCAATACCGGGACCTTGGTCTTCTACTGACCCTCCAAGGGGGAGTGAGCGAGCGGGCTGGTGTTCGCCTATCGTTTCGGTGCGGACCGGGGCGGCCTCTACCGGTGGTCGTGGGGCGTGCATGCTGTCGGCCACCGAAAGGAGGGAGAATTCCTCCGGTAGACCGTGCACTTGGTAGTTTACCCACTGGCCTGGTAGGAACGGGTTCGTGCCAGCGGAACCGGGGAGCGGAATATCGGCCGGGGTTTCAGGCCGCGGGTTGCGGATGTAGTTAATGTCGTGGGGGGCGGCCATTGTATGTAAAATGAAAGTTTGTATGTATGAAAAGTGTAGTCGCGATTAAGACCGCTACCTGCCCACTGTGGCGCCTCCGAAGAGCTATCGGGGTGGTAACTAGAAAGTCTCAATCCACTACAAACTGCGTCCACCCCTTTTCGGAGATGTGCCAAGAAACGCTAAGGGGTTTTCTTCCCAAAGCCGGCGAGAAAACGCAGCCTCCGAAACCTCGTCCAGCCCTGAAGCTAATTCAGGATACCGGGGGTACGGGAACTATCCGCCTATGTGGTGGGGCGTGTAAAAGTTTTACCGTATGGCGGCAAGTGCCGGTACAGTATTAGGCGATTTCCTGCCTCTTCAGCCGCGGGTTACGCGCTGGGTTGTATAGTAACGGGGGCGCGGTAATGCGCGTATCGTCGGGGCAGTAAGGCCCGTAAATAGACGACCAGTGCCTCTGTACACTGCCACAGGGCCCCTTAACGCCTTTGACTATTACGCGTCGGGTGCACAGTTACTGTGGTGGGGTTGTAACCCAAGACCTTTACAACCGCGTTGCACGGTGTTGGTCCAGTAGCTTAGAAGCAGTGGCAGGAGAGGTCCCCTGCACGCTGTTCGCAAGATTCCCCCAGAACTCTAATCCCTTAACCCTGGGATGTGGCGGGTATGGAAACCAATCACGTGCTCGGAGAACCGAAGTTCAACAAGAGCGAAAGAAAGGTGCACTTTGCCCCTAGTGCGCCGGGGTTGTGTAGGGTAAACTGCTACACGGGGTGGAGACTCGTCTTATGACACAAGCAACACTTCAAGCAACTACTCAGGGGATTGTTACTCGCGTTTCAGCGCAATCCTAGTCTGAGGCTACTCAAGGCGTATAAGGCCAAGACGAGTCTGGGGTGCTACCCTGCTCGTCGGCCAGTATATATGCTATTCTACTGTTTGTACATTGTTTGGCTACTGTACAGTTATTACGTAAGCTGAGAGTCCGATATTATGGTAAACCCTATAATGGGTGTAAGTACACGGCACAGAGTGTCCGGGGGGCTGGTAACACGTGATAGGGTGTTCGGGGTCTTGCACGTGACTGCTTAGGCGCGCGCTTAGATAAGATAAGGGTTCAGGCTCTAGTCACTAGCTAGGCGAAAGAAATCGGCTTGTGACACAAGATCCGCGCCGCGCTGCATGCATGTACTGCGCACAGGCGCTAGTTCAGTGATCTGGAGCTGACCAGGCGCGATGCTGCCTCGCCTCGCTACCGCAGGGGCACCTGATGATGGCGCCTGCGCACGCGCCCGCATGCGTGACGGCTACACGGCGGGCGAGTGAAGTACACGGTCCAGGCGATACGCGAGCGGAGTGAGGCTGGCCGTCTGGCTGGCCACAGTGCCAATCTTGAGCGCGGCAGGTGGCTTCTGCCCAATGATCGAGCGGCGATTCTCACACAGCGTCCAGCACGAGGACACGCAGGAATTGAGTTGCTCTATTAACAAGCGTGAACCCCAATCGACGCTGTGCTCTGCATCGGCGAGTTCGCTTCTCCCCTCTACCCTGCAGAATGTGGCCAGCGCACTCGATCGATGCCCGCTTCTCTATCCCACAAGACATTCAAGACAATTCGAGAACACGCACGCCAACGCTCGTGCTGTGCGACTGTCTCAAACAACGAGTGGCTGTATCTCACGCGGGATCTGCGCCGCCTCGATCGGGTATGGCGGGCGCTTGCTCGAGATAATCGGTACCCCGGAACAGGTGCGCGCGCAGTTGTATCGGCTTTTGCTAGCAGCGTGCGCTTCTTTCTGTGCGGCCGCCACCAATGAATAGAACCATAGCAGAGGCTGGACGGCAATGTGTGTTTCTAATGCCACGTTGAGCGTACCTGGTAATTAACCCTTACCTGCTTTGATCGAGTGCAGCGCGCACTCTGCATCCAGGAGCACACCCAAGCGGGTCTGTTGGGGTGCGCCCCATAAGCGCTTGTAACACACATGTTCGATCCATCTCTTGCGACAGTCGATCCCTTGCACGCCGTTCCTGGAGAAGCTGTACACCAGCAGTCTTCGTAAACACAATGCCTAGTTCTAGTCTGCCATGCTTCATAGAGTTGCGCTCCTACCTCGGACACGCATGCGTCTCAACTCAAAGCGTTCGCTCTAATGTCCGATCATTTCATGACTCCCGATGCGACTATCATAGTCAATCAGCAAAGTTCCCATACGAAGCAGGCCAAGGCGCTTCCTGCAGATGCTGAGCCTATCACGGACTCGGGTGTGCTGCTCCGTGTTGTTAGGTACGACACGGGGCTGATCATTGAGGGAATGAGGACGGACGGGCAAGGACAACCCAGCGGCCGTCGGCGCGGTTACGTTGTAGTGCACTAGCACTTTACTCCACATCAACCCTTGCCTCCTCTGGTGTGGCCTTCTATTGTTCTGTTCAACAGCTGATGGGTGGCCTCTGCCTGCCGGATATCACGTCGATGCTCACAATCTCAGTTACAGATCAGCCTTGCGCTGCGACGCCACATATGGGATTGATTATGTGTCGCATTGCCATATGGGAATTGTGTACTACGATCCCGGGCCCGAGCTCTCGAAAGAGCTCAACAAGTCTCGGGCTTGAGCAAGTTGCCGCGAGTCTTGTATCAGACATGCACAGGGCACGGCCTGAAAGGACAAGAGCCCTCGATTAATGAGTACCTCATGCCAGGATTGGCAAAGCTTTAGAGTAAATAGCGCGAATCGAGGCAGTGTTGTGTAGGCGCTATTTGATAGACGAGGGAACTCAGAAGAATGGAGCGTCGTACCGTTTGTTGATTAGATACCACGAGGATGAGTGTAGTGTTTATGCACCGGGTCGATCTACCGATATTGATCCAGATGTACTATCTGAAATCACGAATAGCGCAAGGTATGTACTGATAAGCTAGTGTATGTGAATTATTGCAACTGTTGATAATCCATTCCATGAAATTGTGATACATCTCTATTCTGTATCTGTATCTTAAAGAGACTCTGAGCACTATCGGCTGTCCGAGGATATTGCAAACGTGAAAGCGTACTAGAGTTTCGTCCTCAGCACTATTCGACGCTTTTCACCGACCTTTCAGTCATCGTGGATCCTGCTCACTCATAGCAAGCCTTGCACGCGCCGTATACTATCCCTTAGCTCGGTTCAAATTCCTACGCTAGCTCATGTCAGGGGCCAACATGCGTGATACACGATGCATAGCAGAAATAGGCTTGGAAGGGACGAGCAGCTTTAATCGGAACAGGCAGGAAAAGAGAGTTGATTGGGGCCGCCGTTGGCGGGCGCTCTCCGAGAATTGGATTTCGCGCCATTCGCAGATCGGACAGCACAGCGGATCGAGACCGCTTCCGTCAGTCTTATAGCTCACAATAAACTGCACACAGACGAATATGAACTGATCAGTTGGTATAGTAGGGAGCAGCGACGGTTCTCAATACCTATTACCAACGCCCATTCGGGAACATACGCTGATCGAATGCATGACAAGCGTACGGTGACTATCTGGGCAATCGCAGTACATCTAGAGCATATTCGTTCTGTCGTGATATAGCCGCCGCTCCGAGCATTTATGGAACCCGCCTCTCCGTCGTCCTCGGGTCCGGGCCCGGCGTGGGTGACCGCATTGCGAGGGCGACCTGGCAAACGAGATCTTGATCGTTGCGCGTCTAGGTATCCATATACCGCAATGCGCACTGCTCGTTGAACTCGACAGAGCATCCTCATGGCTCGATCGAGCCTCTGTCAGGTGTGCAATACATCCACCCTACCACCGATCGTAGACGGTCCGATTGCAGCTGTGCTCACGCATTCGCTCAGCTTTCCACCTGATCACGCCCGACCATAGTCCAAGTACCTGTGCTCCCTGTGCGCAACCGTATCCTCGCTTCGCGAACAGGACGGTGACCTCGAAGAGGAGTACACCACGCAAACGAGGCGTACCTCACAGACCATCTCCGCGCAGAAAACAGCAGATCGCCGGGCCCCTCGAGGGCCAGGGCACGCAGTGCAAGCATATCGCAGACGACCACTGCGCAGAGCTCGCGGACCTCCGGGCGAAGCTCGACGACGCGCGCTCGGAGGACGGGGACTAGGTCGGCGTGCGCACGGAGCTCGGCAAGCAGGCGGACCACATGCACGTGCTCGAGGCGAGAGAGAGAGAGAGAGAGAGAGAGAGACAACCATTTATACCCCGCAGTCAGTATCCTAAGTACATGTGCGGCAGCTAACTAGAGCCACGGTGGAAGTGAAGAGTATCGCAAATTGGAGTAGGGTGGTGGCATGGGTCGTACGTTGATTATGTATCGTAAAGAAGAGCGAGCTGGTGTCATAGGGTCTCGAGTTTGGACCGACACTTAACAGTAGTGATGTGCAAAGCACGGCTCGGCTCAAAGCCCGGGGCTTGGGCCCGGCTTTGAAGGGCTCGGGCTCAGCGGAATGTCAAGCCGGGCCCTCCTTGACGGCTCAGGCCGGCTTGGGCCCGGCTCAGGCTCAGGCCGGGGCTTATGGGTAATCTTGTAGGACCTCGAAATTATTGGCTTGTGCAGTTCAAATGACAGCACAACATATTCAGAATGCTTATATGTCTACTATTTGTTGTTGTTCTGATCTACAAGTGTTTTTACAGCTGCTTATGATGTTGACCAAAAATCCAGATCTCAATCACAACCCCGATTGCAACAGTAGTCACAACGTTCCACACTGTGTTGGCAGATCACAAGTCATTGTAATGGTCGTTGAGATCATATAAGGTGAATTGATGCAAAATCTTAAACCAAAGGGCCCATTTTCGCTAATTCTAACAACACCACAGCTGCGCGCCTAAAGCCGCCGGCTCAGGGCTCGGCTACGGCCGGCTCACGATCCAAGCCGGGCCCTGAGCCATCTTAAGCCGCCCCCCCAGGCTCGGCTCAGCCCGGCTTAAGTCGGCTCGGCCAGGCCCGGCTCATGGCTTTGAGCCGTGCTTTGCACATCACTACTTAACAGCTCTAGTGATGCGTAAAGAAAAATAGGAAATGACGGGAAAAAAAATGGGACGAGGTAGGAAAAGGTAGTAGTAACAAAAGGAGTTACGTAGCAGAAGAACTCGAACTTGCTGCAAGGATAGGTTGGTCGGAGTAGATTGAGTAAGTGACAGAATTGTTGAAGACGTCGCGTTTGCGAGCAAGGTGGGAGTAGATGTGGAAGTGGCTGGTAAGTCGACGCGTGATGAGGTAGGCGTCATCGTCAGGGTAGGACATAAGGATGGAGGAGCGGATAGCGGTGGAAGAAGGGTCGGTCCAGTTGAAGCCGGTGAACATGTCATATGTGATGTTAAAGATGTTATAGTGACGGAAATAGTCCATGAATTGGAAGCTGAGCAGCGGTTGTTGCCATGCATTGCTGAGCTCGGAGGGGGTGAATATGTTGCCAGTTGCAGTAGCGCGGCGGAGTACGGAGGTAATCGTGAGGGTGATTGTGCGAGTGGGCACAAATCTAGAGTTTCAGTGCCACAGATGCATCTTTAGAGACACCGCAGATGCATCTGGGGCACTCTAAGTCATCGAGATTAGGCGCCCGTTAGTACCAAAATAAAGCATCGCAAGCCAGGTAACACAAGATAACACTTACTTGTAATATTCTTGATATTGCTGGTTAGGCAAGGGAAATAAGCAGTTTGTCACAGATTTGGGACATGCCACTATTTTTCCCATATTTTTACCTATTTATCTGGTATTTCTACGACCTTGTAGACATTTACGCTGCTAAGCGCCCGTCTACACGTACACCAAACCAAACAACACGTACACAACACGGTATACGTCCACCTGTCATAACAACACGTACATAATACGATCGTACGCGTCAATGACTCAGCGGACTAACCTCCGGTGTCACGCGCCTTACTCATATCCCGATACCGGGCTATGTCAGTACAATTGGATAAGCGGCCCGTTCGTTATCACATGCCAATGACCTTACGATTACTCATATCCCGATACCGGTATATAAGAATCACATGCATGGCTTACTAACATAGCTACAGCCACTTCCACAAACATGGACCTACGGTCCAAACAAACATCATATAATAAAGGGACGACCGTTGCGTGGGAACTGCCATGTGCTTTTCCACGTGCGCCACGTGCTGTCCGTCGTCCCATAGGGCTCGCGCCACCGACCCGGGGAGTTGGCCAGTGTATTCCCACGCCCGGCGCCTGCAAGGCGCGCGTTCAAAGAAAAACGTTTCGCGCGTCCTCCCTGCGCTGTGCCATGGGGATTTTGTAGCTGTTGTAACGTAGATGGCCTGTACTGTAGATACACGCGATGAGTTAAGAGAATTCATTTGAGGCACCACACAATGTTACAAGCGAAGCGACGACGACACCGAGCATCAGCGAGGTGGAGGAAGTGGCTGAGCGGGCAGAGAACAAAGGACAGGACAGGGTGATCACACACCCTGGAGGTTGGGTGGACTCATAATGTCTCCATCCAGTGTTTTTTTTTCCCTTATTCTATTAGTTATCTCACTTAAGTGACAATTGATATTCGTGGCGAAGCCATGGGTAATTAAACTCGTTCTTACTGGTGCGGCCATTACCGGCGCACATGGTCTACTGTAGTTTACGACTTAGCTGTATTAGTTATGTCTGCGCACAGACCGTCTTCATGTTTGGCTCCCCTACTGGTAACCAAACAAAGCATGTATATAAGTAGGGCTATCACTGCGGATAAGCCTTAGATTTGTTCTCTGCATTCGCACAGTCACATATCATCTCTGCTTGCACCTACTAGTCTCCTCACCAACCTCCAGCAACTACTTCAAGTCGCTTATAAGGTTATAGAGTGAGTCCCACAACTAGTTTGTGTCACAGTTGATAAGCAGGATACGTTGAGTGGTTAGCTCGTAGTATGAATGCAATGAATAGAACTGAGGCAATAGCGCTCAGCAAGGCTAGTATATATACATGATAAATAAGACCCCTAACAGCCCTATTAGGTAATACTAGTATCCGTATTCGTATGTACAAGTCCCCAGGTACCTAAGTACTGGGTAATACGCAATAAATACATATGCCGATCAAAACCGGGATGTAGAAAGGCGGCATAGGCCGCACGAATGGCGTTTTGCGCTCTTGTCATTACAAAGACGGGGCGTGACCAGAGCCCGGTCCGCTGACGTTTATACGCTGACTGCTTCCGGACAGAATGTCCAATTGGCTAGAACTAGACATGTGACTGATGGTAACTACTAGTGATAAGATAAAACCGTCGCTACGGGAGATAACGCGGCTATCATTCGGCACGTATGTAACCGTTAACTTATGAACCGGATAAGCTAGTTATTGGTCTAGAAAGTCATAGATAATTCGTAGAATTGCCGGAAAAATAGTAAGAAATATAGGAGAATTCTTGTGACATTACCCCCCCCCTTAGATTTCAACGACCCCGTTGAGAGTAGAAGTTGTGCTAGAGCCCATTGAAGGGTTAGACTTTTACGATTTTTCCACTTTTATCGTCCTGTCGATCTAAAACCTTGTGTACCGCGCGTGGTTGGCTTGTTGAACTGCTCGTTGTAGGGTCCACTTCCATGTAGGTGAGATCGAATTTCTTTTTCGAACTTCTCCTTGGTCATGGATTCCTGTATTTCGGGCGTGATTGCTACTTCGCAAATTAGCTGCGCAATTCTGTCGCCTTTCTTTACTTGGTACGGGTCTCCAGTGAGGTTCATCAACATGACAAAGACTTCTCCGCGGTAGTCATGGTCTGTTACACCTGCAAGGACGTCGATGCCCTTTTTCGCAAGTCCAGACCTTGGTGCTATCCGACCGTATGTTCCATATGGAACTTTGATGCGAATATCTGTAGGGACCGAAGCGGATTTCCATGAATTAATCAGGATATCCTGTGCGGCATACAGGTCGTAGCCGATTGCATCGGTTGTTCCCCTGGTCGGTAGTTTGCCATTGACTCCTACTTCGATTTCCAAGTCTTCGTTGAACTCCACGTCAGAATGTACCCATTGTCCTGTAAAGGGGTCGCGCTTGTAGTACACTTTCGGTTGTGTTGGGTCGACATCGTCTCGATATTGGGGCCAGTCATCGGGCCAGACACATGTGTCCGAATCCCAATCCGGCGAGTCAGGGTCGAAGACGGCTACTGTCTGCCGTGTTCCGCTGAGTCTAGTTGATCGGCGAAGGGGTTGATCCGGGTTGGTACTAAGGGCTGAATATTTTGCCTTGTACTCGTCCAGTATCTCCTTAGCGTTAGCCAAGTGTTCCTCAATTTCCCACGTGTCTTCCGCCGGTCCGGTGCCTTTCCAATGGATAAGGTATTCCCACCGGCCACGTCGGTTACGATGGTCGAGAATGGCTTCCACTTCCCATTCTTCCGGGTCTTCCATTTCCGTTGGCTTGTCAGCCGCAGGAGAATGACTTTTCTGACCTTTGATGGTTGATTCCTTGTACATGACCAGTTTCGAAGCATGGAACACAGGGTGGTAAGCCCTATATTGTGCGTCCATGTACACCTTGAACGTTACCGGTCCCAATTTCTCCATAATTCGGAATGGGCCGATGTAGCGAGGGCTAGACTTCTTTCGGTGTCTTGCCAACTTCGCACGTCCACGAGTACTTTGTCGCCCACTTTGAAGGGGACGACCTGCTTCTTTTGGTCATAGTACCAGGACCATCTCTTGGCTGCAATTTTCATTGCCGCCTTAGCTTTTTCCTGTGCAGAGAACCGTGTGTTCGCAATTTCTACTAAGTCTTTGTTTCGACTTGGTTCGAAACTGCTTGGTCCTGCGATAGGATGACGACCTAATTCCACCAGGAACGGGGATTCCTTGGTAGTTCTGCTTGCTGCATTATTGTACGCGAATTCCGCTGTTGGCAGGAACTCCGATCAGTTATCTTTTTGGTACGTATTGATGTAGCACCGTAGATACTGTTCGAGTATTTGGTTTACTCGTTCAGTTTGTCCGTCTGCCTGCGGATGGTACGCAGTAGTCATCGACCTTTGAATTCCCAGCAGAGTGCACCATTCACCAAATAGTTTTGAGGCGAATTGTGTTCCTCTGTCCGATACTATCTGTTTCGGCAACCCATGTAAGGGATATACCTTTTGATAGAGTATCGTAGCTAGGTCTTTTGTTGAGAAGGTATTTTCTATAGGGAAAAACCTTGCTCTTTTGTTCAATCGATCCACTACGACCATGATCGCGTCATGCATTCCCGATGGGGGTAGCTGAGTAATCAGGTCTATTGTCACCACTTCCCACGGGCTTGACGGCACCGGTAAGGGTTGCAGGGGGCCGTACGGCTTCTGCGGATGGTTCTTCATACGTTGGCATGTGTCGCATCCGTCTACGTATTTTTTGACGTAAACGAACATTCCGGGCCACCAATAGTTGCAGCTTAGCAATTCGTATGTTTTGTAACGTCCGAAATGCCCAGCTGACTTGTGATCATGATTGACACAGACTAGACTGTGGGACTCACACTATAACCTTGTAGGCGACTTGAAGGAGTTGCAGAAGGTTGGTGAGGAGACTAGTGGGCGCAAGCAGAGATGATATGTAACTGTGCGAATGCAGAGAACAAATCTAAGGCTTATCCGCAGTGATAGCCCTACTTATATACATGCTTTGTTTGGTTACCAGTAGGGGAGCCAAACATGAAGATGGTCTGTGCGCAGACATAACTAATACAGCTAAGTCGTAAACTACAATAGACCATGTGCGCCGGTAATGGCCGCACCAGTAAGATCGTTTGTTTGGACCGTAGGTCCATGTTGTGGAAGTGGCTGTAGCTACGTTAGTAAGCCATGCACGTGATAACTATATACCGGTATCGGGATATGAGTAATACTAAGGGCATTGGCATGTGATAACGAGCGGGCCGCTTATCCAATTGTACTGACATAGCCCGGTACCAGGATATGAGTAAGGCGCGTGACACCGGAGGTTAGTCCGCTGAGTCATTGACGCGTACAAATGTGTTATGTACGTGTTGTTATGACAGGTGGACGTATACCGCGTTGTGTACGTGTTGTTTGGTTGCGTGTACGTGTAGACGGGCGCTTAGCAGCGTAAACGTCTACAAGGTCGTAGAAATACCAGATAAATAGGTAAAAATACGGGAAAAATAGTGGCATGTCCCAAATCTGTGACAATGATGATATTCGACCACTTGCCGTCTGATATCTGCTGGTGTAGCTGGAACGTAGACTTTGCCTCTTCGGAGGAGTAACCCTCTTTCGTAGTTCCATTCTGATAGGTCTTTTTTGAATTCACGAGGGCCAGATGAGAGCAGCTCCTTGTAGTCTTTTGTGACCTTGTCGTCTAGCAATGCTTTGCGAATCTCTCGGAGTATCGATTCGTCTTCCGATTGTGGGGCAGCATGGGAGGTATCAAGAGCCATTGCCATGTACTCTTGCTCGAACCACTCAGGTTAATGGGTAAGGATACTTGTTTTCTGCAAGTTCACGAGGGCTTCGCACACATGCTGGTGAGTTGCTATGTAGTAATTAATACATAAACTCACGTACCGCACATTATAAATCCCAGCCTTTGAGCCTCCAAGTACGACACATCGGCTATCCATGGTTGAGAAGGTATGGTAGTTCTGAAATATGGCTATAAGCTTGTCGGGGAGTTACGTCGAGAACGAGGAGCTGAGCGTAATTTCAGTGAACGCACCGCTCTTCGAGCTTAATATAAAATCCGTCTCACCGGTACCGGAAGTCTTGTGGGTGAGGTAGATATGAGCAGGGTGGGCAGGCAGGTATAGCTTAAGTAAGAGTGGTTGATCGGGTGCTGTGCGACAGAGTAGACGCGTCAAACAGACAGCCGCGTCAAGCTGCAGCAGTTGCGTCAAGCTGCAGCAGTTGCGTCAAGCTGCAGCAGTTGCGTCAAGCTGCAGCAGTTGCGTCAAGCTGCAGCAGTCGCGTCTTGCGTCGCCCCTCGATCAACCACGCATCTCAAGGTACATCCCTTCAAACTTCACATGCACACATAGTAAAGCCCCGTCTTTTCATCCGGTGCATAGTACAGTGACTAATAGTTTATTTTGTTACAGTTGTTACGGGTCGAATACCCGTTCGTATATTCGAGTCGCGAATATAGATCGTTCTTCTGCACGTGGGCGTATAGCCGTATGCAAGGCAAATGCTCGTTAGATGCCTTCAGGTCCTAGGTGAAGCTCCTAGGAGATCGTATAATATCCAATACGTGTTAGAGGATATAATCTGTTCAGTTGCGAGTCTAATAGAATATAAGACTCGCCTAAGTCCGGAAGTCAGTGTGCACTTCGAGGACTTAGTCGTTCGGTTGCTCGAGCGAGAAATACTGAGTGTAGTTTCCTACGTTTGAGAACGAGTATAAGACTTCTTGTTTGTACAACAAGGTCGAGCTGAAGAGCCTCGACAGTAAGTACATTAGTTTATATACTACGTTGGGTTTCAGGGGTCAAGTCTGTCCCAGATGTCACTGATACTATCTACGCTATAGTACTAAACGTTTGATAGGTATGTAGTGATATATCTGAGACGATAGATAGGAATGATGGCGGTTGAACGCCATCTATCAGCTAACAAACGATTAACATGAAACGGTGGCAGAGTTGGATCTGCCAAAGATGAAACACGCCCTATAGACTAGTACAACTGGGGATGCGCCCAGTAGAGTCACGAGTAGCCAGGGGAGTTGGTTGCGCAACAAGTCCCTGTATCGTATTCGCCCCGTGGTGAGTTCTGTCGATATTTGAAAAATCAAAATAACCATAACAACAGTAAAGTAATTCACGCGTGTCCAGAGTCGCGAGCTCTCTATTGCATGTAGCATTAAAGTTGAGTCGTGCGTTATTATTCCCATCCTTCGTGGTTGCAGATTTATTTCCTCCGTTTAAGATACACACCTTCATAACGCTCCTGTGTCTGATGATGATTCCCATCCTTCATGGTTGCAGATTTATTTCCTCCGCTTCAGATACGCACACTCTTAACACTCCTGTGTCTGATGATGATTCCCATCCTCCATGGTTGCAGATTAAAGTTGAGTCGTGCACTAATTTCTACATCGCAAGATTTGACACGAAATCTACTAATGACCCCATCTCCACTTCGCCCTCATCATTTATTGCATCTGCTTCAGCATCCTCAGCATCCGGAATACACAAACGCCTACCGCCGCAGCGTGGTTATGAGTGCCAGGGTAAGGTATGCCCGTGAATCCTTTTAGTTTATATAGCTTTTCAAGTTGATCTAGATGCCGTGCGTTTATATTCCTGCGGCGTTCACAATATTCGGCTACTGCTCCGTATACCCTCGACTGCTCGGCTTTGAGACGTGCAAGGACATCCGAAAAATGAGCCTCTTTGTCACGAATGGACGTGTGCAGGCGGCGCGCCTCGACGTTACAACGCTCGATTTCCTGTTGCGCGCGTTCGATCCGCCGTGCTTGTTTCATTGTCTCGCGAGTCGCAGGCCGTGTCCATGGTTTGTCCATCACACTGTTGCGAGTATCTCTTAACAGGTGAAAGAAATTGTAATGGGATACTCTCTCCCAGTCGACGGTGGGCTTCGGGGGATCCAGCATCAAAGCAGCCTGATTGTATATCTTGACGGTGTTTCGAATGGCTTTTGATCGCGCTTGCAGTGATTTAGCAATGTATGTTCGTGCGCGATATCCTTGAAACAGATCGATCGTTAATTACAATCATATAAAAGCCACAGCACTTACCCGTCTGCGATATGTTCATCCTGCGTAATTCGAACAGGCGTTGGATTACGAGGCGCTGGAGATTGTCCAACGCCTTATGATACTGCCTATTTGTCATGTAGCTTACTGCGTCAATGTATTGCTGATCCGTTACTTCCCACCGCCTGGCAATTTCCATGTGAACCTCCATTTCTGTAACCTCACGTGTTAATGTAGCATGTCGTTCACGTAGGAATTTACGCCGAGTCTCCAGCTTTTGCGTGCGAGACAATTCAGCATTATAGTTGACTGAGCTGGCAATTGGAGGAGCGAAACGTCATTCAGCGGGGGCAGCGCGATAGAATTTCGAAGAGATGCCTTCAAGTTCAGCCATTACTGCACGTAGCTCTTGTAACACCTCGACGTAGGCGACCGCGTGTAAATTAGCGTCGTTCTCGTGCTCGAGCTGCTGAAAATAGGAGCGCTCCTCTTCATGCCATGTGTGTATCTAATCCAGTGTGATGCCTAGTGAGTCCAGTGCTTCTTCCAGAGCTGTAGATTCTGAGTCCAAGATGTCTAGAGCCTGTCTATAATTATTGAAGATCATAGTGCTCAGGTTTGCATATTTTTCTTCATCCCATTGTTTGAAGTAAGTGTTGATTAGAACGTGTCGGCGATACGCCGATGCATGTCGAGTGACAGAGGCAAGATTGTTGGATGCACTGAATATTCTCTCCAGTGTCTCGAGATCCTCGATGCCTGCACCTTCAATGATGTTCGGATGGTTGCGCGTCTGACACGGATAGCAGTGAGTATATCCGTGGAAGGCATTCACACAGCATCTGCAGTTTGCCTCTTTCCATCTCCATCCGAGAGAACTGCGTCGTATAGTCCCCTCAAACTCGCATCCAATGTCGTACCCCACGAGTACGCGTTCGCCCAATACATCGAGTGATTTTGATACAATTGCCAGGGGATATTTGGCTCTATGCAATCAGTTAGCCATAGTTCACTATAATAACGCATGCTTACAGTTCTCCACTTCGTACCATGTCCATGAGCCACAGAATAAATCCGTGTCTGCATGCACTGGCAAAGATCCCGGTCTCGTCAAAAATTGCCCACATTTTCTTTTTCTCATCAGACGCCGCCACCTTCCAGTTCTTCATACACGGTTCGTAATCCGGGTGATCGATGGCTCCATCCATCGGGTCACCTTCAGTCATGTCTTGAGTATCCTCCTCTGCGTTGTCGCCCTCCTCCTCCTCTGCATATTCCGCCCGCGAATCGTTTGGTCTGCGCTTACGAGATTGCACCTCATTTGCGTACTGGTTAACGAAGTCCTGTGCTAAGAAGTAGTTGCTTTCCTCGAAGATTTGGATATCTCCTTGCATCCTGTTGTCGAACGGAGCGAGGTGCTTGAGAGAATTGTTACCGTCCATACATATGAGCCTCTTCCACTTCAGAGCAGGCTCCCCAATAAGCTGTGATATGACATGAGAGATTTAAAAGCAATTTGGGGACCCCCACATACCTCATATCCACAAGCTGGACAGCCATACAAAACACGCCAGTTTGGAGAGTCACGTCCAAGTGCAGTGAGTACTTGCTTGTCAACGATGCGACGCATGCCAAGATATACCTCAAACGCGTCTGCAACTAGGGTTCGAAAGCGCGCTTTATACGGAATCTAAAATATATTATAGATTGCGGGCAACATAGTGTATGAGCTAATGTACCTTATACAAGTAACACATCAACTTGCAGAAGGCTTCTATGCTGAACGATGCTTTGAATAGTCGAATTCAATATAGGAACTCAAGTGATTTTAACGAGATGGCGACGGTTGGATTGATCGGCGTGGTACCGAGATATCCGTGCATTACTATAGCCTCAGCGTTTGATCGCATACTTGAAGCGCGTCGGACAGTAACAGAGGTTGTAAGACTAAAGATATCAAATGCAGAAATGTCGAATGTTGTCGCCAGTGTGTCAGACGCAGGCTCCTCTGTACGATCTGCGTAGTGCCATTGGGTATACGCTACCGCAAGTTCTGGAAGTACCACACGCCAATTCTCGTCCATGTGTTGTATACACTGGCGCCAGGTACGTGCATCCTTTCTTCTACAAAAACTGCGCATATGATATTTAGCAGCAGCAGCTATAAAAGTGTCATACGACATACCTTGAATGTGTAATATCTCGTAGTGCGTGCATGAAATCTTCGTTCATACGCAGATCCTCAGGGATGGTCTCCCATTCATCGACATCGTTGCCAACAGCCTCTGAGAACACCCCGGCTGGCTCGGCGTCTTCAACGTCCATGGGTACTTGATCGCCACGGATTTTGGCAAGGATGCCCAAAGATTGCCGGCTTAAGCCTGAGATCATCATTATTACAAAATGCGCTAGAATAGGTAATGCCCAACATACCTGCAGACCTCATCTCGTTCCTCTCCTTAACCTTCTGTCTGTCACAGATTTGGGACATGCCACTATTTTTCCCGTATTTTTACCTATTTATCTGGTATTTCTACGACCTTGTAGACATTTACGCTGCTAAGTGCCCGTCTACACGTACACGCAACCAAACAACACGTACACAACGCGGTATACGTCCACCTGTCATAACAACACGTACATAACACGTTTGTACGCGTCAATGACTCAGCGGACTAACCTCCGGTGTCACGCGCTTTGCTCATATCCCGATACCGGGCTATGTCAGTACAATTGGATAAGCGGCCCGCTCGTTATCACATGCCAATGCCTTTACGATTACTCATATCCCGGTGCCGGTATATAAGAATCACATGCATGGCTTACTAACGTAGCTACAGCCACTTCCACAACATGGACCTACGGTCCAAACAAACGATCTTACTGGTGCGGCCATTACCGGCGCACATGGTCTATTGTAGTTTACGACTTAGCTGTATTAGTTATGTCTGCGCACAGACCGTCTTCATGTTTGGCTCCCTTACTGGTAACCAAACAAAGCATGTATATAAGTAGGGCTATCACTGCGGATAAGCCTTAGATTTGTTCTCTGCATTCGCACAGTTACATAACATCTCTGCTTGCGCCCACTAGCCTCCTCACCAACCTCCAGCAACTCCTTCAAGTCGCTTATAAGGTTATAGTGTGAGTCCCACAGTCTAGTCTGTGTCATAAGAACAAATCTCCCCCTACCCCCGCCCTTGCGCTTGCGCTTGGGCCTGGGTTTCTATCCTACAGGGGTATATTGCTTGTTGCTGCGCACATTCCTTTCTGCCTGACAAGGCGATTGGGGTGATAGTTGAGATCTGGGGGATACATCGCCATCCTCGGCAGAGGATTGGCAACCAGGGAAGCCACACCGCCTTTTTAGGCAGGAGGTCTACCTAACCCGGACTCCAGGGTCAAGGAGACATGGTCCTCGCTGACAAGCTTGGACTATGCGCGGTTAAGACCCGCCTGTGGAGAAAAGGGGACGGTCTGCCTGTGTGCGCCCAACCCCCTGTCATGGCAAGCGTTGTTCAGCGCCCCATCACTATCCACAGGGTCATCATTATGATGGCATGGGAATTTTCCAAAGCCGCCTCCCAGGCGTAAGGGACCTGCTTTGAACCCGTTATGGGAAAAGCAGTGAGGGGGGTGACGTAAAAAATCACCCTGCCATAGGTCACTCGCGGTAGCCAATAGCATAAGTCCTCCGGGCAGCTCGGCGTGCGAGCATGGGTCAAACGGATTTGGGGCCCCATTGGAAGAGAAGCGCGTAGCCCACTCCCTCGGGATGTGGAGCGCTGCTGTCTCGCGATCTTAGATCGACAGTGGTTTTTTAGCCCTGATGTGACACCCATGTGGCTACAGACGGCAACCTCATTGTTGAAGCATGGACAGGCTAAGGGATGTAAAATCCCAGCCACTTTCCGGCATCGTCCCTCCGGGGCGGTGTCGTGTATCCGAATCCCAATCATCTGACCCAGGAACCGGCCTGGCAGTCAGCAACTCTACCCCTGGAGTCGGCGCCTCTGACCGTTAGGGTCATGCGAATATCCGCGCCATCTCGGCACAGGGTTTGCGCGCAACATAAGAGTAATTATGCCCCGTAGTACACCTTCTTTGCTCCTGAAAAGGAGTCCACTACCCTACCTTACATAATCCCTTCTATTCCTGTTCTTGGACGTATCACTGGGAAACTTCGTTTATCATGAAGGCTGCACTTTCTAGAATCATGCCCCACGTTACCCGTCACACACGTGGCTCCTCCACTGCCCCTTACGTCAAACCGGCGAAGCGGTCCCTTCTCAGCCGCATCGACACCGCCGACATTCCTCGGGCAGAGGACGTCACCTACACACTTCCTGTAAAGGAAGATTACACTGGAAAGCTCCATCTTTGGGAGATTCCCGTCCACATGCCAAAGCACATTGCTGAGGCTGGGAAACCCGCTCCTCGACCTCCCAAACCAGTTCCGCTCGCTAAGCGTATCTGGACAGAGGAAGAGAAGCTAGCCGCTTCCATTACCGCCATGGAGAATCTCATCGAACTCCGCGAACTCAACAAGCTCAAGCTCGCTCGCGATAAGCTGAATAAGCGAATCGCCACCAAACAAGCCGCCAAGGAAGCCAAGCAAGCAGCTTCTTCGCTGGCCCTCCGTCTCTCCAGCCCGGCGGCCGGACCTTCTGTTCCGGCCAACCACAAGATTCTCGACCCTTCCCTCGTCTTCGGGAAGAAGAAGCCTCTCCAAGCATGCGATCAAGTCATTCCCATGCTAGAAGGCACTCTCACCCGCCTCACTCCTCTCGCCAACCACCCCCCTAATTACCCAGGCTTCCATATGGAAAACGACATGCGTTTCCATACTATGGTAGTAGAATTGGAGGACTTGGTGGATAACGTAAAGGATAGAGCGAGACGGGGGAGGATCACCAATAGAGACTGGAGAATTATGAAAAAGTATTGCAAACAGCTCGGCAATATTTCCTTTTTGGATTGGCGTACGGACTTAGCTCGTATCGTAGCAGAATGCGTAGCGCTACAAATTTCTTTTGCCTTCGGTGTAACACCACCTGACAAGGTGGCAGGGCCCTCAACTACTTCGGTAGAAGAGGATATACTCGCGATTGTATAGTAGAAATACTATCATCTTTTAACTCTGAAATAGAGTGCGAGTGTGATCTATAACGAAAGTTGCAGCTTTCAAACCCAATCCCTTCTTAAAGAATCTAAGACAATGAGTAACCGGAAACTAACATTCGTCACAAACAGATTCACAATGTCTTCCACCTCCTCCGTTAGCACCCCCCTCGCCCCCCGCAAGATGCGCCTCCGCTCAGAAGGTCCGGTAACCCCGGTAGCAGGGACCTCAGGGACTCAACCCCTGGTGACCTTGGAGCACCTAAGCGAGGAAGAGGAAGAGGAAGAGGAAGAGGACGCACTCGAGTATGTCCCCCCACAAAGGGACTCACCGACCAACCCCATGGGAACGCGTCCGGGTACGCCTATCCCAGGATACCCCCCGGCTCGCTATACCCGTCCGATCGGGCCCGTAACAACCCTAGAAATGGAGTTTTCGGGTCCAGCACGCCGAACCAATGCCGAGGTCGAAACAGGCCTCAAGTCGTACCTCCCAGAGGAGGAACACCACAAGGTGGATGGACCCCTACATGGGGCCATTCTCGACGCCGCCGTACAACGAAGTGCGGCAATCAGTCACGATACGACTGAGACCCTCGGCCGGATGGTGTACGCCCGCCTGGAGCGAATCCATGGCAGAATCGACTCCCTGGCTGGGCAATCCAGGGCAATCGAACAGAAGGCCCAAGACGAGCTACACGAAGCGGTCAATTCGGTCCGCAACGAGGTGCTGTCCACTCTGGTGGACCTCGGCAAGGAACTCCGACAGGAGTACACCGCCAAGTTCTCCGAAATGGAGAAGCAGCTCCGAAAGGACTACCGGTCCCGGCTCGACGATCTCGAGGATGCGTTTGCCGAGCGCATGGAGAAGGTCGAGGAGGAACTCCGGAGGAATCGCAAGAATCCCTCCGTTCCCAACCCTCCCGGTGTCCGCACGCCCCCGAAAGAACCCGCACCGGCTCCCAACACTGCTCAAACCCGTGCAGCCGAGGCCGCTGCCGCCGCACAAGCTGCAGCCGCTGCTGCAACAGCCGTCGCCCCGCAGATTCCAGGTCTGCCTCAAAACCTGAAAATTCCCCTCCCCCCGAATTCTCTGGGTCATCTGGAAAGGTGACTGCGCAGGAATGGGTGGAGAAGATGGGCCTGTACTTCGGTACGCTCAGGGTCTACGATGACCATGACCGTATCACCACGGCCCTCTTCCGCGTCACAGGGGATGCATACAAGTTTTTCTCGCCTCTCATCAAGAAGGCAGGGAACGGTGAACCTCTCGGCACCTGGGAGGACTTCACCAAGTCAGTAATGGTGCAATATGGAAAGATGACGGATAAGGAGATAGCCAAGAAGGAAATTCGCGGCTACTACGGCACGAAGGGCAAGGAATTGGCAGAATCAAACTACTTCAATTACTGCGAACGGTTCCGCACCCTCGGCCGCCTCTCCGAAACCGCCAACGAGACTCTGGTGTGGGAATTCACCGAGACTCTCCCCGAAAAGGTTAAGGACACCTTAAACGTCCTCGGCAAAACCCCGTTCTTCAAGGCCCCCACCGACATCGAGCCTCTGATTGACTTCGCTCTAGAAATGTATCAGACATCTTACCCTGACAAGATCAAGGGCTCGATCTTGGAGAAGGCTGGCAAGAAGGACTCGGCACCTGCCGAAAAGAAGGAGACGTCCTCCGCTTCTGCGAAGAAGTCGGAGAAGAAAAAGGACAAGGGAAAGGCGCCCGCCAAAGCCCCCGCCGACACCGCCAACGCCGTCTGCACTTACTGCAAGCAGACGGGACACTACTTCAACAAGTGTCCTAAGCTTGCCGCGGACAAGGCTGCGGGAACGTTCGTGCCTGCCGCTCAGCGGGCCGAACAACAAAGGGCGAAGGATGCGGCGGCTTCTGACAAGAAGTCCGCTGCTCCTTCGGGTAGTGGAAAGGGACAGGCTTCTGGCAAGAAGCCGTACTCGGCGCCCCCCGCGGATGGCAAGACGTATCGTGCCCGAACGATCTGGGAAGAAGTGACGGCTGACTCAAGCTCAGCAGGACCCTCGGCCCCCGCCACCACCGTCGCCAATGTCGGGACCATCTCGGTTCCCCTCGCCCCAACCACACGTCTCGAAGACGTTCTGTGAAGAACACACCAGCCCCACAGCGGCTGGGAGTGTACAGCGCCCCGAAGAAGTGCACCTCTACGAAGAGGCTTCACAGAGACCCCTTATCTTGTGGGAAGATAAGGCGGTCGTACGTCACCCGGTATCCCATATCGGTATATTCGGAAACTCGGCAATGGACTTTGCCCGGAGGACAAGGACACTAGCTACACGTGCCCCTCCTGTACAATACTTTTATCCTGACCCGCTCGCGTTAAAGTTTTTCACTTTGTATAATGTACATGGAAACGATTCTCGAGACGACAATAAATCGTTCTCTATTGAAGTGGAACTGTGGGTATACGGAAAGAAAGTAAACGCCATGGCATTAATCGACACCGGTGCATCAATAAGCGTCATAGATAAGAAACTCGTACACGAGGAAAAGTTAGTCACTCAGAAACTACCTTCGCCCCTCGAGATTCGCAACGCCGACGGTACCTCTAATACCGCCGGTAATATCAATATGGCAGTAAAAGCTTATATGGTGCACGAGGAACACAAGTCCACCGAATTCTTGTACGTCATGGACGTACAGAATGCGGATGTAATCCTCGGATATGACTGGTTTCTGAAACACAACCCGGACTTCAATTGGCCGGAAGGAACCTTCACATATCGGTGTACGGAAAAATGCAAACATGGCAAACGGGTTTCGATTTCTGAGGAAGAAGACGAAATTGAACCCCGCAACATCTATCAGATCATCAACGACTTTCCAATAGATTTTCTCGGCTTAGAGGAGCCTGAGAATCCCTTTGTCGCTTGGGTGAACACCCTTGACGAAGGAACGGAACTCCTTATCGATGCCATTCAGTCGATAACGGAGAAGTCGGACGATGAATTCTTGACAGATGCGGATCTCCAGAAATGGAAATCCTTGGTTCTGAAGGAATACCAGGAGTTTGGTCCCACGGTATTTTCTCAACGCGCATCCGAAAGGATGCCCGAGCGGAAACCATACGACCACGCCATCGACTTTCCCGATGACGCGGTACTACCGCCCCCGAGTAAGGCATACAAGATGTCTCCTCAGGAAGCGAACTCGCTAGATCAGTGGATTCAGGAAGAGTTACGGAAGGGCTACATCCGACACTCAAAATCTCCGATTGCAAGCCCGGTCTTCTTCGTCCCTAAAAAAGACGGCAGAGCCCGAATGGTAGTCGATTACCGAAAGGTGAACGACTTAACCATTAAAAACAGGTACCATCTCCCACGCATAGACGAGCTTATCGATAAGCTTAGCCAGGCTTCGATATTTACGAAGCTCGACTTGCGTTGGGGTTACAACAACGTAAGAATCAAGGAGGGAGATGAATGGAAGACCGCATTCATTACGCCTAACGGCCTTTACGAAGCCGTAGTCATGTACTTCGGTTTTTGTAATGCACCCAGCACGTTCCAACACATGATGAACGATATCCTAGGTGACCTTATCAGAGAAGGAAAGGTCATTGTCTACCTAGACGACATCCTTGTGTTCGGAAACGACCTGTTGGAACACCGTCGTATCGTCAAGCGAGTATTACAAATCTTGCAAGACAACGACTTGTTCGCGAAGCCTGAAAAGTGCTTCTTCGAACAAAGCAGTATTGAATACCTGGGAATGATCATTTCCAAAGGAAAAGTCGAAATGGACCCTAAGAAGGTAGCCGGCGTAATGGACTGGCCTACACCTGCCAAGGTGAAGGACGTCCAGGCCTTTGTTGGCTTCGCCAACTACTACCGGCGGTTCATTAAAGACTTCTCCAAAGTGGTTAAGCCGTTAACCGAACTGTCCAAGAAAAACACGCAGTGGAACTGGGGACCCGAACAAGCGGAAGCCTTCCAAACTCTCAAGGAAGCTTTCACATCGGCTCCAATACTCCGGATCCCAGATCAGGAGTCCCCGTTCCGCGTGGAAGCGGATTCTTCCGATTACGCAACTGGTGCGGTGCTATCACAATACTCTTCGGAGGATAAGCTCTGGCACCCAGTAGCCTTTTACTCGAAATCTCTATCAGCACCCGAAAGGAACTATGAGATTTACGATAAGGAGTTGCTCGCAATCATCCACGCTCTAGAAGAATGGAGACATTACCTCGAAGGACACCCACACAAATTTGAAGTATGGTCGGATCATCTCAATCTGACATATTTCAAATCGGCACAACGGCTAACCCGGAGACAGGCACGTTGGAGTCTTTACCTGACAAGGTTCAACTTCACCATGTGTCACAAACCCGGTAAAACAATGCTCACGGCTGACCCTCTGTCACGGAGGCCAGACCATGAAGAGGGGGTGGAACTCGACAATCGCGATCAAATTTTGCTGAAACCAGAATACTTTACGGTTAGGGCGCTAGAAGCGTCACAGCAGGAGATACAATCAGGCGACGAGGACCTTCTCAGACAAATCCGACAAGCCCTCATGGACGATCAGATTACCAAGGATTACCAGGAACTACTGAAAAGTGGTCCCAAGGAATTCGGTAAAGATCTCCAGGAATGGAACATGGAGGCCGGATTACTCCTCAGACGAGGAAAAGTGTACGTTCCAAAAGAGCCTAAAGAATTGCGCACGAAGATTCTGGAGTTACATCATGACCATGTGACTGCCGGACACTTCGGACGATGGAAGACCTATGAACTTCTATCACGTAATTACTGGTGGCCTGGAATGACCACGATGGTGAAGCAATACGTGGAAGGTTGTGACACATGCCAGCGCATGAAGAACCGCAACCAGACCCCGTATGGACCCCTGCAACCGCTCCCAGTACCGGAAGCACCCTGGGACACAATCACAATCGACTTCATCGTTCACTTACCGCCCAGCGGCGAACGCAAACAATTCACTGCTATTATGGTAGTAGTGGACCGATTGACCAAGCGCGCACACTTCATTCCCACGTCAGACAATATCTCGGCAAAGGAATTAGCAAACCTCCTGTACCTTCGGATTTATCCGAATCACGGACTTCCGAAACAAATCATTTCGGATAGAGGACCGCAATTCTCTTCTGAGTTATTCAAGGGATGGTGCGAACAATTGGGAATTCAGAGGTCGATGACGACAGCCTACCACCCGCAAGCGGACGGCCAAACGGAGAGAATTAACCAAATTCTAGAACAATACCTACGATGCTACATCGACGTTATCCAAAAAGATAACTGGGTGTTCTATCTCCCCACGGCAGAGTTTGCGTACAATAACGCGGCTAGCGAGACGACCAAGAATAGTCCATTCTTCGTCGAACTAGGAAGGCATCCCAATGCAGGACCTACGGATTTGAAGCCGACGCAATATTCGGATTTAAATCAATTTGCTTACGCCAGATGGTCAGCACAAGAACAAGCTAAGGCAGCTATGAAATTGGCTGCCGAACGCTGGTCTTGGTACTATGATCAACACAAGCGCTCGATACCGTTTAAAGTTGGCGACAAAGTTCTCGTTGACGCCCGTAGCTGGCAAGACTCCGAAAGAAGTCTTAGTCCACGCTATCTGGGACCATTTAAGATAATTGAACAATTATCTCCGGTCACCTTTAGGGTACACATGGACGAGCAATACAGGGCTTACCACCCAGTATTCCACGCTTCCAAATTGGTCATATACAAGGACCCGGTGCATCAGAAAAGACCAGAGCCTCAACCAGAAATGGTCGACGGCGAGGAATTATGGGAAGTTGAGAAGATCTTAGATCATCGTCTCCGCGCAGGAAGAGTTGAATACAGAATCCGATGGAAAGGATTTGGTATCAATGACGACTCCTGGGTACGCGAAGCCGATCTCGACACGGCATATGACATTCTGCAAGAATACAAGGCTTCACACGCCATTCCAATGCAGGATGTCCCCCTCAGGCGATCAGCCAGAAGGAAAGAAGCAGTTCATGTCTTCGACCCTGACAGCGACGACTGGGAAGCCGACGAATGCACGTGGCCAGACGACTGGCCGCAGTATCGCGAAAAATTTGCGAAGGATCCTAAGCAGCGCATGGTTAGACACCCCGACGGGGGATGGATGTCAGCGGACATTAACCAAAACGCGGACTTGAAAATCGTAGTCGGTGAAGGCGGCCGAATGCCGGAAAAGGGAACCAAGGACTCGGTTGGGTTTGACCTGTACACTGCAACAGGCGACGTTCTGCCAGCTCACGGGCAGACAGAATACAACACCAAACTGAAGATCCAGGTACCTTTCGGCACTTACGGACGTATCGCCCCCCGCTCTAGTCTTGCCCGAAAAGGCATAGACGTAATGGGTGGCGTTATCGACCACGATTATCAAGGCGAAGTAATCATCATTCTCCGGAATCACTCCGATATATCTATCGATATTCGGGCCGGTGATAAGATTGCTCAGCTCATCTGCGAAGTTGCTAAGGACCCGCACATTACGCTACACGGAAAATCTTACTTTGAAAAGATTAAATCCGAGCGCGGTACTGGTGGTTTCGGCTCCACAGGAAAGTAATCGTTCCATTAGGGACAATGAAACCTGAAGAGGGGGTAATGTCACAGATTTGGGACATGCCACTATTTTTCCCGTATTTTTACCTATTTATCTGGTATTTCTACGACCTTGTAGACATTTACGCTGCTAAGCGCCCGTCTACACGTACACGCAACCAAACAACACGTACACAACGCGGTATACGTCCACTTGTCATAACAACACGTACATAACACGTTTGTACGCGTCAATGACTCAGCGGACTAACCTCCGGTGTCACGCGCTTTGCTCATATCCCGATACCGGGCTATGTCAGTACAATTGGATAAGCGGCCCGCTCGTTATCACATGCCAATGCCTTTACGATTACTCATATCCCGATGCCGGTATATAAGAATCACATGCATGGCTTACTAACGTAGCTACAGCCACTTCCACAACATGGACCTACGGTCCAAACAAACGATCTTACTGGTGCGGCCATTACCGGCGCACATGGTCTATTGTAGTTTACGACTTAGCTGTATTAGTTATGTCTGCGCACAGACCGTCTTCATGTTTGGCTCCCTTACTGGTAACCAAACAAAGCATGTATATAAGTAGGGCTATCACTGCGGATAAGCCTTAGATTTGTTCTCTGCATTCGCACAGTTACATAACATCTCTGCTTGCGCCCACTAGCCTCCTCACCAACCTCCAGCAACTCCTTCAAGTCGCTTATAAGGTTATAGTGTGAGTCCCACAGTCTAGTCTGTGTCACTGTCTCTCTAAAAAGAGGTCACGTTGTTTTAAGTCTTTGTCGGCTGAACTCCGACCCAACCCCTGGCCTACAGATGTGTGCGCAGTACGTGAGAGTCCTTTGGTACGTGCCATGTTGAATAGATGCAACTGAATAAAGCCGATTATGAGCTTGTATAGTGAGTCGAAGTAAGTTAGGCACAAATATCATCGAACATCTCGGAAGACCTCAAGCTCGCCAGCTCACGTGATAGATCATTGGTCATGATCAGACACGCTTATACGTTCTCCAGTGCGTACCTGGCTAACCATGGGTAAGTCGAATAAGAGTCATAATAAAACACAGGAGTGTTAAAATAAATGTAAAGCGAAGGAGGAGGGTTCTGAAAATACAAAGGAAATAAATCTGCAACCATGGAGGATGGAAATCATTATCAGACACAGGAGCATTATGAGGGTGTGTATCTGAAGCGGAGGAAATAAATCTGCAACCACGAAGGATGGGAATCATCATCAGACACAGGGGTGTGGAAATAAATCTGCAGCCGTGACTGCAGAGGCATAGCCACTAAGTCCCTACGGACTTGTCCATGCGCGCTCGCTCGGCTGGCAATGATGTCATGATCGAAGATCGAGAAGCCGGAGATAAGATGCATCTGACCGAACGAATGTCTCTAAGCGCCAAGGTACAATTAGATAAGCATTCTAATCTAGAGATTCGGGCGCCAAACCCAATGTCATCTGCCCGCTGAATGACGCATCCACTCAATCACCGGGGCAACAAAAATTTAATATGACTCTACAAGGCTGTAAATACTATATTACATATGATACAAAAAGCGTGAGTCGAAAATTTGAAGAATGAGCCCACCATCGCCACCAATGTGCGCGACAGCGTTGGCGCGGCGGTGCGATTAGATAAGCACGCTGCTATCTGAAGGTCGAGGCACGACAAGGCCGAGCGCTGAGCATGGGATAACGTTCCACGTTTGGAAGGTCAGATGCCCGCCGGATGTCATCCGTCGTCGGGCGGCGGCATCCATCCCACGCGTGGGAGCTACGGAAATATAGTTATTACCATTTAAATCGTAAGGCTACATTATTAAGGAAGCGTGAAAGAACGGCGTGATTACATAAAGACAGATTTATCTGTTCTCTAATTTTCCCTGTATTTTTCACTATTTCTTCGCATTTATTCCGAATTGTTCCTCAACATCTGCACTTATCCTGTATCTAAGCTATACTTAAGCTACCGTGCCGCTGTACCGAACCATAACCTCGTAGATCACTCACGTGACCATTCCCACACTAGACGTCTTATCTTATCTCTCAACCACGTTACCTATTCATCACACGATACTATCTCCAGCACCCTTAGCGCTGCCACGTCATAACTGACATCATCGTTCCAGACTCTGGGCAGAGTCCGGACCCACATCACGTTTCCAACGTAGACGCCTTACTCACGCATCGTCATACTAATGACATATCCCAATCGGCCTATGACTCAGCCCGGGATCCCCATATCACAAGCTTCGGACACTTCGTTAGCACCGCCATTACCGGCCTGTGCCCTACGCCCTACTGTATCGTTAGTCCTACTTAGAGTACCAGGGGTCCTATACCACATGTATATAAGCTTGCATTCTCTGGCGGCGATTGCCCCAGAACTATCAACTTCGTTACTGTCACAAGATTTTCCTAGTATTAATACTATTTTTCCCATATTTCTACGAATTTATCTACGGTTTATACGTCTACCTAGGGCTTAACTGATTGGTAACTATTCGTTACATACAAGCCGAATGATGGCCGTGTTATCTCCCGTAGCAACGGTATCTAATCACGGTAGTTCCCGTTATAAGTCACATGTCTATTCTTGCAGCCAATCGGACATCTCGTCCATGAAACGTCATATCCATTAGATCAGCGGACCGGCGTTTGGTCACGCCTCCAACTGACTAATGATTGTGCACTATACGCCATTCGCGCGGCTTACGCCGCACACCTATATCCCGGTTTTGATCGGCATATGTATTTACGGTGTATTACTAATTACTTAGGTCCCCGAGGACTTGCCTGTACGGATTGGGGTAATCAGATTAGGTAATAAGACTGTTAGGGGTCTTATATAACATGTATATATACTACAATATCTGAGCGTTAACACCTCAGATTCTATTCATTGCATTTGCACTCTGAAGATAACATCTCACCGCGCCCTGCTCTACCTGCTTAACCAGTTCTTGTCTACTCGACAACCTCAAAGCTACCGCCTAACCAGCAACCCTCAAAGCTTATAACATAAGTGAGTAGTCTTGTGTCAGTTACTCAGCGATAACACTCTTGCCTAATAAGCAAACACTACTTAGTCTTCTTAGCTCGTCTAACAACAAGACCTTACAAGTAAGTCATCCGTTACAAATTGAGCGCGCTGTCGCCGCCATCGTGCGCGACAGCGGCGGCGAGGCGCTTGTCGGTGGCGCGGGGGCGGCGTGGGACGAGCGCAATAAGATAAGCGCGCCATTATCTGGCGCGACGAGACGTAGCGCCGATCGTGGGATAACTCTCCGTGTTTGGGAGGTCAGACGCCCGCCGGATGTCATCCGTCGTCGGGCGGCGGCATCCACCCCACGCATGGGAGATATGGAAATACAATACTGTTATTATCATTTGAATCGTAGGGCTACGTTGTCTAGAAAGCGTGAAAGAACGGTGTGATTATGTAAAGAATTGAGCGCGCCGTCACCACTGTCGTGCGCGACAGCGGCGGCGGGGTGCTTGTCGGTGGCGTGGGGGCGGCAGGGCGCCAGTAGGTGGCACGGGGAGTGAGGCGCTGGTGGGTGGCGCGGGGAGTGGGCGGGCACATGATTGACACAAGCGCTATCTCAAGCAACTACTCAGGGGAATATTACTCGCGTGGAAGCGTATTCCTAGTCTGAGGCTACTTAAGGCAACAAAGGCCAAGACGAGTCTGGGGTGCTCCCTGCTTGTCTGGCTGGTATATATGCTCGTAGGGTGTTTGTACATGTTTGGCTACTATACAGTATTACGTAAGCTGATAGACCGTTTAGAGCATGGTAAACCCTATTGTAGGTGTAGAGCCACATCAAGGGTGTCCGGGGTCTGTGTAAGCACGTGTGGGGTGTTTGGGGTCCTTGCACGTGATGCATAGGTGGGCGCTTAGATAAGATAAGGGTTGTCTCTAGTCGCAAGCTAGTTGGAGAAAATCGGCTTGTGACAGGCTGTTGACGGTCGGACCCCCTATCCCCAGTGCTAGAGCGCGCGTCAGCCCGCGCCGCGCCGCACACCGCACGCACGCACCTGCATCATATTCACGGCCGTGACGGCGCCGTCGAGGAGCTTCGCGCGGTAGACGAGGAGCACGCTCCCGAGGTGCCATTCGCCGTCGCGGGCGCCGTCGGCGCGCCCGCGCGCGTCGAGGAGCGCGACGAGCACCTCGACGCGGAGGCGCCCGGGGAAGCCCTCCTCGCCGTCGGGCGACTCGCGCACGAAGAACGCGTACGCGCCGGCGGGGATGGCCGCCTGCACGCGCGCGAGCTCCGCGGCGGTGAACAGGGTGACGCGCGCGGCAGGGTCCGCCTCCACGGCGGTGTCGAGGACGGGCGTCCACGGGGTGAGGTCCCACCTGGTGAGGCCGCCGTGGAGCGAGACGGTCGGACGCTCGTTCGCGCGGGGCGATCTCCGCGGACGCGCCGTTGCGCGCGATGGGGAGCGTGTGACACCATTGCTGCGGGGAGTCACGGATTATCACACGGGTGTGACAACCAAGGACGCCGCATATACATGCCGTTCACCGTTCACGTTCAACTTCCAACCACCACGACCAACTGATTCCAAGCCATGTCATCCTCAACATCAACGGTCACAGTTTGGTATCTTCAACACAGTGGCAAAGCGAACCCAACAGGAATCGATGTTCCTGTTGGCACTCGCATGGACCAACTGAGAGATGCCATTGGCGACAAGCTAGGGTTCTCACAGGTAGAGAGAGAGTCGTTGAACCTGTGGAAGGTATGTGGCCACCTCATGCCGCATCTTGATGACCCTCACACCCGCTTAGCCCAATGAGGAACTACTAGACGAGCCAGGCAACAAGGCACGGACTGCCTGGGATGAAAGGAAGAGGGCGGCCGATTACCGCCTTGATGCTATTGCAACTGAGTTGCACTCTCGTCAAGCTGTTGGTTCTGCATTGCAGCTTAACACTGGCAAGGATATAGTGCATGTCATTGTCCAGCTGCCGAACGAATTGTGTGAACGTGAGTTTCGCTCTTACATCACATCTCGTCGCGATCATAACAACATTTGAGGGCAGGAGATGAAGATGCAGACAGAATACATGCCAGCTCAACCCTTGTCCGTATATACGAGGACTGCTTCATCAGGGTGCATCGATGGAGGAACTTCGCCACTTCTCTTCTTGAAGTTAATGCGGTTACGGAATGTTCCACCTCGACGCCGGTCCCTAATTTTGTTACGGAGCTCGAGAACAAACTGAAGGACAAGCCAGGACTGACGCCTGATGTGCGCTGTTTGCTTGACATGCCAATCTACTTCTCGAGTCTCACAGATCAATACAGGCGCGTACCGTGATCAATTTTGTAAAAGATACTCAATGTTCGGATCTTTTCAACGCTTGCGACAATACTTCTCAGAATGGGCCATCCCAGGGGCCGACTGGCGAGGGACAGCCATGGCGCGATGCCGAGCCACTCGAGGCAGAGCATATCGCGTGTGTTTTCAAACGAGCATGGCCCAGCCTTTGGAGTGGTGCTAAGAAGCTCGGAGGAGAGTTGAATGAAAGTATAGCGAACGCGATGTTCTTTGTCCCGCTCGCGATTGAAATCCCAGGGGGCTCCATGATCAAAAGTCAACTGTACGTGTTCGCTCGTTTGCTCGCTCGCCTCCTTCAGTCATGATTAGCGTCGTCTCTACAGAGGCCATACTAAGAGCCCTGTGACGCTTATCACGCAACTTATCAATGCTCCCACTTCCGAGGACGGGCTCCGCACGTACGAACCCAAAAGCGACTTCCTCCTCTCGAAGGCAGGTCTTCCTCGACTGCTCGTAGAGGTTGCTTCGAAGCCAGCAGTAGGATCATCATTAGATTGGCCTACACCGGTTTTTCCAGATGACCTTGTCCGGATGCTTCTGCAGGGCGCGGCTATCGTTCGTTTCGCTAACAATCACGTGGACGAGTTCAAGCAGGGGAAGAACTTCGTCCTCGTTGTTGCCTACATTTATAAGACAGGCGATGCACGACGCTTTCTTCTGTTTCAGAAGGAGAAGGACAGAAAGGTACGTTGCGCTTTGTATACGAGCGGGTTCGCATGCTGAGTCGCTGCAGGTCTTCTACCGCACTCCAGATTATACTGACTTGAGTCGCAACACTGACCGCGCTCAGTTTGCGCTCCTGTTGTACAACCTCGTTCATGTGCTCCGTGGGGGCAGCGAGGATGCAGATCGCAAAACATCCAACGATGTTTCGCAATATGGTCAGGAGGTCGACAAACATAGAAGGCAATTCGGCACCATGTCGTTCTACAGCGGCGACACTCGTGGAACCTCGAGGAAACGTTCTCGCCCTACAGAAGGTGGCAGCGGTGGAGGTGGAGCCGCGGATTCAATAGACGGTCGCATCGAGCTTAAAGCAAATGGCTATGAGGTGGAACTGCCATTCGAGGTGTGGCAATCCTTCTTATCTGTGATACATCGCGCCGACGCTTGACCCCCAGACGCTGTCGAATATTTTCACCGTACGTCAACGGTCGGAGTCTGGCCAGGAACTGATCGCGAAGAAAGTTCGCGAGAACTCGAACGAGCTGGCAATCCTCCAATTCATTAACGCCCAACAAACGAAGTCCGAACACGTCATTTCGCTATTTGCTTCATTCTGTGGTCATTCCGGGCCGTGGGTCATTCTGCCCAAGCTGAACTCTGTTCGGTCTTGTCTCACAACCAAACCTCACCGGCTTCGTGACAGCGCCACGCGAATCTGCTGGGGCCTAATCGAGGGCCTCGCGTATCTTCATACGTTCTGCATTGCTCACAGGGACATCAAGCCCGACAACCTTGTTGTCGACGAGAAGTTCTGCTTGAAGATAATTGACTTTGACATCGCTATTCGTCTGAAGACTGAAGACGAGGTGGTCAGTGATTATTGCGGGACGGAGGGTTGGTTGGCGCCCGAGGTGGAGGACGAGTGGCCGACGTATAGTCCGATCAAGGCTGACCGATGGTCGTGCGGGAACGTTATACTGTACCTTCTAGACAGGCTCGAGCGAGAGGACGAGCCCTTGAAGAGGATTGCGAAGGAGCTGGGGGCGGACGATCCCGGGAAGCGGCCGTCACTGCTTGAATGGCGCGAGTGGAAGAGTGCACCGCCCCCTACCACCGTGTGCGGAGGCAGCAAAGTGGCATTCCCAAACCGGAAACGTACGGCCAAAGTCGATGGAGATGATGCAGCGAGGATGGCGAAGAAACCCAAACATGATATCGCGAAGATGCCCAGACGTGATATCATGAAGATGCCCAGACGTGATATGGCGTGCCTATGCAGCACTGCAGGAGTCGGAGCTGAGTGAGGTACGAGCCGTAGTCAAGGTACACTGACCCATTGTATCTATACCTCGAGTTTTGCTGTGTACCGCAAGCATATGTTCTCTGCTCATCTCTAGATCTCTGCAGTCGTGATGCGCATGCGCGACAGTCACTAGGTCTATGAATTAACGTCCGAGCGAGCAAGCAAATTTCACGGCGCGCTTATGCGCGCTCGCCCCTTGCTTCCTTCGCCCTTCTGCGTGTCGCTTACCAGCCCGCTGCCGCTGCCTTTAGCGACGCCGCCGTCCCGTTTCCTTCCTGCTTCGATTCCCTTTTGACTCACATGCAAGACCCGCCCGCTCCGCCTCTCCCGCCGCGGCATCTGCGAATCCATCTCGTGGCAGACCACGACGCACCCCCAGGCGGCTCAGCTGTCGCGCACGTCCCGCACCGCGAGACCTCCAATGGGAACCTCCCGGTGCCCCGCGTGCCAGAAGCGCCCCTACCGCCGCCTCCCAGCCCGGCGCGCCCGGGTGGAGGCGCGGCGGCCCCACCCGCGGTTGCCCCACCGGCACCTGCTGCCCCGGCCGCTGCCCCGCGCCCTGCCGAGCCCGCGCACCCGTGCGGCGAACCCCCGTGCCTGCCATCAGCCCGGGCGCACCACCTGTCGTGGCCTTGTTCGAATCGCTGGAGGATTTGGCGGCCGTGCGCGCGGCCGCGGCTCTGGCTGGCGGCGACGATGGCAAGGTTACACCCATTCCGCTCATAAAGAAAGGCTACAAGGGTAGCCCCCTCGAGCTCGGTAGGTGCCCGTTTCCTGCATCCGGGATGAACCCCGCTCCTCTCGTCGCTTGAGCCCTGCATTCCCGTTACTCGTTTCCCGCCATAGGCCTCCCGTGCCTGTGTGCCCGGCGGTGCCGGTGCATCTTCCTTCCCGTTACCATTGGGCTCGCAGGCGTGGCACGCCTGGCCCCTCTCTGTCCTACTGTTTGCGCGGCGCGCCCTTCCCGCCTCTGCTTCAGTGCGCTGATGGCGTTCACCCGTAGCGCCGCCACCGAAGGTCATACGCGCCATCCAGAAGTGGGAGTATGTCCCCTACAACTCCCTCTCTGTTGGGGCCCGTCGCGCGGCAATCTCCGGCGACGAGACCCTGGTCTTCACGTCGCAGGGTGGCCTGGCGGCAAAAGGTCTTGACTGCACGAGGGAACAATCCCTCTCCTTCCTGGAGTGGTCAGCGGCTGCCTCCACCATGGAGCGGCTCATGCGCCAATATCGGGGCGATGATCGGGCTGATGCCCTGGCAGCACACCACAAGATTGTTGCGGGCCTCGCCCTGCACCACGGCTGGGCAGTGGCTATGACTTATGACATCGAGCAGCGCGAGCTGGTCATAGCCAACCCCATGATCAATATCTCCACCCTTGACGGTGCGGCACTCATGGTTATCACCACATCAATTCGGTCGGACCTCTTCGCCCCCCAGGCCGCTCCCACAGCAGTGACGCAGAAATACCGTCATTGCCCACAAGGCACTAACATGGCTTGAGGACCGTATAGAGGGGCGACGTAACGGCCACTAATGGCTGTTGCACAGACTAGCGGTCTAAAGGTGAAGCCAGAGGTTGTGAACAGAGACCTTGAAGGGGCCAACTAAGGCCAGAGGTCGGTGTCGAAGTGCGCGAGCAGACGCAGATGGCATAACCGGGGGACTAAGCCCCAAAGTCGAGAATAATCGTTCTAAGGCTCTAAAGCCCTAGAACGCAACATATATGTACATGGACCGGACCACTATCTAAGGTACTACCCTAAAGTAATGGTCTGTGCGCCAGTAAGGGCACAGGTCACATGTAACGAGGTAAGCATAAAGGCCTGGACCATAAGGGCCCAGGCTGGAGACCTAGGTATCTAGACTCATCGTCATAGATACAAGGCTGTACATAATGTGTGACGTCAGCGGTAAGACTGACGCCGGTAGGACAGGCGCTAGGTTAGTGCCAACAATAAGGTAACGCTAAGATAGCGCTACGATAACAATAAGATAACGCTGTCTGGGGGTGATGCTACTATCTAATCTATGGTGTCACGTGACTACCTGGCTAAGGTGAGCGTATGACGAGGACAGGGGAACTAGGGGACTAGGGTGCGAGGCGTACGCTGAAGCCTGAAAGAAAGGCAAAAAGAATGGCGTACCCTTAGTCAACGGCGTAAACCGTGACAAGCAGTGCGCCGCTCACGAGGTGCTGATGACACCCCTGTGGCCCCACCGGCCAAGCTACCTAGGCTGTCAACCTGTTGCTTTCGCTGCGGAGCAACCGGCCACCTTCCACAGGGCTGCACTGCCACCACAACCATCACTGGGCACCCCGTTGCGACCCTCGACTCATCTGCCCGCAGCCCCCATGCTTTGCTGGCCCCCAATGGCCGCAAGCAGTTTTGCTTCACATTCGCTCGCAAATCCTACTGCCCACATGCAGCCAGTCGCCCGTATTTCCATGGCTGCTCCCTGTGCGGCAGATCCGAGCATGGTGCTGGCGGGTGCTCCTCACGCAAGTAGTGACCCGTGTCACAGATTTGGGACATGCCACTATTTTTTCCGTATTTTTACCTATTTATCTGGTATTTCTACGACCTTGTAGACATTTACGCTGCTAAGCGCCCGTCTACACGTACACGCAACCAAACAACACGTACGCAACACGGTATACGTCCACTTGTCATAACAACACGTACATAACACGTTTGTACGCGTCAATGACTCAGCGGACTAACCTCCGGTGTCACGCGCTTTACTCATATCCCAATACCGGGCTATGTCAGTACAATTGGATAAGCGGCCCGTTCGTTATCACAAGCCAATGCCCTTAGTATTACTCATATCCCGATACCGGTATATAGTTATCACGTGCATGGCTTACTAACGTAGCAACGCCACCTCCACAACATGGACCCACGGTCCAAACACACAATCTTACTGGTGCGGCCATTACCGGCGCACATGGTCTACTGTGTCACAAGAAATATATTGTGATTTTTCCCTTATTTTTGCGATTATTATTCCGATTTCTAGGCTTGAAAACCGTCGCTGGAGGTTGTCACGGTAACCACCGTGCCACCCGCCCCAGCGGGGAACCTCTATATCCACCCCATCCCTAACACCTAAAGCCCCTCACCCTCCTAGTGGCGGAGAACAAGAAGGCGTTCCTATTGAGGAGCCCTGCCGTATTGCCCAGACTAGCAGGTAAAGGAGTAGAGACAGAATGGATGCAATGAATAGAGGCCCCCACACCCAAGTAGGACGCAGCAGGCTTTGTCGTCGAGGACCCTGCACGCAAGAGACAGGTGACACAGACTAGACTGTGGGACTCACACTATAACCTTATAGGCGACTTGAAGATGTTGCAGAAGGTTGGTGAGGAGGCTAGTGGGCGCAAGCAGAGATGGTATGTAACTGTGCGAATGCAGAGAACAAATCTAAGGCTTATCCGCAGTGATAGCCCTACTTATATACATGCTTTGTTTGGTTACCGGTAAGGGAGCCAAACATGAAGGTGGTCTGTGCGCAGACATAACTAATATGGTTAAGTCGTAAACTACAGTAGACCATGTGCGCCGGTAATGGCCGCACCAGTAAGATCGTTTGTTTGGACCGTAGGTCCATGTTGTGGAAGTGGCTGTAACTACGTTAGTAAGCCATGCATGTGATTCTTATATACCGGTATCGGGATATGAGTAATCGTAAGGGCATTGGCATGTGATAACGAGCGGGCCGCTTATCCAATTGTACTGACATAGCCCGGTATCGGGATATGAGTAAGGCGCGTGACACCGGAGGTTAGTCCGCTGAGTCATTGACGCGTACGGGCGTATTATGTACGTGTTGTTATGACAGGTGGACGTATACCGCGTTGTGTACGTGTTGTTTGGTTGCGTGTACGTGTAGACGGGCGCTTAGCAGCGTAAATGTCTACAAGGTCGTAGAAATACCAGATAAATAGGTAAAAATACGGGAAAAATAGTGGCATGTCACAAATCTGTGACATTACCCCCTCTTCAGGTTTCATTGTCCCTAATGGAACGATTACTTTCCTGTGGAGCCGAAACCACCAGTACCGCGCTCGGATTTAATCTTTTCAAAGTAAGATTTTCCGTGTAGCGTAATGTGCGGGTCCTTAGCAACTTCGCAGATGAGCTGGGCAATCTTATCACCGGCCCGAATATCGATAGATATGCCGGAGTGATTCCGGAGAATGATGATTACTTCGCCTTGATAATCGTGGTCGATGACGCCACCCATTACGTCTATGCCTTTGCGTGCGAGACTAGAGCGGGGGGCGATACGTCCGTAAGTGCCGAAAGGTACCTGGATCTTCAGTTTGGTGTTGTATTCTGTCTGCCCGTGAGCTGGCAGAACGTCGCCTGTTGCAGTGTACAGGTCAAACCCAACCGAGTCCTTGGTTCCCTTTTCCGGCATTCGGCCGCCTTCACCGACTACGATTTTCAAATCCGCATTTTGGTTAATGTCCGCTGACATCCATCCCCCGTCGGGGTGTCTAACCATGCGCTGCTTAGGATCCTTCGCAAATTCTTCGCGATACTGCGGCCAGTCGTCTGGCCACGTGCATTCGTCGGCTTCCCAGTCGTCGCTGTCAGGGTCGAAGACATGAACTGCTTCTTTCCTTCTAGCTGATCGCCTGAGGGGGACGTCCTGCATTGGAATGGCATGTGAAGCCTTGTATTCCTGCAGAATGTCGTATGCCGTGTCGAGATCGGCTTCGCGTACCCAGGAGTCGTCATTGATACCGAACCCTTTCCATCGGATTCTGTATTCAACTCTTCCTGCACGGAGACGATGATCTAAGATCTTCTCGACTTCCCATAATTCCTCGCCATCGACCATTTCTGGTTGAGGCTCTGGTTTCTTCTGATGCACAGGGTCCTTGTACATGACCAACTTGGAAGCGTGAAATACTGGGTGATAGGCCCTGTATTGCTCGTCCATGTGTACCCTAAAGGTGACCGGAGATAATTGTTCAATTATCCTAAATGGTCCCAAATAGCGTGGACTAAGACTTCTTTCGGAGTCTTGCCAGCTACGGGCGTCAACGAGAACTTTGTCGCCGACTTTAAACGGTACCGAGCGCTTATGTTGATCATAATACCAAGACCAGCGTTCAGCAGCCAGTTTCATGGCTGCCTTAGCTTGTTCTTGTGCTGACCATCGTTCGTAAGCAATGATATTTAGGTCCGTGTATGGTGTTGGACGTAAATTTGTAGGTCCTGCATTAGGGTGCCTTCCTAGTTCGACAAAGAATGGGCTATTCTTTGTTGTCTCACTAGCCGCGTTGTTGTACGCGAATTCAGCCGTTGGGAGAAACCATGACCAGTTATCCTTTTGAATAACATCGATGTAACATCTAAGATATTGTTCTAGGATCTGGTTAACTCTCTCCGTCTGGCCATCCGCTTGCGGGTGATAGGCGGTTGTCATTGACCGTTGGATTCCCAATTGCTCACACCATCCCTTGAATAAGGCAGCTGCGAATTGCGGGCCTCTATCCGAAATGATTTGTTTCGGAAGTCCGTGGTTCGGATAAATCCGAAGGTACAGGAGGTTCGCTAATTCTTTTGCCGTTATCTTGTCTGACGTGGGAATGAAGTGTGCTCGTTTGGTAAGCCGGTCCACTATTACCATAATAGCATTGAATTGTTTCAATTCGCCGCTGGGTGGTAGGTGGACGATAAGGTCAATTGTGACGGTGTCCCAAGGTGCTTCCGGAACTGGGAGCGGTTGCAGGGGTCCGTACGGGGTCTGGTTGTGGTTCTTCATGCGTTGACATGTGTCACAACCTTCCACGTATTGCTTTACCATCGTGGTCATTCCAGGCCACCAGTAATTACGTGATAGAAGTTCATAGGTCTTCCATCGTCCGAAGTGTCCGGCAGTCACATGGTCATGATGTAACTCCAGAATCTTCGTGCGCAATTCCTTAGGCTCTTTTGGAACGTACACTTTTCCTCGTCTGAGGAGTAATCCGGCCTCCATGTTCCATTCCTGGAGATCTTTACCGAATTCCTTGGGACCACTTTTCAGTAGTTCCTGGTAATCTTTGGTAATCTGATCGTCCATGAGGGCTTGTCGGATTTGTCTGAGAAGGTCCTCGTCGCCTGATTGTATCTCCTGCTGTGACGCTTCTAGCGCCCTAACCGTAAAGTATTCCGGTTTCAGCAAAATTTGATCGCGATTGTCGAGTTCCACCCCCTCTTCATGGTCTGGCCTCCGTGACAGAGGGTCAGCCGTGAGCATTGTTTTACCGGGTTTGTGGCACATGGTGAAGTTGAACCTTGTCAGGTAAAGACTCCAACGTGCCTGTCTCCGGGTTAGCCGTTGTGCCGATTTGAAATATGTCAGATTGAGATGATCCGACCATACTTCAAATTTGTGTGGATGTCCTTCGAGGTAATGTCTCCATTCCTCTAGAGCGCGGATGATTGCGAGCAACTCCTTATCGTAAATCTCATAGTTCCTTTCGGGTGCTGATAGAGATTTCGAGTAAAAGGCTACCGGGTGCCAGAGCTTATCCTCTGAAGAGTATTGTGATAGCACTGCACCAGTTGCGTAATCGGAAGAATCCGCTTCCACGCGGAACGGGGACTCCTGATCTGGGATCCGGAGTATTGGAGCCGATGTGAAAGCTTCCTTGAGAGTTTGGAAGGCTTCCGCTTGTTCGGGTCCCCAATTCCACTGCGTGTTTTTCTTGGACAGTTCGGTTAACGGCTTAACCACTTTGGAGAAGTCTTTAATGAACCGCCGGTAGTAGTTGGCGAAGCCAACAAAGGCCTGGACGTCCTTCACCTTGGCAGGTGTAGGCCAGTCCATAACGCCGGCTACCTTCTTAGGGTCCATTTCGACTTTTCCTTTGGAAATGATCATTCCCAGGTATTCAATACTGCTTTGTTCAAAGAAGCACTTTTCAGGCTTCGCGAACAAGTCGTTGTCTTGTAAGATTTGTAATACTTGCTTGACAATACGACGGTGTTCCAGCAAGTCGTTTCCAAACACAAGGATGTCGTCTAGGTAGACAATGACCTTTCCTTCTCTGATAAGGTCACCTAGGATATCGTTCATCATGTGTTGGAATGTGCTGGGTGCATTACAAAAACCGAAGTACATGACTACAGCTTCATAAAGGCCGTTAGGCGTAATGAATGCGGTCTTCCATTCATCTCCCTCCTTGATTCTTACGTTGTTGTAACCCCAACACAAGTCGAGCTTCGTAAATATCGAAGCCTGGCTAAGTTTATCGACAAGCTCGTCTATGCGTGGGAGAGGGTACCTGTTTTTAATGGTCAAGTCGTTTACTTTCCGGTAATCGACTACCATTCGGGCTCCGCCGTCTTTTTTAGGGACGAAGAAGACCGGGCTCGCGATCGGGGATTTCGAGTGTCGGATGTAGCCCTTCCGTAACTCTTCCTGAATCCACTGATCTAGCGAGTTCGCTTCCTGAGGAGACATCTTGTATGCCTTACTCGGGGGCGGTAGTACCGCGTCATCGGGGAAGTCGATGGCGTGGTCATATGGTTTCCGTTCGGGCATCCTTTCGGATGCGCGTTGAGAAAATACCGTGGGACCAAACTCCTGGTATTCCTCCGGAACCAAGGATTTCCATTTCTGGAGATCCGCATCTGTCAGGAATTCATCATCCGACTTCTCCGTTATCGACTGAATGGCATCGATAAGGAGTTCCGTTCCTTCGTCAAGGGTGTTCACCCAAGCGACAAAGGGATTCTCCGGCTCCTCTAAGCCGAGAAAATCTATTGGAAAGTCATTGATGATCTGATAGATGTTGCGGGGTTCGATTTCGTCCTCTTCCTCAGAAATCGAAACCCGTTTGCCATGTTTGCATTTTTCCGTACATCGATATGTGAAGGTTCCTTCCGGCCAGTTGAAGTCCGGGTTGTGTTTCAGGAACCAATCATATCCGAGGATCACATCCGCATTCTGTACGTCCATTACGTACAAGAATTCGGTGGACTTGTGTTCCTCGTGCACCATATAAGCTTTTACTGCCATATTGATATTACCGGCGGTATTAGAGGTACCGTCGGCATTGCGAATCTCGAGAGGCGAAGGTAGTTTTTGAGTGACTAACTTTTCCTCATGTACGAGTTTCTTATCAATGACGCTTATTGATGCACCGGTGTCGATTAATGCCATGGCGTTGACTTTCTTTCCATATACCCACAGTTCCACTTCGATAGAGAACGATTTATTGTCGTCTCGAGAATCGTTTCCATGTACATTATACAAAGTGAAAAACTTTAGCGCGAGCGGGTCAGGGTAGAAGTATTTTACAGGAGGGGCACGTGTAGCTAGTGTCCTTGTCCTCCGGGCAAAGTCCATTGCCGAGTTACCGAATATGCCGAGATGGGATACCGGGTGACGTACGACCGCCTTATCTTCCCACAAGATAAGGGGTCTCTGTGAAGCCTCTTCGTAGAGGTGCGCTTCTTCGGGGCGCTGTACACTCCCAGCCGCTGCGGGGCTGGTGTGTTCTTCACAGAACGTCTTCGAGACGTGTAGTTGGGGCGAGGGGAACCGAGATGGTCCCGACATTGGCGACGGTGGTGGCGGGGGCCGAGGGTCCTGCTGAGCTTGAGTCAGCCGTCACTTCTTCCCAGATCGTTCGGGCACGATACGTCTTGCCATCCGCGGGGGGCGCCGAGTACGGCTTCTTGCCAGAAGCCTGTCCCTTTCCACTACCCGAAGGAGCAGCGGACTTCTTGTCAGAAGCCGCCGCATCCTTCGCCCTTTGTTGTTCGGCCCGCTGAGCGGCAGGCACGAACGTTCCCGCAGCCTTGTCTGCCGCAAGCTTAGGACATTTGTTGAAGTAATGTCCTGTCTGCTTGCAGTAGGTGCAGACGGCGTTGGCGGTGTCGGCGGGGGCTTTGGCGGGCGCCTTTCCCTTGTCCTTCTTTTTCTCCGACTTCTTTGCAGAAGCGGAGGACGTCTCCTTCTTTTCGGCAGGGGCCGAGTCCTTTTTGCCGGCCTTCTCGAAGATCGAGCCCTTGATCTTGTCAGGGTAAGATGTCTGATACATTTCCAGGGCGAAGTCGATGAGGGGTTCGATGTCGGTTGGGGCCTTGAAGAACGGGGTCTTGCCGAGGACGTTTAAGGTGTCCTTAACCTTTTCTGGGAGAGTCTCGGTGAATTCCCACACCAGAGTCTCATTGGCGGTTTCAGAGAGACGGCCGAGGGTGCGGAACCGTTCGCAGTAATTGAAGTAGTTCGATTCTGCCAGTTCCTTGCCCTTCGTGCCGTAATAGCCGCGAATTTCCTTTTTAGCTATCTCCTTATCCGTCATCTTCCCGTATTGCACCATTACGGATTTGGTGAAGTCCTCCCAGGTGCCGAGAGGTTCACCGTTTCCTGCCTTCTTGATGAGAGGCGAGAAAAATTTGTATGCGTCCCCTGTGACGCGGAAGAGGGCCGTGGTGATACGGTCATGGTCGTCGTAGACCCTGAGCGTACCGAAGTACAGGCCCATCTTCTCCACCCATTCCTGAGCAGTCACCTTTCCAGATGACCCGGAGAATTCGGGGGGAGGGGGGATTTTCAGGTTTTGAGGCAGACCTGGAATCTGCGGGGCGACGGCTGCTGCGGCAGCGGCTGCAGCTTGTGCGGCGGCAGCGGCCTCGGCTGCACGGGCTTGAGCATTGCCGGGGGCCGGTGCTGAGTCTTCCGGTGGCGTGCGGACGCCGGGAGGGTTGGGAACGGAGGGATTCTTGCGAATCCTCCGGAGTTCCTCGTCAACCTTCTCCATGCGCTCTGCGAACGCATCCTCGAGGTCGTCCAGCCGGGACCGGTAGTCCTTTCGGAGCTGCTTCTCCATTTCGGAGAGCTTGGCGGTGTACTCCTGTCGGAGTTCCTTGCCGAGGTCCACCATGGTGGACAATACCTCGTTCCGGACCGAATTGACCGCTTCGTGTAGCTCGTCTTGGGCCTTCTGTTCGATTGCCCTGGATTGCCCAGCCAGGGAATCGATTCGTTCATGGATACGCTCCAGACGGGCGTGCACCATTCGACCTAGGGTGTCGGTGGTGTCATGGCTTATGGCCGCACTTCGTTGTACGGCGGCATCGATGATTGGCCCATGTATGGACCCATCCACCTTGTGGTGTTCCTCCTCAGGAAGGTACGCCTTGAGGTTGTTCTCGACAGCGACATTGGTCTGTCGTGTCGGACCCGAAAATTCCAATTCCAGGGTGGTGGCGGGCCCGATAGGGCGAGTTCGACGAGCCGGTGGGTATCCGGCAATGGGGGAGCCTGGGCGTGTACCCATGGGGTTGGTCGGAGATTCCCTTTGCGGGGGAGCGAACTCCGGCATTTCTTCTTCCTCTTCCTCTTCCTCTTCCTCGCTGAGGTGTTCTAGTGTCACCAGCTGCTGGGTTCCCGAGGGACCAGCTTCCGGGGTCACCGGGCCTTCTGAGCGGAGGCGCATCTTGCGGGGGGCGAGGGGGGTGCTAACGGAGGAGGTGGAAGACATTTGTGAATACTGTTTGTGACGAATGTTAGTTTCCGGGTACTCATTGTCTTAGATTCTTAAGAAGGGATTGGGTTTGAAAGCTGCAACTTTCGTTATAGATCACACTCGCACTCTATTTCAGAGTTAAAAGATGATAGTATTTCTACTATACAATCGCGAGTATATCCTCTTCTACCGAAGTAGTTGAGGGCCCTGCCACCTTGTCAGGTGGTGTTACACCGAAGGCAAAAGTAATTTGTAGCGCTACGCATTCTGCTACGATACGAGCCAAGTCCGTACGCCAATCCAAAAAGGAAATATTGCCGAGCTGTTTGCAATACTTTTTCATAATTCTCCAGTCTCTATTGGTGATCCTCCCCCGTCTCGCTCTATCCTTTACGTTATCCACCAGATCCTCCAATTCTACTACCATAGTATGGAAACGCATGTCGTTTTCCATATGGAAGCCTGGGTAATTAGGGGGGTGGTTGGCGAGAGGAGTGAGGCGAGTGAGAGTGCCTTCTAGCATGGGAATAACTTGATCGCATGCTTGGAGAGGCTTCTTCTTCCCGAAGACGAGGGAAGGGTCGAGAATCTTGTGGTTGGCCGGAACAGAAGGTCCGGCCGCCGGGCTGGAGAGACGGAGGGCCAGTGAAGAAGCTGCTTGCTTGGCTTCCTTGGCGGCTTGTTTGGCGGCGATTCGCTTATTCAGCTTATCGCGGGCGAGCTTGAGCTTGTTGAGTTCGCGGAGTTCGATTAGGTTCTCCATGGCGGTAATGGATTGCGCTAGCTTCTCTTCCTCTGTCCAGATTCGTTTGGCGAGTGGAACTGGTTTGGGAGGTCGAGGAGCGGGTTTCCCAGCCTCAGCGATGTGCTTTGGCATGTGGACGGGAATCTCCCAAAGATGGAGCTTCCCGGTGTAGTCTTCCTTTACAGGAAGCGTGTAGGTGACGTCCTCTGCCCGAGGAATGTCGGTGGTGTCGATGCGGCTGAGAAGTGACCGCTTCGCCGGCTTAACGTAAGGGGCAGTGGAGGAGCCACGGGTGCGACGGGTAACGCGGGGCATGATTCTAGAAAGTGCAGCCTTCATGAGAAACGAAGTTTCCCAGTGATACGTCCAAGAACAGGAATAAAAGGGATTATGTAAGGTAGGGTAGTGGACTCCTTTTCAGGAGCAAAGAAGGTGTACTACGGGGCATAATTACTCTTATGTTGCGCGCAAACCCTGTGCCGAGACGGCGCGGATATTCGCATGACCCTAACGGTCAGAGGCGCCGACTCCAGGGGTAGAGTTGCTGACTGCCAGGCCGGTTCCTGGGTCAGATGATTGGGATTCGGATACACGACACCGCCCCGGAGGGACGATGCCGGAAAGTGGCTGGGATTTTACATCCCTTAGCCTGTCCATGCTTCAACAATGAGGTTGCCGTCTGTAGCCACATGGGTGTCACATCAGGGTTAAAAAACCATTGTCGATCTAAGATCGCGAGACAGCAGCGCTCCACATCCCGAAGGAGTGGGCCACGCGCTTCTCTTCCAATGGGGCCCCAAATCCGTTTGACCCATGCTCGCACGCCGAGCTGCCCGGAGGACTTATGCTATTGGCTACCGCGAGTGACCTATGGCAGGGTGATTTTTTACGTCACCCCCCTCACTGCTTTTCCCATAACGGGTTCAAAGCAGGTCCCTTACGCCTGGGAGGCGGCTTTGGAAAATTCCCATGCCATCATAATGATGACCCTGTGGATAGTGATGGGGCGCTGAACAACGCTTGCCATGACAGGGGGTTGGGCGCACACAGGCAGACCGTCCCCTTTTCTCCACAGGCGGGTCTTAACCGCGCATAGTCCAAGCTTGTCAGCGAGGACCATGTCTCCTTGACCCTGGAGTCCGGGTTAGGTAGGCCTCCTGCCCAAAAAGGCGGTGTGGCTTCCCTGGTTGCCAATCCTCTGCCGAGGATGGCGATGTATCCCCCAGATCTCAACTATCACCCCAAACTCTTTGTCAAGAGTAGGGATGTGCGCAGCAACGAGCAATAGCCCCTGTAGGATAGAAACCCAGGCCCAAGCGCAAGCGCAAGGGCGGGGGTAGGGGGAGATTTGTTCTTATGACACAGACTAGACTGTGGGACTCACACTATAACCTTATAGGCGACTTGAAGATGTTGCAGAAGGTTGGTGAGGAGGCTAGTGGGCGCAAGCAGAGATGGTATGTAACTGTGCGAATGCAGAGAACAAATCTAAGGCTTATCCGCAGTGATAGCCCTACTTATATACATGCTTTGTTTGGTTACCGGTAAGGGAGCCAAACATGAAGGTGGTCTGTGCGCAGACATAACTAATATGGTTAAGTCGTAAACTACAGTAGACCATGTGCGCCGGTAATGGCCGCACCAGTAAGATCGTTTGTTTGGACCGTAGGTCCATGTTGTGGAAGTGGCTGTAACTACGTTAGTAAGCCATGCATGTGATTCTTATATACCGGTATCGGGATATGAGTAATCGTAAGGGCATTGGCATGTGATAACGAGCGGGCCGCTTATCCAATTGTACTGACATAGCCCGGTATCGGGATATGAGTAAGGCGCGTGACACCGGAGGTTAGTCCGCTGAGTCATTGACGCGTACGGGCGTATTATGTACGTGTTGTTATGACAGGTGGACGTATACCGCGTTGTGTACGTGTTGTTTGGTTGCGTGTACGTGTAGACGGGCGCTTAGCAGCGTAAATGTCTACAAGGTCGTAGAAATACCAGATAAATAGGTAAAAATACGGGAAAAATAGTGGCATGTCACAAATCTGTGACAACAGGCAGGCAGAGGGTATTAAAGGTTGCCAGGGGACGCGCCCCCAACGACGAGAAGATAAGTTCTGAGGAGTACCTCAGAACGCTACTAACACAAGATAACACTTACTTGTTATGATCTTGGTATTGCTGGTTAGGCAAGAGATAAAGCAGATGTTAAGCAGGATACGTTGAGTGGTTAACTCGTAGTATGAATGCAATGAATAGAACTGAGGCAATAGCGCTCAGCAAGTCCAGTATATATACATGATAAATAAGACCCCTAACAGTCTTTATTAGATAATACTAGTGTCCGTATTCGTATGTACAAGTCCCCAGGTACCTAAGTACTTAGTAATATACATATGCCGATCAAAACCGGGATATAGAAAGGCGGCGTAGGCCGCACGAATGGCGTTTTGCGCTCTTGTCATTACAAAGACGGGGCGTGACCAAAGCCCGGTCCGCTGACGTTTATACGTTGACTGCTTCCGGACGGAATGTCCGATTGGCTGGAACTAGACATGTGACTGATGGTAACTACTAGTGATAAGATTAGACCGTCGTTACGGGAGATAACGCGGCCATCATGCGGCACGTATGTAACCGTTAAGTTATGAACCAGATAAGCTAGTTATCGGTCTAGAAAGTCGTAGATAATTCGTAGAATTGCCGGAAAAATAGTAAGAAATATGGGGAAACTAGGAGAATTCTTGTGACATTACCCCCCCCCCCCTTAGATTTCAACGACCCCGTTGAGAGTAGAAGTTGTGCTAGAGCCCATTGAAGGGTTAGGCTTTACGATTTTTCCACTTTTATCGTCCTGTCGATCCAAAACCTTGTGTACCGCGCTTGGTTGGGTTGTTGAACTGCTCATTGTAGGGTCCACCTCCATGTAGGTGAGGTCGAATTTCTTTCTCGAACTTCTCCTTGGTCATGGATTCCTGTATTTCGGGCGTGATTGCTACTTCGCAGATTAGCTGAGCAATTCGGTCGCCTTTCTTTACTTGGTACGGAGGTGCTTCACATACCCGCTAGGTCCGCTGTCCTGCCCAGGACGTGGGCTACTGCTGTGTCTTGCAGCGCCCCTTGTGGCCGTTTTCACTCCTCGTGGTCTCCATGGTGATGCGTGTGCTTAGTGGGGACTGGTAAATGTACCGCCCAAGGCCGCTTGTGGCTCAGTGGGTGTCCCGCCACACACGCTGGAGTACCTAGAGTGGAAAATTCCTTGGCTCCCCGACGATCAGCGCGAGGAGGGAAGAAAAAATAGACTTAAGATTATGACACGGAAACCATCCGTGCCACCCGTCCTAACGGGGAACTCCTATATCCGCCCTATACTATCTCCAATAGCCCCCAACCCTCCATATGGCGGAGAACAAGAAGGCACGTCTATTGAGACGTCCTGCCGTATTGCCTGAGGTGCCGACCCATAAGTGTACCGGCACGCCCCCAGACTAGCAAGGTAATAGAGAAGAGACAGGTATGGATGCAATGGATAGAAGCCCCCATGCCCAAGTAGGACGCAGCAGGCTTTGTCGTCAAGGACCCTGCATGCAAAGACAAGCAGCAGAGGGATAATAAAAGAGGTGACCAGGGGACACGCCCCCTAGGCCAAAATCTTAAGTCTGAGGAGTAGCCTCAGACGTCGCCAGTATATATACATGTAGGAGACCTCTAGCTAAAGACTTTTTGTCTACCCTAAAGTGACGGTCTGTGCGCATCAGGATCATGTGCCTACAGTAACAACTAAGTGACAGTCATATGACGAGGTAACTACCCGTGACTCTAGATATAACAACGTGACCAGTAGAGATAATGAGATAAGATGAAGACTTATCTACCTATGCACGTGATACCTCCAGCGTCGGTCTAACAAGCCTAAAAATCGGAATAAAAAGCGCAAAAATAAGGGAAAAATCACAAATTATTTCTTGTGACAGTCTTCGAGACGTGTGGTTGGGGCAAGGGGAACCGAGAGGGTTCCGACTGTGGCGACATTGGTGGCGGGGGCCGAGGGTCCTGCTGAGCTTGAGTCAGCCGTCACTTATTCCCAGATGTATCGGGCACGATACGTCTTGCCATCCGCGGGGGGCGCCGAGTACGGCTTCTTGCCAGAAGCCTGTCCCTTTCCACTACCCGAAGAAGCAGCCGTGGTCTTTCCAGACGCGGCAGCTGCATCCTTCGCCCTTTGTTGTTTGGCCCGCTGAGCGGCAGGCACAAACGTTCCCGCAGCTTTGTAAACGGCAAGCTTAGGACACTTGTTGAAGTAGTGTCCCGTCTGCTTGCAGTACGTGCAGACGGCGTTGGCGGTGTCGGTGGGGGCTTTGGTGGGCGCCTTTCCCTTGTCGTTCTTTTTCTCCGACTTCTTCGCAGAAGTGGAGGACGTCTCCTTCTTTTTGGCAGGGGCCGAGTCCTTCTTGCCGGCCTTCTCAAAAATGGAGCCCTTGATTTTGTCTGGATATGACGTTTGGTACATTTCCAGAGCAAAGTCGATGAGGGGCTCGATGTCGGTCGGGGCCTTGAAGAAGGGGGTCTTGCCGAGGACGTTTAAGGTGTGCTTGACCTTTTTGGGGAGAGTCTCGGTGAATTCCCATACCAGAGTCTCGTTGGCGGTTTCGGAGAGGCGGCCGAGGGTGCGGAACCGTTCGCAGTAATTGAAGTAGTTCGATCTGCCAATGCCTTGCCCTTCATGCCGTAATACCCGCGAATTTCCTTCTTCGCGATCTCCTTGTCCGTCATCTTCCCATATTGCACCATTACTGACTTGGTGAGGTCCTCCCAGGTGCCGAGAGGTTCACCGTTTCCTGCCTTCTTGATGAGAGGCGAGAAAAATTTGTATGCGTCCCCTGTGACGCAGAAGAGGGCCGTGGTGATACAGTCATGGTTGTTGTAGACACTGAGCGTACCGAAGTACAGGCCCATCTTTCCCACCCATTCCTGCGCAGTCACCTTTCCAGATGACCCAGAGAATTCGGGGGGAGGGGGAATTTTCAGGTTTTGAGGCAGACCTGGAATCTGCGGGGCAACGGCTGCAGCAGCAGCAGCTGCAGCTTGTGCGGCGGCAGCGGCCTCGGCTGCACGGGGTCGAGCAGTGTTGGGGGCCGGTGCGGGTTCTTCCGGGGGCGTGCGGACACCGGGAGGGTTGGGAACGGAAGGATTTTTGCGACTCCTCCGAAGTTCTTCCTCAACCTTTTCCATGCGCTCGGCGAACGCATCCTCGAGGTCATCGAGCCGGGTCTGATAGTCGTCCCGGAGCTGTTTCTCCATTTCGGAGAACTTGGCGGTGTAATCCTGTTGGAGTTCCTTGCCAAGGTCCACCAGAGTGGACACAAGCTCGTTGCGGACTGTATTGACTGCTTCGTGTAGCTCGTCTTGGGCCATCTGTTCGATTGCCCTGGATTGCCCAGCCAGGGAGTCGATTCTGCCATGGATTTGCTCCAGGCGGGCGTACACCATTCGGCCGAGGGTGTCAACCTTGTCATGGCTTATTGCCGTGCTTCGTTGTACGGCGGCGTCAAGGATTGCCCCATGCAGGGGTCCATCCACCTTGTATTGTTCCTCTTCTGGGAGGTACGACTTGAGGCCTATTTCGACCTCATTGTTGGTTCGGCGTTCTGGGCCCAAAAACTCTATTTCTAGGGTTGTGATGGGCCCGATCGGTCGGGTGTAGTGAGCCGGTGGGTATCCGGGGATAGGTGTGCCCGGACGCGTCCCCATGGGGTTGGATGGGGAGTCCCTTTGTGGGGGAACATCCTCGACTTCATCCTCTTCCTCTTCCTCGCTTAGATGCTCCAAGGTCACCAGGGGTTGAGTCCCTGAGGGCCCTGCTACCGGGGTTACCGGACCTTCCGAGCGAAGGCGCATCGTGCGACGAGTGGCGAGGGGTGCGCTGTTGGAGGAGGTGGAAGACATTGCGAATCTGTTTATGACGAATGTTAGTTTCCGGTTACTCATTGTCTTAGATTCTTAAGAAGGGATTTAGTTTGAAAGCTGCAACTTTCGTTATAGATCACACTCGCACTCTATTTCAGAGTTAAAAGATGATAGTATTTCTACTATACAATCGCGAGTATATCCTCTTCTACCGAAGTAGTTGAGGGCCCTGCCACCTTGTCAGGTGGTGTTACACCGGAGGCAAAAGAAATTTGTAGCGCTACGCATTCTGCTATGATACGAGCCAAGTCCGTATGCCAATCCGAAAAGGAAATGTTGCCGAGCTGTTTACAGTACTCATAATTCTCCACTCTGTATTGGTGATCCTCCCCCGTCTCATTCTATCTTTTACGTTATCCACCAAGTCCTCCAATTCTACTACCATAGTATGGAAACGAATGTCGTTTCCATATGGAAGCCTGGGTAATTAGGGGGGTGGTTGGCGAGAGGAGTGAGACGAGTAAGAGTGCCTTCTAGCATGGGAATAACTTGATCGCATGCTTGGAGAGGCTTCTTCTTCCTGAAGACGAGGGAAGGGTCGAGAATCTTGTGGTTGGTCAGAACGGGAGGTCCGGCCGCCGGGCTGGAGAGACGGAGGGCCAGTGAAGAAGCTGCTTGCTTGGCTTCCTTGGTGGCTTGTTTGGCGGCGATTCGCTTTACCAGCTTATCGCGGGCGAGCTTGAGCTTGTTGAGTTCACGGAGTTCGATAAGGTTCTCCATGGCGGTAATGGAAGCAGCTAGCTTCTCTTCCTCTGTCCAGATACGCTTAGCAAGCGGAACTGGTTTGGGAGGTCAAGGAGCGGGTTTCCCAGCCTCAGCAATATGCTTTGGCATGTGGACGGGAATCTCCCAAAGATGGAGCTTCCCGGTGTAATCTTCCTTTACAGGAAGCGTGTATGTGACGTCCTCTGCCCGAGGAATGTCGGCGGTGTCGATGCGGCTGAGAAGTGACCGCTTCGCCGGCTTAACGTAGGGGGCGGTGGAGGAGCCACGTGTGTGACGGGTAACGCGGGGCATGATTCTAGAAAGTGCAGCTTTCATGAGAAATGAAGTTTCCCAGTGATACGTCCAAGAACAGGAATAGAAGGGATTATGTAAGGTAGGGTAGTGGACTCCTTTTCAGGAGCAAAGAAGGTGTACTACGGGGCATAATTACTCTTATGTTGTGCGCAAACCCTGTGCCGAGACGGCGCGGATATTCGCATGACCCTAACGGTCAGAGGCACCGACTCCAGGGGTAGAGTTGCTGACTGCCAGGCCGGTTCCTGGGTCAGATGATTGGGAATCGGATACACGACACTGCCCCAGAGGGACAATGCCGGAAAGTGGCTGGGATTTTACATCCCTTAGCCTGTCCATGCTTCAACAATGAGGTTGCCGTCTACAGACCATCACGGGGTCTTTTTCAGGACATTGGAATACCATCGCGTCCACAGGTAAGTGGATTAGCCCTAAGGCGTGCAAGTGTACCCCTTTGCCCTATTTGACCCCATGACGTGCACGCCGAACTGCCCGGAGGACTTATGTTTTGTGGCTACCGCACTTGTCCTTTGGCAGGATTATCCGAAGATGATCCCCCTCACTGCTTTTCCCATGACAGGTTCAAAGCAGGGCCCTTACGCCTGGGCGGCGGCTTTGGAAAATTCCCATGCCATCATAATGATGACCCTGTGGATAGCGATGGGGCGCTGAACAACGCTTGCCATGGCAGGGGGTTGGGCGCACACAGGCAGACCGTCCCCTTTTCTCCACAGGCGGGTCTTAACCACTCACAGTCCAAGCTTGTCAGCGAGGACCGTGTCTCCTTGACCCTGGAGTCCGAGTTAGGTAGGCTTCCTGCCTAAAAAGGCGGTGTGGCTTCCCTGGTTGCCAATCCTCTGCCGAGGATGGTGGTGTATCCCCCAGATCTCGACTATCACCCCAATCGCCTTGTCAGGCAGAAAGGGATGTGCGCAGTGTCACAAGAATTCTCCTAGTTTCCCCATATTTCTTACCATTTTTCGGGTAATTCTACGAATTACTACGACTTTCTAGACCAATAACTAGCTTATCTGGTTCATAAACTAACGGTTACATACGTGCCGAATGATGGCCGCATTATCTCCCGTAACGACGGTCTTATCTTATCACTAGTAGTTACCATCAGTCACACGTCTAGTTCTAGCCAATCGGACATTTCGTCCGGAAGCAGTCAGCGTATAAACGACAGCGGACCGGGTTTTGGTCACGCCCCGTCTTTGTAATGACAAGAGCGCAGAACGCCATTCGTGCGGCCTACGCCGCCTTTCTATATCCCGGTTTTGATCGGTATATGTATTTATCGTATATTACTAAGTACTTAGGTACCTGGGGACTTGTACATACGAATACGGACACTAGTATTATCTAATAAGACTGTTAGGGATCTTATTTATCATGTATATATACTGGACTTGCTGAGCGCTATTGCCTCAGTTCTATTCATTGCATTCATACTACGAGTTAACCACTCAACGTATCCTGCTTAACATCTGCTTTATCTCTTGCCTAACCAGCAATACCAAGATCATAACAAGTAAGTGTTATCTTGTGTTATATGAATAGAACTCGCTTTCGCCCCCGCCCTCTTTGAGGGTCTGGGATTTTTTCTTCTTAGGGGTTTTCGTCGCCGTCTGCACACCCCTGCTCGCCGACAGGCAGCGGGGTATCCTTAGTGGGCTCTGGGGGATCACCGCCTTCGGGCAAATAGCCGGACCGTAGGCTTAAGCGGAACCAGGGGACTAGCTGTCAAGCTTTTCCCCATATGTTGGGAATCGATGGCAATGGTGTAACGTCTTGACCGGGCCGGAGATAACCTTCTCGCCTATCCCCAGGTGCACAGGGGCCACTCTATTTAGAGTTGGGATGGTGGGCACGAGTTGCCCTGCCTAGAACCGCTGCCGATACGGCTTCAGAACGATAGAGTTCTGGCCTTGGCGCCCTCTAAGTCCCTCAGGGCATGGGTTTGGTTTAAACACTGGCAGCCACCTAACTGGAGTGAGGCGTGGGCACATGCGGGGTGTAATACCCCAAATTCTGCATTCCCAGGCGTCAAGGGAAGACGACCTGCTGTATCCCCCACCTGGTAGCGTGAGAGAGACGCCATCCAGTCGCCGACACTAACTCCGGTCGAGGGCGGAGCGCCCATTGACGCCGGAGGATAAGCGCACGACACATCAAGAAGCGACGATAAGCCCCGACAGAAGACCGCGTGATTTCCACTAGAATAGCTTACTTAGACTTCTTTTTACGTAGTCATGCCGAAAGCACCACGTTTCACGGTTACTCCGAGAAACACCGCTACGGGGGAGCGCGAGGAATGGCACATTGCCGCCTCTAAATCGCTCGAAGACCGCATCTCCGCGGTCACAGCCCCAAAGCGAGGAAAGTCCCGAAAGGGCAAAGACGTCTTCTACAGGAAGCCGAATCCCGACCCGGAGGAGATCCGAAGGGTCAACCACGAGGCCGCCCTCGACGACATCAGGCGAAAGAAGCTCAACAAGCTTCTCCGCCAGAAGGAGAAGCTCGAAGCTTGGATCCAGAAACAAAGCCTGGATCAGCTGATCGCCGAGGCAGCCAGGAAGAGGGTTGAGGAAGAGAGAATGGTGAGGAGTCTTCGGGAGCGAATTGAGCCCCCAAAGAAGTCGCTGTTGGAGAGAGTGGAGGAGCTTAGGATGCCGGCCGAGTGGGTCGAGAAGCGGGGTCTTCCGAACCCCAGGGACGTCCATTGCACGGAGAAAAAGTGGGACTGGTTCTTGGACGTCGACAAACAGATGAACGCCGCCCACAAGAATCTTTTCCGCCTATGGAAAGTCCCCGACGCAACCACCACGGCCCCCATAATAGCGAAATTCACCACCCTCATCACCGACTTCGACGATCTCTCCACACACTTGGAGCAAAGGGTCCGTCAGGACTCCATGAAGAACGAAGATCTCCGCCGCCTCGAAAAATATCTCAGGAGGGTGGAGCACGTCTTTGGAGACCTAGACGTAAAACAGCACGTTACGTACTTAAAGACACATCTAGTACATAGCGGTCTCAACTTCGACCTCGGCAAACCCCAGCTGTAGTAGATAGAAAGTCCTGAAAAGGCATTTTCTTTGGTGCATGGCATTGATTGCGAAAAGTCCTGAAAAGGCACTTTTTTCTTGAATTATCATTTAAGGAAGAAAATAACTCAAGCTGATGAATACTGTCCAGCAATGGTGTCTTACACAATCGTCCAAGGCGCTTTGTACAACACCCACAAGGTGGCTACGGCCTACCGCCCCGCCGTCGGCAAGCACGCGTGGCCCGGAGAGCAAACTTGCTTGATGGACTATCTGCGAGTCGTATTCGGCATCAGAGTTAGGGGGAGTGTCACCTCCTTCAACTCAATTCCGGCGCATGTGCGCCCATTCCTGAACGTGAACCACACGGCGTACATCAAGTACTACGGGGAAGATTCGACCAGGAACCACATATCGTGGTGGAGGTGGGACAATTACTGCACCGCCATCCCCCTGTCGGACCTCATAGTCCTGTACGGTGACGTCCACTGGTACTCAATGGAAGAAGCGTCACCACGCACGAGAGCCGCCAGGCTCTTCAACCCGGAAACACCCGCACGCCGAGCAGTCATCACCCCCGAAGGCAGCGAGACTCCACGGCCGGAGGAACCAGTCGACACGGAGCCCCTATTTGGAACGCTCCCTGATCTCCTCCCCTCCTATGAAAGGGGAACCCTGGAAATTGTAGCGCAACCGGAAAGAAGCGAGAATGAATTGATGGGAAGGTTGCAGCGCACTCTAGAAGTGGCCGCCCCAGACGCAGTTCTGCAGGTGGGAAAAGAAGCTTACAGGGAGGCGCTGTACCAAGCCAAGAACCATCTTTACAGCAACCTCGCGGCATACAAAAGCCGGGTAGACACGGATATGGAAATGGTCTGGAACCAGATTCGGAGTCACAACCAGGTGCTTCAAAATAGAATAGAAGCATCAGAGGAAGCGGAGAGTTTGCGGCAACAATTGGACACCCTTTCCGAAAATCGGTTTGTCCGCATAGAAAAAGATATCGCAGTACTGCAAAAGCGTCCGGCAGTCCCAACCGCGGGACCCAGCGGTGCCCAGGTCACGGCACTAATTAATAGAATCGACCAACTCGAAGCGGAGTTAACCGCTCTAAAAAACGCACCGGCAGCCGCGACAGCAGCCGCCACAACGGTCAACTTCCAACAGACCAAACCGACTCAGCCGCCCAAATTCTCGGGCCCTAAGGATTCCATCTCGTCGAAAGAATGGATCCAAAAGATGGGCATGTATTTCGCGGACGCCAAGGTGACCCTCGAGGAAGACAAGGTCCGCCAAGCCCTGCTACGGCTTACGGGCGAGGCCTACCAATACATGTCGCCGGTAGTTGATAAAATCGCCGCCGGACAAACCTCGGGGCACACCTGGAAAACGTTTGCGGAAACAATCGAGAAGGTGTACGGCAAGAAGACGGACAAGGAAATTGCCGAAAAAGAGATTGAAGGGTACTTCGGGGACGAAGGGAAAAAGAAGCTCCAATCGGACTTCTTCTCTTGGGCACAGAAGCTCAGGACCCTGGCTCGCCTGGCCGAGACTGACAACAAGACGTTGTTCAGTCACATCAAACGGATCCTCCCGGAAAAGGTGCGAGAGACCCTCGCTACCTTGGAATCGGTTCCCGGCTTTACTATGCCGACCGACTGGGGGGTTTACCTCGATATGGCCATTGACCTCTACAAGAGGCAATACCCGGATAAACTCAAAGGCAAGATCTTTGAGGAAGAAAAGAAGAAGGAGTCGTCGGGGTCTGGCAAGACCGCCGACAAAGCTACGTCGAAGTTTGCCAAGGCTGATGACAAAGGCAAAGGCAAGGCGAAGGAAACCGGCTCTTACGGAAAGGACTGTCGCAAGCACCCTGGACAACACAAATGGGGCGACTGTCCTGAAAACCCTAAGAACAAGCCGAAGGAAGCCAAGCCGGCCAGTAGTGGAAGCGGAACGACGAAGCCGACAGGCTCGTCGAGCGGAACGCAACAGTCGGGCCAGAAGAAATTGGACCCGAAAAAGAAATACAAGGTCCGAATCGTCAGCACCCAGGAACTGGTGACTGACGACGAAGATGAGTCCCCCCAAGCCACCGTAGGGACTATCCGGACCAACGTTCCGAAGCAACCAGAGGTGGTTCCTCTGGCCCCCACTACGCGCATCAGCGATGAGGAGAAAAGCGGGAGCCCGGTGCGATCGGCAGAAAGCACCAGCCCCGTCCAGACCCAGTCGACTGGTTCGACTTTGACTGCGCCTACACCGTCGGGCGACTCCATCAGGACACATTTGCCCTGGCTTCGCAAGCGGATAGCCGACTCCGCCAACACCCTGGGCATCTACGGAAGCTCTGCCTCGGGTTTTCCCACCGAGCACATGTGATGACCTGCCCACTTGTGCTCCCGTGTAATTTTAGTCCCGTACCCGCTGTAAAGAGTGTATTCGAGTCAATGTATCATATTTTTGGCAACGATGCGCGCGACTTCGCTCGATCTTTCCGTGTCGAAGTAACACTCTGGGTATATGGGCAAAAAGTGCAGGCTCTGGCTTTAATCGACAGCGGTGCAACCATATCGGTCATATCACAACGATTGGTCGATAAACATAAGCTGGTCACCGACAAATTAGCGTTTCCCATTACGGTTACAAACGCAGACGGAACAGAAAACGTCGCCGGCCGCTTAACGCAATCAGTAAAAGCATTCATGCAACATGGCACACACAAGGAAAAAATAGGTCTGACGGTCATGCACCTAGAACCAGACCTAATCCTTGGCTATGACTGGTTACGTCTCCACAATCCTACCTTTGATTGGAGGAAAGGAGAAATGGAATATGCACGCTGTACACACGACCAACCCTATGCCAGAAAAAAGGGTAACCGCCCTTCTGAGGAGGAAGCAGTTGAACTCCCAGAAAAGGAAATCATCGAAGTAAATTCGATTTGGGACACTCCCGTGGACATATTAGGAGAGGAGGACCCCGAAAATCCTTTGATCGCTTGGGTGTCAACCCTTGACGACGAGGAAATGAACCTGCTGACACAGTTGGTAGCCGAGGTACTTGACAAAGACCTCGATGAAGCAGACGACCGTGAGGAAAACACACCACCGATTGACATTGAAAAATGGCGATCGTTAGTGCCCGAACAATACCAAGAGTATGGGCCAACGGTGTTCTCACAAAAGGCGTCAGAGAGGATGCCGGAACGGAAGCCCTGGGATCACGCCATAGTGCTTGAACCAGATGCGCAGCTTCCTCCCCCGGTAAAACCATACAAAATGTCTCCCCAAGAGCGTAATAGCTTGGATGAGTGGATAGACACCGAACTACGGAAGGGTTACATTCAACCGTCCGAAAGTCCGATGGCATCCCCAGTCTTCTTTGTCCATAAAAAGGACGGAGGGCTGCGGATGGTTGTCGATTATAGGAGGCTAAACGAAATAACCGTGAAAAATCGTTATCCGATACCTCGGATCGATGACCTTATCGATCAATTGTCCCATGCGACCATCTTCACCAAAATCGACCTTAGATGGGGATATAATAATGTCCGCATCAAGGAAGGTGATGAATGGAAGACGGCGTTTATTACACACCGTGGACTATACGAGGCAACGGTAATGTATTTCGGTTTCTGCAATGCCCCCGCAACGTTCCAAGCAATGATGAATTCTATCCTCGCACCGTTCATTTGGACCGGCAAGGTGGTTGTCTACCTAGACGACATCTTGATTTTCGGGAATGATATGGAGGAACATCGGCGACTTACCGAAGGGGTTCTCCAAACCCTGAAAGACTCGGACTTGTATGCGAAGCCCGAAAAGTGCTTTTTCGAACAGTCTTCCATCGAATACCTAGGGATGATTATTTCCGACGGTAACATCATGATGGATCCGAAGAAGTACGCCGGAGTTCAGGACTGGCCCAGACCTACTAAGGTCAAAGAAGTTCAAGCTTTCCTTGGATTTGCCAATTTCTACAGACGATTCATAGAAGGCTTCTCAAAAATAGCCAAACCACTCACCATGCTGACCAAAAAGTCAGAAGCTTGGCATTGGGACGCCGAGCAGGAAAATGCGTTCCAAACCCTAAAGGAAGCATTTACCAAAGCGCCCGTGCTTCGAATCCCGTCGCACGATCAGCCTTTCCGCGTAGAAACAGATGCGTCAGACTTCGCTACCGGAGCAGTACTATCTCAGTTAGATCCTACGGATAAAAAATTCCACCCCGTGGCATACTATAGCAAATCGCTAAGTGCCCCGGAAAGGAACTACGAGATCTACGACAAGGAAATGTTGGCTGTCATCAGGGCTCTAGAAGAGTGGCGACACTACCTAGAGGGACACCCTGAAAAATTCGAGATATGGTCGGATCATCTAAACCTGACCTATTTCAAAATGGCGCAAAAACTGACGAGACGACAAGCCCGTTGGGCACTGTACCTCTCACGCTTCAACTTCCAAATGAAGCACAAACCTGGCAAAACAATGCTAACCGCGGATCCTCTGTCCAGGCGGCCAGACCATGAGGAGGGGGTGGATCTCGATAATCGCGACCAGGTTCTTCTGAAACTGTCACAGATTTGGGACATGCCACTATTTTTCCCGTATTTTTACCTATTTATCTGGTATTTCTACGACCTTGTAGACATTTACGCTGCCAAGCGCCCGTCTACACGTACACGCAAACAAACAACACGTACACAACGCGGTATACGTCCACCTGTCATAACAACACGTACATAACACGTTTGTACGCGTCAATGACTCAGCGGACTAACCTCCGGTGTCACGCGTCTTACTCATATCCCGATACCGGGCTATGTCAGTACAATTGGATAAGCGGCCCGCTCGTTATCACATGCCAATGCCCTTACGATTACTCATATCCCGATACCGGTATATAAGAATCACATGCATGGCTTACTAACGTAGCTACAGCCACTTCCACAACATGGACCTACGGTCCAAACAAACGATCTTACTGGTGCGGCCATTACCGGCGCACATGGTCTATTGTAGTTTACGGCTTAACCATATTAGTTATGTCTGCGCACAGACCACCTTCATGTTTGGCTCCCTTACCGGTAACCAAACAAAGCATGTATATAAGTAGGGCTATCACTGCGGATAAGCCTTAGATTTGTTCTCTGCATTCGCACAGTTACATACCATCTCTGCTTGCGCCCACTAGCCTCCTCACCAACCTTCTGTAACTCCTTCAAGTCGCCTGTAAGGTTATAGTGTGAGTCCCACAGTCTAGTCTGTGTCATAAGAACAAATCTCCCCCTACCCCCGCCCTTGCGCTTGCGCTTGGGCCTGGGTTTCTATCCTACAGGGGTATATTACTTGTTGCCGCGCACATCCCTTTCTGCCTGACAAGGCGATTGGGGTGATAGTTGAGATCTGGGGGATACATCGCCATCCTCGGCAGAGGATTGGCAACCAGGGAAGCCACACCGCCTTTTTAGGCAGGAGGCCTACCTAACCCGGACTCCAGGGTCAAGGAGACATGGTCCTCGCTGACAAGCTTGGACTATGCGCGGTTAAGACCCGCCTGTGGAGAAAAGGGGACGGTCTGCCTGTGTGCGCCCAACCCCCTGTCATGGCAAGCGTTGTTCAGCGCCCCATCACTATCCACAGGGTCATCACTATGATGGCATGGGAATTTTCCAAAGCCGCCTCCCAGGCGTAAGGGACCTGCTTTGAACCCGTTATGGGAAAAGCAGTGAGGGGGGTGACGTAAAAAATCACCCTGCCATAGGTCACTTGCGGTAGCCAATAGCATAAGTCCTCCGGGCAGCTCGGCGTGCGAGCATGGGTCAAACGGATTTGGGGCCCCATTGGAAGAGAAGCGCGTGGCCCACTCCTTCGGGATGTGAAGCGCTGCTGTCTCGCGATCTTAGATTGACAGTGGTTTTTTAGCCCTGATGTGACACCCATGTGGCTACAGACGGCAACCTCATTGTTGAAGCATGGACAGGCTAAGGGATGTAAAATCCCAGCCACGTTCCGGCATCACCCCTCCGGGGCGGTGTCGTGTATCCGATTCCCAATCATCTGACCCAGGAACCGGCCTGGCAGTCAGCAACTCTACCCCTGGAGTCGGCGCCTCTGACCGTTAGGGTCATGCGAATATCTGCGCCGTCTCGGCACAGGGTTTGCGCGCAACATAAGAGTAATTATGCCCCGTAGTACACCTTCTTTGCTCCTGAAAAGGAGTCCACTACCCTACCTTACATAATCCCTTCTATTCCTGTTCTTGGACGTATCACTGGGAAACTTTGTTTCTCATGAAAGCTGCACTTTCTAGAATCATGCCCCGCGTTACCCGTCGCACCCGTAGCTCCTCCACTGCCCCCTACGTTAAGCCGGCGAAGCAGTCCCTTCTCAGCCGCATCGACACCGCCGACATTCCTCGGGCAGAGGACGTCACCTACACCCTTCCTGTAAAGGAAGACTACACCGGGAAGCTCCATCTTTGGGAGATTCCCGTCCACATGCCAAAGCATATTGCTGAGGCTGGGAAACCCGCTCCTCGACCTCCCAAACCAGTTCCGCTCGCTAAGCGTATCTGGACAGAGGAAGAGAAGCTAGCCGCTTCCATTACCGCCATGGAGAACCTAATCGAACTCCGCGAACTCAACAAGCTCAAGCTCGCCCGCGATAAGCTGAATAAGCGAATCGCCGCCAAACAAGCCACCAAGGAAGCCAAGCAAGCAGCTTCTTCACTGGCCCTCCGTCTCTCCAGCCCGGCGGCCGGACCTTCTGTTCCGGCCAACCACAAGATTCTCGACCCTTCCCTCGTTTTCGGGAAGAAGAAACCCCTCCAAGCATGCGATCAAGTTATTCCCATGCTAGAAGGCACTCTCACTCGTCTCACTCCTCTCGCCAACCACCCCCCTAATTACCCAGGCTTCCATATGGAAAACGACATGCGTTTCCATACTATGGTAGTAGAATTGGAGGATCTGGTGGATAACGTAAAGGATAGAGCGAGACGGGGGAGGATCACCAATAGAGACTGGAGAATTATGAAAAAGTATTGCAAACAGCTCGGCAATATTTCCTTTTTGGATTGGCGTACGGACTTGGCTCGTATCGTAGCAGAATGCGTAGCACTACAAATTACTTTTGCCTTCGGTGTAACACCACCTGACAAAGTGGCAGGGCCCTCGACTACTTCGGTAGAAGAGGATATACTCGCGATTGTATAGTAGAAATACTATCATCTTTTAACTCTGAAATAGAGTGCGAGTGTGATCTATAACGAAAGTTGCAGCTTTCAAACCAAAACCCTTCTTAAAGAATCTAAGACAATGAGTAACCGGAAACTAACATTCGTCACAAACAGATTCACAAAAATGTCTTCCACCTCCTCCGTCAGTACCCCCCTCGCTCCCCGCAGGATGCGCCTCCGCTCAGAAGGCCCGGTGACCCCAGAAGCTGGTCCCTCAGGAACCCAGCAGCTGGTGACACTGGAACACCTCAGCAAGGAAGAGGAAGAGGAAGAGGACGAAGACGTACAGGAGTTCGTTCCCCCACAAAGGGACTCTCCGACCAACCCAATGGGCACGCGCCCAGGAAGCCCCATCGCCGGTTACCCCCCGGCTCGTCGCACCCGTCCAATCGGGCCCGTCACCACCTTGGAAATGGAGTTTTCGGGTCCGACACGAAAAACCAACGCCGAGGTCAAAACAGGCCTCAAGTCGTACCTCCCAGAGGAGGAGCACCACAAGGTGGATGGACCCCTTCATGGGGCAATTCTCGACGCCGCCGTACAACGAAGTGCGGCAATCAGCCACGACACCACTGACATTCTCGGTCGGATGGTGCACGCCCGCCTGGAGCGCATCCATGGCAGAATCGACTCCCTGGCTGGGCAATCCAGGGCAATCGAACAGAAGGCCCAAGACGAGCTACACGAAGCGGTCAATTCCGTCCGCAACGAGGTCGTGTCCACTCTGGTGGACCTTGGCAAGGAACTCCGACAGGAGTACACCGCCAAGTTCTCCGCAATGGAGAAAGAACTCCGGAAGGACTACAGGTCCCGGCTCGACGACCTCGAGGATGCGTTTGCCGAGCGAATGGAGAAGGTTGAGGAGGAACTCCGGAGGATTCGCAAGAATCCCTCCGTTCCCAACCCTCCCGGTGTCCGCACGCCCCCGGAAGACCCGGCACCGGCCCCCGGTAATGCTCAAGCCAGAGCAGCCGAGGCCGCTGCCACCGCACAAGCTGCAGCCGCTGCTGCAGCAGCCGTCGCCCCGCAGATTCCAGGTCTGCCTCAAAACCTGAAAATTCCCCCTCCCCCCGAATTCTCCGGGTCATCTGGAAAGGTGACTGCACAGGAATGGGTGGAAAAGATGGGCCTGTACTTCGGTACGCTCAGGGTCTACGACGACCATGACCGTATCACCACGGCCCTCTTCCGCGTCACAAGGGACGCATACAAATTTTTCTCGCCTCTCATCAAGAAGGCAGGAAACAGTGAACCTCTCGGCACCTGGGAGGACTTCACCAAGTCAGTCATGGTGCAATATGGGAAAATGACGGACAAGGAGATCGCGAAGAAGGAAATTCGCGGGTATTACGGCACGAAAGGCAAGGAGCTGGCAGAATCGAACTACTTCAATTACTGCGAACGGTTCCGCACCCTCGGCCGTCTCTCTGAAACCGCCAATGAGACTCTGGTGTGGGAATTCACCGAGACTCTCCCGGAAAAGGTTAAGGACACCTTAAACGTCCTCGGCAAGACCCCGTTCTTCAAGGCCCCCACCGACATCGAGCCTCTGATAGATTTCGCCCTCGAAATGTATCAAACGTCTTACCCTGACAAGATCAAGGGTTCGATCTTCGAGAAGACCGGCAAGAAGGACTCGGCCCCTGCCGACAAGAAGGAGACGTCCTCCGCTTCTGCGAAGAAGTCGGAGAAAAAGAAGGACAAGGGAAAGGCGCCCGCCAAAGCCCCCGCCGACACCACCAACGCCGTCTGCACCTACTGCAAGCAGACGGGACACTACTTCAACAAGTGTCCTAAGCTTGCCGCGAACAAGGCTGCGGGAACGTTCGTGCCTGCCGCTCAGCGGGCCGAACAACAAAGGGCGAAGGATGCAGCTGCCGTGTCTGGAAAGACCACGGCTGCCCCTTCGGGTAGTGGAAAGGGACAGGCTTCTGGCAAGAAGCCGTACTCGGCGCCCCCCGCGGATGGCAAGACGTATCGTGCCCGAACAATCTGGGAAGAAGTGACAGCTGACTCAAGCTCAGCAGGACCCTCGGCCCCCGCCACCACCGTCGCCAATGTCGGGACCATCTCGGTTCCCCTCGCCCCAACCACACGTCTCGAAGACGTTCTGTGAAGAACACACCAGCCCCGCAGCGGCTGGGAGTGTACAGCGCCCCGAAGAAGCGCACCTCTACGAAGAGGCTTCACAGAGACCCCTTATCTTGTGGGAAGATAAGGCGGTCGTACGTCACCCGGTATCCCATATCGGTATATTCGGAAACTCGGCAATGGACTTTGCCCGGAGGACAAGGACACTAGCTACACGTGCCCCTCCTGTACAATACTTTTATCCTGACCCGCTCGCGTTAAAGTTTTTCACTTTGTATAATGTACATGGAAACGATTCTCGAGACGACAATAAATCGTTCTCTATTGAAGTGGAATTGTGGGTATATGGAAAGAAAGTTAACGCCATGGCATTAATCGACACCGGTGCATCAATAAGCGTCATCGATAAGAAACTCGTCCATGAAGAGAAGCTAGTCACTCAGAAACTACCTTCACCTCTCGAGATTCGTAACGCCGACGGTGTTACGGTTATTTTAATTTTTCGAATATCGACAGAACTCACCATCGGACGAATACGATACAGGGACTTGTTGCACAACCAACCCCCTGGCTACTCGTGACTCTACTGGGCGCATCCCCGGTTGTACTAGTCTATAGGGCGCGTTTCATCTTTGGCAGATCCAACTCTGCCACCGTTTCATGTTCATCGTTTATCAGTTGACAGATGGCGTTCAACCGCCATCATTCCTATCTATCGTCTCGGATATATCACTACATACTTATCAAACGTTTGGGACTATAGCGTAGATAGTAGCGGTAACATCAGGGACGGACTTGACCCCTAAAACCTAACGTAGTATATAAACTCATGTACTTACTGTCGAGGCTCCTCAGCTCGACCTTGTTGTACAAACAAGAAGTCTTATACTCGTTCTCAAACGTAGGAAACTACGCTCAGTATTTCTCTCTCGAGCAACTGAACGACTAAGTCCTCGAAGTGCACACTGACTTCTCGGACTTAGGCGAGTCTTATATTCTATTAGACTCGCATCTGAACAGATTATATCCTCTAACGCGTATTGGATATTAACCGATCTCCTAAGAACTTCACTTAGGACCCGAAGGCATCTAACGAGTATTTGCCTTGCATACGGCTATACGCCTACGTGCAGAAGAACGATCTATATTCGCGATTCGAATATACGAACGGGTATTCGACCCGTAACAGAAGGTCGAGCTTATCACACCCTCACCTACCACAGTGTAAGGGCACATGATATTTGGACCAGAATTCCCAGCACGACTGATTGAACTCTTGCCCGAGGACATTCAGGGAGTCTACAGACTCAACCAATACGAGTGGACTGACACCATTGGAGCCTTCCGTAACCGCGGAGGAATTGTTGTCATTCCAAGAGAAGATAGGGCATCAAAGTGGGTAGAAGTATACCCCTCCGCAAGAACGACCGCTTGGGAAATAACGCGTGAAGCGTTCGAACGATTCGGAGAAATCCCTCCGATGTCAACCGCGACGTTGACCGAAAACGAAACCGAAACCATCAACAGAACCTCCGATGCCGATGGAAATACGAATCAGCCTTCGGGCGCCACAGGAATGGCAGGAATTGAGCGCATCGGAGATGATGGGAGAAATCCTGGAAACTTTACAGGAACAGATAACAGCCAGACCGGAGGACAGAACCCTCCAGGATTTATATCTGCTTTTGCGCAGAGTGGGATTGGGTCTATGGCTGGAGGAACAGACCTCTTTGGAAACCCCCCACAGAACGCACCCGGAATTGGTAGCGGAGGAAATCCGTCTTGGACTAGCCCAAGCGGAGGAATGGGAACGACAAACCCAGGAACGTGGCCTTCAGGCCTATTTGGACGAACCTCCGCAGGTACAAGCGGAGGAGGATTGGGAGAAACTTCGGACTCGGAGGAGGAAATGCCCCCCCTCCTGGAGGACTCGGAGGAGGAACCCCCGCGAACCCTGGAGGAGGAAACCCTGGAGGAGGAAACCCAGGGAACCCCGGAGGAAATTCAGGAAACCCGGGTGGAGGATACCCGGGAGGAGGAGGCCCTCCACCACCAAATGCGCCGCAGCCTCAACCTCCGGCGCCGAACCCGTACTACCAACCCCCGATGATAAAGATCAATCCCCCAGATGTATTCGACGGGGAACGATCCGACATGCAGAACTTCATAAACCAATGCAATTCCTGGTTTACGATGTACGAAACGTCGTTCCAGAACGACGTTCAGAGAGTGATCTTTATCCTCTCTTATATTTCGAACAAGGGGAAGACGGGCCAATGGAAACAAAACTATCACCGAGTTTATACGAACCCCCTGACGAAACGATTCTTCCTGCCTAGTCTCGCACAATTCGATGCAGACTTTCAGAAGGCCTTCGGAGCCATCGAAGAGGTACAGAAGGCGCGGAAGAAAATCCTGGAAGTAGCCCAGGACAGAAAGGACATCGATGATTATATCACCGAATTCAACAACTTGGCCGGAAAGGCCCAGTACGATCGATACAGCGCGGACGGAAACGCATTGCTCATAACCCTCTTCGAGAAAGGGTTACCCGAACACACGACCCGATACATCATCGGTGTACGGCCGCTGCCGGCAACCATTGAATGGCAGTCCGCTGCCTCGTACTATGAAAATACGTACAAGATATTCTTGAAACGGGATAAGCCGTTTATCAAGAAAAAGGCTTGGCAAGCCTCGAACCAGAATAACGGACGCACTAGTGCTCCGCAGACAACCGCACCAAAAGATCCAAATGCGATGGATGTAGATCGAATGACCACCCAAGAAAGGGACGATCACATCAAGAAGGGAAAATGTTTCACCTGTCATCAGCCAGGGCATATGTCGCGAGACTGCCCAAAGAGGCCGAGGAAGCCAGCCCGCCCTAGGCGGACTACTCGAAAGACCGAAGAAGAAGAAGCCGAGCAAGAAGCTCGCACTGAAGAAGTCTCTGAGGAGGAGACTGAATACATCACCGCAAACAGAGCGGTCGCAGCGATTAGGACCCTGAAAGCCAAGAACCCTGAGCTCCTAACACACCTCGTAGAAGAACAGGATTTTGCCTAGGAGGGAAGCCCACGGTCTTGCCCTCCGAGAAAGCAGCGCATGTAATTACCTCGTTCGAGAAGAATCGATCCCTCTTCATCCCGGTAATCATGACGCTGGCAAAACCCGTGAAGTGCAACGCACTAATCGACTCAGGAGCAATGTCGAACCTGATCCACAGCAGAGTGGTAGAAAAATACAAGGTGCCCACACAACCCTTGAAGAACCCGATCATCGTCAAAAATGTCGACGGAACCGAAAACAAAGATGGGCGAATAGACCGAGAAGCCACCATACTACTACGATATCCAAAGACCAAGAAGACGCGAAAAGTTCGATTCTTGGTAGGATCAATCGGAACAGAAAACATGATTCTAGGGTATGGATGGCTAAAAGACGAAAACCCCACAATCGACTGGAAGGACCAAACAGTCGATGTACGATCAATACTAGGGGCAGAAGAAAAGAAACAGGAAGCCACAATCCGAATGGATACAGTGGAGATGGTAGTCGCCCCAGAAGGAAAAATTCCAACAAGGGGGACCCAAGAAGCTGCGGGGTATGACCTTTACGCCGCAGAAGAAACCGAGATTCCCGCCGGAGGATGGAAACTCGTCTCCACAGGAGTAAAAATGAAGATCCCGAAGGGATCGTATGGAAGGCTGGCCGGACGATCAGGCAACACCCTCAGACACGGATTGGTAGTACAAGCCGGAATCATAGACTCGGACTACCGAGGAGACGTCGGAGCCATCGTCTTCAACAAAGCGCATCGAATTATCCCGGGCATGCGAATAGCCCAGATAATTTTCGAACGGCACCTCACCCCCGACATTATAGAGGTCGAAGACCTAGATGAAACAGAACGAGGAGAGAAAGGGTTTGGATCCACGGACCAGCCCGAAGAAACAGCACAGCGGCTCTACACTCCCGAGGAGTACGAAGCGATCCGACGCTTCGCAAAAGATAACCCTCGAATCATAGGAAAGAAAGGGGAAACGCGAAAGAAGTTCCGGACAAAGATACAAATTATCAACGCTGTCAGGAAAGCGCTAACGAAATCTCAGGAATTTGCACAAAAAACCCCCGAACCAGAACGAACGATTGAGGAGATGGTCCCAAAACACCTACTGAACTTCGCAAAGGTGTTCAGCAAGGAGTCCGCAACAGCGTTCCCCCCGTCGAGACCATGGGACCACGCAATTGAATTAAAACCCGATTTCGTGCCAAGAGACTGCAAAGTCTATGCACTCTCGCCTAAAGAGCAACAGGCACTAGACGAATTCCTAAAAGAAAACTTGGCCAAGGGATTCATAGTCCCTTCAAAATCCCCGATGGCGTCACCATTCTTTTTCGTCCCAAAGAAAGACAGCGGCCTACGACCCTGTCAAGATTATCGATATCTGAACGAAGGGACGATAAAGAACGTCTATCCCTTACCCCTGATCTCAGAGCTCCTGGAAAAGCTAAAAGGAGCAAAGATCTTCACAAAAATGGACCTTAGAGCGGGATACAACAACGTGCGAATCAAAAAGGGAGACGAATGAAAAGCGGCTTTCAAAACAAACCGAGGGTTGTACGAGCCCACGGTTATGTTTTTCGGATTGTGCAACGCACCCGGGACCTTTCAGGCAATGATGAACGAAATCTTGAAAGAAGAAATCCTCGAAGGATGGGTGCTCGTTTATATGGACGACATCCTCATTTTCTCAGAAAACGAGAAAATACACAAGGAACGGGAGCGGCGGATCCTGCAGAGATTGATGGATAACCATCTCTTTGTGAAACCCGAGAAATGCGCCTTCGGTGTCGACAGAGTCGAATTTCTGGGACTAGTCATCACCCCAGGAAATATCCAGATGGACCCAGCGAAACTCAATGGGATTAAGGAATGGCCGACTCCCCGAAATCTCAAAGAAGTCAGATCCTTCCTAGGATTTGCAAACTTCTATCGGAAATTTATCGATCACTATTCTACGCACGCCCGGCCCCTGGTTGACCTCACAAAAACAGTCACAGGGACAGGGTTCCAATGGACGGAGAAAGAACAGAAAGCGTTCGAATTCATGAAGAAAGCATTCACGACGGCGCCCGCGCTAGGAACACCGGACAAAGAAAAACCGTTCATCCTCGAAACAGATGCATCTCAGTTCGCCACAGGAGCAGTGCTGAAACAAATAGATGAAACAGGGAGAGAACGGCCGGTGGGATATCTCTCACAATCCCTGACACCAACAGAACGGAACTACGAAATCTACGATCGCGAACTACTCGGAATAGTCCGAGCATTAGAAGAATGGCGGCACCTATTGGAAGGAGCACCGCATCGGATCTTGATCCGAAGTGATCATCAGAACCTGACGTACTGGAGAAGCGCACAGCGCCTAAATCGGCGACAAGCGAGATGGCATCTATTCCTCTCACAATTCGACCTGAAATTGCAGCACGTCCCCGGAAAGAAACTAGTCATGGCCGACACACTTTCCAGGTTGTACCACCTGGACGAAAGCAACGAGGACAACGAGGGAATCACCATGATTCCAGATGAACTCGTCGTCCATGCAATCCAGATCCCGATCATTGATCGAATCAAGAATGCTAACGATCGAGATGAATCTGCGGAACAGGTGATCCGTGCCCTAGGGGGCACAGGCGAATTCCCCGCGAGAACCACCGCGGATGAATGGCAACAAACGGATGGGATACTGCTCTACAGAGGAAGGATGTACGTACCAAGGGACGAGGGCCTTCGACGGGACGTCATCTCAAAATACCACGACACGATCCCGGCCGGACACCCTGGGATCTGGGGTACAACAGTACAGGTCACGACCCACTTCTGGTGGCCTGACATGAGAACAATGATAGCGGAATACGTCCGGGGCTGTGCAATCTGTCAACAGATGAAACCTGATAGGAATCCGCTAAAACCCCCTTTGCAACCAATACCGACACGGGAAGACGCCCTCCCCTTCTCACAGTGCTCGGTCGATTTTGTCACCGACCTGCCAAGAGTCGGAAAGTATGACTCCATGATGGTGATTGTCGACCATGGCCTATCCAAGGCCATATCTCTCACCCCATGCGACAAAACGATCACTAGCGAAGGGGCGGCAGAGATATTTCACCGAAAAATCTACTCGCTATATGGCATCCCCCGAAAGATCATTTCAGACAGAGGGCCGCAGTTTGCATCAAAGCTTTTCAAGGAATTATGCAAGCTGCAGGGGACAGAATCAGCGATGAGTACGGCGTACCATCCACAGACCGACGGACAAACAGAAAGAATGAATCAACAGATCGAAGTATACCTTCGCATCTATTGCATGAACGACCCTTTCCAGTGGGTACAACGACTGCCTGACGTCGAATTTGCGCACAACACCAGACGAACCGAAAACCGGCCAGCGCCACTTGAAATAATCCTAGGATACGTCCCGAGAGGGTTCCCGGACTATGACAGAGTAGGGAACGTCCCGGCCGCTGTCGACAGGATCAAAAAGATCAAAGAGGTGCGAAAGATGGCATTCATCGCGCATGAATTAGCTCAGAAAAGAATAGCAGGGAGGTTCCTCAGGGAACTGCCGAAGCTTGAGAAAGGGGATAAGGTCTGGCTCGACGCAAAGAACCTAACTATCCCCTACGAATCTAACAAGCTGGCACCAAAAAGAGAAGGACCCTTCACCATCACAGAAAAAATGGGACCCACGACATACCGGCTGCAGTTACCAACGAGCTGGAAAGTTCACCCGGTATTCCACGCCGCCTTACTAAAACCATTCAAAGAGACAAGGGCGCACGGACCCAATTACTTACGGCCGCCACCTGATATCATCAAGGGACAGGAAGAATACGAGGTCGAAGCCATCTTGGCTGATAGATGGAAAGGAAAGAAGCATCAGTACTTCGTCAAATGGAAAGGCTATGCCACGGCCGACAACTCATGGGAAGACGAGGCGAACTTGGAGCACTCCAAGGAACTGATAAAAGACTACCACAGGATGAGAGTCAGGACAACCCCGACACTCGAAAATAAGACAGTAATAGTATGTCGACGACTCGCCACCAGCTTCCTCGCCGTACCACGACCCCCGGCGGTGCAGATCATCGAGAAGGCCGACCGCAAGGTACGCCACCAAGAAGGTACTCCCCCCAGCATCTACAGATTAGACACGCCCTCCTCTGGTACAGGGCCGAGGGACCTTTTGCTGGCCGAGCCGATGGCTGGACGGCCCTCTTCGACATCGCGCAGGATCTCACCCACATCTACAGCTCGTATCAGAATATCACCGAGGACCTCGTCCGAATGGAGGGGCAGATCAGAGCGCAGAGAGAGGGACTCGAGTTACTCACTGACAGACTTATCGACCGACTGGCCGCCACCACGACGGCCCGACTACGACACGCGCTCAACGACTTCGAGGATCGCGAGCACGCTACTCCCAATCGACCCGAATACGTACCACGACCCGCCCGCTTTTTCACCACCGACGAACGACGCCGAGTTGCAAGGCCGTTTAATTTTATGGAGGGCGATAGAGTATTATTTCCACTGCCTACCGAGACTCAGAGGGCCCGCCGAACAGGAGTTAGAGACCCGACGCCACGTATTCCTGGTATGGGAGGCAACGGGAGACGTGAACCACCTACACGCCCGACGAGCCCTAGGGCTACCCCAGAACGACAGCGAAGAGCAAATAGCACGCCGCCTATTCGACGATCTCCATCGGTGCAGAGCATTACCCGCGAGGAGTTTGAGCGAGGTGCGAGGGAGCACGAACGAGACACCGCCTCCTTACCCACGTGGGCGCAACGAAACCTCCACCGCGCCGCTCACCACTGGAGATACCGACACAACGAATATCTCAGAGATATCCCTTCCCTACGGGTACCAGCGAGGCCCTCGCCTGAACAACCCTGTCGGCAGTGCGGATCCGCTAGCCACTGGATCCTCGACTGCCCCGACTATATTTGCAGAGCTTGTGGGCTCAATCAACCAGGTCATCGACAGAATGAATGCCGCCAACACTTCGTATGGCGAACTCCTACGACCCCGTCCCTCAGCGGGAACGGCGACATCTACAATGAACAGGACGCCGAGGCACTCTGAGGAGAGGAGCTTGGAAAATTCGTCGAGGCCGACGAATGTCTAGGGAGGGGCTGATGTTACGGTTATTTTAATTTTTCGAATATCGACAGAACTCACCATCGGACGAATACGATACAGGGACTTGTTGCACAACCAACCCCCTGGCTACTCGTGACTCTACTGGGCGCATCCCCGGTTGTACTAGTCTATAGGGCGCGTTTCATCTTTGGCAGATCCAACTCTGCCACCGTTTCATGTTCATCGTTTATCAGTTGACAGATGGCGTTCAACCGCCATCATTCCTATCTATCGTCTCGGATATATCACTACATACTTATCAAACGTTTGGGACTATAGCGTAGATAGTAGCGGTAACATCAGGGACGGACTTGACCCCTAAAACCTAACGTAGTATATAAACTCATGTACTTACTGTCGAGGCTCCTCAGCTCGACCTTGTTGTACAAACAAGAAGTCTTATACTCGTTCTCAAACGTAGGAAACTACGCTCAGTATTTCTCTCTCGAGCAACTGAACGACTAAGTCCTCGAAGTGCACACTGACTTCTCGGACTTAGGCGAGTCTTATATTCTATTAGACTCGCATCTGAACAGATTATATCCTCTAACGCGTATTGGATATTAACCGATCTCCTAAGAACTTCACTTAGGACCCGAAGGCATCTAACGAGTATTTGCCTTGCATACGGCTATACGCCTACGTGCAGAAGAACGATCTATATTCGCGATTCGAATATACGAACGGGTATTCGACCCGTAACAGACGGTACCTCTAATACCGCCGGTAATATCAATATGGCAGTAAAAGCTTATATGGTGCACGAGGAACACAAGTCCACCGAATTCTTGTACGTAATGGACGTACAGAATGCGGATGTGATCCTCGGATACGACTGGTTCCTGAAACACAACCCGGACTTTAATTGGCCGGAAGGAACCTTCACATATCGGTGTACGGAAAAATGCAAACATGGCAAACGGGTTTCGATTTCTGAGGAAGAAGATGAAATTGAACCCCGCAACATCTATCAGATCATCAACGACTTTCCAATAGACTTTCTCGGCTTAGAGGAGCCTGAGAATCCTTTTGTCGCTTGGGTGAACACCCTTGACGAAGGAACGGAACTCCTTATCGGAGAAGTCGGATGATGAATTCCTGACAGATGCGGATCTCCAGAAATGGAAATCTTTGGTTCCGGAGGAATACCAGGAGTTTGGTCCCACGGTATTTTCTCAACGCGCATCCAAAAGGATGCCCGAACGGAAACCATACGACCACGCCATCAACTTCCCCGATGACGCGGTACTACCGCCCCCGAGTAAGGCATACAAGATGTCTCCTCAGGAAGCGAACTCGCTAGATCAGTGGATTCAGGAAGAGTTACGGAAGGGCTACATCCGACACTCAAAATCCCCGATTGCGAGCCCGGTCTTCTTCGTCCCTAAAAAAGACGGCGGAGCCCGAATGGTAGTCGATTACCGAAAAGTAAACGACTTGACCATTAAAAACAGGTACCCTCTCCCACGCATAGACGAGCTTATCGATAAGCTTAGCCAGGCTTCGATATTTACGAAGCTCGACTTGCGTTGGGGTTACAACAACGTAAGAATCAAGGAGGGAGATGAATGGAAGACCGCATTCATTACGCCTAACGGCCTTTACGAAGCCGTAGTCATGTACTTCGGTTTTTGTAATGCACCCAGCACGTTCCAACACATGATGAACGATATTCCAGGTGACCTTATCAGAGAAGGAAAGGTCATTGTCTACCTAGACGACATCCTTGTGTTTGGAAACGACCTGTTGGAACACCGTCGTATCGTCAAGCAAGTATTACAAATCTTGCAAGACAACGACTTGTTCGCGAAGCCTGAAAAGTGCTTCTTCGAACAAAGTAGTATTGAATACCTGGGAATGATCATTTCCAAAGGAAAAGTCGAAATGGACCCTAAGAAGGTAGCCGGTGTAATGGACTGGCCTACACCTGCCAAGGTGAAGGACGTCCAGGCCTTTGTTGGCTTCGCCAACTACTACCGTCGGTTCATTAAAGACTTCTCCAAAGTGGTTAAGCCGTTAACCGAACTGTCCAAGAAAAACACGCAGTGGAACTGGGGACCCGAACAAGCGGAAGCCTTCCAAACTCTCAAGGAAGCTTTCACATCGGCTCCAATACTCCGGATCCCAGATCAGGAGTCCCCGTTCCGCGTGGAAGCGGATTCTTCCGATTACGCAACTGGTGCGGTGCTATCGCAATACTCTTCGGAGGATAAGCTCTGGCACCCGGTAGCCTTTTACTCGAAATCTCTATCAGCACCCGAAAGGAACTATGAGATTTACGATAAGGAGTTGCTCGCAATCATCCGCGCTCTAGAGGAATGGAGACATTACCTCGAAGGACATCCACACAAATTTGAAGTATGGTCGGATCATCTCAATCTGACATATTTCAAATCGGCACAACGGCTAACCCGGAGACAGGCACGTTGGAGTCTTTACCTGACAAGGTTCAACTTCACCATGTGCCACAAACCCGGTAAAACAATGCTCACGGCTGACCCTCTGTCACGGAGGCCAGACCATGAAGAGGGGGTGGAACTCGACAATCGCGATCAAATTTTGCTGAAACCAGAATATTTTACGGTTAGGGCGCTAGAAGCGTCACAGCAGGAGATACAATCAGGCGACGAGGACCTTCTCCGAAAAATCCAACAAGCCCTCATGAACGATCAAATTACCAAGGATTACCAGGAACTACTGAAAAGTGGTCCCAAGGAATTCGGTAAAGATCTCCAGGAATGGAACATGGAGGCCGGATTACTCCTCAGACGAGGAAAAGTGTACGTTCCAAAAGAGCCTAAGGAATTACGCACGAAGATTCTGGAGTTACATCATGACCATGTAACAGCCGGTCACTTCGGACGATGGAAGACCTATGAACTTCTATCACGTAATTACTGGTGGCCTGGAATGACCACGATGGTAAAGCAATACGTGGAAGGTTGTGACACATGTCAACGCATGAAGAACCACAACCAGACCCCGTACGGACCCCTGCAACCGCTCCCAGTTCCGGAAGCACCTTGGGACACCGTCACAATTGACCTTATCGTCCACCTACCACCCAGCGGCGAATTGAAACAATTCAATGCTATTATGGTAATAGTGGACCGGCTTACCAAGCGAGCACATTTCATTCCCACGTCAGACAAAATAACGGCAAAAGAATTAGCGAACCTCCTGTACCTTCGGATTTATCCGAACCACGGACTTCCGAAACAAATCATTTCGGATAGAGGCCCGCAATTCGCAGCCGCCTTATTCAAGGGATGGTGTGAGCAATTGGGGATCCAACGGTCAATGACAACCGCCTATCACCCGCAAGCGGATGGCCAGACAGAGAGAGTTAACCAGATCCTGGAACAATATCTTAGATGTTACATCGATGTTATTCAGAAGGATAATTGGTCATGGTTTCTCCCTACGGCTGAATTCGCGTACAACAACGCGGCTAGTGAGACAACAAAGAATAGCCCATTCTTTGTCGAACTAGGAAGGCACCCTAATGCAGGACCTACGAATCTACGTCCAACACCATACACGGACTTAAATGTCATTGCTTACGAACGATGGTCAGCACAAGAACAAGCTAAGGCAGCAATGAAATTGGCTGCTGAACGCTGGTCTTGGTATTACGATCAACATAAGCGCTCGGTACCGTTTAAAGTCGGCGACAAAGTTCTCGTTGACGCCCGTAGCTGGCAAGACTCCGAAAGAAGTCTTAGTCCACGCTATTTGGGACCATTCAAGATAATTGAACAATTATCTCCGGTCACCTTTAGGGTACACATGGACGAGCAATACAGGGCTTATCACCCTGTATTTCACGCTTCTAAGTTGATTATGTACAAGGATCCTGTGCATCAAAGGAAACCAGAGCCTCAACCAGAAATGGTCGATGGCGAGGAATTATGGGAAGTCGAGAAGATCTTAGATCATCGTCTCCGCGCAGGAAGAGTTGAATACAGAATCCGATGGAAGGGATTCGGTATCAATGACGACTCCTGGGTACGCGAATCGGATCTCGACACGGCGTACGACATTCTGCAGGAATACAAGGCTTCACACGCCATCCCAATGCAGGATGTCCCCCTCAGGAGATCAGCTAGAAGGAAAGAAGCAGTTCATGTCTTCGACCCTGACAGCGACGACTGGGAAGCCGACAAATGCACGTGGCCAGACGACTGGCCGCAGTATCGCGAAGAATTTGCGAAGGATCCTAAGCAGCGCATGGTTAGACACCCCGACGGGGGATGGATGTCAGCAGACATTAACCAAAACGCGGACTTGAAAATCGTAGTCGGTGAAGGCGGCCGAATGCCGGAAAAGGGAACCAAGGACTCGGTTGGGTTTGACCTGTACACTGCAACAGGCGACGTTCTGCCAGCTCACGGGCAGACAGAATACAATACCAAACTGAAAATCCAGGTACCTTTCGGCACTTACGGACGTATCGCCCCCCGCTCTAGTCTTGCCCGCAAAGGCATAGACGTAATGGGTGGCGTCATCGACCACGATTATCAAGGCGAGGTAATCATCATTCTCCGGAATCACTCCGACGTATCTATCGATATCCGGGCCGGTGATAAGATTGCTCAGCTCATCTGCGAAGTTGCTAAGGACCCGCACATTACACTACACGGAAAATCTTACTTTGAAAAGATTAAATCCGAGCGCGGTACTGGTAGTTTCGGCTCCACAGGAAAGTAATCGTTCCATTAGGGACAATGAAACCTGAAGAGGGGGTAATGTCACAGATTTGGGACATGCCACTATTTTTCCCGTATTTTTACCTATTTATCTGGTATTTCTACGACCTTGTAGACATTTACGCTGCCAAGCGCCCGTCTACATGTACACGCAAACAAACAACACGTACACAACGCGGTATACGTCCACTTGTCATAACAACGCGTACATAACACGTTTGTACGCGTCAATGACTCAGCGGACTAACCTCCGGTGTCACGCGCCTTACTCATATCCCGATACCGGGCTATGTCAGTACAATTGGATAAGCGGCCCGCTCGTTATCACATGCCAATGCCCTTACGATTACTCATATCCCGATACCGGTATATAAGAATCACATGCATGGCTTACTAACGTAGCTACAGCCACTTCCACAACATGGACCTACGGTCCAAACAAACGATCTTACTGGTGCGGCCATTACCGGCGCACATGGTCTATTGTAGTTTACGGCTTAACCATATTAGTTATGTCTGCGCACAGACCACCTTCATGTTTGGCTCCCTTACCGGTAACCAAACAAAGCATGTATATAAGTAGGGCTATCACTGCGGATAAGCCTTAGATTTGTTCTCTGCATTCGCACAGTTACATACCATCTCTGCTTGCGCCCACTAGCCTCCTCACCAACCTTCTGTAACTCCTTCAAGTCGCCTGTAAGGTTATAGTGTGAGTCCCACAGTCTAGTCTGTGTCAGAAACCTGAGTGGTTCGAGCAAGAGTACATGGCAATGGCTCTTGATACCTCCCATGCTGCCCCACAATCGGAAGATGAATCGATACTCCGAGAGATTCGCAAAGCGTTGCTAGACGACAAGGTCACAAAAGACTACAAGGAGCTGCTCTCATCCGGCCCTCGTGAATTCAAAAAAGACCTATCAGAATGGAACTACGAAGGAGGGTTACTCCTCCGAAGAGGCAAAGTCTACGTTCCAGCTACACCAGCGAATATCAGACGGCAAGTGGTCGAGTATCATCATGATCACAAGTCAGCTGGGCATTTCGGACGTTACAAAACGTACGAATTGCTAAGCCGCAACTATTGGTGGCCCGGAATGTTCGTTTACGTCAAAAAATACGTAGACGGATGTGACACATGCCAACGTATGAAGAACCACCCGCAGAAGCCGTACGGCCCCCTGCAACCCTTACCGGTGCCGTCAGGCCCATGGGAAGTGGTGACAATAGACCTGATTACTCAGCTACCCCCATCGGGAATACATGACGCGATCATGGTCGTAGTGGATCGGTTGACCAAAAGAGCAAGGTTCTTCCCGATAGAAAACACCTTCTCAACGAAAGACCTAGCTACGATACTCTATCAAAAGGTATATCCCTTACATGGATTGCCGAAACAGATAGTATCGGACAGAGGGACACAATTCGCCTCAAAACTATTTGGTGAATGGTGCACCCTGCTGGGAATTCAAAGGTCGATGACTACCGCGTATCATCCGCAGGCAGACGGACAAACCGAACGAGTGAATCAAATACTCGAACAGTATCTATGGTGCTACATTAACACGTACCAAAAGGATAACTGGTCGGAGTTCCTGCCAACAGCGGAATTTGCGTACAATAATGCAGCCAGCGAAACTACCAAGGAATCTCCGTTCCTGGTGGAATTAGGTCGTCACCCTATCGCAGGACCAAGCAGTTTCGAACCAAGTCGAAACAAAGACTTAGTAGAAATTGCGAACACACGGTTCTCTGCACAAGAGAAAGCTAAGGCGGCAATGAAAATTGCAGCCGAAAGATGGTCCTGGTATTATGACCAAAAGAAGCAAGTCGTCCCTTTCAAAGTGGGCGACAAAGTACTCGTGGACGTGCGAAGTTGGCAAGACACCGAAAGGAGTCTAGCCCCACGCTACATCGGCCCATTCCGAATCACAGAGAAATTGGGACCGGTAACGTTCAAGGTGTACATGGATGCACAATATAGGGCCTATCACCCTGTGTTCCATGCTTCGAAACTGGTTATGTACAAGGAATCAACCATCGAAGGTCAGAAAAGTCATCCTCCAGCGGCTGACAAGCCAATGGAAATGGAAGACCCAGAAGAATGGGAAGTGGAAGCCATTCTCGACCATCGTAACCGACGCGGCCGGTGGGAATACCTTATCCATTGGAAAGGCACCGGACCTGCGGAAGATACGTGGGAAATTGAGGAACACCTGGCTAACGCTAAGGAGATACTGGACGAGTACAAGGCAAAATATTCAGCCCTTAGTACCGACCCAAATCAACCCCTTCGCCGATCAACTAGACTCGGCGGAACACGGCAGACCATAGCCGTCTTCGACCCTGATTCACCAGATTGGGACTCGGACACGTGTGTCTGGCCCGACGACTGGCCCCAATATCGAGACGATGTCGACCCTACACAACCGAAAGTGTACTACAAGCGCGACCCCTTTACAGGGCAATGGGTACACTCCGATGTTGAATTCAACGAAGACTTGGAAATCGAAGTAGGAGTCAATGGCAAACTACCGACCAGGGGAACAACCGATGCGATCGGCTATGACCTATATGCCGCGCAGGATATCCTAATTAATTCATGGAAATCCGCCTCGGTCCCCACCGATATCCGTATCAAAGTTCCTTATGGGACATACGGTCGGATAGCGCCAAGGTCTGGACTTGCGAAAAAGGGCATCGATGTCCTCGCAGGTGTAATAGACCATGATTACCGCGGAGAAGTCTTTGTCATGTTGATGAACCTCACTGGAGACCCATACCAAGTAAAGAAAGGCGACAGAATTGCTCAGCTAATTTGCGAAGTAGCAATCACGCCCGAAATACAGGAATCCATGACCAAGGAGAAGTTCGAAAAAGAAATTCGACCTCACCTACATGGAAGTGGGCCCTACAACGAGCAATTCAACAAGCCAACCAAGCGCGGTACACAAGGTTTTGGATCGACAGGACGATAAAAGTGGAAAAATCGTAAAGTCTAACCCTTCAGTGGGCTCTAGCATAACTTCTACTCTCAACGGGGTCGTTGAAATCTAAGAGGGGGGTAATGTCACAAGGATTCTCCTAGTTTCCCCATATTTCTTACCATTTTTCGGGTAATTCTACGAATTATCTACGACTTTCTAGACCAATAACTAGCTTATCTGGTTCATAAACTAACGGTTACATACGTGCCGAATGATGGCCGCATTATCTCCCGTAACGACGGTCTTATCTTATCACTAGTAGTTACCATCAGTCACACGTCTAGTTCTAGCCAATCGGACATTTCGTCCGGAAGCAGTCAGCGTATAAACGACAGCGGACCGGGTTTTGGTCACGCCCCGTCTTTGTAATGACAAGAGCGCAAAACGCCATTCGTGCGGCCTACGCCGCCTTTCTATATCCCGGTTTTGATCGGTATATGTATTTATCGTATATTACTAAGTACTTAGGTACCTGGGGACTTGTACATACGAATACGGACACTAGTATTATCTAATAAGACTGTTAGGGATCTTATTTATCATGTATATATACTGGACTTGCTGAGCGCTATTGCCTCAGTTCTATTCATTACATTCATACTACGAGTTAACCACTCAACGTATCCTGCTTAACATCTGCTTTATCTCTTGCCTAACCAGCAATACCAAGATCATAACAAGTAAGTGTTATCTTGTGTTACGCAGCAACGAGCAATAGCCCCTGTAGGATAGAAACCCAGGCCCAAGCGCAAGCGCAAGGGCGGGGGTAGGGGGAGATTTCTTCTTATGACACAGACTAGACTGTGGGACTCACACTGTAACCTTATAAGCGACTTGAAGGAGTCGCTGGAGGTTGGTGAGGAGGCTAGTGGGCGCAAGCAGAGATGATATGTAACTGTGCGAATGCAGAGAACAAATCTAAGGCTTATCCGCAGTGATAGCCCTACTTATATACATGCTTTGTTTGGTTACTAGTAAGGGAGCCAAACATGAAGGTGGTCTGTGCGCAGACATAACTAATATGGTTAAGTTGTAAGCTACAGTAGACCATGTGCGCCGGTAATGGCCGCACCAGTAAGAGCGTTTGTTTGGACCGTAGGTCCATGTTGTGGAAGTGGTGTCACAGATTTGGGACATGCCACTATTTTTCCCGTATTTTTACCTATTTATCTGGTATTTCTACGACCTTGTAGACATTTACGCTGCTAAGCGCCCGTCTACACGTACACGCAACCAAACAACACGTACACAACGCGGTATACGTCCACTTGTCATAACAACGCGTACATAACACGTTTGTACGCGTCAATGACTCAGCGGACTAACCTCCGGTGTCACGCGCCTTACTCATATCCCGATACTGGGCTATGTCAGTACAATTGGATAAGCGGCCCGCTCGTTATAACATGCCAATGACCTTACGATTACTCATATCCCGATACCGGAATATAATAATCACATGCATGGCTTACTAACGAAGCTACAGCCACTTCCACAACATGGACCCACGGTCCAAACAAACGATCTTACTGGTGCGGCCATTACCGGCGCACATGGTCTACTGTAACAACTTAACCATATTAGTTATGTCTGCGCACAGACCACCTTCATGTTTGGCTCCCTTACCGGTAACCAAACAAAGCATGTATATAAGTAGGGCTATCACTGCGGATAAGCCTTAGATTTGTTCTCTGCATTCGCACAGTTACATACCATCTCTGCTTGCGCCCACTAGCCTCCTCACCAACCTCCAGCAACTCCTTCAAGTCGCTTATTAGGTTATTGTTACGGTTATTCTAATTTTTCGAATATCGACAGAACTCACCATTGGGCGAATACGATACAGGGACTTGTTGCGCAACCAACTCCCCTGGCTACTCGTGACTCTACTGGGCGCATCCCCGGTTGTACTAGTCTGTAGGGCGCGTTTCATCTTTGGCAGATCCAACTCTGCCATCGTTTTATGTTCATCGTCTATTAGCTGATAGATGGCGTTCAACCGCCATCATTCCTATCTATCGTCTCAGGTCTATCACTACATACCTATCAAACGTTTGGTACTATAACGTAGATAGTATCGGTGACATCTGGGGCTGGCTCGACCCCTAAAACCCAACGTAGTATATAAACTCATGTACTTACTGTCGAGGCTCTTCAGCTCGACCTTGTTGTACAAACAAGAAGTCTTATACTCGTTCTCAAACGTAGGAAACTACGCTCAGTATTTTTCACTCGAGCAATCGAACAACTAAGTCCTCGAAGTGCACATTGACTTCTCCGACTTAGGCGAGTCTTATATTCTATTCGACTCGCACCTGAACAGATTATATCCTCTAACGCGTATTGGATATTAACCGATCTCCTAAGAACTTCACTTAGGACCCGAAGGCATCTAACGAGTATTTGCCTTGCATACGGCGACGTGCCTACGTGCAGAAGAACGATCTATATTCGCGACTCGAATATACAAACGGGTATTCGACCCGTAACAGAAGGTCGAGCTCATCACACCCTCACCTACTACGGTGTAAGGGCACATGATATTTGGACCAGAATTCCCAGCACGACTGATTGAACTCTTGCCCGAGGACATTCAGGGAGTCTACAGACTCAACCAATACGAGTGGACTGACACCATTGGAGCCTTCCGTAACCGCGGAGGAATTGTTGTCATTCCAAGAGAAGATAGGGCATCGAAGTGGGTAGAAGTATACCCCTCCGCAAGAACGACCGCTTGGGAAATAACGCGTGAAGCGTTCGAACGATTCGGAGAAATCCCTCCGATGTCAACCGCGACGTTGACCGAAAACGAAACCGAAACCATCAACAGAACCTCCGATGCCGATGGAAATACGAATCAGCCTTCGGGCGCCACAGGAATGGCAGGAATTGAGCGCATCGGAGATGATGGGAGAAATCCTGGAAACTTTACAGGAACAGATAACAGCCAGACCGGAGGACAGGACCCTCCAGGATTTATATCTGCTTTTGCGCAGAGTGGGATTGGGCCTATGGCTGGAGGAACAGACCTCTTTGGAAACCCCCCACAGAACGCACCCGGAATGGGTAGCGGAGGAAATCCGTCTTGGACTAGCCCAAGCGGAGGAATGGGAACGACAAACCCAGGAACATGGCCTTCAGGCCTATTTGGACGAACCTCCGCAGGTACAAGCGGAGGAGGACTGGGAGGAAACTTCGAACTCGGAGGAGGGAACGCCCCCCCTCCTGGAGGACTCGGAGGAGGAACCCCCGCGAACCCCGGAGGAGGAAACCCTGGAGGGAACCCAGGGAACCCCGGAGGAAACCCAGGAAACCCGGGTGGAGGATACCCGGGAGGAGGAGGACCCCCAGGCGGGCCTCCGCCACCGAATGCGCCGCAGCCCCAACCTCCGGCGCCGAACCCGTACTACCGACCCCCAATGATAAAGATCAATCCCCCAGACGTATTCGACGGGGAACGATCCGACATGCAGAACTTCATAAACCAGTGCAATTCCTGGTTTACGATGTACGAAACGTCGTTCCAGAACGACGTTCAGAGAGTGATCTTTATCCTCTCTTATATTTCGAACAAGGGGAAAACGGGCCAATTGTCACAGACTTACCAGTCTGTGCGACCCTGGCATCAGGGGGACTCCCTAACGCCCTACAAGACGTGTGCGACGCCGCGCCAGCGGTGACCTTGTCGGCTGTACCAAAGGCATCCCTAAGGACTCCTAGAGGCGACGTAGAGAGGCACCACACAGTCGAGCAAGACAAGAGGGGCCCTCGGGCCAGAGCACGCGCAGACAGATGATAAGAGAGGCACTATAAGTGCATTGACGAGAATCTCAAGGATGGGGCTGTAAGGCCCACATCCGTCGTACTTATACATCTGTAGCTGGCCAGTAATGGCCGCCCTAAACTAATGGCCTGTGCGCGCATTATGTAAGAGGACACATGACTATGTAACTACTGTGACGAATGTAACTAGTGTGACCATGAGTGTGATACCTGAGGCGCGCGCTACCCTACAGCGCTAACCAAATGGTCAGGTGACCAACAAGCTAATGAGACGAACAAAGAGGTAACTAAGGATCAGGGACGCAGCGTACGCCTAGCGCCGCATGTGAAACCTATAGTGAGGGACGTACAGTGGCCCCCTGGGCACATCCGTGACACCAATGGAAACAGAATTATCACCGGGTTTATACGAACCCCCAGACGAAACGATTCTTCCCGCCTAGTCTCGCACAGTTTGATGCAGACTTCCAGAAAGCCTTCGGAGCCATCGAAGAGGTACAGAAGGCACGGAAGAAAATCCTGGACGTAACCCAGGACAGGAAGGACATCGATGACTATATCACCGAGTTCAACAACTTGGCCGGAAAGGCCCAGTACGATCGATACAGCGCAGACGGAAACGCGTTACTCATAACCCTCTTCGAGAAAGGGTTACCCAAACATACGACCCGATACATCATCGGCGTTCGGCCGCTACCAGCGACCATTGATGAATGGCAGTCCGCTGCCTCGTACTATGAAAATACGTACAAGATATTCTTGAAACGGGATAAACCGTTTGTCAAGAAAAAGGCTTGGCAAGCCTCGAACCAGAATAACGGACGCACTAGTGCTCCGCAGACAACCGCACCAAAAGATCCAAATGCGATGGATGTAGATCGAATGACCACCCAAGAAAGGGACGATCACATCAAGAAGGGAAAATGTTTCACCTGTCATCAGCCAGGGCATATGTCGCGAGACTGCCCAAAGAGGCCGAGAAAGCCAGCCCGCCCTAGGCGGACTACTCGAAAGACCGAAGAGGAAGAAGCCGAGCAAGAAGCTCGCATTGAAGAAGTCTCTGAAGAAGAGACTGAATACATCACCGCTAACAGAGCGGTCACAGCAATTAGGACCCTGAAAGCCAAGAACCCCGAGCTCCTAGCACGGCTCGTAGAAGAACAGGATTTTGCCTAGGAGGGAAGCCCACGGTCTTACCCTCCGAGAAAGCAGCACATGTAATTACCTCGTTCGAGAAGAATCGATCCCTCTTCATCCCGGTAATCATGACGCTGGCAAAACCCGTGAAGTGCAACGCACTAATCGACTCAGGAGCAATGTCCAACCTGATCCACAGCAGAGTGGTAGAAAAATACAAGGTGCCCACGCAACCCTTGAAGAACCCGATCATCGTCAAAAATGTTGACGGAACAGAAAACAAAGATGGGCGAATAGACCGAGAAGCCACCATACTACTACGATACCCGAAGACCCAGAAAATGAGAAAAGTCCGATTCCTGGTAGGATCGATCGGAACAGAAAATATGATTCTAGGGTATGGATGGCTAAAAGACGAAAACCCCACAATCGACTGGAAGGACCAGACAGTCGATGTACGATCAATACTAGGGGCAGAAGAAAAGAAACAGGAAGCCACGATCCGAATGGATATGGTGGAGATGGTAGTTGCCCCAGAAGGGAAGATTCCAACAAGGGGGACCCAAGAAGCTGCGGGGTATGACCTTTACGCTGCAGAAGAAACCGAGATTCCCGCCGGAGGATGGAAACTCGTCTCCACAGGAGTAAAAATGAAGATCCCGAAAGGATTGTATGGAAGGCTGGCCGGACAATCAGGCAACACCCTCAGACACGGGTTGGTAGTACAAGCCGGAATCATAGACTCGGACTACCGAGGAGACGTCGGAGCCATCGTCTTCAACTACTCAGACAAGGCACATAGAATTATCCCGGGCATGCGAATAGCCCAGATAATTTTCGAACGGCACCTCACCCCCGACATTGTAGAGGTCGAGGACCTAGAGGAAACAGAACGAGGGGAGAAAGGGTTTGGATCCACGGACCAGCCAGAAGAAACAGCGCAGCGGCTCTATACTCCCGAGGAGTACGAAGCGATCCGACGCTTCGCGAAAGATAACCCTAGGATCATAGGAAAGAAAGGGGAAACGCGAAAGAAGTTCCGAACAAAGATACAAATCATCAACGCTGTCAGAAAGGCGCTAACGAAATCTCAGGAATTCGCACAGAAAACCCCCGAACCAGAACGAACGATTGAAGAGATGGTCCCGAAACACCTACTGGACTTCGCCAAGGTGTTCAGTAAGGAGTCCGCAGCAGCGTTCCCCCCGTTGAGACCATGGGACCACGCAATCGAATTAAAACCCGATTTCGTGCCGAAAGACTGCAAAGTCTATGCACTCTCACCTAAAGAGCAACAGGCGCTGGACGAATTCCTGAAAGAAAACCTGGCCAAAGGTTTCATAGTCCCTTCAAAATCCCCGATGGCGTCACCATTCTTTTTCGTCCCAAAGAAAGACAGCGGCCTACGACCCTGTCAAGATTATCGATATCTGAACGAAGGGACAATAAAGAACGTCTATCCCTTGCCACTGATCTCAGAGCTCCTGGAAAAGCTAAAAGGAGCAAGGATCTTCACAAAAATGGACCTTAGAGCGGGATACAACAACGTGCGAATCAAAAAAGGAGACGAATGGAAAGCGGCCTTCAAAACAAACCGAGGATTGTACGAGCCCACGGTTATGTTTTTCGGATTGTGCAATGCACCTGGGACCTTTCAGGCAATGATGAACGAAATCTTGAAAGAAGAAATCCTCGAAGGATGGGTGCTTGTTTATATGGACGACATCCTCGTTTTCTCAGAAAACGAGAAAATACACAAGGAACGGGAACGGCGGATCCTTCAGAGATTGGTGGATAACCATCTCTTTGTGAAACCCGAGAAATGCGCCTTCGGTGTCGACAGAGTCGAATTTCTGGGACTAGTCATCACCCCAGGAAATATCCAGATGGACCCAGCGAAACTCAATGGGATTAAGGAGTGGCCGACTCCTCGAAATCTCAAAGAAGTCAGATCCTTCCTAGGATTTGCTAACTTCTATCGGAAGTTTATCGATCACTATTCTACACACGCCCGACCCTTGGTAGACCTCACAAAAACGGTCACAGGGACAGGGTTCCAATGGACGGAGAAAGAACAGAAAGCGTTCGAATTCATGAAGAAAGCATTCACGACGGCGCCCGTACTAGGAACACCAGACAAGGAGAAACCGTTTATCCTCGAAACAGACGCATCTCAGTTCGCCACAGGAGCAGTACTGAAACAGATAGATGAAACAGGGTGCGAACGGCCAGTGGGATATCTCTCACAGTCCCTAACATCTACCGAACAAAACTATGAAATCTACGATCGCGAACTACTCGGAATAGTCCGAGCCTTAGAAGAATGGCGGCACCTGTTAGAAGGAGCACCGCATCGGATCTTGATCCGAAGCGATCATCAGAACCTGATGTACTGGAGAAGCGCACAGCGCCTAAATCGGCGACAAGCGAGATGGCATCTATTCCTTTCGCAATTCGACCTGAAATTGCAGCACGTTCCCGGAAGGAAACTAGTCATGGCCGATACGCTTTCCAGGTTGTACCACCTGGACGAAAGCAACGAAGACAATGAGGGAATCACTATGATTCCAGACGAACTCGTCGTCCACGCAATCCAGATCCCGATCATTGATCGAATCAAGAACGCCAACGATCGAGATGAATCTGCGGAACAAGCGATCCGCGCTCTAGGGGGCACAGGCGAATTCCCCGCGAGAACCACCGCAGATGAATGGCAACAAACGGATGGGATACTGCTCTACAAGGGCAGGATGTACGTACCGAGGGACGAGGGCCTTCGACGGGACGTCATCTCAAAATACCACGACACAATCCCGGCCGGACACCCTGGGATCTGGGGTACAACAGCACAAGTTACGACCCACTTTTGGTGGCCTGACATGAGAACAATGATAGCGGAATACGTCCGGGGCTGTGCAATCTGTCAACAGATGAAACCTGATAGGAATCCACTGAAACCCCCTTTGCAACCAATACCGACACGGGAAGACGCCCTCCCCTTCTCACAGTGCTCGGTCGATTTTGTCACCGACCTGCCAAGAGTCGGAAAGTATGACTCCATGATGGTGATTGTCGACCATGGCCTATCCAAGGCCATCTCTCTCACCCCATGCAACAAAACAATCACAAGCGAAGGGGCCGCAGAAATATTCCATCGAAAGATATATTCACAGTACGGCATCCCTCGAAAAATCATTTCAGACAGAGGACCACAGTTCGCATCAAAGCTCTTCAAAGAATTATGCCGACTGCAAGGGACAGAGTCAGCGATGAGTACAGCATACCACCCCCAGACAGACGGACAAACGGAAAGAATGAACCAACAAATCGAAGTATACCTTCGTATCTATTGCATGAACGACCCCTTTCAATGGGTACAACGACTACCTGACGTCGAATTTGCACACAACACCAGACGAACCGAAAACCGGCCTGCGCCACTTGAAACGATTCTAGGATATGTCCCGAGAGGATTCCCAGACTATGACCGAGTGGGGAACGTCCCGGCAGCTGTCGACAGGATCAAGAAGATCAAAGAGGCGCGAAAGATGGCATTCATCGCGCATGAATTAGCCCAGAAAGGAATGGCAGGGCGATTCCTCAGGGAGTTGCCGAAGCTTGAGAAAGGAGATAAAGTCTGGCTCGACGCCAGGAACCTAACGATCCCCTATGAATCAAACAAACTGGCACCAAAAAGGGAAGGACCCTTCACCATCACAGAAAAGATGGGACCCACGACGTACCGGTTGCAGTTACCGGCGAACTGGAAAATTCATCCGGTATTCCACGCTGCCTTACTAAAACCATTCAAAGAAACAAGGGTGCACGGACCCAATTACCTACGGCCGCCACCTGATATCATCAAGGGACAAGAGGAATACGAAGTCGAAGCCATCTTGGCTGACAGATGGCGAGGAAAGAAGCATCAGTACTTTGTCAAATGGAAAGGCTATGCCACGGCCGACAATTCATGGGAAGACGAGGCGAACTTAGAGCACTCCAAGGAGCTGATAAAAGACTACCACAGGACGAGAGTCAGGACAGCCCCAACACTCGAAAACCGAACAGTAATAGTATGTCGACGACTCGCCACCAACTCCCTCGCCGCGCTCCGACCCCTCACAGCGATGCGGGTCACAGGGAAGGACGACCAAGAGGTACGCCGCAGAGGAGGTACTCCCCCCAACACCTACAGATCAGACACGCCCTGCTCTGGTACAGGGCCGAGGGACCTTTTGCTGGCCGAGCCGATGGCTGGTCGGCCCTCTTTGACATCACGCAGGACCTCACCCACATTTACAGCTCGTACCAGAACATCACCGAGGACCTCGTCCGAATGGAGGGGCAGATCAGAGCGCAGAGAGAGGGACTCGAGCTTCTCACCGACAGACTTATCGACCGATTGGCCGCCACCACGACGGCCCGACTACGACACGCGCTCAACGACTTCGAGGATCGCGAGCACGCTACTCCCAACCGACCCGAATATGTACCACGACCCGCCCGCTTTTTCACCACCGATGAACGACGCCGAGTTGCAAGGCCGTTTGATTTTATGGAGGGCGATAGAGTACTATTTCCACTGCCTACCGAGACTCAGAGAGCCCGCCGAACAGGAGTTAGAGACCCGACGCCACGTATTCCTGGTATGGGAGGCAACGGGAGACGTGAACCACCTGCACGCCCGACGAGCCCTAGGGCTACCCCAGAACGACAGCGAAGAGCGAATAGCACGCCGCTTATTCGACGATCTCCATCGGTGCAGAGTATTACCCGCGAGGAGTTTGAGCGAGGTGCGAGGGAGCACGAACGAGACACCGCCTCCTTACCCACGTGGGCGCAACGGAACCTCCACCGCGCTGCTCACCACTGGAGATATCGACACAACGAATATCTCAGAGATATCCCTTCCCTACGGGTACCAGCGAGGCCCTCGCCTGAACAACCCTGTCGGCAGTGCGGATCCGCTAGCCACTGGATCCTTGACTGCCCCGACTATATTTGCAGAACTTGTGGGCTCAATCAACCAGGTCATCGACAGAATGAATGCCGCCAACACTTCGTATGGCGAACTCCTACGACCCCGTCCCTCAGCGGGAACGGCGACATCTACAACGAACAGGACGCCGAGGCACTCTGAAGAGGGGAACTTGGAAAGTTCGTCGAGGCCGACGAATGCTTAAGGAGGAGCTGATGTTATGGTTATTCTAATTTTTCGAATATCGACAGAACTCACCATTGGGCGAATACGATACAGGGACTTGTTGCGCAACCAACTCCCCTGGCTACTCGTGACTCTACTGGGCGCATCCCCGGTTGTACTAGTCTGTAGGGCGCGTTTCATCTTTGGCAGATCCAACTCTGCCATCGTTTTATGTTCATCGTCTATTAGCTGATAGATGGCGTTCAACCGCCATCATTCCTATCTATCGTCTCAGGTCTATCACTACATACCTATCAAACGTTTGGTACTATAACGTAGATAGTATCGGTGACATCTGGGGCTGGCTCGACCCCTAAAACCCAACGTAGTATATAAACTCATGTACTTACTGTCGAGGCTCTTCAGCTCGACCTTGTTGTACAAACAAGAAGTCTTATACTCGTTCTCAAACGTAGGAAACTACGCTCAGTATTTTTCACTCGAGCAATCGAACAACTAAGTCCTCGAAGTGCACATTGACTTCTCGGACTTAGGCGAGTCTTATATTCTATTCGACTCGCACCTGAACAGATTATATCCTCTAACGCGTATTGGATATTAACCGATCTCCTAAGAACTTCACTTAGGACCCGAAGGCATCTAACGAGTATTTGCCTTGCATACGGCGACGTGCCTACGTGCAGAAGAACGATCTATATTCGCGACTCGAATATACAAACGGGTATTCGACCCGTAACAACCACAACGTCAGCGGACCGTGCATAATGTCACGCGTCGGTTTACTAAGACATAGCGCCCTTAACGCTACTGGGCGACGCACAACGCCAACAACCTATATCCCAGTTGATCGGCATATACCACTATCGCGTATTACTCAGTCCCATAATGACAGGGGTCCTGTAGTAGAATACGTACCGAAGTAGATTACGTAATAAGGCTGTTAGGGTTTTATAATACATGTATATATACTGGTTTGCTAAGTCGTTAGAGACTTAGCTCTATTCATAAACATTTGCTTACGGGTTAACCACCCAACCGCTTTGCCTGCTGCTTACTCGCTTACTCCTAAGTTCTCGCCTATCGATGACTACAGAAGACGCTAACGCTGTACAATAAGCCTCTTAGCTGAAGCATAGAGTGAGTAGTAGAGTCTTGTGTCATCAAGATGAATTGGCGGGTTGGGAGATCATGCTCTGCAACTTGCTTCTTGACACAAGCGTATTCTCAAGCAACTACTCAGGGGAATATTACTCGCGTGAAAGCGTATTCCTGGTCTGAGGCTACTCAAGGCAACAAAGGCCAAGACGAGTCTGGGGTGCTCCCTGCTCGCCTGGCTGGTATATATGCTTGTAGGCTGTTTGTACATGTTTGGCTATTATACAGTATTATGTAAGCTGATAGACCATTTAGAGTATGGTAAACCCTATCGTAGGTGTAGAGCCACATCAAGGGTGTCCGAGGTCTGTGTAGGCACGTGTGGGGTGTTCGGGGTCCTTGCACGTGATGCATAGGCGGGCGCTTAGATAAGATAAGGGCTGTCTCTAGTCGCAAGCTAGTTGGAGAAAATCGGCTTGTGACAGTACCCCCTCTTCTAGCTGCGTGTCCCCACGCCCAGCAATCACTTTGTACATAGTTTGGTCAACATGGCACGGGTGGTCTACGGTTTTGGTGCATATGTGCGGATGCGCCAGTTGGAGAGTGTTTAAGACCGGGTAGATCCAGTATCCTATTGATTCAGGTATAGTGGATTCTATCGGTGTTCCAACGCGTATTCCGTATTGCATAACCCGCGTTCGTGGATCGCAGAACCAGAAGTTACGAGCGACGAGCTTCTTTTCGTAGGCGTAGAATGGTATGCTGCCTTTGACTAGAAGCATAATGTCTATGTCGTCGTATATAATGAACTCCTTCGGGTTCTTTCTGAGCCCCATTTCCTGAGCTTTTCGTTCGAAGTCCTCCTACTCTGGGTCCCATTTGGTGTTAGAGTGGTCCCAGCCAGTGTTTCTGTTTTTCCACTGGTTACCTGGGGCAGATGGTCTTGCTTCGAAGAATTTTGTAACGAGCTCTTGGTAATGGTTCAGTCCACGCTTTCGTTCCCATGTTTTAGTCCCGTCAGACCACTCGACTTCTAGCTCGACTTGCCCTCGGTCTTCCCTGGATTCGAGGATCCTGAGAGGCCTGCGAGCGTCATTGCTTTCCGTCACTTTACTGTGATTTTGATTGGGGAAGGCGGGCGGTGTGTATGGTAGGAGTAAGACCTCGTTGAATACTGGGTATATCCCGCGCATGTCTGCGGGGAGGTCTAGTTCGTATGCTCCGTGCCCGACCTTCTTGGTGACCTTGTACGGTCCAAACCGCTTGGAGTCCAGCTTCTTGGTTGGGTGGCCCATGTCTATGTTTCAGCCGTCGACCCAAACCAAGTCGCCTTCAGAGTACGATAGTGGCGATGCCCGTTTCCTATCGTAGTACTCTTTCATGCGTAGTTTGGCTTTCTCCAGGTTTTGCGAAGCGAGTTTGGATATGGTGTGCATGTGTTCGACCCAATCCCGTGCTACCCCCTCTTCTTGTTCCGGCGCCTCTACACCTGTGAAGGGGTGGTATCCGTGCGTAAGGTAAAAGGGGCTATATCCCGTGCTACTGTGTACGTGTGTTTTGTACGCAAAGCTTGCCAGCGGGAGTAAGTCCGGCCAGTTCATATGAGTATCGTTAATAAATAGTCTAAGGTAGACCTCGAGTTCCTGATTCATACGTTCCGTTTGCCCGTCTGTCTGTGGGTGGAACGCGGTACTCGGGTTTCCCTCTATGCCTAATCTACGATATACGTCCTTTATAAATTCTGCTACAAATCGAGGTCCTCTGTCGCTAAATATTTTCTTTGGTAGTCTGTGTTGTGTGTATACTTTGTCTATAATTATGTTGGCCCATCCTTCGGCCGATAGTTTAGTGGTTGTTGGTACAGCTATATAGTCCTTTGACTTCATATCTACTACTACAATGATTGCGTCGCGACCCTTGGAAGTGGGGAGTCCCGTGATCATGTCTACAGAAATGTTCTCCCAGTTGTGTGTTGGAGTCGGGTTCGGGTTGAATGGAGCCGCGCGTTTGGATCGGTCCGGCTTAGCGGCCTGGCACTTGATACAAGCTTTGACGTACTGGCGGATGTCTGAGCGCATCTTGGGCCACCAGTAATGTCGGTGTATGGCTGTGTACGTGTTTTCGGTGCCAGGGTGTCCCGCTGAGACGGTGTCGTGGAATGAGGAAATGATTTTTCCGATCAGTTCTTCGTCCCGAGGGATAATTAACCTCTCCCTCCTATATCGCAGACCGTCCTCGGTCGTTTCCCCTACTTCTACTCCTTCCTTTCCATCGTAGAGAGCGGCTTCCGCTTTGACCCTCTCTTTTACTTCGTCGTGGGTGATACCCTTGACTATAGTATAGAATGAGGATCGCAGCCTTTCTGCGCTGTCTTGGACAAAGAGGTGTGGCTTCAGGACGACTTGCTCTTCGAGGTGATCCTTGTCGTTTCCGTGATCACTTCTTCGGGAAAGCCCATCGGCCCTTCCATTGGTCTTCCCGGGGATGTGCACGAGTTGTAGGTCGTACTCGGCGAGTTCCGTCATCCACCGGGCTTGTCGCGGATTAATTTTCTGCGGGGTCTTAAAGTATTCTAAGTTCTTATGGTCCGTTAGTACTTCTACAGGGTGTTTGCCACCCATTACGAAATGCCGCCATTCATCAAGCGCGCGCATGATGGCGAGGAGTTCTCTGTCGTAGATTTCGTAGTTCCGTTCTGCCGGTAGCATCGTCTTACTCTGGTAGGCGATGGGTTTCCAGACACCATCCTGTTTCTGCATGAGGCAGGCTCCAGTTGCGAAGTCTGAAGAGTCTGCCTCGATGCGGAAAGGGTCGTCGTCGTTTGGTATCCCTAACACGGGTGCTTCGATACATATTTTCTTTAACTTATCGAAACACTCTTGTTCCGCCGTACCCCACTGCCAAGGTGTGTCCTTGGTTAGGTTTATCAGTGGGCGTGCTACCGTGGAAAACTTAGGTATAAATCTCCGGTAGAAGTTCGCGAATCCAATGAAGGATTGCACTTCCTTCTTGTTCCGAGGTGCGGGCCATTCAGCCACTGCCGCCACCTTCGCGGGATCCATACGGATTTCCCCGTGAGAGATTATATGTCCTAAGTATTCTACTTCCGACTTCATAAACTCGCCTGGTTTACAAGTCAACTTATTTTGACGGAGAACGAGCAGAACCTTGCTGTCACAAGAATTCTCCTAGTTTCCCCATATTTCTTACTATTTTTCCGGCAATTCTACGAATTATCTACAACTTTCTAGACCAATAACTAGCTTATCTGGTTCATAAGTTAACGGTTACATACGTGCCGAATGATGGCCGCGTTATCTCCCGTAACGACGGTCTTATGTTATCACTAGTAGTTACCATCGGTCACATGTCTAGTTCTAGCCAATCGGACACTTCGTCCGGAAGCAGTCAGCGTATAAACGTCAGCGGACCGGGCTTTGGTCACGCCCCGTCTTTGTAATGACAAGAGCGCAATACGCCATTCGTGCGGCCTACGCCGCCTTCCTATATCCCGGTTCTGATCGGCATATGTATTTATCGCGTATTACTCAGTACTTAGGTATCTGGGGACTTGTACATACGAATACGAACATTAGTATTACCTAATAGGACTGTTAGGGGTCTTATTTATCATGTATATATACTAGCCTTGCTGAGCGCTATTGCCTCAGTTCTATTCATTGCATTCATACTACGAGTTAACCACTCCACGTATCCTGCTTAACCCTTACAACTATCCTGCCTAACCAGCAAACCAAGCAACTATTACAAGTAAGTGTTATCTTGTGTTATATGAATAGAACTCGCTTTCGCCCCCGCCCTCTTGGAGGGTCTGGGATTTTTTCTTCTTAGGGGTTTTCGTCGCCGTCTGCGCACCTCTGCTCGCCGCCAGGCAGCGGGGTATCCTTAGTGGGTTCTGAGGGATCACCGCCTTCGGGCAAATAGCCGGACCGTAGGCTTAAGCGGAACCGGGGACTGGCTGCCAAGCCTTTCCCCATATGTTGGGAATCGATGGCAACGGTGTAACCTCTTGACCGGGCCGGAGATGACCTTCTCGCCTATCCCCAGGCGTACAGGGGCCACTCTATTTAGAGTTGGGATGGTGGGCACGAGTTGCCCTGCCTAGAACCGCTGCCGATACGGCTTCAGAACGATAGAGTTCTGGCCTTGGCGCCCTCTAAGTCCCTCAGGGCATGGGTTTGGTTTTAACACTGGCAGCCACCTAACTGGAGTGAGGCGTGGGCACATGCGGGGTGTAATACCCCAAATCCTGCATTCCCAGGCGTCAAGGGAAGACGACCTGCTGTATCCCCCACCTGGTAGCGTGAGAGAGACGCAATCCAGTCGCCGACACTAACTCCGGTCAAGGGCGGAGCGCCCATTGACGCCGGAGGATAAGCGCACGACACATCAAGAAGCGACGATAAGCCCCGACAGAAGACCGCGTGAATTTCCACTAGAATAGCTCATTTAGACTTCTTTTACGTAGTCATGCCGAAAGCACCACGTTTCACGGTTACACCGAGAAACGCCGCTACGGGGGAGCGCAAGGAATGGCACATTGCCTCCTCTAAATCGCTCGAAGACCGCATCTCCGCGGTCACAGCCCCAAAGCGAGGAAAGTCCCGAAAGGGCAAAGACGTCTTCTACAGGAAGCCGAACCCTGACCCGGAGGAGATCCGAAGGGTCAACCACGAGGCTGCCCTCGACGACATCAGGCGGAAGAAGCTCAACAAGCTTCTTCGACAGAAGGAGAAGCTCGAGGCTCGGATCCAGAAACAATCACTGGATCAGCTGATCGCCGAGGCGGCCAGAAAGAGGGTTGAGGACGAGAGAATGGTGAGGAGTCTTCAGGAGCGAATCCAGCCTCCAAAGAAGTCGTTGTTGGAAAGAGTGGAGGAGCTTAGGATGCCGGCCGAGTGGGTCGAGAAGCGGGGTCTTCCGAACCCCAAGGATGTCCATTGCACGGAGAAGAAGTGGGACTGGTTCTTAGACGTCGACAAACAGATGAACGCCGCCCACAAAAACCTTTTCCGGCTATGGAAGGTACCCGACGCAACCACCACGGCCCCCATCATAGCAAAATTCACCACCCTCATCACCGACTTTGACGATCTCTCCACACACCTGGAGCAAAGGGTCTGTCAGGACTCCATGAAGAACGAAGATCTCCGCCGCCTCGAAAAATATCTCAGGAGGGTGGAGCACGTTTTTGGAGACCTAGACGTGAAACAGCACGTTACGTACTTAAAAACACATTTAGTACATAGCAGTCTCAACTTCGACCTTGGCAAACCCCAGCTGTAGTAGATAGAAAGTCCTGAAAAGGCAGTATTTTTTGGTGCATGGCATTGATTGCGAAAAGTCCTGAAAAGGCATTTAAGTCCTGAAAAGGCACCTTTTTCTTGAATTATCGTTTAAGGAAGAAAATAACTCAAGCTGACGAATACTGTCCAGCAATGGTGTCCTACACAATCGTCCAAGGCGCTTTGTACAACACCCACAAGGTGGCTACGGCCTACCGCCCCACCGTCGGCAAGCACGCGTGGCCCGGAGAGCAGACATGCTTGATGGACTACCTGCGAGTCGTATTCGGCATCAGAGTTAGGGGGAGTGTCACCTCCTTCAACTCAATTCCGGCGCATGTGCGCCCTTTCCTGAACGTAAACCACACGGCGTACATCAAGTACTACGGGGAAGATTCGACCAGGAACCACATCTCGTGGTGGAGGTGGGACAACTATTGTACCGCCATCCCCCTGTCGGACCTCATAGTCCTATACGGTGACATCCACTGGTACTCAGAGGAAGAAGCGTCGCCACGCACAAGAGCCGCCAGGCTCTTCAACCCGGAAACACCCGCACGCCGAGCAGTCATCACCCCCGAAGGCAGCGAGACTCCACGGCCGGAGGAACCAGTCGACACGGAGCCCCTATTTGGAACGCTCCCCGATCTCCTCCCCTCCTATGAAAGGGGAACCCTGGAAATAGTCGCGCAGCCAGAAAGAAGCGAAAACGAATTGATGGGAAGGTTGCAGCGCACTCTGGAAGTGGCCGCCTCGGACGAAGTTCTGCAGGTGGGAAAAGAAGCTTACAGGGAGGCGCTGTACCAAGCCAAGAACCACCTCTACAGCAACCTCGCGGCATACAAAAGCCGGGTAGACACGAATATGGAAATGGTCTGGAATAAGACCAACCAGATCCGGAGTCACAACCAGGTGCTTCAAAATAGAATCGAAGCACTAGAGGAAGCGGAGAGTTTGCGGCAACAATTGGACACCCTTTCCAAAAATCGGTTTGTCCGCATAGAAAAAGACATCAGAGTACTGCAAAAGCGTCCGGCAGTCCCAACCGCGGGACCCAGCGGTGCCCAGGTCACGGCACTAATTAATAGAATCGACCAACTCGAAGCGGAGTTAACCGCTCTAAAAAACGCACCGGCAGCCGCGCCAGCAGCAGCCACCACGGTCAACTTCCAACAGACCAAACCGACTCAGCCGCCCAAATTCTCGGGCCCTAAGGACTCCATCTCGTCGAAAGAGTGGATCCAAAAGATGGGCATGTATTTCGCGGACGCCAAGGTGACCCTCGAGGAAGACAAGGTCCGCCAAGCCCTGCTACGGCTTACGGGCGAGGCCTACCAATACATGTCGCCGGTAGTTGATAAAATCGCCGCCGGACAAACCTCGGGGCACACCTGGAAAACGTTTGCGGAAACGATAGAGAAGGTGTACGGCAAGAAGACGGACAAGGAGATTGCTGAAAAGGAGATTGAAGGGTACTTCGGAGACGAAGGGAAAAAGAAGCTCCAATCGGACTTCTTCTCTTGGGCACAGAAGCTCAGGACCCTGGCTCGCCTGGCCGAGACTGACAACAAGACGTTGTTCAGTCACATCAAACGGATCCTCCCGGAAAAGGTGCGAGAGACCCTCGCTACCTTGGAATCGGTGCCCGGCTTCACAATGCCGACCGACTGGGAGGTATACCTTGACATGGCCATTGACCTCTATAAGAGGCAATACCCGGATAAGCTCAAAGGCAAAATCTTTGAGGAAGAAAAGAGGAAGGAGTCGTCGGGGTCTGGCAAGACCGCCGACAAAGCTACGTCGAAGCCTGCCAAGGCTGATGACAAAGGCAAAGGGAAGGCAAAGGAAACCGGCTCTTACGGGAAGGACTGTCGCAAGCACCCTGGACAACACAAATGGGGCGACTGTCCTGAGAACCCTAAGAACAAGCCGAAGGAAGCCAAGCCGGCCAGTAGTGGAAGCGGAACGACGAAGCCGACAGGCTCGTCGAGCGGAACGCAACAGTCGGGCCAGAAGAAATTGGACCCGAAAAAGAAATACAAGGTTCGAGTTGTCAGCACCCAGGAACTGGTGACTGACGACGAAGATGAGTCCCCCCAAGCCACCGTAGGGACCATCCGGACCAACGTTCCGAAGCAACCAGAGGTGGTTCCTCTGGCCCCCACTACGCGCATCAGCGATGAGGAGAAAAGCGGGAGCCCGGTGCGATCGGCAGAAAGCACCAGCCCCGTCCAGACCCAGTCGACTGGCTCGACTTCGACTGCGCCTACACCGTCGGGCGACTCCATCAGGACACATCTGCCCTGGCTTCGCAAGCGGATAGCCGACTCCGCAAATACCCTGGGCATCTACGGAAGCTCTGCCTCGGGTTTTCCCACCGAGCACATGTGATGACCTGCCCACTTGTGCTCCCGTGTAATTTTAGTCCCGTACCCGCTGTAAAGAGTGTATTCGAGTCAATGTATCATATTTTTGGCAACGATGCGCGCGACTTCGCTCGATCATTCCGTGTCGAAGTAACACTCTGGGTATATGGGCAAAAAGTGCAGGCTCTGGCTTTAATGGACAGCGGTGCAACCATATCGGTCATATCACAACGATTGGTCGATAAACATAAGCTGGTCACCGACAAACTAGCGTTTCCTATTACGGTTACAAACGCAGACGGAACAGAAAACTGACACAGACTAGACTGTGGGACTCACACTATAACTTTGTAGGCGACTTGAAGGAGTTGCAGAAGGTTGGTGAGGAGACTAGTGGGCGCAAGCAGAGATGATATGTGACTGTGCGAATGCAGAGAACAAATCTAAGGCTTATCCGCAGTGATAGCCCTACTTATATACATGCTTTGTTTGGTTACCGGTAAGGGAGCCAAACATGAAGGTGGTCTGTGCGCAGACATAACTAATATGGTTAAGTCATAAACTACAATAGACCATGTGCGCCGGTAATGGCCGCACCAGTAAGATCGTTTGTTTGGACCGTAGGTCCATGTTGTGGAAGTGGCTGTAGCTACGTTAGTAAGCCATGCATGTGATTCTTATATACCGGTATCGGGATATGAGTAATCGTAAGGGCATTGGCATGTGATAACGAGCGGGCCGCTTATCCAATTGTACTGACATAGCCCGGTACGGGATATGAGTAAGGCGCGTGACACCGGAGGTTAGTCCGCTGAGTCATTGACGCGTACAAGCGTGTTATGTACGTGTTGTTATGACAAGTGGACGTATACCGCGTTGTGTACGTGTTGTTTGGTTGCGTGTACGTGTAGACGGGCGCTTAGCAGCGTAAATGTCTACAAGGTCGTAGAAATACCAGATAAATAGGTAAAAATACGGGAAAAATAGTGGCATGTCCCAAATCTGTGACATTACCCCCTCTTCAGGTTTCATTGTCCCTAATGGAACGATTACTTTCCTGTGGAGCCGAATCCACCAGTACCGCGCTCGGATTTAATCTTTTCAAAGTAAGATTTTCCGTGTAGCGTAATGTGCGGGTCCTTAGCAACTTCGCAGATGAGCTGGGCAATCTTATCACCGGCCCGAATATCGATAGATATATCGGAGTGATTCCGGAGAATGATGATTACTTCGCCTTGATAATCGTGGTCGATAACGCCACCCATTACGTCTATGCCTTTTCGGGCAAGACTAGAGCGGGGGGCGATACGTCCGTAAGTGCCGAAAGGTACCTGGATCTTCAGTTTGGTGTTGTATTCTGTCTGCCCGTGAGCTGGCAGAATGTCGCCTGTTGCAGTGTACAGGTCAAACCCAACCGAGTCCTTGGTTCCTTTTTCCGGCATTCGGCCGCCTTCACCGACTACGATTTTCAAATCCGCGTTTTGGTTAATGTCAGCTGACATCCATCCCCCGTCGGGGTGTCTAACCATGCGCTGCTTAGGATCCTTCGCAAATTCTTCGCGATACTGCGGCCAGTCGTCTGGCCACGTGCATTCATCGGCTTCCCAGTCGTCGCTGTCAGGGTCGAAGACATGAACTGCTTCTTTCCTTCTAGCTGATTGCCTGAGGGGGACATCCTGCATTGGAATGGCGTGCGAAGCCTTGTATTCCTGCAGAATGTCATATGCCGTGTCGAGGTCGGCTTCGCGTACCCAGGAGTCGTCATTGATACCGAATCCCTTCCATCGGATTCTATACTCAACTCTTCCTGCGCGGAGACGATGATCTAAGATCTTCTCAACTTCCCATAATTCCTCGCCGTCGACCATTTCTGGTTGAGGCTCTGGTTTTTTCTGATGCACAGGGTCCTTGTACATGACCAACTTGGAAGCGTGGAATACTGGGTGGTAAGCCCTGTATTGCTCGTCCATGTGTACCCTAAAGGTGACCGGAGATAATTGTTCAATTATCTTAAATGGTCCCAGGTAGCGTGGACTAAGACTTCTTTCGGAGTCTTGCCAGCTACGGGCGTCAACGAGAACTTTGTCGCCGACTTTAAACGGTACCGAGCGCTTATGTTGGTCGTAGTACCAAGACCAGCGTTCAGCAGCCAGTTTCATTGCTGCCTTAGCTTGTTCTTGTGCTGACCATCGTTCGTAAGCAATGACATTTAGGTCCACGTATTGTGTTGGACGTAAATTCGTAGGTCCTGCGTTGGGATGCCTTCCTAGTTCGACAAAGAATGGACTATTCTTTGTTGTCTCACTAGCCGCGTTGTTGTACGCGAATTCGGCCGTAGGGAGAAACCATGACCAGTTATCCTTCTGAATAACATCGATGTAACATCTAAGATATTGTTCCAGGATTTGGTTAACTCTCTCCGTCTGGCCATCCGCTTGCGGGTGATAGGCAGTTGTCATTGACCGTTGGATTCCCAATTGTTCACACCATCCCTTAAACAAGGCAGCTGCGAATTGCGGGCCTCTATCCGAAATGATTTGTTTCGGAAGTCCGTGGTTCGGATAGATCCGAAGGTATAGGAGGTTCGCTAATTCTTTCGCCGTTATCTTGTCTGATGTGGGAATGAAGTGCGCTCGCTTGGTAAGCCGGTCCACTATTACCATAATAGCATTGAATTGTTTCAATTCGCCGCTGGGCGGTAAGTGGACGATGAAGGTCAATTGTGACTGTGTCCCAGGTGCTTCCGGTAACTGGGAGCGGTTGCAGGGGTCCATACGGGGTCTGGTTGTGGTTCTTCATGCGTTGGACATGTGTCACAACCTTCCACGTATTGCTTTCACCATCGTGGTCATTCCAGGCCACCAGTAATTACGTGATAGAAGTTCATAGGTCTTCCATCGTCCGAAGTGTACCGGCAGTCACATGGTCATGATGTAACTCCAGGATCTTCGTGCGCAATTCCTTAGGCTCTTTTGGAACGTACACTTTTCCTCGTCTGAGGAGTAATCCGGCCTCCATGTTCCATTCCTGGAGATCTTTACCGAATTCCTTGGGACCACTTTTCAGTAGTTCCTGGTAATCCTTGGTAATCTGATCGTCCATGAGGGCTTGTCGGATTTGTCGGAGAAGGTCCTCGTCGCCTGATTGTATCTCCTGCTGTGACGCTTCTAGCGCCCTAACCGTAAAGTATTCCGGTTTCAGCAAAATTTGATCGCGATTGTCGAGTTCCACCCCCTCTTCATGGTCTGGCCTCCGTGACAGAGGATCAGCCGTGAGCATTGTTTTACCGGGTTTGTGACACATGGTGAAGTTGAACCTTGTCAGGTAAAGACTCCAACGTGCCTGTCTCCGGGTTAGCCGTTGTGCCGATTTGAAATATGTCAGATTGAGATGATCCGACCATACTTCAAATTTGTGTGGGTGTCCTTCGAGGTAATGTCTCCATTCCTCTAGAGCGCGGATGATTGCGAGCAACTCCTTATCGTAAATCTCATAGTTCCTTTCGGGTGCTGATAGAGATTTCGAGTAAAAGGCTACCGGGTGCCAGAGCTTATCCTCCGAAGAGTATTGCGATAGCACTGCACCAGTTGCGTAATCGGAAGAATCCGCTTCCACGCGGAACGGGGACTCCTGATCTGGGATCCGGAGTATTGGAGCCGATGTGAAAGCTTCCTTGAGAGTTTGGAAGGCTTCCGCTTGTTCGGGTCCCCAGTTCCACTTGCGTGTTTTTCTTGGACAGTTCGGTTAACGGCTTAACCACTTTGGAGAAAGTCTTTAATGAACCGACGGTAGTAGTTGGCGAAGCCAACAAAGGCCTGGACGTCCTTCACCTTGGCAGGTGTAGGCCAGTCCATTACGCCGGCTACCTTCTTAGGGTCCATTTCGACTTTTCCTTTGGAAATGATCATTCCCAGGTATTCAATACTGCTTTGTTCGAAGAAGCACTTTTCAGGCTTCGCGAACAAGTCGTTGTCTTGCAAGATTTGTAATACTTGCTTGACAATACGACGGTGTTCCAACAGGTCGTTTCCGAACACAAGGATGTCGTCTAGGTAGACAATGACCTTTCCTTCTCTGATAAGGTCACCTAGAATATCGTTCATCATGTGCTGGAACGTGCTGGGTGCATTACAAAAACCGAAGTACATGACTACAGCTTCGTAAAGGCCGTTAGGCGTAATGAATGCGGTCTTCCATTCATCTCCCTCCTTGATTCTTACGTTGTTGTAACCCCAACGCAAGTCGAGCTTCGTAAATATCGAAGCCTGGCTAAGCTTATCGATAAGCTCGTCTATGCGTGGGAGAGGGTACCTGTTTTTAATGGTCAAGTCGTTTACTTTTCGGTAATCGACTACCATTCGGGCTCCGCCGTCTTTTTTAGGGACGAAGAAGACCGGGCTTGCGATCGGGGATTTCGAGTGTCGGATGTAGCCCTTCCGTAACTCTTCCTGGATCCACTGATCTAGCGAGTTCGCTTCCTGAGGAGACATCTTGTATGCCTTACTCGGGGGCGGTAGTACCGCGTCATCGGGGAAGTCGATGGCGTGATCGTATGGTTTCCGTTCGGGCATCCTTTCGGATGCGCGTTGAGAAAATACCGTGGGACCAAACTCCTGGTATTCCTCCGGAACCAAGGATTTCCATTTCTGGAGATCCGCATCTGTCAGGAATTCATCATCCGACTTCTCCGTTATCAACTGAATGGCATCGATAAGGAGTTCCGTTCCTTCGTCAAGGGTGTTCACCCAAGCGACAAAGGGATTCTCAGGCTCCTCTAAGCCGAGAAAATCTATTGGAAAGTCATTGATGATCTGATAGATGTTGCGAGGTTCGATTTCGTCTTCTTCCTCAGAAATCGAAACCCGTTTGCCATGTTTGCATTTTTCCGTACACCGATATGTGAAGGTTCCTTCCGGCCAGTTGAAGTCCGGGTTATGTTTCAGGAACCAATCATATCCGAGGATCACATCCGCATTCTGTACGTCCATTACGTACAAGAATTCGGTGGACTTGTGTTCCTCGTGCACCATATAAGCTTTTACTGCCATATTGATATTACCGGCGGTATTAGAGGTACCGTCGGCGTTGCGAATCTCGAGAGGCGAAGGTAGTTTCTGAGTGACTAGCTTCTCCTCATGGACGAGTTTCTTATCTATGACGCTTATGGATGCACCGGTGTCGATTAATGCCATGGCGTTGACTTTCTTTCCATATACCCACAGTTCCACTTCGATAGAGAACGATTTATTGTCGTCTCGAGAATCGTTTCCATGTACATTATACAAAGTGAAAAACTTCAGCGCGAGCGGGTCAGGATAAAAGTATTGTACAGGAGGGGCACGTGTAACTAGTGTCCTTGTCCTCCGGGCAAAGTCCATTGCCGAGTTACCGAATATACCGAGATGGGATACCGGGTGACGTACGACCGCCTTATCTTCCCACAAGATAAGGGGTCTCTGTGAAGCCTCTTCGTAGAGGTGCGCTTCTTCGGGGCGCTGTACACTCCCAGCCGCTGCGGGGCTGGTGTGTTCTTCACAGAACGTCTTCGAGACGTGTGGTTGGGGCGAGGGGAACCGAGATGGTCCCGACATTGGCGACGGTGGTGGCGGGGGCCGAGGGTCCTGCTGAGCTTGAGTCAGCTGTCACTTCTTCCCAGATCGTTCGGGCACGATACGTCTTGCCATCCGCGGGGGGCGCCGAGTACGGCTTCTTGCCAGAAGCCTGTCCCTTTCCACTACCCGAAGGAGCAGCCGTGGTCTTTCCAGACGCGGCAGCTGCATCCTTCGCCCTTTGTTGTTCGGCCCGCTGAGCGGCAGGCACGAACGTTCCCGCAGCCTTGTCCGCGGCAAGCTTAGGACACTTGTTGAAATAGTGTCCCGTCTGCTTGCAATAGGTGCAGACGGCATTGGCGGTGTCGGCGGGGGCTTTGGCGGGCGCCTTTCCCTTGTCCTTCTTTTTCTCCGACTTCTTTGCAGAAGCGGAGGACGTCTCCTTCTTTTCGGCAGGTGCCGAGTCCTTCTTGCCGGCCTTCTCGAAGATTGAGCCCTTGATCTTGTCAGGGTAAGATGTCTGATACATTTCTAGAGCGAAGTCGATCAGAGGCTCGATGTCGGTGGGTGCCTTGAAGAACGGGGTTTTGCCGAGGACGTTTAAGGTGTCCTTGACCTTTTCAGGGAGAGTCTCGGTGAATTCCCACACCAGAGTCTCGTTGGCGGTTTCGGAGAGTCGGCCGAGGGTGCGGAACCGTTCGCAGTAATTGAAATAGTTCGATTCTGCCAGTTCCTTGCCCTTCGTGCCGTAGTAGCCGCGAATTTCCTTTTTGGCTATCTCCTTATCCGTCATTTTCCCATATTGCACCATTACGGATTTGGTGAAGTCCTCCCAGGTGCCGAGAGGTTCACCGTTTCCTGCCTTCTTGATGAGAGGCGAGAAAAATTTGTATGCGTCCCCTGTGACGCGGAAGAGGGCCGTGGTGATACGGTCATGGTCGTCGTAGACCCTGAGCGTACCGAAGTACAGGCCCATCTTCTCCACCCATTCCTGTGCAGTCACCTTTCCAGATGACCCAGAGAATTCGGGGGGAGGGGGGATTTTCAGGTTTTGGGGCAGACCTGGAATCTGCGGGGCGACGGCTGCTGCAGCAGCAGCTGCAGCTTGAGCGGCGGCAGCGGCCTCGGCTGCTCTGGCTTGAGCATGACCGGGGGCCGGTACCGGGTCTTCCGGAGGCGTGCGGACGCCGGGAGGGTTGGGAACGGAGGGATTCTTGCGGATCCTCCGGAGTTCCTCGTCAACCTTCTCCATGCGTTCTGCGAACGCATCCTCGAGGTCGTCCAGCCGGGACCGGTAGTCCTTCCGAAGCTCCTTCTCCATTGCGGAGAACTTGGCGGTGTACTCCTGTCGGAGTTCCTTGCCGAGGTCCACCAGAGTGGACAGCACCTCGTTCCGGACCGAATTGACCGCTTCATGTAGCTCGTCTTGGGCTTTCTGTTCGAGTGCCCTGGATTGCCCAGCCAGGGAATCGATTCGTTCATGGATACGCTCCAGGCGGGCGTGCACCATTCGACCTAGGGTGTCGGTGGTGTCATGGCTTACGGCCGCACTTCGTTGTACGGCGGCATCGATGATTGGCCCATGTATGGACCCATCCACCTTGTGGTGTTCCTCCTCAGGAAGGTACGCCTTAAGGTTGTTCTCGACAGCGACATTGGTCTGTCGTGTCGGACCCGAAAATTCCATTTCCAGGGTGGTGGCGGGCCCGATAGGGCGAGTTCGACGAGCCGGTGGGTACCCGGCAATGGGGGAGCCTGGGCGTGTACCCATGGGGTTGGTCGGAGATTCCCTTTGCGGGGGAGCGAACTCCGGCATTTCCTCTTCTCCTTCCTCTTCTTCTTCTTCCTCTCCCTCGCTTAGGTGCTCCAGCGTCACCAGTTGCTGGGTTCCCGAGGGGCCAGCTACCGGGGTCACCGGACCTTCTGAGCGGAGGCGCATCTTGCGGGGAGCGAGGGGGGTGCTGACGGAGGAGGTGGAAGACATTGTGAATCTGTTTGTGACGAATGTTAGTTTCCGGTTACTCATTGTCTTAGATTCTTAAGAAGGGATTGGGTTTGAAAGCTGCAACTTTCGTTATAGATCACACTCGCACTCTATTTCAGAGTTAAAAGATGATAGTATTTCTACTATACAATCGCGAGTATATCCTCTTCTACCGAAGTAGTTGAGGGCCCTGCCACCTTGTCAGGTGGTGTTACACCGAAGGCAAAAGTAATTTGTAGCGCTACGCATTCTGCTACGATACGAGCCAAGTCCGTACGCCAATCCAAAAAGGAAATATTGCCGAGCTGTTTGCAATACTTTTTCATAATTCTCCAGTCTCTATTGGTGATCCTTCCTCGTCTCGCTCTATCCTTTACGTTATCCACCAGATCCTCCAATTCTACTACCATAGTATGGAAACGCATGTCGTTTTCCATATGGAAGCCTGGGTAATTAGGGGGGTGGTTGGCGAGAGGAGTGAGACGAGTGAGAGTGCCTTCTAGCATGGGAATAACTTGGTCGCATGCTTGGAGAGGCTTCTTCTTCCCGAAGACGAGGGAAGGGTCGAGAATCTTGTGGTTGGCCGGAACGGGAGGTCCGGCCGCCGGGCTGGAGAGACGGAGGGCCAGTGAAGAAGCTGCTTGCTTGGCTTCCTTGGCGGCTTGTTTGGCGGCGATTCGCTTATTCAGCTTATCGCGAGCGAGCTTGAGCTTGTTGAGTTCGCGGAGTTCGATGAGATTTTCCATGGCGGTAATGGATTGCGCTAGCTTCTCTTCCTCTGTCCAGATACGCTTAGCGAGCGGAACTGGTTTGGGAGGTCGAGGAGCGGGTTTCCCAGCCTCAGCAATGTGCTTTGGCATGTGGACGGGAATCTCCCAAAGATGGAGTTTCCCAGTGTAATCTTCCTTTACAGGAAGCGTGTAGGTGACGTCCTCTGCCCGAGGAATGTCGGCGGTGTCGATGCGGCTGAGAAGGGACCGCTTCGCCGGTTTGACGTAAGGGGCAGTGGAGGAGCCACGGGTGCGACGGGTAACGCGGGGCATGATTCTAGAAAGTGCAGCCTTCATGAGAAACGAAGTTTCCCAGTGATACGTCCAAGAACAGGAATGAAAGGGATTATGTAGGGTAGGGTAGTGGACTCCTTTTCAGGAGCAAAGAAGGTGTACTACGGGGCATAATTACTCTTATGTTGCGCGCAAACCCTGTGCCGAGACGGCGCGGATATTCGCATGACCCTAACGGTCAGAGGCGCCGACTCCAGGGGTAGAGTTGCTGACTGCCAGGCCGGTTCCTGGGTCAGATGATTGGGATTCGGATACACGACACCGCCCCGGAGGGACGATGCCGGAAAGTGGCTGGGATTTTACATCCCTTAGCCTGTCCATGCTTCAACAATGAGGTTGCCGTCTGTAGCCACATGGGTGTCACATCAGGGCTAAAAAACCACTGTCGATCTAAGATCGCGAGACAGCAGCGCTCCACATCCCGAAGGAGTGGGCCACGCGCTTCTCTTCCAATGGGGCCCCAAATCCGTTTGACCCATGCTCGCACGCCGAGCTGCCCGGAGGACTTATGCTATTGGCTACCGCGAGTGACCTATGGCGGGGTGATTTTTTACGTTACCCCCCTCACTGCTTTTCCCATAACGGGTTCAAAGCAGGTCCCTTACGCCTGGGAGGCGGCTTTGGAAAATTCCCATGCCATCATAATGATGACCCTATGGATAGTGATGGGGCGCTGAACAACGCTTGCCATGACAGGGGGTTGGGCGCACACAGGCAGACCGTCCCCTTTTCTCCACAGGCGGGTCTTAACCGCGCATAGTCCAAGCTTGTCAGCGAGGACCATGTCTCCTTGACCCTGGAGTCCGGGTTAGGTAGGCCTCCTGCCTAAAAAGGCGGTGTGGCTTCCCTGGTTGCCCATCCTCTGCCGAGGATGGCGCTGTATCCCCAGATCTCAACTATCACCCCAAACTCTTTGTCAAGAGTAGGGATGTGCGCAGCAACGAGCAATAGCCCCTGTAGGATAGAAACCCAGACCCAAGCGCAAGCGCAAGGGCGGGGGTAGGGGGAGATTTGTTCTTATGACACAGACTAGACTGTGGGACTCACACTATAACTTTGTAGGCGACTTGAAGGAGTTGCAGAAGGTTGGTGAGGAGACTAGTGGGCGCAAGCAGAGATGATATGTGACTGTGCGAATGCAGAGAACAAATCTAAGGCTTATCCGCAGTGATAGCCCTACTTATATACATGCTTTGTTTGGTTACCGGTAAGGGAGCCAAACATGAAGGTGGTCTGTGCGCAGACATAACTAATATGGTTAAGTCATAAACTACAATAGACCATGTGCGCCGGTAATGGCCGCACCAGTAAGATCGTTTGTTTGGACCGTAGGTCCATGTTGTGGAAGTGGCTGTAGCTACGTTAGTAAGCCATGCATGTGATTCTTATATACCGGTATCGGAATATGAGTAATCGTGAGGGCATTGGCATGTGATAACGAGCGGGCCGCTTATCCAATTGTACTGACATAGCCCGGTACCGGGATATGAGTAAGGCGCGTGACACCGGAGGTTAGTCCGCTGAGTCATTGACGCGTACAAGCGTGTTATGTACGCGTTGTTATGACAAGTGGACGTATACCGCGTTGTGTACGTGTTGTTTGGTTGCGTGTACGTGTAGACGGGCGCTTAGCAGCGTAAATGTCTACAAGGTCGTAGAAATACCAGATAAATAGGTAAAAATACGGGAAAAATAGTGGCATGTCCCAAATCTGTGACAAAAACGTCGCCGGCCGCTTAACGCAATCAGTAAAAGCATTTATGCAACATGGCACACACAAGGAAAAAATAAGTCTGACGGTCATGCACCTAGAACCAGACCTAATCCTTGGCTATGACTGGTTACGTCTCCACAATCCTACCTTTGATTGGAGGAAAGGAGAAATGGAATATGCACGCTGTACACACGACCAACCCTACGCCAGAAAAAAGGGTAACCGCCCTTCTGAGGAGGAAGCAGTTGAACTCCCAGAAAAGGAAATCATCGAAGTAAATTCGATTTGGGACACTCCCGTGGACATATTAGGAGAGGAGGACCCCGAAAATCCTTTGATCGCTTGGGTGGCAACCCTTGACGACGAGGAAATGAACCTGCTGACACAGTTGGTAGCCGAGGTACTTGACAAAGACCTCGATGAAGCAGACGACCGTGAGGAAAACACACCACCGATTGACATTGAAAAATGGCGATCGTTAGTGCCCGAACAATACCAAGAGTATGGGCCAACGGTGTTCTCACAAAAGGCGTCAGAGAGGATGCCGGAACGGAAGCCCTGGGATCACGCCATAGTGCTTGAACCAGATGCGCAGCTTCCTCCCCCGGTAAAACCATACAAAATGTCTCCCCAAGAGCGTAATAGCTTGGATGAGTGGATGGACACCGAACTACGGAAGGGTTACATTCGACCATCCGAAAGTCCAATGGCATCCCCGGTCTTCTTCGTCCATAAAAAGGATGGAGGGCTGCGGATGGTTGTCGATTACAGGAGGCTAAACGAAATAACCGTGAAAAATCGTTATCCGATACCTCGGATCGATGACCTAATCGATCAATTGTCCCATGCGACCATCTTCACCAAAATTGACCTTAGATGGGGATATAACAATGTCCGCATCAAGGAAGGTGATGAATGGAAGACGGCGTTTATTACACACCGTGGACTATACGAGGCAACGGTAATGTATTTCGGTTTCTGCAATGCCCCCGCAACGTTCCAAGCGATGATGAATTCTATCCTCGCACCGTTCATTCGCACCGGCAAGGTGGTTGTCTACCTAGATGACATCTTGATTTTCGGGAAGGATATGGAGGAACATCGGCGACTTACCAAAGGGGTTCTACAAACCCTGAAGGACTCGGACTTGTATGCGAAGCCCGAAAAGTGCTTCTTTGAACAATCTTCCATTGAATACCTAGGAATGATCATATCCGACGGTAACATCATGATGGATCCAAAGAAGTACGCCGGAGTTCAGGACTGGCCTAGACCTACTAAGGTCAAAGAGGTTCAAGCTTTCCTTGGATTTGCCAACTTTTACAGGCGATTCATAGAAGGCTTCTCAAAAATAGCCAAACCACTCACCATGCTGACCAAAAAGTCAGAAGCTTGGCATTGGGACGCCGAGCAGGAAAATGCCTTCCAAACCCTAAAGGAAGCATTTACCAAAGCGCCCGTGCTTCGAATTCCGTCGCACGATCAGCCTTTCCGCGTAGAAACAGATGCGTCAGACTTCGCTACCGGAGCAGTACTATCTCAGTTAGATCCTACGGATAAAAAATTCCACCCCGTGGCGTACTATAGCAAATCGCTAAGTGCCCCGGAAAGGAACTACGAGATCTACGACAAGGAAATGTTGGCTGTCATCAGGGCTCTAGAGGAGTGGCGACACTATCTAGAGGGACACCCTGAAAAGTTCGAGATATGGTCGGATCACTTAAACCTGACCTATTTCAAAACGGCGCAAAAACTGACGAGACGACAAGCCCGTTGGGCACTGTACCTCTCACGCTTCAACTTCCAAATGAAGCACAAACCTGGCAAAACAATGCGAACCGTGGATCCTCTGTCCAGGCGGCCAGACCATGAGGAGGGGGTGGATCTCGATAATCGCGATCAGGTTCTTCTGAAAGCTGAGTGGTTCGAGCAAGAGTACATGGCAATGGCTCTTGATACCTCCCATGCTGCCCCACAATCGGAAGACGAATCAATACTCCGAGAGATTCGCAAAGCGTTGCTAGACGACAAGGTCACAAAAGACTACAAGGAGCTGCTCTCATCCGGCCCTCGTGAATTCAAAAAAGACCTATCAGAATGGAACTACGAAGGAGGGTTACTCCTCCGAAGAGGCAAAGTCTACGTTCCAGCTACACCAGCGGATATCAGACGGCAAGTGGTCGAGTATCATCACGATCACAAGTCAGCTGGGCATTTCGGACGTTACAAAACGTACGAATTGTTAAGCCGCAACTATTGGTGGCCCGGAATGTTCGTTTACGTCAAAAAATACGTAGACGGATGTGACACATGCCAACGTATGAAGAACCACCCGCAGAAGCCGTACGGCCCCCTGCAACCCTTACCGGTGCCGTCAGGCCCGTGGGAAGTGGTGACAATAGACCTGATTACTCAGCTACCCCCATCGGGAATGCATGACACGATCATGGTCGTGGTGGATCGGTTGACCAAAAGAGCAAGGTTTTTCCCAATCGAAAACACCTTCTCAACGAAAGACCTAGCTACGATACTCTATCAAAAGGTATATCCCTTACATGAGTTGCCGAAACAGATAGTATCGGACAGAGGGACACAATTCGCCTCAAAACTATTTGGTGAATGGTGCACCCTGCTGGGAATTCAAAGGTCGATGACTACTGCGTACCATCCGCAGGCAGACGGACAAACCGAACGAGTGAATCAAATACTCGAACAGTATCTGCGGTGCTACATTAACACGTACCAAAAAGATAACTGGTCGGAGTTCCTGCCAACAGCGGAATTTGCGTACAATAATGCAGCCAGCGAAACTACCAAGGAATCTCCATTCCTGGTGGAATTAGGTCGTCATCCTATTGCGGGACCAAGCAGTTTCGAACCAAGTCGAAACAAAGACTTAGTAGAAATTGCGAACACACGGTTCTCTGCACAAGAGAAAGCTAAGGCGGCAATGAAAATTGCAGCCGAAAGATGGTCCTGGTACTATGACCAAAAGAAGCAAGTTGTCCCCTTCAAAGTGGGCGACAAAGTACTCGTGGACGTGTGAAGTTGGCAAGACACCGAAAGGAGTCTAGGCCCACGCTACATCGGCCCATTCCGAATCACGGAAAAATTGGGACCGGTAACGTTCAAGGTGTACATGGACGCACAATATAGGGCCTATCACCCTGTGTTCCATGCTTCGAAACTGGTTATGTACAAGGAATCAACCATCGAAGGTCAGAAAAGTCATCCTCCTGCGGCTGACAAGCCAATGGAGATGGAAGACCCGGAAGAATGGGAAGTGGAAGCCATTCTCGACCATCGTAACCGACACGGCCGGTGGGAATACCTTATCCATTGGAAAGGCACCGGACCTGCGGAAGACACGTGGGAAATCGAGGAACATTTGGCTAACGCTAAGGAAATTCTGGACGAGTACAAGGCAAAATATTCAGCCCTTAGTACCGACCCAAATCAACCCCTTCGCCGATCAACTAGACTCGGCGGAACACGGCAGACTGTAGCCGTCTTCGACCCTGACTCGCCAGATTGGGACTCAGACACGTGTGTCTGGCCCGATGATTGGCCCCAATATCGAGACGATGTCGACCCTACACAACCGAAAGTGTACTACAAGCGCGACCCCTTTACAGGTCAATGGGTACATTCTGATGTGGAGTTCAACGAAGACTTGGAAATCGAAGTAGGAGTCAATGGCAAACTACCGACCAGGGGAACAACCGATGCGATCGGCTATGATCTATATGCCGCGCAGGATATCCTAATTAATTCATGAAAATCCGCCTCGGTCCCCACAGACATCCGTATCAAAGTTCCATATGGGACATACGGTCGGATAGCGCCACGGTCTGGACTTGCGAAAAAGGGCATTGACGTCCTTGCAGGGGTAATAGACCATGACTACCGTGGAGAAGTCTTTGTCATGCTGATGAACCTCACCGGAGACCCGTACCAAGTAAAGAAAGGCGACAGAATTGCTCAGCTAATTTGCGAAGTAGCGATCACGCCCGAAATACAGGAATCCATGACCAAGGAGAAGTTCGAGAAAGAAATTCGACCTCACCTACATGGAAGTGGACCCTACAACGAGCAGTTCAACAAGCCAACTAAACACGGTACACAAGGTTTTGGATCGACAGGACGATAAAAGTGGAAAAATCGTAAAGTCTAACCCTTCGATGGGCTCTAGCACAACTTCTACTCTCAACGGGGTCGTTGAAATCTAAGGGGGGGGTAATGTCACAAGAATTCTCCTAGTTTCCCCATATTTCTTACTATTTTTCCGGCAATTCTACGAATTATCTACAACTTTCTAGACCAATAACTAGCTTATCTGGTTCATAAGTTAACGGTTACATACGTGCCGAATGATGGCCGCGTTATCTCCCGTAACGACGGTCTTATGTTATCACTAGTAGTTACCATCGGTCACATGTCTAGTTCTAGCCAATCGGACACTTCGTCCGGAAGCAGTCAGCGTATAAACGTCAGCGGACCGGGCTTTGGTCACGCCCCGTCTTTGTAATGACAAGAGCGCAAAACGCCATTCGTGCGGCTTACGCCGCCTTTCTATATCCCGGTTTTGATCGGCATATGTATTTATCGTATATTACTAAGTACTTAGGTACCTGGGGACTTGTACATACGAATACGGACACTAGTATTATCTAATAAGACTGTTAGGGGTCTTATTTATCATGTATATATACTGGACTTGCTGAGCGCTATTGCCTCAGTTCTATTCATTGCATTCATACTACGAGTTAACCACTCAACGTATCCTGCTTAACTACTGCTTATCTCTTGCCTAACCAGCAAAACCAAGAACATTACAAGTAAGTTGTTATCTTGTGTTACTTGCGCAGGATGTCTTTGTGTTCTGCCTCGGTTTCCGTGAAAACAAGTATGTCATCTAAGTATACAATGACCTTTCCCGTCATTATCAGGTCTCGGAAGATGTCGTTCATCAAGGTCTGGAACGTGCCCGGTGCGTTGCACATTCCGAAGAACATCACTAAGGGTTCGTATAATCCCCTGTTAGTGATGAAGGCGGCTTTTTCTTCGTCGCCTTCCTTGATTCTGACGTTCGTGTATCCCCAACGAATGTCCAGTTTAGAGAAGTACTTAGCTCGTTTCAGCTTGTTGAGCAGCTCCGTGATCAGAGGGAGCGGGTACCGATTCTTCTTGGTCATCTGGTTCAACTTCCAGTAGTCCTGAATGGGTCTCAGTTTCCCATCCTTCTTTTTGACGAAGAAGAATGGTGCCCCCCATGGCGACTTGGATGGTCGGATACGTCCAGTTCGTAGCTGTTCTTCTAAGAAGTCGTCTAACGCCTCTTGTTCTCGAGGCGATAGGGCGTAGATCTTGCCGGCGTAGGGTTCGGAGTTCGGTAGGAGTTCTATGGCGTGATCCCACGGTCGCCTTTCGGGGAGTTGGTCGAATTCCGTTTCCTTAAACACGTCTTTGAATTCGTGTAAGTACTCCGGTACCACTTCCTCGAAAGTCTTGGCTTCCGTGGTTTTACCGGTGGCGATGGCGATCTCGGTTGCCTTCGTCGCGCGGACTCGCTCAGTGATGTCGGCCCGGCACTCTTCCCTATTCCGTATCCAGGCGTCAGCAAAGATGTAATAGATATGGTCACCATCCTCGATCTGCTCGTGTTCGCAGTCGCAGGTGAAGGTGATTCGGCGTTTCTTCCAGTCGATGGTGGGGTTGTGGTCTTCCAACCAATCGAAGCCGAGGAATATGTCTGCCGAGCTCAGCTCGGTGACGTGGAGTTTGCGCGTTTCCAGATGCGTGTCGATCTGCATCTGGAGTTCGACATAGTGCGTCATTTTGCCCGCAGCATTGGTACTACCGTCAGCGTTGTACGGCTTGACGGGTCGGTCTAATGGGAGTTGCTCGAGTTTATGTTCCTCCACGTAGGCACGACTGATGACCGATCCCGTTGAACTGGAGTCTATCAGTGCCTTTGTGAAGAGGGCGCGTCCGTCAGGGCGGTGGAGGGTGATTGGTACTTCGATCTGCCTTCCCCGTTTTCCCATCTGGATTACCACTACATTCCCTCTGAGTTTCTCACCAGTAGAGCCGAACCCCTGTGTTCCGCGTCTGGTTTCCCTGATGCTTTTTACTATGCGCGTGTCTGGTGTCATGTTGCATTCGAGTATGAACTGGGCGATTCTGTCCCCATACTCGACCTGATAATCTGTTCCAGTCTGATTATTCAGTATGACTTTTAACCGACCGGTGTAGTCCTCGTCAACTACACCGGCCTCCACGTCGACTCCCTTCAAGGCGAGTCCAGATCGTGGAGCTATGCGGCCGTATACACCGGGTGGCATTCGGATCATTATGCCGGTGTCCACGGTGATGCGTTTCCCGTTTGGTATAACGACTTCCTCCGCAGAGTGAAGATCGTAACCCGCGGCTCCTTCGCTTTTGCGCTCAGGGGGAATTGCCCGCGGGTGGTCTAGGTATATGTCGAGCGTGACAGCCTTCTTCTGTTACGGGTCGAATACCCGTTTGTATATTCGAGTCGCGAATATAGATCGTTCTTCTGCACGTAGGCACGTCGCCGTATGCAAGGCAAATACTCGTTAGATGCCTTCGGGTCCTAAGTGAAGTCCTTAGGAGATCGGTTAATATCCAATACGCGTTAGAGGATATAATCTGTTCAAGTGCAAGTCGAATAGAATATAAGACTCGCCTAAGTCCGAGAAGTCAATGTGCACTTCGAGGACTTAGTCGTTCGGTTGCTCGAGTGAGAAATACTGAGCGTAGTTTCCTACGTTTGAGAACGGGTATAAGACTTCTTGTTTATACAACAAGGTCGAGCTGAAGAGCCTCGACAGTAAGTACATGAGTTTATATACTACGTTGGGTTTCAGAGGTCATGTCTGTCCCAGATGTCACCGATACTATCTACGCTATAGTCCCAAACGTCTGATAAGTATGGAGTGATATATCTGAGACGATAGATAGGAATGATGGCGGTTGAACGCCATCTGTCAGCTAATAAACGATGGACATGAAACGGTGGCAGGGTTGGATCTGCCAAAGATGAAACGAGCCCTATCGACTAGTACAACTGGGGATGCGCCCAGTAGAGTCACGAGTAGCCAGGGCAGTTGGTTGTGCAACAAGTCCCTGTATCGTATTCACCCAGTGGTGAGTTATGCCAGCGTTCGAAAATTCAGAATAACCGTAACATCTTCTTGGCTCGTCGACGCCGCATTTTCTTTTCCGTCTTTTTCTGGACTGTAGGCTTAGATGCGTCTGCCATCTGCACATCTGAGTCTACAACCGGGTCTACATCCATTGGCACATAGTTTACATTAATAGAGGAATTAAGCACGGTTTTATCCTCCCGCCAAGCTCCGGTGGGAGGCTCCTCTGAGGCTGTTACAAACGAATCGTCGGAGCATGTTGAAGCTCCGTCGTCGTCACCAGGCGCCAAATCTACAGAACGTGGTACAGATATGTAATCAAATATCGGGGCCCCTCGATCTCCAGAACTGAAAATTTATTATTAGAGAGGGGACTTACCTGGGTGAATCCGGCTTCCTTCGCAGCCTCCGGATTTTCTTTGGCCCATGCCGACACCATTCGCACGAAGTCTTCTTCCCCGAGGACCTTTTCTGCTGGTGGTGCTTCGACGGCCTGGCAGGTGCGCGCCGGTTGTGAGGGTCCGGCACCGGTGTTCCCTCCACTGGTAGCTGCTCGGGGCTTCCAGTTGGGTTGGTGCCAGACGGGCTTGTTGCAGCCCTTCCCTGGTGCCTCTGCTTGTGTCTTGCTGCAAGAGTGGCACTTCCTCTTGAGCAAGTTGGCCCGTTCTTCTGCGGTGGGCTCGGACCGTGTGGTTCCCGATGACGATGTTGTTGCCCGACCTTTTCCCTTGTCGGCAGCGCCCTTACCCGAGTCACGACCGTGGCGCAGCTTTTCCTCGTCGCGGAGACGGCGCATCGCATTGTCCGTACGGAGGATAGCCTGTTTCCAAGATTCGTAGTCTTCCGGAATCTGGACATTGTATCCCCGTTGCGATTTGTCGTTTACCGTGGCGGCGACGAAGGCGGAGTGTACGGCCTGGTAGATTTCCTTCGGGATGGCAGAGGTGACCCATCGATGAACGATCTGGTTCTCCTTGTCATACTTAGCTTCCGAAAGAAGTCGTTCCAGCTCCTGGAAGTACTCCTCGCCTTTACCGATGGACATGGTGAGTTTTTCCGCTGCGACCGCCGACTTCTTTTCCAAGTCGGGGTCATCGAACTTCTGGTGGAGTTCCCAGATGAAGCGGAGCCAGCTCATGTGCCATTGTCCGTCACGGTAGTGTTCCCGCGTGAAAGCCGTTACCCACGAATCTACCTTTGGTCCCCGTATCAACGAGATGGCCGTGCCAATCTTTTTGCTGTCTGTGAAGAGCAGCAGCCGGTTGTCGTCGATGTAAAGCTTCAGGCGCATTACCCAGGCGATGAAATTGTCGCCAGTGAAGGGTTCGGGTTCGCGCACCTTGGACTTGTACCGGGGGTCAGGCTGTGGCTCTGGGAGCATGGAGTACGCGTCCCACTGCGAGCTAGCCGGTTTCTCGGGCCGCCACATTGATGCCCGTGTTCCCTGAAGAGGCGCGGCTCTCCAGGTGTTCGCGTGCACGTTTGCGGGGGGAGCCGACGGAGGGACCGGGGCCGCTGCCATAGCCGAGTACGGGACCTGGGGGGTGATGACCGGGGGTGTGTAGCCTGGCAGGAAGGGGTTTGTCTGCCGGGTGCCCGCGTTCGAGGCCGGACGGGTTGCCGAGTTTACCGGTGGGGGGGATCCCATGTGGACGGACCTCACCCAGTTTTCAACCGGCCGGAAACGTTCTTCCGGAACCGATGGTACTGACCGACGGGGGGCGGAGTGCTGGCTGTGTAGCGAGGCCGCATCTCCTGCCGCGATCGCATCTGCCTGGAGGCGTTGTGCCTCCCGCAGGAATCGTGCTCCCATGTCGGCGTTCCATACACCGGTCTGAACCATTGTCGCTGCTACCGTCTGACACCGGAAACTGAAATCTGCCGTGGTCGGGTTGGGGGGAAACGCCCACTGCATGGCTAGGGGTGAGTCGATGTGGGCGAGGGGACTTGCTCCACGAATTGTGTTTGACTGCTCCCGTGCCAGGTGGAATGCCTGGTCCAACCGCTCGATGCCGGGACCTTGGTCTTCTACCGATGCTCCGTGTGGGAGCGATCGACCGGGGGTTACTTGCCCGATCGTTTCGGTGTGGACCGGGGCGATTTCGATGTTAGGGCGGGGGGCGTGGATGCTGTCCGCGACCGATAGGAGTGCAAAGTCCTCGGGGAGGCCGTGGACCTGGTAGTTCACCCATTGGCCGGGTTGGAACGGGTTGACCAAGGGGGGAAGCGGGACGTCGGCCGGGGTGTCGAAAGGGTTGCGCGGGGGCCGAGGGTCGCGGATGTATTCGAGATTGTGAGGAGCGGCCATTGTACGTAAGTAGAAAGTGTAGGTATGGAATGTAGAGTCGCGAAAAACAGCGCTACCCGCCCACTGTGGATCAGCCTATAGCTGCGATCGGGGTGGTAACTAGAAACTGTTCTTCCACTCTATTCAGAGACCACCTCTTTTCGGAGGTGTGCCAAGAAACGCCAAGGGGTTTTCAGCCCAAGGCCGGCAAGTAATCTCTGCCTCCGAAACCTCGTCCAGCCCCGAAGCTAATTCGGGATACCGGGGGCACGGGATCTAAACCCTTGGGATGGAGGGTCTAAAACTATCGTATTGGGCCAAGTGGCCGTATGGACAGGCTGTGTCGCGCCTCTTCAGCCGCCTGGTGGGGCGCTGGGTTGTATTGTAATGGGGGCGGTAATGCCCGTATAGTCGGCGCGGTAATGCGCGTAAATAGGTGCCCAGTGCCTCTGTAATCTGCCGTAGGGCCCCTTAACGCCTTTGATTATTTCGCGTCGGGTACACGTCTACTACGGTGGGGATGAAACCCAAAGCCTTTACGCCGTATTGCACGACGCTGGCCCAGTAGCTTAGAAGCAACGGTAGGAGTGGTCCCCTACATGCTGTTCACAAGTGTATGCCCCCAGAACCCAGTCCCTTGTCCCTGGGATACGGGAGGATAAGAGTTTATACACCCGAATCGACCGAAGTCAATTCGAGGGCGAATGAACAATGCACTTTGCGCCTAGTGCACCGGGGTTGTTCTGGAATGAACTCAGAACGGGGTGGAGACTCGTCTTATGACACAAGCGTATTCTCAAGCAACTACTCAGGGGAATATTACTCGCGTGAAAGCGTATTCCTGGTCTGAGGCTACTCAAGGCAACAAAGGCCAAGACGAGTCTGGGGTGCTCCCTGCTCGCCTGGCTGGTATATATGCTCGTAGGCTGTTTGTACATGTTTGGCTACTATACAGTATTACATAAGCTGATAGACCGTTTAGAGTATGGTAAACCCTATCGTAGGTGTAGAGCCACATCAAGGGTGTCCGAGGTCTGTGTAGGCACGTGTGGGGTGTTCGGGGTCCTTGCACGTGATGCATAGGCGGGCGCTTAGATAAGATAAGGGCTGTCTCTAGTCGCAAGCTAGTTGGAGAAAATCGGCTTGTGACACTTCTCATACTGCAACATGTTCTGGTCTCCTCTTGTTGTTCCACTTTGGTCCTTTCGGCTACCAGCCTGTTGACTGCTGAACCCGTGTCTAACAGATTGTAGCCAGAGCGAGTTGCTTTTCCATAGATTAATGCACGGGCATATTCATGTACACTGTGCTCGACGTGAGCGGTGTGGCAAAGCGGTACCTTGTCAAAGGAGCAAGTTCAGGTACATTGATCCTCATAGCATTATAACAAGTCACTCAATTGACTCTTAGATGTATACCGCTGCTGTCATATACATTCCTCATACATTTATTATACACTGTAGAAAGTGCATGGAAAATGAATTGGGGAAGAGACATCTAGCTGAATTTTCTTGGGAGTGGGGGTATGTGTTACGGATCAAATATCCGTTCAACACAAAATAACCAAGTCGAGTTACTCAGCGTATCGAGTAGCGCACTACTCGCTGGACTCCTCTGAGTCAGAGCGTCAATATACAAGCTGCAGGCTTAATTGCTCAAAACGAGTATAAGACCCTTGAATTCAACAAGGTCGAGCTGAGCAACTCGACCAATATTTACATCAGGTTATATACTGCGATCTGTCAATCGGGGTCATAGTGTCTTTGGTACTACTACTATTAAGTCCGTCGGGCTAACGATATAAGTAATAAAGGAGAAGCGTTGCGGTTGAGCGCAACAAGAGATGAAACACGGAACTACTGTGGTTGGACACAGAATATCAGCTAGAACGAGATGCGGACACAGAGAGTGGGCATAGGGTTGTTATACATGAAACAGGGCCTACGGTTGAGCGGAGGCCCCCTAGAAGTAGAGCGCTGGGTACAGCGGTTGAACGCTAAGTCCTCACACACGGTGAGGCGTCAAACGAAATGTTCGAGTGTACCTGGTAGAACTGTAACAGTATGGAGCAGAGAGCAGAGAGTGAGGAGCTGGGACAGGGCGGGGCAGGGACAAGGAGCAATTCATATACCTTAGGATTAGTTGTGATATATCGCTGTTCCTTTCTGAGCAACCCTGGAATACATCCAATTATATTGAATGTATTGGAATCTCCCCTAGGCACCTTTTGATGTATTTGGAGTTGGTAAGATACATTTGGCAAGTATCTACCATGTATCCTCATGTAGTCTATGGTTCAACTAATATCCAGATGTACCCGGTACATCTAGATACATAAAAATACCTTGAATTCTCACTGGGCATTAATCCTCGGCAAAAGCAAGATAGGAGTAGGAGGCAGTCATATCTTCATTCTCCACGAAATGGGTAAAATAAACATGCACATTCTTGATGGCTTCCTTGGCAGACGACGGTGTGTTCTCAGGAACTTTCTCCTCGAGCCTTATAGTACCGAGCAAGGCTCCCAAAAATGCGAGGCTAACAGCTCAGTGACAGATAGCCCTATTGCCGACCTTTACTGCCGCATCGAACACTTGTCTCAAGAAGAGGCCCATTATCAGCTGACCTTTGTTCCCTCTCTCGGCAAGAGCTCAATTCTGATCGGATCGCGCACGGAGTACGTCACGAGGATCTCGAAGGACTGAGGCATGGTCTGTGAAGTGAACAAAGTGTATACTGCCCAAACCCGACTGTTGGTTGTGAATTTTATTGCTACTGTCAGACCAATCAGGTCTCCCTACGACGGCTCCTGTTCAGGAACGCTCATCCATAGGCCAGTGGCCTGGGTCAACAAGACTACATGGATCCATTGCCCTCCCCAAGTCTTCTCCATGATAACGTCGCTTGTCGCGAAACATGGCGTCCAGCCGCGGCACAATATTGAGAAGAAGGTTCCAAGCCGATGGCTTATCCGAACCTACTGGGCCAAACTTGGCGATACCGGCAGACCACAGGTCGTAGGCGGTGAATGCCTCTCCGGACGATTGTTTGCGTGTCCAATGGGAGGTCCCTCTGGGTATTTTTGTACCGCCTGAGAGGGAACCGAAAGGGCCGGTGCTAAGGCTTGCACATGGTGCTGCCAGCGCAAGCACAACCCGGACGATCGGTGGTTTGTAGCACTTCGAATCGAAGATGTTCAACGATACTGGGTCGATGTACCCGAATAAGCGCGCTGTCGCCTTCTCGCCGTAGCGCCGGTCCATTTTGACTTGGACGACAATGGCAGTGATTTTGTCGGGCCTGAGTTCTGTTCCTTCGAACAAGACAGGAATAATTAGATCGATGGCAGTTTGCTGAGGGCAGCATATCGCAGCTGCTCCGCGAAGCATGAGGAAACGCAAGTACTGGCAATTGACCACACCCTCTTCGCGAAACTGCAAGAAGTGATTGAAGAATATCTTCGCATCCTTGAAGGCTTCTCCCAGCGTCGGTGTTGGTTCCGCTCACCGGTGCGGCCAAGCGAACTCCTCTTCCACGTCTTCCGCAAACGAGACGAATGTCGGCTTAGTCTGGGAGGTGTTGCAGCTAGGCCACAGCTGTTCCAGAAACTGAGGTACCATCGCATATCGGAGCTTTTCGAGTGACGTGTAGGACTCCGGACGAGTCAGTTTGTCGCATGCCAGCAGAAGGAGTAGACGTGCAATGACCTCGCCTCGTTCACCTACACTCACATAAGAACCCTTTACCATATCAAGCAGTGCCTGTGGTACGTCAAAGTCCTTATGATGAAATACCACCCGCGCGGCCTCGGCAAGCACGGGTTCGGAAGCCGACAACGTCACCATATCATGGTGCTGGCCAGCTGGAAACAGAGCCACACGCATATGTTTTGCCACCTGATTGCGCTGTTCTTTCAACGCCGATGTGTTCGGCTCGTACGTCAATGCAAGGCGCACTGACAGGCAGGCAAGCTTTTGGGAGAGATCCGCTCGTGGCAGGCCACGTCCCGTTGATGAGTTTTTCTATAGCGAAGTAAATCATGTTTTGCCTAACGTTCGTTGATCCAAGCTTGTATCTGGCCGCGAATCTGGCGAAAGGTGCATGCGTTGGAGCAGGCGCATCATGGAATGAATGGGAGACTCACAAGGGTCTTCCTATTAGAACAAGCTGTTTAAGATGTACCACATCCGAGATTTCTGGATTGGTATGCTCATTGTATCTCGTGGCGAAATGATCGAAACCAAGATCCACGAATGCATCGTTCACGAATTCTATCCCGGAACTTATGCGTCTTGAAGGATCGTCATGAGGAAGCGGTGCAAGTTGAACAGCGCTTCCAGTAGTCGATAAGAAGACGGAATACAAGCGGGAGGATTGTGTCAGCTCTCTAAGAGCACGCCGGAGTTCGCCAAAAGTGGACCATGTCTCGCCGTCTTCTCCGTCGCGCTTGATTGTGGCGAGGGTGTGTGCTTCATCGAACACAATGATGATCGCGTTGTCTGCAGTAACACAGCGCACCCTCCACCTCATCCTGACGAATGGGGGCCCGGGGTTGGGTGGTAGTGGGTGGGTGCGTTGGTTTCTCGTGCAGATCAGCTAGTTTAGGTTGCAAAGATGAGAGCAATGAGCGATGATATGCTGCAACACAGTCGGACGCACATTGCTCGCGGAGCTTCTGGAAAGACCACGTCTCCTTACAATCTAGGAAAACGTCCCTCAGATGTGGGTGCTTCTTCCAGGCCTCGCTCCGCGCCTCTTCTGCGATTAAAGGAGATTTGGTGTTCTTGTAGGCATCGACAGACTCCGAGAGGACATGTCGAAATAAGCCACTATCGTCAAAAATTGACCCGAGCGCGGGGGGGATTCGTTCGTCAAGCTTTCGATGGACCTCAGGTGAGATTACAGAATGAATTTGAGAGCTTGCCGACACTCTTGAACGATCGGAGTGGTTTGATTCTGGTCCAGTGACGATGAGCCCCAATTCGAGCGACCACGCCATGATCATGGCGAACGCGAGGCTCACCGCCGCTAACTGTCCTCGGTCGATCGCCACTAACCAATTTCGGCGAACCGCCGGTTCCTATCTTCGGCCGCTTCGGGTCCTCTGGCTTGTCTTCCGTGCTGTGCCGTTTCCGAGCTGAGACCTCGTCATTCCTACGACGAGATGTGAAGAAAGAGCAAAACTCACAGGGCATATTGAGCTGCACGATAATATCCACCAGTTCGACTTGGCCCTCGTTCCCAAAGGAAGCCATCTTTGTCATATCCAGCTGTGTCGCAATAGCATCGAGGCCCGGCTTCTGCAGCTCCTTCAATCTGTCCATCAGGATATCCCATGCCTTTCGCCCTGCCCCGTCCTCCTTGGGAAGAGGCTCTTTGGGCTGTGGAAGCTGTAAGAGTCGTCAAAATGCAGCAGAGATCATGGCTACATACCTTCCAGAGAATAATGTTCGATGCATCGACTTGTGGCCGCCTCTCATCGCCGATAGCCCTCGCAAGGGCAGTACACGAACGAGCATTGTGGTCGATGAAGACAGATAAAACCGGCTTGGGATCAGGGTCATAGAGGAGATAAGATATTTCGAGCATATCAGACATGATGGAGCGAGTGAGACCTTGAGCGCCTATGCATGTGGCGTCCTTGTTCGTGTTCGTGTTCGTGTTCGAGAGTTACGGGTGCCAACACTCTTGGCTCGTTACTTATGAAGAAATCTGGACGGAGTCATACTGTAACCTGCTCACCGCTACGTTCATCACCTTTCGGAGGATAGGTCTTCTGCAGTTCCAGCAAGGCTGGAATCTGCTCCGAGTGAATGCAATCCTCCCACCAAAAATTGGGACGTAAGGTAGGGGACGCAAGGAACGGGCACCCTTATGGAATCTGAAGCAAATAGATGTATTATGTGCCATATTTACTGTGGAATTCAGCTTTCAGCTCCTGTGCTATCGATGCTGGAAGTACACGGTGCCCGTGGTACTTCCGATTGGCCCATGAGGCTTCTGCTCCATCCAACCCCTGTGAATATGCAGATATAAAGCGTGCTGCACAATTGGCATATCTACAACAGTCAGGAATTCAGCAAATTAATCCAAGTAGACTCAGTTTGGCAACTCACCGGTGGATCTGAACAAGTGAGGGCTTTTCAAGGCAGGCTATTATGTTCTCTTCCATCTGCTTGAGGTCTGCAGTTCTTGGACTAATGCGATAGTGATATTTTGAAGCTCTCCAATATTGCTCAATAAAATTGAGCTCACGATGGTACTTTGGACAGTGTTACAGGTCGAATACCCGTTCGTATATTCGAGTCGCGAATATAGATCGTTCTAACACAAGATAACACTTACTTGTAATGTTCTTGGTATTTGCTGGTTAGGCAAAGGATAAGCAGGTGTTAAGCAGGATACGTTGAGTGGTTAACTCGTAGTATGAATGCAATGAATAGAACTGAGGCAATAGCGCTCAGCAAGTCCAGTATATATACATGATAAATAAGACCCCTAACAGTCTTATTAGATGATACTAGTGTCCGTATTTGTATGTACAAGTCCCCAGGTACCTAAGTACTTAGTAATATACGATAAATACATATGCCGATCAAAACCGGGATATAGAAGGGCGGCGTAGGCCGCACGAATGGCGTTTTGCGCTCTTGTCATTACAAAGACGGGGCGTGACCAAAGCCAGGTCCGCTGACGTTTATACGCTGACTGCTTCCGGACGGAATGTCTGATTGGCTGGAACTAGACATGTGACTGATGGTAACTACTAATGATAAGATAAGACCGTCGTTACGGGAGATAACGCGGCCATCATTCGGCACGTATGTAACCGTTAATTTATGAACCAGATAAGCTAGTTATTGGTCTAGAAAGTCGTAGATAATTCGTAGAATTGCCGGAAAAATAGTAAGAAATATAGGGAAACTAGGAGAATTCTTGTGACATTACCCCCCCCTTAGATTTCAACGACCCCGTTGAGAGTAGAAGTTGTGCTAGAGCCCATTGAAGGGTTAGACTTTACGATTTTTCCACTTTTATCGTCCTGTCGATCCAAAACCTTGTGTACCGCGCTTTGTTGGCTTGTTGAACTGCTTGTTGTAGGGCCCACTTCCATGTAGGTGAGGTCGAATTTCTTTCTCGAACTTCTCCTTGGTCATGGATTCCTGTATTTCGGGCGTGATTGCTACTTCGCAGATTAGCTGAGCAATTCTGTCGCCTTTCTTTACTTGGTACGGGTCTCCAGTGAGGTTCATCAACATGACAAAGACTTCTCCGCGGTAGTCATGGTCTATTACTCCTGCAAGGACGTCAATGCCCTTTTTCGCAAGTCCAGACCTTGGCGCTATCCGACCGTATGTCCCATAAGGAACTTTGATACGAATATCTGTGGGGACCGAAGCGGATTTCCATGAATTGATTAGGATATCCTGCGCGGCGTATAGATCATAGCCGATCACATCGGTTGTTCCCCTGGTCGGTAGTTTGCCATTGACTCCTACTTCGATTTCTAAGTCTTCGTTGAACTCAACATCGGAATGTACCCATTGCCCTGTAAAGGGGTCGCGCTTGTAGTACACTTTCGGTTGTGTTGGGTCAACATCGTCTCGATATTGGGGCCAGTCATCGGGCCAGACACATGTGTCCGAATCCCAATCTGGTGAATCAGGGTCGAAGACGGCTATTGTTTGCCGTGTTCCGCCGAGTCTAGTTGATCGGCGAAGGGGTTGATTTGGGTCGGTACTAAGGGCTGAATATTTTGCCTTGTACTCGTCCAGTATCTCCTTAGCGTTAGCCAGATGTTCCTCGATTTCCCATGTGTCCTCCGCAGGTCCGGTGCCTTTCCAATGGATAAGGTATTCCCCCCGGCCGCGTCGGTTGCGATGGTCGAGAATGGCTTCCACTTCCCATTCTTCCGGGTCTTCCATTTCCATTGGCCTGTCGGCCGCTGGGGGATGACTTTTCTGACCTTCGATGGTTGATTCCTTGTACATGACCAGTTTTGAAGCATGGAACACAGGGTGGTAAGCCCTATATTGTGCATCCATGTACACCTTGAACGTTACCGGTCCCAATTTCTCCGTGATTCGGAATGGGCCGATGTAGCGAGGGGCTAGACTCCTTTCGGTGTCTTGCCAGCTTCGCACGTCCACGAGTACTTTGTCGCCCACTTTGAAGGGAACGACTTGCTTCTTTTGGTCATAGTACCAGGACCATCTTTCGGCTGCAATTTTCATTGCCGCCTTAGCTTTCTCTTGTGCAGAGAACCGTGTGTTCGCAATTTCTACTAAGTCTTTGTTTCGACTTGGTTCGAAACTGCTTGGTCCCGCAATAGGATGACGACCTAATTCCACCAGGAATGGAGATTCCTTGGTAGTTTCGCTAGCTGCATTATTGTACGCAAATTCCGCTGTTGGCAGGAACTCCGACCAGTTATCTTTTTGGTACGTGTTAATGTAGCACCGTAGATACTGTTCGAGTATTTGATTCACTCGTTCGGTTTGTCCGTCTGCCTGCGGATGGTACGCAGTAGTCATCGACCTTTGAATTCCCAGCAGGGTGCACCATTCGCCAAATAATTTTGAGGCGAATTGTGTCCCTCTGTCCGATACTATCTGTTTTGGCAACCCGTGTAAGGGATATACCTTTTGATAGAGTATCGTAGCTAGGTCTTTCGTTGAGAAGGTGTTTTCTATTGGGAAAAACCTTGCTCTTTTGGTCAATCGATCCACCACGACCATGATTGCGTCATGCATTCCCGATGGGGGTAGCTGAGTAATTAGGTCTATTGTCACCACTTCCCACGGGCCTGACGGCACCGGTAAGGGTTGCAGGGGGCCGTACGGCTTCTGCGGGTGGTTCTTCATACGTTGGCATGTGTCACATCCGTCTACGTATTTTTTGACGTAAACGAACATTCCGGGCCACCAATAGTTGCGGCTTAGCAATTCGTACGTTTTGTAGCGTCCGAAATGCCCAGCTGACTTGTGATCGTGATGATACTCGACCACTTGCCGTCTGATATCCGCTGGTGTAGCTGGAACGTAGACTTTGCCTCTTCGGAGGAGTAACCCTCCTTCGTAGTTCCATTCTGATAGGTCTTTTTTGAATTCACGAGGGCCGGATGAGAGCAGCTCCTTGTAGTCTTTTGTGACCTTGTCGTCTAGCAACGCTTTGCGAATCTCTCGGAGTATCGATTCATCTTCCGATTGTGGGGCAGCATGGGAGGTATCAAGAGCCATTGCCATGTACTCTTGCTCGAACCACTCAGGTTTCAGAAGAACCTGATCGCGATTATCGAGATCCACCCCCTCCTCATGGTCTGGCCGCCTGGACAGAGGATCCGCGGTTAGCATTGTTTTGCCAGGTTTGTGCTTCATTTGGAAGTTGAAGCGTGAGAGGTACAGTGCCCAACGGGCTTGTCGTCTCGTCAGTTTTTGCGCCGTTTTGAAATAGGTCAGGTTTAGATGATCCGACCATATCTCGAATTTTTCAGGGTGTCCCTCTAGGTAGTGTCGCCACTCCTCTAGAGCCCTGATGACAGCCAACATTTCCTTGTCGTAGATCTCGTAGTTCCTTTCCGGGGCACTTAGTGATTTGCTATAGTACGCCACGGGGTGGAATTTTTTATCCGTAGGATCTAACTGAGATAGTACTGCTCCGGTAGCGAAGTCTGACGCATCTGTTTCTACGCGGAAAGGCTGATCGTGCGACGGAATTCGAAGCACGGGCGCTTTGGTAAATGCTTCCTTTAGGGTTTGGAAGGCATTTTCCTGCTCGGCGTCCCAATGCCAAGCTTCTGACTTTTTGGTCAGCATGGTGAGTGGTTTAGCTATTTTTGAGAAACCTTCTATGAATCGCCTGTAGAAATTGGCAAATCCAAGGAAAGCTTGAACCTCTTTGACCTTAGTAGGTCTAGGCCAGTCCTGAACTCCGGCGTACTTCTTCGGGTCCATCATGATGTTACCGTCGGAAATGATCATTCCTAGGTATTCGATGGAAGACTGTTCGAAAAAGCACTTTTCGGGCTTCGCATACAAGTCCGAGTCCTTCAGGGTTTGTAGAACCCCTTCGGTAAGTCGCCGATGTTCCTCCATATCATTCCCGAAAATCAAGATGTCGTCTAGGTAGACAACCACCTTGCCGGTCCGAATGAATGGTGCGAGGATTGAATTCATCATCGCTTGGAACGTTGCGGGGGCATTGCAGAAACCGAAATACATTACCGTTGCCTCGTATAGTCCACGGTGTGTAATAAATGCCGTCTTCCATTCATCACCTTCCTTGATGCGGACATTGTTATATCCCCATCTAAGGTCAATTTTGGTGAAGATGGTCGCATGGGACAATTGATCAATGAGGTCATCGATCCGAGGTATCGGATAACGATTTTTCACGGTTATTCCGTTTAGCCTCCTGTAATCGACAACCATCCGCAGCCCTCCATCCTTTTTATGGACGAAGAAAACCGGGGATGCCATCGGACTTTTGGATGGTCGAATGTAACCCTTCCGTAGTTTGGTGTCCATCCACTCATCCAAGCTATTACGCTCTTGGGGAGACATTTTGTATGGTTTTACCGGGGGAGGAAGCTGCGCGTCTGGTTCAAGCACTATGGCGTGATCCCAGGGCTTCCGTTCCGGCATCCTCTCTGACGCCTTTTGTGAGAACACCGTTGGCCCATACTCTTGGTATTGTTCGGGCACTAACGATCGCCATTTTTCAATGTCAATCGGTGGTGTGTTTTCCTCACGGTTGTCTGCTTCGTCGAGGTCTTTGTCAAGTACCTCGGCTACCAACTGTGTCAGCAGGTTCATTTCTTCGTCGTCAAGGGTTGCCACCCAAGCGATCAAAGGATTTTCGGGGTCCTCCTCTCCTAATATGTCCACGGGAGTGTCCCAAATCGAATTTACTTCGATGATTTCCTTTTCTGGGAGTTCAACTGCTTCCTCCTCAGAAGGGCGGTTACCCTTTTTTCTGGCGTAGGGTTGGTCGTGTGTACAGCGTGCATATTCCATTTCTTCTTTCCTCCAATCAAAGGTAGGATTGTGGAGACGTAACCAGTCATAGCCAAGGATTAGGTCTGGTTCTAGGTGCATGACCGTCAGACCTATTTTTTCCTTGTGTGTGCCATGTTGCATAAATGCTTTTACTGATTGCGTTAAGCGGCCGGCGACGTTTTCTGTTCCGTCTGCGTCTGTAACCGTAATGGGAAACGCTAATTTGTCGGTGACCAGCTTATGTTTATCGACCAATCGTTGTGATATGACCGATATGGTTGCACCGCTGTCCATTAAAGCCAGAGCCTGCACTTTTTGCCCATATACCCAGAGTGTTACTTCGACATGAAATGATCGAGCGAAGTCGTGCGCATCGTTGCCAAAAATATGATACATTGACTCGAATACACTCTTTACAGTGGGTACGGGACTAAAATTACACGGGAGCACAAGTGGGCAGGTCATCACATGTGCTCGGTGGGAAAACCCAAGGCAGAGCTTCCGTAGATGCCCAGGGTATTTGCGGAGTCGGCTATCCGCTTGCGAAGCCAGGGCAGATGTGTCCTGATGGAGTCGCCCAACGGTGTAGGCGCAGTCGGAGTCAAACCAGTCGACTGGGTCTGGATGGGGCTGGTGCTCTCTGCTGATCGCACCGGGCTCCCGCTTTTCTCCTCATCGCTGATGCGCGTAGTGGGGGCTAGAGGAACCACCTCTGGTTGCTTCGGAACGTTGGTCCGGATGGTCCCTACGGTGGCTTGGGGGGACTCATCTTCGTCGTCAGTCACCAGTTCCTGGGTGCTGACAACTCGGACCTTGTATTTCTTTTTCGGGTCCAATTTCTTCTGGCCCGACTGTTGCGTTCCGCTTGACGAGCCTGTCGGCTTCGTCGTTCCGCTTCCACTACTGGCTGGCTTGGCTTCTTTCGACTTGTTCTTAGGGTTCTCAGGACAGTCGCCCCATTTGTGTTGTCCAGGGTGCTTGCGACAGTCCTTCCCGTAAGAGCCGGTTTCTTTTGCCTTGCCTTTGCCTTTGTCATCAGCCTTGGCAGGCTTCGACGTAGCTTTGTCGGCGGTCTTGGCAGACCCCAACGACTCCTTCCTTTTTTCTTCCTCAAAGATCTTGCCTTTGAGCTTGTCCGGGTATTGCCTCTTGTAGAGGTCGATGGCCATGTCGAGGTATACCTCCCAGTCGGTCGGCATTGTAAAGCCGGGCACCGATTCCAAGGTAGTGAGGGTCTCTCGCACCTTTTCCGGGAGGATCCGTTTGATGTGACTGAACAACGTCTTGTTGTCAGTCTCGGCCAGGCGAGCCAGGGTCCTGAGCTTCTGTGCCCAAGAAAAGAAGTCCGATTGGACCTTCTTTTTCCCTTCGTCTCCGAAATACCCTTCAATCTCCTTTTCGGCAATCTCCTTGTCCGTTTTCTTGCCGTACACCTTTTCGATTGTTTCCGCAAACGTTTTCCAGGTGTGACCCGAGGTTTGTCCGGCGGCGATTTTATCAACTACCGGCGACATGTACTGGTAGGCCTCGCCCGTAAGCCGTAGCAGGGCTTGGCGAACCTTGTCTTCCTCGGTGGTTACCTTGGCGTCTGCGAAATACATGCCCATTTTTTGGATCCATTCTTTTGACGAGATAGGAGCCTTAGGGCCCGAGAATGTGGGCGGCTGAGTTGGTTTGGTCTGTTGGAAGGTGACCGTTGTGGCTGCTGCTGCCGCGGCTGCCGGTGCGTTTTTCAGAGCGGTTAACTCCGCTTTGAGTTGGTCAATTCTATTAATTAGTGCCGTGACCTGGGCACCGCTGGGTCCCGTGGTTGGGACTGCCGGACGCTTTTGCAGTACTGCAATATCTTTTTCTATCTATGCGGACGAAACGATTTTCGGAAAGGGTATCCAATTGTTGCCGCAAACTCTCCGCTTCCTCTAGTGCTTCGAATTTATTTTGAAGCACCTGGTTGTGACTCCGAATCTGGTTGGTTTTGTTCCAGACCATTTCCATATCCGTGTCTACCCGGCTTTTGTATGCCGCGAGGTTGCTGTAAAGGTGGTTCTTGGCTTGGTACAGCGCCTCCCTGTAAGCTTCTTTTCCCACCTGCAGAACTTCGTCTGAGGCGGCCACTTCCAGAGTGCGCTGCAACCTTCCCATCAATTCGTTCTCGCTCCTTTCGGGCTGCGCGACTATTTCCAGAGTCCTCCTTTCATAGCAAGGGAGGAGATCGGGGAGCGTTCCAAATAGGGGCTCCGTGTTGACCGGTTTCTCCGGTCGTGGCGTCTCGCTGCCTTCGGGGGTGATGACTGCGCGTGCGGGTGTTTCCGTGTTGAAGAGCCTGGCGGCTCTCATGCGTGGCGACGCTTCTTCCATTGAGTACCAGTGGACGTCACCGTATAGGACTATGAGGTCCGACAGGGGGATGGCGGTGCAGTAATTGTCCCACCTCCACCACGAGATGTGGTTCCTGGTTGAATCTTCCCCATAGTACTTGATGTACGCCGTATGGTTCACGTTTAGGAATGGGCGCACATGCGCCGGAATTGAGTTGAAGGAGGTAACACTCCCCCTAACTCTGATGCCAAATACGACTCGCAGGTAGTCCATCAAGCAGGTTTGCTCTCCGGGCCATGTGTGCTTGCCGACGGCGGGGCGGTAGGCCGTAGCCACCTTGTGGGTGTTGTACAAAGCGCCTTGTACGATTGTGTAAGACACCATTGCTGGACAGTATTCGTCAGCTTGAGTTATTTTCTTCCTTAAACGATAATTCAAGAAGAAAGTGCCTTTTCAGGACTTAAATGCCTTTTCAGGACTTTTCGCAATCAATGCCATGCACCAAAAAATAATGCCTTTTCAGGACTTTTTATCTACTACAACTGGGGGTTGCCAAGGTCGAAGTTGAGACCGCTATGTACTAGGTGTGTTTTTAAGTACGTAACGTGCTGTTTCACGTCTAGGTCTCCAAAGACGTGCTCCACCCTCCTGAGATATTTTTCTAGGCGGCGGAGATCTTCGTTCTTCATGAAGTCCTGATGGACCCTTTGCTCCAGGTGTGTGGAGAGATCGTCGAAATCGGTGACGAGGGGGGTGAATTTCGCTATGATGGGGGCCGTGGTGGTTGCGTCGGGGACTTTCCATAGCCGGAAAAGGTTCTTGTGAGCGGCGTTCATCTGTTTGTCGACGTCCAAGAACCAGTCCCACTTCTTCTCCGTGCAGTGGACGTCCTTGGGGTTCGTAAGACCCCGTTTCTCGATCCACTCGGCCGGCATCCTAAGCTCCTCCACCCTTTCCAACAGTGACTTCTTTGGGGGCTGGATTCGCTCCCGAAGACTCCTCACCATTCTCTTGTCCTCAACCCTCTTCCTGGCCGCCTCGGCGATCAGCTGGTCCAGGCTCTGTTTCTGGATCCGAGCCTCGAGCTTCTCCTTCTGTCGGAAAAGTTTGTCGAGCTTCTTCCGCCTGATGTCGGCGAGGGCGGCCTCGTGGTTGACCCTTCGGATCTCCTCCGGGTCAGGGTTCGGCTTCCTGTAGAAGACGTCTTTGCCCTTTCGGGACTTTCCTCGCTTTGGGGCTGTGACCGCGGAAATGCGGTCTTCGAGCGATTTAGAGGAGGTAATGTGCCATTCCTCGCGCTCCCCCGTAGCGGCGTTTCTCGGGTTAACCGTGAAACGTGGTGCTTTCGGCATGACTACGTAAAAAGAAATCTAAGTAGGCTATTCTAGTGGAAATCACGCGGTCTTCTGTCGGGGCTTATCGTCGCTTCTTGATGTGTCGTGCGCTTATCCTCCGGCGTCAATGGGCGCTCCGCCCTCAACCGGAGTTAGTGTCGGCGACTGGATGGCGTCTCTCTCACGCTACCAGGTGGGGGATACAGCAGGTCGTCTTCCCTTGACGCCTGGGAATGCAGGATTTGGGGTATTACACCCCGCATGTGCCCACGCCTCACTCCAGTTAGGTGGCTGCCAGTGTTTAAACCAAACCCATGCCCTGAGGGACTTGGAGGGCGCCAAGGCCAGAACTCGATCGTTCTGAAGCCGTATCGGCAGCGGTTCTAGGCAGGGCAACTTGTGCCCACCATCCCAACTCTAAATAGAGTGGCCCCTGTATGCCTGGGGATAGGCGAGAAGGTCGTCTCCGGCCCGGTCAAGACGTTACACCATTGCCATCAATTCCCAACATATGGGGAAAGGCTTGGCAGCCAGTCCCCGGTTCCGCTTAAGCCTACGGTCCGGCTATTTGCCCGAAGGCGGTGATCCCCCAGAACCCACTAAGGATACCCCGCTGCCTGGCGGCGAGCGGGGGTGCGCAGACGGCGACGAAAACATCTAAGAAGAAAAAATCCCAGACCCTCAAAGAGGGCGGGGGCGAAAGCAAGTTCTATTCATATAACACAAGATAACACTTACTTGATACGTGTCACAGATTTGGGACATGCCACTATTTTTCCCGTATTTTTACCTATTTATCTGGTATTTCTACGACCTTGTAGACATTTACGCTGCTAAGCGCCCGTCTAGCACGTACACGCAACCAAACAACACGTACACAACGCGGTATACGTCCACTTGTCATAACAACACGTACATAACACGCTTGTACGCGTCAATGACTCAGCGGACTAACCTCCGGTGTCACGCGCTTTACTCATATCCCGATACCGGGCTATGTCAGTACGATTGGATAAGCGGCCCGCTCGTTATCACATGCCAATGCCCTTATGATTACTCATATCCCGATGCCGGTATATAAGAATCACATGCATGGCTTACTAACGTAGCTACAGCCACTTCCACAACATGGACCTACGGTCCAAACAAACGATCTTACTGGTGCGGCCATTACCGGCGCACATGGTGTATTGTAGTTTACGACTTAACCATATTAGTTATGTCTGCGCACAGACCACCTTCATGTTTGGCTCCCTTACCGGTAACCAAACAAAGCATGTATATAAGTAGGGCTATCACTGCGGATAAGCCTTAGATTTGTTCTCTGCATTCGCACAGTTACATACCATCTCTGCTTGCGCCCACTAGCCTCCTCACCAACCTTCTGCAACTCCTTCAAGTCGCCAATAAGGTTATAGTGTGAGTCCCACAGTCTAGTCTGTGTCATAAGAACAAATCTCCCCCTACCCCCGCCCTTGCGCTTGCGCTTGGGCCTGGGTTTCTATCCTACAGGGGTATATTGCTCGTTGCTGCGCACATCCCTTTCTGCCTGACAAGGCGATTGGGGTGATAGTTGAGATCTGGGGGATACATCGCCATCCTCGGCAGAGGATTGGCAACCAGGGAAGCCACACCGCCTTTTTAGGCAGGAGGCCTACCTAACCCGGACTCCAGGGTCAAGGAGACATGGTCCTCGCTGACAAGCTTGGACTATGCGCGGTTAAGACCCGCCTGTGGAGAAAAGGGGACGGTCTGCCTGTGTGCGCCCAACCCCCTGTCATGGCAAGCGTTGTTCAGCGCCCCATCACTATCCACAGGGTCATCATTATGATGGCATGGGAATTTTCCAAAGCCGCCTCCCAGGCGTAAGGGACCTGCTTTGAACCCGTTATGGGAAAAGCAGTGAGGGGGGTGACGTAAAAAATCACCCTGCCATAGGTCACTCGCGGTAGCCAATAGCATAAGTCCTCCGGGCAGCTCGGCGTGCGAGCATGGGTCAAACGGATTTGGGGCCCCATTGGAAGAGAAGCGCGTGGCCCACTCCTTCGGGATGTGGAGCGCTGCTGTCTCGCGATCTTAGATCGACAGTGGTTTTTTAGCCCTGATGTGACACCCATGTGGCTACAGACGGCAACCTCATTGTTGAAGCATGGACAGGCTAAGGGATGTAAAATCCCAGCCACTTTCCGGCATCGTCCCTCCGGGGCGGTGTCGTGTATCCGAATCCCAATCATCTGACCCAGGAACCGGCCTGGCAGTCAGCAACTCTACCCCTGGAGTCGGCGCCTCTGACCGTTAGGGTCATGCGAATATCCGCGCCGTCTCGGCACAGGGTTTGCGCGCAACATAAGAGTAATTATGCCCCGTAGTACACCTTCTTTGCTCCTGAAAAGGAGTCCACTACCCTACCTTACATAATCCCTTTTATTCCTGTTCTTGGACGTATCACTGGGAAACTTCGTTTCTCATGAAAGCTGCACTTTCTTAGAATCATGCCCCGCGTTACCCGTCGCACCCGTGGCTCCTCCACTGCCCCCTACGTTAAACCGGCGAAGCGGTCCCTTCTCAGCCGCATCGACACCGCCGACATTCCTCGGGCAGAGGACGTCACGTACACACTTCCTGTAAAGGAAGATTACACCGGGAAGCTCCATCTTTGGGAGATTCCCGTCCACATGCCAAAGCACATTGCTGAGGCTGGGAAACCCGCTCCTCGACCTCCCAAACCAGTTCCACTTGCCAAGCGCATCTGGACCGAGGAAGAGAAGCTAGCGCAATCCATTACCGCCATGGAGAACCTTATCGAACTCCGCGAACTCAACAAGCTCAAGCTCGCCCGCGATAAGCTGAATAAGCGAATTGCCGCCAAGCAAGCCGCCAAGGAAGCCAAGCAAGCAGCTTCTTCACTGGCCCTCCGTCTCTCCAGCCCGGCGGCCGGACCTTCTGTTCCGGCCAACCACAAGATTCTCGACCCTTCCCTCGTTTTCGGGAAGAAGAAACCCCTCCAAGCATGCGATCAAGTTATTCCCATGCTAGAAGGCACTCTCACTCGTCTCACTCCTCTCGCCAACCACCCCCCTAATTACCCAGGCTTCCATATGGAAAACGACATGCGTTTCCATACTATGGTAGTAGAATTGGAGGACTTGGTGGATAACGTAAAGGATAGAGCGAGACGAGGGAGGATCACAAATAGAGATTGGAGAATTATGAAAAAGTACTGTAAACAACTCGGCAATATTTCCTTTTTGGATTGGCGTACGGACTTGGCTCGTATCGTAGCAGAATGCGTAGCGCTACAAATTACTTTTGCCTTCGGTGTAACACCACCTGACAAGGTGGCAGGGCCCTCAACTACTTCGGTAGAAGAGGATATACTCGCGATTGTATAGTAGAAATACTATCATCTTTTAACTCTGAAATAGAGTGCGAGTGTGATCTATAACGAAAGTTGCAGCTTTCGAAACCAATCCCTTCTTAAAAGAATCTAAGACAATGAGTAACCGGAAACTAACATTCGTCACAAACAGATTCACAATGTCCTCCACCTCCTCCGTCAGCACTCCTCTCGCCCCCCGCAAGATGCGCCTCCGCTCAGAAGGCCCGGTGACACCGGTAGCTGGTCCCTCGGGAACTCAGCAACTGGTGACACTGGAGCACCTAAGCGAGGAAGAGGAAGAGGAAGAGGAAGAGGAAGAAGACGTACAGGAGTTCGTTCCCCCGCAAAGGGACTCTCCGACCAACCCCATGGGTACACGCCCAGGCACCCCCATTGCCGGTTATCCCCCGGCTCGTCGAACTCGCCCTATCGGGCCCGCCACCACACTGGAAATGGAATTTTCGGGTCCGACACGACAGACCAATGTCGCTGTCGAGAACAACCTCAAGGCATACCTTCCTGAGGAGGAACACCACAAGGTGGATGGGTCCATACATGGGCCAATCATCGATGCCGCCGTACAACGAAGTGCGGCCATAAGCCATGACACCACCGACACCCTAGGTCGAATGGTGCACGCCCGCCTGGAGCGTATCCATGAACGAATCGATTCCCTGGCTGGGCAATCCAGGGCAATCGAACAGAAGGCCCAAGACGAACTACACGAAGCGGTCAATTCGGTCCGGAACGAGGTATTGTCCACCATGGTGGACCTCGGCAAGGAACTCCGACAGGAGTACACCGCCAAGCTCTCCGAAATGGAGAAGCAGCTCCGAAAGGACTACCGGTCCCGGCTGGACGACCTCGAGGATGCGTTCGCAGAACGCATGGAGAAGGTTGACGAGGAACTTCGGAGAATTCGCAAGAATCCCTCCGTTCCCAACCCTCCCGGCATCCGCACGCCCCCGGAAGAACCCGCACCGGCCCCCGGCAATGCTCAAGCCCGTGCAGCCGAGGCCGCTGCCGCCGCACAAGCTGCAGCCGCTGCCGCAGCAGCCGTCGCCCCGCAGATTCCAGGTCTGCCTCAAAACCTGAAAATCCCCCCTCCCCCCGAATTCTCCGGGTCATCTGGAAAGGTGACTGCTCAGGAATGGGTGGAGAAGATGGGCCTGTACTTCGGTACGCTCAGGGTCTACGATGACCATGACCGTATCACCACGGCCCTCTTCCGCGTCACAGGGGACGCATACAAATTTTTCTCGCCTCTCATCAAGAAGGCAGGAAATGGTGAACCTCTCGGCACCTGGGAGGACTTCACCAAATCCGTAATGGTGCAATATGGGAAAATGACGGATAAGGAGATAGCTAAGAAGGAAATTCGCGGCTACTACGGTACCAAGGGCAAGGAACTCGCCGAGTCAAACTACTTCAACTACTGCGAACGGTTCCGAACCCTCGGCCGACTCTCCGAGACCGCCAACGAAACCCTGGTATGGGAGTTCACCGAAACACTCCCTGAAAAGGTTAAGGACACCTTAAACGTCCTCGGCAAGACTCCGTTCTTCAAGGCCCCGACCGACATCGAACCTCTGATCGACTTCGCTCTGGAAATGTACCAAACGTCATATCCAGACAAGATCAAGGGCTCGATCTTCGAGAAAGCCAGCAAGAAGGACTCGGCCCCTGCCGAAAAGAAGGAGACGTCCTCCGCTTCTGCAAAGAAGTCGGAGAAAAAGAAGGACAAGGGAAAGGCGCCCGCCAAAGCCCCCGCCGACACCACCAACGCCGTCTGCACATACTGCAAGCAGACGGGACACTACTTCAACAAGTGTCCTAAGCTTGCGGCAGACAAGGCCGCGGGAACATTCGTGCCTGCCGCTCAGCGGGCCGAGCAACAAAGGGCGAAGGATGCAGCTGCCGCGTCTGGAAAGACCACGGCTGCTCCTTCGGGTAGTGGAAAGGGACAGGCTTCTGGCAAGAAGCCGTACTCGGCGCCCCCCGCGGATGGCAAGACGTATCGTGCCCGAACGATCTGGGAAGAAGTGACGGCTGACTCAAGCTCAGCAGGACCCTCGGCCCCCGCCACCACCGTCGCCAATGTCGGGACCATCTCGGTTCCCCTCGCCCCCACTACACGTCTCGAAGATGTCTTGTGAAGAACACACCAGCCCCGCAGCGGCTGGGAGTGTACAGCTCCCTGAAGAAGAGCACCCCTACGACGGGGCTTCACAAGGACCCCTTATCTTGTGGGAAGATAAGGCGGTCGTACGTCACCCGGTATCCCATATCGGTATATTCGGAAACTCGGCAATGGACTTTGCCCGGAGGACAAGGACACTAGCTACACGTGCCCCTCCTGTACAATACTTTTATCCTGACCCGCTCGCGCTGAAGTTTTTCACTTTGTATAATGTACATGGAAACGATTCTCGAGACGACAATAAATCGTTCTCTATCGAAGTGGAATTATGGGTATACGGAAAGAAAGTCAACGCCATGGCATTAATCGACACCGGTGCATCAATAAGCGTCATAGATAAGAAACTCGTACATGAGGAGAAATTAGTCACTCAGAAACTACCTTCACCTCTCGAGATTCGTAACGCCGACGGTACCTCTAATACCGCCGGTAATATCAATATGGCAGTAAAAGCTTATATGGTGCACGAGGAACACAAGTCCACCGAATTCTTGTACGTAATGGACGTACAGAATGCGGATGTGATCCTCGGCTATGACTGGTTCCTGAAACACAACCCGGACTTCAATTGGCCGGAAGGAATTTTCACATATCGGTGTACGGAAAAATGCAAACATGGCAAACGGGTTTCAATTTCTGAGGAAGAAGACGAAATTGAACCCCGCAACATCTATCAGATCATCAACGATTTTCCAATAGATTTTCTCGGCTTAGAGGAGCCTGAGAATCCCTTTGTCGCTTGGGTGAACACCCTTGACGAAGGAACGGAACTCCTAGTCGATGCCATTCAGTCGATAACGGAGAAGTCGGATGATGAATTCCTGACAGATGCGGATCTCCAGAAATGGAAATCCTTGGTTCCGGAGGAATACCAGGAGTTTGGTCCCACGGTATTTTCTCAACGCGCATCCGAAAGGATGCCCGAACGGAAACCATATGACCACGCCATCGACTTCCCCGATGACGCGGTACTACCGCCCCCGAGTAAGGCATACAAGATGTCTCCTCAGGAAGCGAACTCGCTAGATCAGTGGATTCAGGAAGAGTTACGGAAGGGCTACATCCGACACTCGAAATCCCCGATCGCGAGCCCGGTCTTCTTCGTCCCTAAAAAAGACGGCGGAGCCCGAATGGTAGTCGATTACCGGAAAGTAAACGACTTGACCATTAAAAACAGGTACCCTCTCCCACGCATAGACGAGCTTGTCGATAAACTTAGCCAGGCTTCGATATTTACGAAGCTCGACTTGTGTTGGGGTTACAACAACGTAAGAATCAAGGAGGGAGATGAATGGAAGACCGCATTCATTACGCCTAACGGCCTTTATGAAGCTGTAGTCATGTACTTCGGTTTTTGTAATGCACCCAGCACATTCCAACACATGATGAACGATATTCTAGGTGACCTTATCAGAGAAGGAAAGGTCATTGTCTACCTAGACGACATCCTTGTGTTCGGAAACGACCTGTTGGAACACCGTCGTATTGTCAAGCAAGTATTACAAATCTTGCAAGACAACGACTTGTTCGCGAAGCCTGAAAAGTGCTTCTTCGAACAAAGCAGTATTGAATACCTGGGAATGATCATTTCCAAAGGAAAAGTCGAAATGGACCCTAAGAAGGTAGCCGGTGTCATGGACTGGCCTACACCTGCCAAGGTAAAGGACGTCCAAGCCTTTGTTGGCTTTGCCAACTACTACCGCCGGTTCATTAAAGATTTCTCCAAAGTGGTTAAGCCGTTAACCGAACTGTCCAAGAAAAACACGCAATGGAACTGGGGACCCGAACAAGCGGAAGCCTTCCAAACTCTCAAGGAAGCTTTCACATCGGCTCCAATACTCCGGATCCCAGATCAGGAGTCCCCGTTCCGCGTGGAAGCGGATTCTTCCGATTACGCAACTGGTGCAGTGCTATCACAATATTCTTCGGAGGATAAGCTCTGGCACCCGGTAGCCTTCTACTCGAAATCTCTATCAGCACCCGAAAGGAACTATGAGATTTACGACAAGGAGTTGCTCGCAATCATCCGCGCTCTAGAGGAATGGAGACATTACCTCGAAGGACACCCACACAAGTTTGAAGTATGGTCGGATCATCTCAATCTGACATATTTCAAATCGGCACAACGGCTAACCCGGAGACAGGCACGTTGGAGTCTTTACCTAACAAGGTTCAACTTCACCATGTGCCACAAACCCGGTAAAACAATGCTCACGGCTGACCCTCTGTCACGGAGGCCAGACCATGAAGAGGGGGTGGAACTCGACAATCGCGATCAAATTTTGCTGAAACCGGAATACTTTACGGTTAGGGCGCTAGAAGCGTCACAGCAGGAAATACAATCAGGCGACGAGGACCTTCTCCGACAAATCCGACAAGCCCTCATGGACGATCAAATTACCAAGGATTACCAGGAACTACTGAAAAGTGGTCCCAAGGAATTCGGTAAAGATCTCCAGGAATGGAACATGGAGGCCGGATTACTCCTCAGACGAGGAAAAGTGTACGTTCCAAAAGAGCCTAAAGAATTGCGCACGAAGATTCTGGAGTTACATCATGACCATGTGACTGCCGGACACTTCGGACGATGGAAGACCTATGAACTTCTATCACGTAATTACTGGTGGCCTGGAATGACCACGATGGTAAAGCAATACGTGGAAGGTTGCGACACATGCCAGCGCATGAAGAACCGCAACCAGACCCCGTACGGACCCCTGCAACCGCTCCCAGTTCCGGAAGCACCATGGGACACAATCACCATCGACTTCATTGTCCACTTACCGCCTAGTGGCGAACGTAAACAATTCACTGCCATTATGGTAGTAGTGGACCGATTGACCAAGCGCGCACACTTCATTCCCACTTCGGACAATATCTCGGCAAAAGAATTAGCGAACCTCCTGTACCTTCGGATTTATCCGAACCACGGACTTCCGAAACAAATCATTTCGGATAGAGGCCCGCAATTCGCAGCCGCCTTATTCAAGGGATGGTGTGAGCAATTGGGAATCCAACGGTCAATGACAACCGCCTATCACCCGCAAGCGGATGGCCAGACGGAGAGAGTTAACCAGATCCTGGAACAATATCTTAGATGTTACATCGATGTTATTCAAAAGGATAACTGGTCATGGTTTCTCCCAACGGCTGAATTCGCGTACAACAACGCGGCTAGTGAAACAACAAAGAATAGCCCATTCTTTGTCGAACTAGGAAGGCACCCTAATGCAGGACCTACGAATTTACGTCCAACACCATACACGGACCTAAATGTCATTGCTTACGAACGATGGTCAGCACAAGAACAAGCTAAGGCAGCAATGAAACTGGCTGCTGAACGCTGGTCTTGGTACTACGATCAACATAAGCGCTCGGTACCGTTTAAAGTCGGCGACAAAGTTCTCGTTGACGCCCGTAGCTGGCAAGACTCCGAAAGAAGTCTTAGTCCACGCTATTTGGGACCATTTAGGATAATTGAACAATTATCTCCGGTCACTTTTAGGGTACACATGGACGAGCAATACAGGGCTTACCACCCAGTATTCCACGCTTCCAAGTTGGTCATGTACAAGGACCCGGTGCATCAGAAAAAACCAGAGCCTCAACCAGAAATGGTCGACGGCGAGGAATTATGGGAAGTCGAGAAGATCTTAGATCATCGTCTCCGCGCAGGAAGAGTTGAATACAGAATCCGTTGGAAGGGATTCGGTATCAATGACGACTCCTGGGTACGCGAAGCGGATCTCGACTCGGCATACGACATTTTGCAGGAATACAAGGCTTCACATGCCATTCCAATGCAGGATGTCCCCCTCAGGCGATCAGCTAGAAGGAAAGAAGCAGTTCACGTCTTCGACCCTGATAGCGACGACTGGGAAGCCGACGAATGCACGTGGCCAGACGACTGGCCGCAGTATCGCGAAGAATTTGCGAAAGATCCTAAGCAGCGCATGGTTAGACACCCCGACGGGGGATGGATGTCAGCTGACATTAACCAAAATGCGGATTTGAAAATCGTAGTCGGTGAAGGCGGCCGAATGCCAGAAAAGGGAACCAAGGACTCGGTTGGGTTTGACCTGTACACTGCAACAGGCGACGTTCTGCCAGCTCACGGGCAGACAGAATACAATACCAAACTGAAAATCCAGGTACCTTTCGGCACTTACGGACGCATCGCCCCCCGCTCTAGTCTTGCCCGCAAAGGCATAGACGTAATGGGTGGCGTTATCGACCACGATTATCAAGGCGAAGTAATCATCATTCTCCGGAATCACTCCGACATATCTATTGATATTCGGGCCGGTGATAAGATTGCTCAGCTCATCTGCGAAGTTGCTAAGGACCCGCACATTACGCTACACGGAAAATCTTACTTTGAAAAGATTAAATCCGAGCGCGGTACTGGTGGTTTTGGCTCCACAGGAAAGTAATCGTTCCATTAGGGACAATGAAACCTGAAGAGGGGGTAATGTCACAGATTTGGGACATGCCACTATTTTTCCCGTATTTTTACCTATTTATCTGGTATTTCTACGACCTTGTAGACATTTACGCTGCTAAGCGCCCGTCTAGCACGTACACGCAACCAAACAACACGTACACAACGCGGTATACGTCCACTTGTCATAACAACACGTACATAACACGCTTGTACGCGTCAATGACTCAGCGGACTAACCTCCGGTGTCACGCGCTTTACTCATATCCCGATACCGGGCTATGTCAGTACGATTGGATAAGCGGCCCGCTCGTTATCACATGCCAATGCCCTTATGATTACTCATATCCCGATGCCGGTATATAAGAATCACATGCATGGCTTACTAACGTAGCTACAGCCACTTCCACAACATGGACCTACGGTCCAAACAAACGATCTTACTGGTGCGGCCATTACCGGCGCACATGGTGTATTGTAGTTTACGACTTAACCATATTAGTTATGTCTGCGCACAGACCACCTTCATGTTTGGCTCCCTTACCGGTAACCAAACAAAGCATGTATATAAGTAGGGCTATCACTGCGGATAAGCCTTAGATTTGTTCTCTGCATTCGCACAGTTACATACCATCTCTGCTTGCGCCCACTAGCCTCCTCACCAACCTTCTGCAACTCCTTCAAGTCGCCAATAAGGTTATAGTGTGAGTCCCACAGTCTAGTCTGTGTCAATACGTTCTTGGTATTTCCTGGTTAGGCAAGAGATAAGCAGTTGTTAAGCAGGATATGTTGAGTGGTTAACTCGTAGTATGAATGCAATGAATAGAACTGAGGCAATAGCGCTCAGCAAGTCCAGTATATATACATGATAAATAAGACCCCTAACAGTCTTATTAGATAATACTAGTATCCGTATTTGTATGTACAAGTCCCCAGGTACCTAAGTACTTAGTAATATACGATAAATACATATACCGATCAAAACCGGGATATAGAAGGGCGGCGTAGGCCGCACGAATGGCGTTTTGTGCTCTTGTCATTACAAAGACGGGGCGTGACCAAAGCCCGGTCCGCTGACGTTTATACGCTGACTGCTTCCGGACGGAATGTCCGATTGGCTAGAACTAGACATGTGACTTGTCACAAGAAATAATTTGTGATTTTTCCCTTATTTTTGCGCTTTTTATTCCGATTTTTAGGCTTGTTAGACCGACGCTGGAGGTATCACGTGCATAGGTAGATAAGTCTTCATCTTATCTCGTTATCTATACAGGTCACGTTGTTATATCTAGAGTCACGGTAGTTACCTCGTCACATGGGCGTTACCTAGTTACCTACTGTAGGCACATGATCCTGATGCGCACAGACCGTCACTTTAGGGTAGACAAAAGGTCTTTAGCTAGAGGTCTCCTACATGTATATATACTGGCGACGTCTGAGGCTACTCCTCAGACTTAAGATTTTGGCCTAGGGGGCGTGTCCCCTGGTCACCTCTTTCTTATCCCTCTGCTGCTTGTCTTCGCGTGCAGGGTCCTTGACGACAAAGCCTGCTGCGTCCTACTTGGGCGTGGGGACTTCTATTCATTGCATCCATACTTGTCTCTTCTCTTTTACCTTGCTAGTCTGGGGGCATACCGGTACACTCATGGGTCGGTACCTCAGGCAATACGGCAGGACCTCTCAATAGAGGCGCCTTCTTGTTCTCCACCTATGGAGGGTGGGAGGCTATTGGAGATAGGATAGGGCGGATATAGGAGTTCCCCGTTAGGACGGGTGGCACGGATGGTTTCCGTGTCATGACTGATGGTAACTACTAGTGATAAGATAAGACCGTCGTTACGGCAGATAACGCGGCCATCATTCGGCACGTATGTAACCGTTAATTTATGAACCAGATAAGCTAGTTATTGGTCTAGAAAGTCGTAGATAATTCGTAGAATTGCCGGAAAAATAGTAAGAAATATAGGGAAACTAGGAGAATTCTTGTGACAGGAGGATATATTTTGCTATTGGATAGATACTACTATATTCCTATTACAGAGTTGTCGTCCATATACGAATAGGACAGTACGAGCATGAATGAGGGTAATCAGGCCTCTTAGTGCATGTCGTTTGGTGCTTTCAAGACCGTAAGGTACTGTTGTAAGCGTGGGATAGCGGACTTTTGAAGGTCCAGAATGCAAATTTAGGGTTCTCACCCCCTCTTCCACGTTTGATCTCCTGATCAAACCTATTCCGTTGGTTTTGGTTTTTAAAGAGGTTAAACCGCCTCTATACCCAAATAAGGGTGGGTGGATGTGGGCCGAAGGTATTATATCCATGTACGGCTGTATCCAGGTCGCTCGCATATGCGACCAGTTTTTTATACTAAGGTTTCCCATGCCCTAGTGTCACAGATTTTTCCTTATTTTTAGCTATTTTTCCTGCTTTTATACTCCAATATCTACGTTGTAGCATAGAATACGTATAACTAGCATATCACGTGACCAAGCGCTTACGTCCATGGAACTTACCGGAACCTTCTAGCAGGTTCCATACCAACCAGAATCACATGCATCGTCTACGCTCACATGATCGCTGACTGATGCTCTTACCTAGAATCACATGTCGAAGTATTAGATCACATGTAGCGTTACTCATCCTTAGGTACCGTAGGTCCTAGTAGTATTAGGGGTCTCGCAACGCATGTATATATACTAGGGCAGACTGAGCGTTAAACCTCAGTTCTGTTCTCCTCGATATTGAACTACAGCCTAACAAGCTACTTCATCGCCTCTCTACTTTGCTTTCTACCCTCTAAGACACCCCCCAAAGGATCTTAGTAAGTATTGTAGTTTGGTTTGTGTCATTAGAACAGAACTCTCTTCGGTCCCCCGGCCATTTGGCCCTGGGACGCCGTTTACAGGTCTGCGTATGTGACACAAACTTACACGTTTGTGGGACTCTGTACTACAGAGGAATCCTAACCCGCCCTACAGGGCGGTGCGCAACCGCAACAGCGGTGAACTTGTCGGCTGTACCCTAAAGAGGGACTCCTAGAGTCGACATGTTGAGGCGCGCACAGTCAAGCAAGACGAGCTGGGCCCCCGGCCAGAGAGCGCACACAAAGAGGTGAGAGTAAGGGGCTATGCCCAGTTGTCGAGAATCTTAGGAATGGGGAGTAAGTAACGCAGACACTCACTAAGACTGAATATAAATGTTAAGGGGCGGTGTCGATGAGTGTGAGGTGTAAGAGTCAAGCAGTTGGTAAGAACAACTAGTCGATTGTCGAGGAGAACTATTCTGAGTCTACAACGTACTCAGAGGCCAGCTTATATACATGAAGGGTAAGACCCATAACACCGTAGGTAAGACTAGAGATACCGCAGGGCGTAGGGTTATGTACCGGTAATGGTACAACCCGAAGCTTGTGATAGTTCCTAAGGTCGCTGACTGAGCGTAAGGCTACAGCATGTGACGTGAGTTGGGCCGCTGACTGAGCGAGAGGCTGCGGCAGGTGACGCGAGTCACTAGAAAGCCATGTGACGTGTGGCAACGTATGTTGTGAACTCTTTGTAGGGTCACGTGCAGGAAAGATAAGATGTGTCTACAGATAAGACGAGGCGCCTGTGATAGGCGCTGAGCTAACGTGCACAAGAGATAAGATAAGAGCTATCTACGAGAGTGAGATAAGGGTGAGACATAACGTGATATGGAAAGCGAGTAGAACGAGCTGTAGAAAATCAGAGAAAATAGGGAAAAATAGGGAAAAATAAGAGAAACCGTGACAGTAAGCCCACATTCCGTCGTACTACATGCACGCTAGTGTCTACTACCGAGACTGCCCTAAACTACTGGTCTGTGCACCATGTAACTATGGGTCATGTGCTAGGTAACGAGTATGTAACAGTGTGACCATGAGTGACAGTACCTGAGGCGCGCGCTACCCTACAGCGCTAACCGGACGACCAGGTGACCTGCAATATCTGGGAGAGACGCTGGAGGTAGCTATGGAGTAGAGGCGCGGCGTACGCCTAGCGCCGCACATACAACCTATAGCGAGGGAGTCTAAATTAATAAAGGAATAATTTGTGACATTACCCCCCCTCTCGAAAAACGTCGTCCCTGACGTTCTACCTTGAATCCTACGACGCTCGCTACCTTGGTTGCTTGTTTGACTCGAGGCCCATTCCTTCTTCGCGGAGGATGGGGAGCATCCAGGAGCACGGTCCGTCTGCCGGTGGTGGAGCGAAGTGAGCTAGCCTGCAGGAGACATTGCGAGCCGAACCCACGCATCCCTGTTTCCTTACATCCCAGACGTGAGTTGGCGAGGCGCGCCAGCGGTGAGCGTATTGGTACATGTCAAAGTTCATGACTTGCGCCGACGTAGCTACGCGTGGCCCACCGACCTCGGGGTATGTGGTTCGCTCGTTGGTATTCGGAAGTCTGTCGTGGTGGATTGCTTTCTGACCTTTGAGACCGTCGGTGTGGGGTTGGGTACCCTTGCGGGACCCTTCGCATACCCACTGGTCAAAGCTTCTTGATGATAACCCCTGCCGCCCAGGGATAATAGCTCCAATGCCCTAGACCTCCACGCGCACGTACATTCCCTTGTCAGGGGTGACGGCGGCGGGTCCTCAAACAGGGCTTACATGAGTCGATCCCGCTACCCAGTGTTCACGGGGGGCGGACTTGATTACTCACTCCCTACGGTCGCTTTGTGTCACGGTTTTTACCGTGGCATGGGTTCGATCCCGTACCTCCCTAGGCATGTAGTCACATGACGTGTTCGCCTCCTTAGTGTAGTGGTCAATACGCCCCCATAGCAGCGTAACTACTCACGTGTTTAGATCGCGCTTGGCTCACGATACTGTAGCACATGATGTAGACTGCGCACGGACTCTTACTGTAGGGTAGGTAGTACCGCGCGCCTCTGTGTCTGCACATGTATATAGTCTACTGCGCTGGGGCCTTACAGCCCCATGCTTGTTATTCTCGACGTTGGGGCTTGTCCCCCTGTATACCAACTCTACCACTGTGTGCGCCTGCTGGCTTAGCCACCTCTTGACTTGCTCGTCTGCGCCTCGTCACTCCGGTGTGGGGATACCCCCAAAGGACTTGCGTGTTAGGTTGAGGGCCACTAGGACAGCGGTACACAGGTTATACGGTATGAGCGTATATCTGTGTCACTTTGCCAGGTGTAGCATTTCGTGGGGGCTCGTAAAACTACAGACCGACGGTGCTTCTACCGTCAGCTGCCCCGCCATGCTGCCTTGGCGACCTGTAGGTGGAGAACCCTCGGCCCCAGCGCAGGTGGCGCCGGAGGGGAGGTAATATATTCCTAAGATTATGACACAAACTTACACGTTTGTGGGACTCTGTACTACAGAGGAATCCTAACCCGCCCTACAGGGCGGTGCGCAACCGCAACAGCGGTGAACTTGTCGGCTGTACCCTAAAGAGGGACTCCTAGAGTCGACATGTTGAGGCACGCACAGTCAAGCAAGACGAGCTGGGCCCCCAGCCAGAGAGCGCACACAAAGAGGTGAGAGTAAGGGGCTATGCCCAGTTGTCGAGAATCTTAGGAATGGGGAGTAAGCCCACATTCCGTCGTACTATATACACGCTAGTGTCTACTACCGAGACTGCCCTAAACTACTGGTCTGTGCACCATGTAACTATGGGTCATGTGCTAGGTAACGAGTATGTAACAGTGTGACCATGAGTGACAGTACCTGAGGCGCGCGCTACCCTACAGCGCTAACCGGACGACCAGGTGACCTGCAATATCTGGGAGAGACGCTGGAGGTAGCTATGGAGTAGAGGCACGGCGTACGCCTAGCGCCGCACATACAACCTATAGCGAGGGAGTCTAAATTAATAAAGGAATAATTTGTGACAGTATGCATCCCCTTAGGGGGCTTGAGGACAAGACGTCTACTTGGGTTCTGGGGGAAATATTATGCCTGATCCCCAAGGCTAAGGGGGCGCCTCTGTGCGCAGTATTGAGGACCCAGGACACCGCTTCTCTAGAAATAGGAAGTGGTTACTGCGGCGATCACCACGTCTTCGCCCATATGACGTAAGGGCCTGTCACAAATTCTCAGAAATAGGTACCCCCCCCTGTCTCGAACCAAGGGCTGTAGGGTACTATGGTCATGTGACGTAGAATAGGCGGTCCCGCGTAGTGTAACGGTTACGCGTAGCATAGCGCGGCTACCCAGGTCACGTGATAGGCTTACGTATGCAGAGGCTGTGTAGATAGCGCACGGACCCTTACTTGAGGGCGGGCCTTACTGCCTGCCGCGCGCATATCCTCATGTATATAAGGCTTGTCGTCTGGGGCTTACTCCCCAGACTTGTCAATCTCGTTGTTGGGGGCGCTTCCCCTCTTACTGCTACCACTAGGCGTGCGCACTTGAGCCCAACCTTCTCACCTCGCCATGCGACTCCTATACTGAGTCTTTACGGCGTTGTACCTCGTCTATACGACTTGGAGCAGGAGGATATGAGGCTATACGCGTATGTCCTATGTCAGTTTGTGACAGGGCCAGCCTTAGTCGCTTGCGACAGGGTCTGTGGGAAAGCCATAGCGCTTAAGCCAATAAGCCGGAGCTAACAAGTCTCCGGCTGTGGCGCCATCTGCTATCAGGTGGATAAGCTCGCGTACTGGTCCCCATAGGTTCTAGGCTGGGAGTCCGGCTCCAGCGGTGTGTAAACACCCGAATCCGTTCCTGGCATGTAGGCCCATGACCAGTGTACCCCCCGTTTTCGACTCGAAAGTAGACCCTCATGCATACATCAAGAAGCAGATCTAGGCCCTTTTATTTTTAGACCCACACTTAGAATACGTAGTAGCTTACGTGTAAGAACCTAGCCATGCCAGCCGACCGCCGCCCACGTGCCATGCAACCCCGCTACACTCCCAAAGAGATAAGGGAGCTGGAAGCGCAGGCAGAAGCACGCGAAGATGCGGAGCGTGAAAACGTCCGCGAAACCGAGGCCCAGCGCCTCGCCCGGAGAGAAGAGGAGTATGCGCGCCCCTACAGGCGCCTGCGCCGTGGAAGGGTCGAACTGACCTTGAGAACCGACACTCCAGTAGTCCTAGACCACATCCCCGCCCGGCTCACCAAAGAAGAACGACGAGACATCCAAATTGAAGGACGACGAAACCGCCAGAAGCGAGAGATCCAAGACGCCCGCCGGCTTGAGCGGCAGCGAGCTCGAGACGCCCTCGCGCGATCTCGGGAAGTTGCAGCCCAGGCCAGGGCCGAGGAAGAAGCACGACAGCGCGAAGCAGAAGAGCTAGAACGTCGCCAGAAACGGCACCAGGACTGGCTCGAGAACGGTGAGGGCCGATTTGGCCCAGAGGAAAGGATCGAACAGATCACCAACAAAATCAGGGTGGACTACAACTGGTCCCAGGAGAACATCGACAGTCTCCCCCCCTGGTGCGATCTACGCGAGGTCAAGTGCACTGAAGCCCAGTGGTACTTAGCTCGCAAGTCCATGCCCCTTGTCACAGATTTATCTGGGGCTTACAGCATTTTTCCTACAATTATAGCAATTTACCTGGGATTTATACGTCTACCTACAAGTTATCTACGGGTTAACTCCCATTGCCACCACGACAAGCTCTTAACTGGGCTTATCAACCACATGACTAGCTTACGTAACGCTACGGTACAACTACGTCCAATAGCAACAATACAGCATACGTCATACAGGTCTCGCCCGACAGAGCAAGACCAGCCACGTCATAGATCCTAGATCATAATGATAGGCCGAGTGCGGCACGCTCGCATAATAATGTCCACATGTACAAACAGTGCCTCGCGGCCTTGTACTATTGGGTCGGCCTTCACGTCTTCCCACCGCCATAAGATCCTCGATCACAATGGCACCTCAGGCGCGCCACGCCTTCGCATAATAATGGCAACACGACCATACAGCACTATAATAGCATCAAGGCTATATCGCTATAGGTCACGGCCTTCTCGGCCTCCCACGGACTCGGCACTCTCCAAGTCCCGGGCTTCTGCCATCACGGCGTTGCCCAAACACCGGACCTCGCCTCACGGCTAAGTCCAACACATGCCCCGGTAACCATCCGGACCGGGCAGTAACACATGCCACGGTACTTTCCGTCCAATGGCATAACGACCTCGGCGTCTCGCCTTGGTCATCACACGAAGACCGGCCAATTGCCATTATACCTCACGGTATCCGGCAACCGGCTTCCCTTATACCCGGGCTGCCCCCGCGTTACAACAAGATAACTAACAAATCCCTCTCATACGATTGGTTCGGCCATTAGGGCCTTGCCACGGCCATTCTATGTAGAGTCCATAAACAGTAGATAAGATAAGCTTCGCCACTTGGCAAAGCCACATAACCCGGAAAGGTAACAGCTAGCTAGTAGCACGTGACCTTCCCATAAACATGTATATAACTAGGGGCTTGACGCCCTTTAACCTTAGTTCTATTATTCTCGGCTTGCGCCGTAGAATAACCTCTCACATCCTGCTGCGCTGGTATTGCCTCCTCTCTAAGTCGCCTTATCTCAACAATATAGGCACTTGGTGAGTCCCACAGGCTTACTGTGTCACCCCTCATCGCCCGCCTGACTCAGAAGTGCCAGGCCTTCTATGCTGCCATGAACCGCTCGCCCGGCAAACTCGACATGGAACTCGAGGTCTACTTAGACCACTACTTTGACGCTCTCGAAACAGCCGCCATCGCCTGGAGACGCTCTGTCATCCACGGACTTGTCACCAACAGGGAGATGCGCCGTTTCCTGCGCGACACCTCTAAGGTGGTCAAGTACGTCTTCGCAGACAGGGACCCCTACCGTCATCTCAAGCAGATAGCGGAAGGTCTTTTTGACAACCACATCGAGGTGTACGAACGATGGGAGTTCGAAAAAGGAGACAACGACGGGCTGGATCTAGCATAAAATATTTTGTAACATCGGTAGCAATGGATTGTTTTAAATTGGCATATTAGGTTCAGACGGATCTGAAAAGACCGTCCACGTAAGGTTCCACCTGAAAAGGGGAACACATCCTAGAAAATCTTTTTTCTCCTTTTAGAAACCCGAATCCGAGAAATTCCCAGAAAACTAACACGTTCCCAATCAGAAATGCCAACCACCCGCAGCCAAGCCGCCCGCCTCGCCTCAGAAAATGAAGGCGCAGTGTCACAGACTTACCAGTCTGTGCGACCCTGGACTCAGGGGAACCCTCACACGCCGTGAGGCAAGCCTGCAAGTCACCGTGCCAGCGCTGAACGCAGAGGCAACGTGGGAGTGACTAGGTCCCTTGTGTACGTCGAGGTAACAAAGGCGGCTCACAGACTAGCATGACGAGATGAGGCCCCGGGCCAGCAGTAACGCAGACAAGTGATAAGAGAGGCACATGAGTGCATTGACGAGAATCTCAAGGATGGGGCTGTAAGGCCCACATCCGTCGTACTTATACATGAGCAGCTGGCCAGTAATGGCCGCCCTAAAGTAATGGCCTGTGCGCGCATTATCTAAGAGAGCACATGATGTGTAACTACTATGTGACGATGTAACTAGTGTGACCGTGAGTGTGATACCTGAGGCGCGCGCTACCCTACAGCGCTACCCAAACAGTCAGGTGACTAACAAACTAAAGAGACGAAACAGGAGGTGGCTGAGGACCAGAGATGCGGCGTACGCCTAGCGCCGCATGTGGAACCTATAGCGAGGGAAGTACAGTGGCCCCCCGGGCACATCCGTGACACGCAGGAGGCTCAGGAAACCAAGCTCCCAGCCGTCCCGTCACCCCAACCACACCCACTCACACTCGAACGCGCCCGCCAGGGGCTTTCGATGAAAGTGTTATGTCGGGGATACAAGATCCATGGTTCGAACCAACCGAAGGAGGGGAAGCCACGGAAGCGAATCGGGCATTCAGGACTAACGTCCAGGCCCCGACCTACTTCCCAAAGCCGCATTACGAGAACCCGTTAGCGCCTCTAACGGAGGACACGGGAATCCGGGAACTCCCGGACACCGTAATACCGGCTCCACCTATCCCCAAACCCCTCGGTGTCTACGACAGGATCAGAATTGACCAGGAACAATTTGGTTATCCCACGCTGCCAGAAGTCATACAGAGTATTGGAGAACACATCGCCGACACTGACATAGACGAACCAGCTATACAGGCAGCCACCTCCAGCATGTACCTCTCCACCCAACTCGCGAAGACCTACACGGACCATGTGCTCACCAAACAACGAGGGCGCATCGACCAACGCCTACAACTCTATCACCGCAAATACAACGAAGTTCGAAACTACGCCCGGTATCTACACCAACGGGTACTTGACCTTGAGAATCAAGACACGGCTGTTTTCCAGGACCCACTTGATGTCCTGCGTGCCGACCTCAAAAAGGTTAAGAAGGCCCAACCCGGTAACGTTACGATCACGGCAATCCCCGCATCCGCGCAGAAGGAAATCGACGACCTAAAAGCTCAGGTCGCCGCACTCACCAACGCAGCCTCCACTACTAGTGGTAACATCACAGTGGCACCCCGTCCAACCCCGCCAGCGTCTTTCTCAGGCGAAGGAAAGGACAACGTGGAGGAGTGGTTGTTCAAGGTCAACGTGTACCACGAACACATGAAGTACACGACCGACAAAGCGCGCATCGGAGACGCCCTGACCCAAATCACCGGGATGGCATTCAAGTACTTCACCAACTTACAGGAGAAGTACAGCGCCGGGGGAAATATCGGTACCTGGGCAGAATTCGAAACACGATTAAAGCGGACATACGAGAAGAAGACGCAGAAGGAGGTCGCACAAAATGAGTTGGAGGCTTTCTCAGGAGACGCAGGAATTGCAAGGTGCAAGAAATCATTCTTCACCTACTGCGAAGAATTCCGCCAGCTAGCCAAGCTGACAGGATACGAAAATGCGTCCCTCCGAAAGAAGCTGGAGGACACTCTGCCGGCTGACTTGAAAAAGCAGTTTGGCGTATTCGAATCTATGGGAATGGGCTTCAAAGCCCGGAGCAATGGGAGGCGTATCTCGACGCCAATATAAATCTTTATAAGAAGACGAACCCCAACGATTTGGAGGGGCAACACATCTTCGTGAAGAACGAGAAAAAGAGGAAGGATACGGCGCCTGCAAAGGCGACCACTACTACTACCTGACACAGATGACTCTGTGGGACTCACCACGCCAGTATCCTTGCGATGAACTAAGGTGACGAGGTGAGGTAGAGGTTATCAGACACGGTAGTAGGTGGAAGGTTCTTCTACGGCGTACGCCGAGAAGAATAGAACTGAAGTTAAAGAGCGCTTGGCTCCTACTTATATACATGTGTACGGGAAGGTCACGTGCTACTAGCTAGCTATGTCCTTACCGGGTTATGTGGCTTTGCCAAGTGGCGAAGCTTGTCTTATCTGTTGTTTAGTTACTCTATCTAGAATGGCCGTGGAAGGCCCTAATGGCCGACCCAATCGTAATAGAGGGATTATGTCTTATCTGTGATGCTAACGCGGGCGCAGCCCGGGTATAGGGGAAGCCGGTTGCCGGATACCTTGCGGTATAATGGCGATTGGCCGTGCTTCGTTGGATGACCAAGGCTGGACGCCGAGGTCGTTATGCTATTGGGCCAGCAGGCACCGTAGCATGTGATATGTCCGGACCGGAGGGTTACCGGAACATATGGTGGTCTTAGCCGTGAGGCGAGGACCGGTGTTTGGGCAACGCCGTGATGGCAGAAGCCCGGGACTTGGAGAGTGCCGAGTCCGTGGGAGGCCGAGAAGGCCGTGACCTATAGCGATATAGCCTTGATGCTATTATAGTGCTGTATGGTCGTGTTGCCATTATTATGCGAAGGCGTGGCGCGCCTGAGGTGCCATTGTGATCTAGGATCTTATGGCGATGGGAAGCCGGGAAGGCCGACCCAATAGTACAAGGCCGCGAGGCACTGTTTGTACATGTGGACATTATTATGCGAGCGTGCCGCACTCGGCCTATCATTATGATCTAGGATCTATGACGTGGCTGGTCTTGCTCTGTCGGGCGAGACCTGTATGACGTATGCTGTATTGTTGCTATTGGACGTGGTTGTACCGTAGCGTTACGTAAGCTAGTCATGTGGTTTGATAAGCCCAGTAAAGAGCTTGTCGTGGTGGCAATGGGAGTTAACCCGTAGATAACTTGTAGGTAGACGTATAAATCCCAGGTAAATTGCTATAATCATAGGAAAAATGCTGTAAGTGTTACGATTATTTTGATTTCTCGAATATCCGCAGAACTCACCACCGGTCGAATACGATACAGGGACTTGTTGCGCAACCAACTCCCCTGGCTACTCGTGACTCTACTGGGCGCATCCCCAGTTGTACTAGTCTATAGGGCACGTTTCATCACTGGCAGATCCAACTCTGCCACCGTTTCACGTTCATCGTTTATTAGCTGATAGATGGCGTTCAACCGCCATCATTCCTATCTATCGTCTCGGATATATCACTACATACTTATCAAACGTTTGGTACTATAGCGTAGATAGTATCGGTGACATCTGGGACAGACCTGACCCCTGGAAGCTAACGTAGTATATAAACTCGTGTACTTACTGTCGAAGCTCTTTAGCTCGACCTTGTTGTACAAACAAGAAGTCTTATACTCGTTGTCAAACGTAGGAAACTACGCTCAGTATTTTTCACTCGAGCAATCGAACGACTAAGTCCTCGAAGTGCACATCGACTTCTCGGACTTAGGCGAGTCTTATATTCTATTCGACTCGCACCTGAACAGATTATATCCTCTAACGCGTATTGGATATTGACCGATCTCCTAAGGACTTCACTTGGGACCCGAAGGCATCTAACGAGTATTTGCCTTGCACACGGCTGCGTGCCTACGTGCAGAAGAACGATTTATATTCGCGACTCGAATATACGGACGGGTATTCGACCCGTAACAGAAGGTCGAGCTTATCACTCCCTCACCTACCACGGTGCAAGGGCATATGATATTTGGACCAGAATTCCCAGCACGACTGATTGAACTCTTGCCCGAGGACATTCAGGGAGTCTACAGACTCAACCGATACGAGTGGACTGACACCATTGGAGCCTTCCGTAACCACGGAGGAATTGTTGTCATCCCCAGAGAAGATAGGGCATCGAAGTGGGTACAAGTATACCCCTCCGCAGGAACGACCGCTTGGGAAATAACGCGTGAAGTGTTCGAACGATTCGGAGAAATCCCTCCGATGTCAACCGCGACGTTGACCGAAAACGAAACCATCAACAGAACCTCCGATGCCGATGGAAACACGAATCAGCCTTCGGGCGCCACAGGAATGGCAGGAATTGAACGCATCGGAGATGATGGGAGAAATCCTGGAAACCTTACAGGAACAGATAACAGCCAGACCGGAGGACAGGACCCTCCAGGATTTATATCTGCTTTTGCGCAGAGTGGGATTGGGTCTGTGGCTGGAGGAACAGACCTCTTTGGAAACCCCCCACAGAACGCACCCGGAATGGGTAGCGGAGGAAATCCGTCTTGGACTAGCCCAAGCGGAGGAATGGGAACGACAAACCCAGGAACGTGGCCTTCAGGCCTATTTGGACGAACCTCCGCAGGTACAAGCGGAGGAGGATTGGGAGGAAACTTCGGACTCGGAGGAGGAAACGCCCCCCCTCCTGGAGGATTCGGAGGAGGAACCCCCGCGAACCCCGGAGGAGGGAACCCTGGAGGAGGAAACCCAGGAAACTCCGGAGGAAATCCAGGAAACCCGGGTGGAGGATACCCGGGAGGAGGAGGACCCCCGGGAGGCCCTCCACCACCGAATGCGCCGCAGCCCCAACCTCCGGCGCCGAACCCGTACTATCGACCCCCGATGATAAAGATCAACCCCCCAGACGTGTTCGACGGGGAACGATCCGACATGCAGAACTTCATAAACCAGTGCAATTCCTGGTTTACGATGTACGAAACGTCGTTCCAAAATGACGTTCAGAGAGTGATCTTTATCCTCTCTTATATTTCAAACAAGGGAAAGACGGGCCAATGGAAACAGAACTATCACCGGGTTTATACGAACCCCCTGACGAAACGATTCTTCCCGCCTAGTCTCGCACAATTCGATGCAGACTTTCAGAAGGCCTTCGGAGCCATCGAAGAAGTACAAAAGGCGCGGAAGAAAATACTGGAAGTAGCCCAGGACAGAAAGGACATCGATGATTATATCACCGAATTCAACAACTTGGCCGGAAAGGCCCAGTACGATCGATACAGCGCGGACGGGAACGCGTTGCTCATAACCCTCTTCGAGAAAGGGTTACCCGAACACACGACCCGATACATCATCGGTGTACGGCCGCTGCCGGCGACCATTGACGAATGGCAGTCCGCTGCCTCGTACTATGAAAATACGTACAAAATATTCCTGAAACGGGATAAGACATTTATCAAGAAGAAGGCTTGGCAGGCCTCGAACCAGAATAACGGACGCACTAGCGCTCCTCAGACAATCGCACCGAAAGATCCGAATGCGATGGATGTAGACCGAATGACCACCCAGGAAAGGGACGATCACATCAAGAAGGGCAAGTGTTTCACCTGCCATCAGCCAGGGCATATGTCGCGAGATTGCCCAAAGAGACCAAAGAAGCCAGCCCGCCCTAGGCGGACTACTCGAAAAACCGAAGAAGAAGAAGCCGAGCAAGAAGCTCGCATTGAAGAAGTCTCCAAAGAAGAGACTGAATACATCACCGCTAACAGAGCGGTCACAGCAATTAGGGCCCTGAAAGCCAAGAACCCCGAGCTCCTAGCACGGCTCGTAGAAGAACAGGATTTTGCCTAGGAGGGAAGCCCACGGTCTTACCCTCCGAGAAAGCAGCACATGTAATTACCTCGTTCGAGAAGAATCGATCCCTCTTCATTCCGGTAATCATGACGCTGGCAAAACCCGTGAAGTGCAACGCACTAATCGACTCAGGAGCAATGTCCAACCTGATCCACAGCAGAGTGGTAGAAAAATACAAGGTGCCCACGCAACCCTTGAAGAACCCGATCATCGTCAAAAATGTTGACGGAACAGAAAACAAAGATGGGCGAATAGACCGAGAAGCCACCATACTACTACGATACCCGAAGACCCAGAAAACGAGAAAAGTCCGATTCCTGGTAGGATCGATCGGAACAGAAAATATGATTCTAGGGTATGGATGGCTAAAAGACGAAAACCCCACAATCGACTGGAAGGACCAGACAGTCGATGTACGATCAATACTAGGGGCAGAAGAAAAGAAACAGGAAGCCACGATCCGAATGGATATGGTGGAGATGGTAGTGGCCCCAGAAGGAAAGATTCCAACAAGGGGGACCCAAGAAGCTGCAGGGTATGACCTTTACGCCGCAGAAGAAACCGAGATTCCCGCCGGAGGATGGAAACTCGTCTCCACAGGAGTAAAAATGAAGATCCCGAAAGGATCGTATGGAAGGCTGGCCGGACGATCAGGCAACACCCTCAGACACGGGTTGGTAGTACAAGCCGGAATCATAGACTCGGATTACCGAGGAGACGTCGGAGCCATCGTCTTCAACTACTCAGACAAGGCACATAGAATTATCCCGGGCATGCGAATAGCCCAGATAATTTTCGAACGGCACCTCACCCCCGACATTGTAGAGGTCGAGGACCTAGAGGAAACAGAACGAGGGGAGAAAGGGTTTGGATCCACGGACCAGCCAGAAGAAACAGCGCAGCGGGTCTATACTCCCGAGGAGTACGAAGCGATCCGACGCTTTGCGAAAGATAACCCTAGGATCATAGGAAAGAAAGGGGAGACGCGAAAGAAGTTCCGAACAAAGATACAAATCATCAACGCTGTCAGGAAAGCGTTGACAAAATCCCAGGAATTCGCGCAGAAGAACCCCAAACCAGAACGAACAATTGAGGAAATGGTCCCGAAACACCTACTGGATTTCGCCAAGGTGTTCAGCAAGGAGTCCGCAGCAGCGTTCCCCCCGTCGAGACCATGGGACCACGCAATCAAATTAAAACCCGATTTCGTGCCGAAAGACTGCAAAGTCTATGCACTCTCACCTAAAGAGCAGCAAGCGCTAGACGAATTCTTAAAGGAAAACTTGGCCAAAGGATTCATAGTCCCTTCAAAGTCCCCGATGGCGTCACCATTCTTTTTCGTCCCAAAGAAGGACAGCGGCCTACGACCCTGTCAGGATTATCGATATCTGAACGAAGGAACGATAAAGAACGTCTATCCCTTACCACTAATCTCAGAGCTCCTGGAAAAGCTAAAGGGGGCAAAGATCTTCACAAAAATGGACCTTAGAGCAGGATACAACAACGTGCGGATCAAGAAGGGAGACGAGTGGAAAGCGGCCTTCAAAACAAACCGAGGATTGTACGAGCCCACGGTTATGTTTTTCGGATTGTGCAATGCACCCGGGACCTTTCAGGCAATGATGAACGAAATCCTGAAAGAAGAAATCCTCGAAGGATGGGTGCTCGTTTATATGGACGACATCCTCATTTTCTCGGAGAACGAGAAAACGCACAAGGAACGAGAACGGCGTATCCTTCAGAGATTGGTGGATAACCATCTCTTTGTGAAACCTGAAAAATGCGCCTTTGGTGTTGACAGAGTCGAATTTCTGGGACTAGTCATCACCCCAGGAAACATCCAGATGGACCCAGCGAAACTCAAGGGGATTAAGGAGTGGCCGACTCCTCGAAATCTCAAAGAAGTCAGATCCTTCTTAGGATTCGCAAACTTCTATCGGAAATTTATCGATCACTACTCTACGCACGCCCGACCCCTGGTAGACCTCACAAAAACGGTCACGGGGACGGGGTTCCAATGGACGGAGAAAGAACAGAGAGCATTCGAATTCATGAAGAAGGCATTCACAACGGCACCCGCACTAGGAACACCAGACAAGGAGAAACCGTTCATCCTCGAAACAGACGCATCTCAGTTCGCCACAGGAGCAGTGCTAAAACAGATAGATGAAACAGGGCGCGAACGACCAGTGGGATATCTCTCACAGTCCCTGACATCTACAGAACGGAACTATGAAATCTACGATCGCGAACTACTCGGAATAGTCCGAGCCTTAGAAGAATGGCGGCATCTGTTAGAAGGAGCACCGCATCGGATCTTGATCCGAAGTGATCATCAGAACCTGACATACTGGAGAAGCGCACAGCGCCTAAATCGGCGACAAGCGAGATGGCATCTATTCCTCTCACAATTCGACCTAAAGTTACAACACGTCCCCGGAAGGAAACTCATCATGGCCGACACACTGTCCAGGTTGTATCACCTAGACGAAAGCAATGAAGACAACGAGGGAATCACCATGATCCCCGATGAACTCGTCATCCACGCGATCCAGATCCCGATCATCGATCGAATCAAGAACGCCAACGATCGAGATAAATCTGCGGAACAGGCGATCCGCGCTCTAGGGGGCACAGGCGAATTCCCCGCAAAAACCACCGCAGAGGAATGGCAACAAACAGACGGAATACTGCTCTACAAGGACAGGATGTACGTGCCAAGGGACGAGGGCCTTCGACGGGACATCATCTCAAAATACCACGACACGATCCCAGCCGGACACCCTGGAATCTGGGGTACAACAGTACAGGTTAAGACCCATTTTTGGTGGCCCGACATGGGAACAATGATAGCGGAATACGTCCGGGGGTGTGCAATCTGTCAACAGATGAAACCTGATAGAAATCCGCTGAAACCCCCTTTGCGGCCAATACCGACACGGGAAGACGCCCTCCCCTTCTCACAGTGCTCGGTCGATTTTGTCACCGACCTGCCAAGAGTCGGAAAGTATGACTCCATGATGGTGATTGTCGACCATGGCCTATCCAAGGCCATCTCTCTCACCCCATGCGACAAAACAATCACGAGCGAAGGGGCCGCAGAAATATTTCACCGAAAAATCTACTCGCTATATGGCATCCCCCGAAAAATCATTTCAGACAGAGGGCCGCAGTTTGCATCAAAGCTTTTCAAGGAATTATGCAAGCTGCAGGGAACAGAATCAGCAATGAGTACGGCGTACCATCCGCAGACCGACGGACAGACAGAAAGAATGAATCAACAGATCGAAGTGTACCTCCGCATTTATTGCATGAACGACCCATTTCAATGGGTACAACGACTACCAGACGTCGAATTTGCGCACAACACCAGACGAACCGAAAACCGGCCAGCGCCACTCGAAATAATCCTAGGATACGTCCCGAGAGGATTCCCAGATTATGACCGAGTAGGGAACGTCCCGGCCGCCGTTGACAGGATCAAGAAGATCAAAGAGGCGCGAAAGATGGCATTCATCGCGCATGAATTAGCCCAGAAAAGAATGGCAGGGAGGTTCCTCAGAGAACTGCCGAAGCTTGAGAAAGGGGATAAGGTCTGGCTCGATGCAAAGAACCTAACAATCCCCTACGAATCTAGCAAGCTGGCACCGAAAAGAGAAGGACCCTTCACCGTCACAGAAAAGATGGGACCCACGACATACCGGCTACAGTTGCCAACGAGCTGGAAAGTTCATCCGGTATTCCACGCCGCCTTACTAAAACCATTCAAAGAAACAAGGGTGCACGGACCCAATTACTTACGGCCGCCACCTGATATCATCAAGGGACAGGAAGAATACGAGGTCGAAGCCATCTTGGCTGATAGATGGAAAGGAAAGAAGCATCAATACTTCGTCAAATGGAAAGGCTATGCCACAGCCGACAACTCATGGGAAGACGAGGCGAACTTGGAGCACTCCAAGGAACTGATAAAAGACTACCACAGGACGAGAGTCAGGACAACCCCGACACTCGAAAACAGGACAGTAATAGTATGTCGACGACTCGCCACCAGCTTCCCCGCCGTACCGCGACCCCCGGCGATGCAGATCGTCGAGAAGGCCGACCGAGAGGTACGCCACCAAGAAGGTACTCCCCCCAGCATCTACAGATTAGACACGCCCTCCTCTGGTACAGGGCCGAGGGACCTTTTGCTGGCCGAGCCGATGGCTGGTCGGCCCTCTTCGACATCGCGCAGGACCTCACCCACGTTTACAGCTCGTACCAGAACATCACCGAGGACCTCGTCCGAATGGAGGGGCAGATCAGATCGCAGAGAGAGGGACTCGAGCTACTCACCGACAGACTTATCGACCGATTGGCTGCCACTACAACGGCCCGACTACGACACGCGCTCAACGACTTCGAGGATCGCGAGCACGTTACTCCCGGTCGACCCGAATACACACCGCGACCCGCCCGCTTTTTCACCCCCGACGAACGACACCGAGTTGCAAGGCCGTTTGATTTTATGGAGGGCGATAGAGTATTATTTCCTCTGCCTACCGAGACTCAGAGAGCCCGCCGAACAGGAGCTAGAGACCCGACGCCACGTATTTCTGGTATGGGAGGCAACGGGAGACGTGAACCACCTGCACGCCCGACGAGCCCTAGGGCTACCCCAGCGCGACAGCGAAGAGCGAATAGCACGCCGCCTATTCGACGATCTCCATCGGTGCAGAGCATTACCCGCGAGGAGTTTGAGCGAGGTGCGAGGGAGCACGAACGAGACACCGCCTCCCTACCCACATGGGCCGCACGGAACCTCCACCGAGCCACACACCACTGGAGGTACCAACATAACGAATACCTCCGCGATATCCCTTCCCTACGGGTACCAGCGAGGCCCTCACCTGAGCAGCCGTGTCGACAATGTGGCTCCGCCAACCACTGGATCCTCGACTGTCCCGACTATATTTGCAGAACTTGTGGGCTCAATCAACCAGGTCATCGACAGAATGAATGCCGCCAACACTTCGTATGGCGAACTCCTACGACCCCGTCCCTCAGCGGGAACGGCGACATCTACAACGAACAGGACGCCGAGGCACTCTGAAGAGGGGAACTTGGGAAATTCGTCGAGGCCGACGAATGTCTAGGGAGGGGCTGATGTTACGATTATTTTGATTTCTCGAATATCCGCAGAACTCACCACCGGTCGAATACGATACAGGGACTTGTTGCGCAACCAACTCCCCTGGCTACTCGTGACTCTACTGGGCGCATTCCCAGTTGTACTAGTCTATAGGGCACGTTTCATCACTGGCAGATCCAACTCTGCCCCCGTTTCACGTTCATCGTTTATTAGCTGATAGATGGCGTTCAACCGCCATCATTCCTATCTATCGTCTCGGATATATCACTACATACTTATCAAACGTTTGGTACTATAGCGTAGATAGTATCGGTGACATCTGGGACAGACCTGACCCCTGGAAGCTAACGTAGTATATAAACTCGTGTACTTACTGTCGAAGCTCTTTAGCTCGACCTTGTTGTACAAACAAGAAGTCTTATACTCGTTGTCAAACGTAGGAAACTACGCTCAGTATTTTTCACTCGAGCAATCGAACGACTAAGTCCTCGAAGTGCACATCGACTTCTCGGACTTAGGCGAGTCTTATATTCTATTCGACTCGCACCTGAACAGATTATATCCTCTAACGCGTATTGGATATTGACCGATCTCCTAAGGACTTCACTTGGGACCCGAAGGCATCTAACGAGTATTTGCCTTGCACACGGCTGCGTGCCTACGTGCAGAAGAACGATTTATATTCGCGACTCGAATATACGGACGGGTATTCGACCCGTAACAGTAAGCCCCAGATAAATCTGTGACACTACCTCGGAGAAGAAGAAGAGCGCGCCCGAAGACCCGGACACCAAGCCATTGCCGGCTAGTGCTCCGAAAGGGTCGAAATGGGTAAGGAACAAGTTCAACAAACTTGTTCTATGGTGGCCGCCCCACCAGTGCGCCAAATGCGGGCGCCCAAACTGTACCTTCCCCGAGGACAAGTGCAAGTGGGTCGACAAGGCCAAGACGGACTTGAAGGGGGCTCAACAATCTACCAGCGGCAACCCCCCCGCATACAAACAGCAGTCCGGCCAGAAAGGCGGCCGCTTCGTCAAGGTGACCACTACCGAAACGTGGATCCCCGACGGCGAAGAAGAATCTTCGGGCTCTTCCCCAGCCCCGTCCTCCGCGCGCATTGAAGAAGTTGTGGAGAAACCAGCAAGCAGTACGCTGGTAACGGCCCCAGTAGGTACGCCGCCTAACTGGGGCACACAATACATTCCCTGGACATCGATAGTCCAGCAAACTCCGGAGCGCCCTGCAAACGCTCCGGGTTTTCCCCTTCAGCACATGTGAACCCTTGCCCATGTGTGCTGTGTACTAGTATTACGGCCAGAAATGTAAACCCCTCTGTAAAAGACTGTTATCAATTATATCAGTTTTACGAGAACAATGCGCGTGACAAGTCCCGATCTTTCCAGGTCTGGGTGGACTTGTGGGTTTACGGCCAAAAAGTGCAAGGCTTAGCATTAATCGACTCCGGTGCTACGCTCTCAGTCATCAACTCAGACTTTGTTGAAAAACATGGTCTAGTTACCCATGATAAGAAAGACCCTTTTTGGATCCACAACGCCGACGGATCTTACAACAAAAATGGTCTTATAAAGAAATCGGTTAAAGGATATATGCAACATGGAGAACACAAGGAAAGGGTATTCCTTACCGTGATGAAAATCCACAACCTCGACATTATGTTAGGGTATGACTGGCTTCAGAAACACAACCCAGAATTCAACTGGGTCACCGGACAAATGAGATATCGAGACTCAACGGCAGAGTCTCATGCTAAGGAGAATCCATCCTCAGAAGAGGAAGTCGTTGCTGAGGAAGAGGAAGAAATAGAACAACGCGACATTTGGGATTCCACGCTAGACGCGATCGGAGATGGAAATCCCGATGATCCATTTATTAAATGGATTGGAACATTGGCAAACGAGGAATTGGTACTCCTCGTCGGTATGGTAGGAGAAATCCACCAAGGAAAAACGGACGCTGCTCAAGAAAAATGGAAGCAGCTCGTGCCTAAACGGTATTGGAGTTTTGGTCCAACAGTATTGTCTCAGAAAGCATCAGAGAGACTCCCCACTAGAAAGTCATACGATCATGCGATCGACTTTAAGGAAGGAGTACCGTTACCAACCCCGGCAAAACCGTATTCACTATCGCCAAAGGAGGAAAACTCCCTTCGTGATTGGATAGCAGAAGAGAAGCGGAAAGGATATATCCGCGACTCACTGTCACCCCTAGCCAGCCCAGTATTTTTCGTAGCCAAGAAAGATGGAACCCTGCGCATGGTTATTGATTACCGAAAATTGAACGACATAACGGTGGATAATAAATATCCAATCCCCAGAATATCGGACCTTATCGACCAGTTGTCCTCAGCATCGATCTTTACAAAAATCGATTTACGCTGGGGATACAAGAATGTAAGGATCCGCGAAGGAGACGAATGGAAAACAGCATTCGTCACCAAACAGGGATTGTATGAGGCCACAGTAATGTATTTCAGTTTCAAGAACGCGCCAGGAACTTTCCAAGCCATGATGAACGACGTCCTAAAGGATTTCATCGCAACTGGGAAAGTAATCGTATACTTGGACGACATACTGATCTTTGGAAACGATTTGGAAGAACATCGTCGAATCACCGAAGCAGTCCTGAAAAGGCTGCAAGACAACGACCTATACGCCAAGCCAGAGAAATGCTTCTTCGAACAAAGCAGCATAGAATATCTGGGAATGATCATCTCTAAAGGACGAATTGAGATGGATCCTTCAAAGTTAGGTGGAGTCCTACAGTGGCCACAGCCCACTAAGGTGAAGGAAGTTCAAGCCTTTTTAGGCTTTGCGAACTTTTATCGACGGTTCATCAAGGACTTCTCGAAAATAGTGAAGCCCTTAACATCGTTAACAAAGAAATCGGAGAAATGGCATTGGGATGGTGAACAAGAAGAAGCTTTCCAACAGCTCAAAACGGCATTTAAAACTGCCCCCGTCCTACGAATTCCGGATAAGGAACAACAGTTCCGAGTGGAAGCCGACGCATCAGATTTCGCAACAGGTGCAGTCCTGTCACAGTGGTCACCGGAGGACCAGAAATGGCATCCGTGTGCATTCTACTCCGCTGCAATGACAGCACCTGAACGAAACTACGAAATCTATGATAAAGAAATGCTAGCAATCATTCGAGCGCTAGAAGAATGGCGGCACTACTTAGAGGGACATCCGAAGAAATTCGAAGTATGGTCAGATCACCTAAATCTAACATACTTCAAGACGGCACAGAAGCTAACACGAAGACAAGCGCGATGGGCACTTTACCTATCCCGTTTCAACTTTGAAATGCACCATAAGCCAGGAAAAACTATGCTCACTGCAGACCCTCTGTCCAGGAGGCCAGACCATGAAGAGGGGGTGGAACTCGATAATCGAGACAATATTCTATTAAAACCAGAATTTTTTGTCAAATTCGTGCAAGAACTTGCTGTCCTTGCAATCGAGCCCTCTCATGCGTCAACGGTCCCAGACGACAGTCTCCAAAGGGAAATACGCAAAGCATTGCTAGACGACGAGGTAACCAAAGACTACAAAGGCCTATTGCAGTCAGGACCTCGAGAATTCGGAAAAGCGCTAAAGGAATGGAACTATGAAAATGGTTTACTCCTTTATAGAAACAAGATATACGTACCCAAGCAACCAGAAGAGCTTAGAAATAAACTCTTACAGTTACACCACGATCATCCTACCGCAGGACATCAAGGGAGATGGAAAACATACGAACTAATCTCCCGTAACTACTGGTGGCCGGGACTATCCAACTCGGTAAAGAAATACGTAACGAACTGCGATACGTGCCAACGTATGAAGAACAGACCAGCGAAGCCATACGGTCCATTACAGCCCAACGTCACGCCAACCACGCCATGGGAAATAATCACCACTGACTTCATCATGTACCTTCCCAAGTCCAAAGTAGACAACAAGGTATACGACGCAATTGACACGGAAACCTACTGGCTTCGTGACTACCCGCAAAGCGGGGAAACCCTCCCTATAACCCTCCTATCCCTATCCTCCAAGGAGAACAGGACGTCTCTTGTGGACGAACTGCCGTGGCCCTTCCCTAGTATAGGGGCTGGTCGGGACGCACCGAACCGCTGGCGGATGAGGAGGACTGGCCGCTCCTTAGGCACCCAGGCTAGCAGTCAAAGAGAGAGAGTGTGTGTGTGTCGACGCTCAGGCAGGCGCACACCAGAGATGAGATGGTTCCCAGGGGACTTGCCCCAAGGTCGAGAAGAATAGTTCTGAGGTGTAACCCTCAGAACGTCGCAGTATATATACATGGGGGACAGTAACTACTACCGCTAACAGCCTGCCCTAATGGCATGGTCTGTGCGCAAGCTGTGACCGTAACCCATAACTACGTAACGCTGTTACTACCCTTGACGTCACGTGACCTGTAGAGATAAGATAGTGAAGGAATTATCTACCTACGCACGTGCGGTTCCACTCGAGCGGCTAAGTATTAACGTAGCGAATATCTGTGGAATAAGCGTGAGCCAAGGGTGAGCCAAATAAGAGAACCCCTTTATTCCGGGATTTCTTGTGACATCACCCCCTCCTTAGAATTTTCGTCGGCCCGACGAAGGATATTCCCCCTATGTCACAGATTTATCTGGGGCTTACAGCATTTTTCCTACGATTATAGCAATTTACCTGGGATTTATACGTCTAACTACAAGTTATCTACGGGTTAACGCCCATTGCCACAACGACAAGCTCTTAACTGGGCTTATCAACCACATGACTAGCTTACGTAACGCTACGGTACAACCACGTCCAATAGCAACACTACAGCATACGTCATAGGTCTCGCCCGTCAGAGCAAGACCAAGCCACGTCATAGATCTTAGATCATAATGATAGGCCGAGCGCGGCACGCTCGCATAATAATGTCCACAAGTACAAACAGTGCCTCGCGGCCTTGTACTATTGGGTCGGCCTTCCCGGCTTCCCACCGCCATAAGATCCTTGATCACAATGGCCCCTCAGGCGCGCCACGCCTTCGCATAATAATGGCAACACGGCCAAATAGCACTATATTAGCACCAAGGCAATATCGCTATAGGCTCGGCCTCCTCGGTCATCCCACGGACTCGGCGATCTCCAAGTCCCGGGCTTCTGCCATCACGGCGTTGCCCAAACACCGGTCCTCGCCTCACGGCTAAGACCACCATATGTTCCGGTAACCATCCGGACCGGACATATCACATGCTACGGTGCCTGCTGGCCCAATAGCATAACGACCTCGGCGTCCAGCCTTGGTCATCCAACGAAGACCGGCCAATCGCCATTATACCTCACGGTATCCGGCAACCGGCTTCCCATATACCCGGGCTGTGCCCGCGTTCATATGATAATACATACAAATCCCTCTCATACGATTGGTTCGGCCATTAGGGCCTTGCCACGGCCATTCTATGTAGAGTCCATAAACAGTAGATAAGATAAGCTTCGCCCCTTGGCAAAGCCACATAACCCGGAAAGGTAACGACTAGCCAGTAGCACGTGACCTTCCCATAAACATGTATATAACTAGGGGCTTGACGCCCTATAACTCTAGTTCTATTATTCTCGGCTTGCGCCGTAGAATAACTCTCACCATTCTGCTGCGCTGGTATTGTCTCCTCTCTAAGTCGCCTTATCTCAAGAATATAGGCACTTGGTGAGTCCCACAGGCATACTGTGTCACCCTAGCTACCCCCTGTTGGCGATTCTTCGACGCTCTCACTCACGCTAGTCAGCCGGAGAGCCTGTTCTTCCATTTTCAGCACCTAATCCCCGCCTACCTCCCTAAGCCGGTCCCGTCCTTGCGCTCGCCGCTTTTGCATTTTCGCCGGCGGTAGGAGCCGTTTTCGGCGCTCTTGGTACTGGCGCTCCCACACGGCGTGCTTGGTTATTTGCGCGCGGTTGGTAGGACGTCGGTTGGATGGTGGGTGGTTGCTATGGAGACGCTGGCCTCTGGTCATCGTAGGTGGTGGAGGTCGTTTCTGTCGCCTAAGGGTGTCCGTAGGTGCGGGACACCTGTTGTCGGCCTCGCTTCGCTGACCTGCTGCTGTGGGGTTGCACCAAGGTGCTTCACATACCCACTAGGTCTAACGTCTTGCCTCGGGGACTACCGCTGTGTCCTGCGGCGTCCTTCCTGGTTCTCAGTCCGTCGTCGGTCCAGGGCGCCCTCGCCCTAGCAACGCTTAGTGGGGGCTGGTAAATGTACCGCCCAAGGCCGCTTGTGGCTCAGTGGGTGCCCCACCGCGCTGCGCTAGACCTAAACGTCGAGACCTCCGGGCTCCGTATATGAAGGCAACGGAGGGCGGAGTAAGATAGAACTATTCTTATGACACGGAAACCCACTGGTTGAGTGACGACCCGCAAAGCGGGGAAACCCTCCCTATAACCCTCCTATCCCTATCCTCCAAGGAGAACAGGACGTCTCTTGTGGACGAACTGCCGTGGCCCTTCCTGACACAGACTCACAAGGCTGTGGGACCCTGGCTACAGGGGAGTCCCTAACGCGCCTACAAGGCGGTGTACCAATCGGCCAGAGGCCGACGCAGAGGCAACGTGGGAGCTTGGAGCATCCCTTGTGTACGACGGCGTAGTCGACTAGCACACAGTCAAGCAAGAACGTGAGGGCCCCCGGGGCAGAGACGCACACAGCGCAGAATGAGAGAGGAGCCAGAGGCTCAGTTGTCGAGAATCCTAAAGATGGGGAAGTAAGTCCCCATCTTGTCGTACTTATACATGGGGAGCTGACCAGTAATGGTCGCCCTAAAGTCGCGGCCTGTGCGCAGTAACTAAGAGGGCACATGATAATGTAGCTACCTGTAACGACATGTGACGGTGTGACCATAACGTGAGTACCTAAGGTGCGCGCTACCCTACAGCGCTAACCTATGGTCAGATGATCTAAATAGAGTCCTGGACGGGCGCTGGAGGTGGCTGAGGATCAGGGAAGCGCGCGCGCACCTAGCGGCGCCTATAATACCTATAGCGAAGGAATGTAGAACCCCCCACTGGGAATTCTGTGACATTACCCCCCCTCTCAAAAAACGTCGTCCCGACGTTGTACCTATAACCTACGACGCTACATTCCTTTGGTTGAGTTTTGATGGCTGGCACCTGCGCCCCCAGGTGGAAGTTCCAATCATCGGCGGTCCTGTCCGCCAATTGGTGTGCGAAGGAGGGTGACCATGCAGGAGACATTGGGACGTTGTTCACCGTTCCCTGTTCCTTACATGCCTGACGTGAGAGCGTGAGTCGTCGCTAGCGGTGAGCGCAGAGGCTACTGGGAAGGTAATGCTGTGTCATTCCTTTCCTAGCATGTGCCGACTTGGCTACGCATGACGCGCCGACCTCCGACTATGCTGGGTCCTCGTCGATTAAGTACCTAGTCGATTTTCTATATTCATCTTGTTGACCGTCGGTGTGGGGTTGGGAGACCCTTGCGGGTTCCCTTCGCATACCCACAGGTCAAGGATCTTGAGCTGACTCCTGCCGCCCAGGGGTGATGGCGAGGATGCACTGTGCCTCCACACGCGCGTACATTCCCTTTGCAGGGGTGACGGCGGCGGGCCCTGAACGCGGCTTACACCTGTTGACCCCGCTACCCTGTGTTCATGGGGGGCGGTCTTGATTTTTGCTCCTCGCGGCCGCTTTGCCAGGTGTAACGCTTCGTGGGGGCTCGTAAGACTACGGACCTCTGGGTCTTCTCCCAAGAGGCTGCCCCGCCGCGTTGCCTTGGCGACCTGCGAGTGAAAAACCCTCGGCCCCAGCGCAAGTGGCGCCGGAGGGGAGGTAAAACATCTTTAGGATTATGACACAGACTCACAAGGCTGTGGGACCCTGGCTACAGGGGAGTCCCTAACGCGCCTACAAGGCGGTGTACCAATCGGCCAGAGGCCGACGCAGAGGCAACGTGGGAGCTTGGAGCATCCCTTGTGTACGACGGCGTAGTCGACTAGCACACAGTCAAGCAAGAACGTGAGGGCCCCCGGGGCAGAGACGCACACAGCGCAGAATGAGAGAGGAGCCAGAGGCTCAGTTGTCGAGAATCCTAAAGATGGGGAAGTAAGTCCCCATCTTGTCGTACTTATACATGGGGAGCTGACCAGTAATGGTCGCCCTAAAGTCGCGGCCTGTGCGCAGTAACTAAGAGGGCACATGATAATGTAGCTACCTGTAACGACATGTGACGGTGTGACCATAACGTGAGTACCTAAGGTGCGCGCTACCCTACAGCGCTAACCTATGGTCAGATGATCTAAATAGAGTCCTGGACGGGCGCTGGAGGTGGCTGAGGATCAGGGAAGCGCGCGCGCACCTAGCGGCGCCTATAATACCTATAGCGAAGGAATGTAGAACCCCCCACTGGGAATTCTGTGACACTTCCCTAGTATAGGGGCTGGTCGGGACGCACCGAACCGCTGGCGGATGAGGAGGACTGGCCGCTCCTTAGGCACCCAGGCTAGCAGTCAAAGAGAGAGAGTGTGTGTGTGTCGACGCTCAGGCAGGCGCACACCAGAGATGAGATGGTTCCCAGGGGACTTGCCCCAAGGTCGAGAAGAATAGTTCTGAGGTGTAACCCTCAGAACGTCGCAGTATATATACATGGGGGACAGTAACTACTACCGCTAACAGCCTGCCCTAATGGCATGGTCTGTGCGCAAGCTGTGACCGTAACCCATAACTACGTAACGCTGTTACTACCCTTGACGTCACGTGACCTGTAGAGATAAGATAGTGAAGGAATTATCTACCTACGCACGTGCGGTTCCACTCGAGCGGCTAAGTATTAACATAGCGAATATCTGTGGAATAAGCGTGAGCCAAGGGTGAGCCAAATAAGAGAACCCCTTTATTCCGGGATTTCTTGTGACAGCAATTATGGTGGTAGTCGACCGCTTAACAAAGCGAGCACCATTCTTCCCAATCTCCAGCAAGTTCGGAACAAAGGATCTTGTAAAAGTCCTTTATGGAAGGTTCTACCCAATACACGGGCTACCAAACCAGATCATTTCCGATCGCGGAGTACAGTTTGCATCAGAACTCTTCGGAGAATGGTGTAAGCTACTAGGGATAAAACGCGCCATGACTACGGCATATCACCCACAGGCAGACGGACAAACGGAACGGACGAACCAAACCTTGGAACAGTATCTGCGCTGTTACGTCAACTCATACCGGAAGGACAACTGGTCACAGTTCCTTCCAACGGCAGAGTTCGCGTACAACAACGCAGCATCAGAAACCACCAAGATGTCCCCGTTTTACGTAGAATTAGGCAGGCACCCACGAGCTGGACCGGCAGACCTGAACATACAGGCAAAAGCAGATCTTAACGAAATCGCAACCGAGCGATGGAACGCACAGAACCAGGCCAAGGCAGCTATGGAAATAGCTAACGAGCGCATGAAGTGGTACTACGACCAATCAGTACAGAAGGTACCCTTCAAAGTAGGAGACAAGGTCATGATAGACGTAAGGGACTACCAGACATCCGAAAGGAGTCTTGCCCCCAGATATATTGGCCCATTCAAAATAGTAGAACAATTGTCGCCAGTGACATTCAGACTATTCATGGACAGCCAATACCGCGCCTACCACCCGGTCTTCCACGCCTCTAAGCTAGTCCCCTATTCAGGAGACAAGACGCCACCAGAACCTGAAGACAACGGAGAATACGAAGTCGAAGAAATCCTAAACCATCGAACGACACCCACAGGAAGATTACAATTCCTAGTACGATGGAAAGGTTTCACAGCTGAGGAAGACACATGGCAGAATGAGGAAACGCTCGGGAACTCCAAGGAAATTGTGGACAATTATAAGAAGACTCACAATCTCCACACCCAAGGACCCAAGCGAAAGACAAGAACTAACCCCCGGGTTCGCGTAGCGAGCCCAGAAGACGACCCAGACTGGAAAGTTGGGGACTCCTATCTCTGGCCTGATGACTGGCCTCTTGAGTTGGAAAATTTCTCACCAGAAGAACTAGCGAAAGAACGCAAGTGGCTAAAACGGGACAAGAATGGCAACTTTGTAGAAGTCAAAGCGAAAGAAAATAACTACCTAGAATTCGCAATCGACCCAAGTTCAGACACCAAATACCCAACCAAGGGTACTCCACACTCAGCAGGTTACGACATCGCCGCAGCAGAAGACGTCACCGTTCCACCAGGAAAAGTAACCACCATATCCACAGGATTGAAGGTATTACTACCGTACGGAACATATGGACAACTGCAGACACGATCTAGCATGGCTAAGAAAAGCATACTAGTTGTAGGCGGTGTAATCGACTGGGATTATCGTGGAGAGGTAAAAGTCATGCTACTAAACTTGGGCACAACGGAATACTCGGTAGAAGAAGGTGACCGTATTGCACAGCTATTGGTCTTACCATTAGACCAGTCAGAAGAATACCTCACCTCGCACAACAGCTACAAAGCCAGACACGAGATAGAAGACAACGGAAGAGGAGATAAGGGATTCGGTTCTACAGGACGTCGTATTACATTCGAAGCATTTCCAGAACTAGACACCTCGAATATGACCCCTGAAGAACTTGAAGAAATGGAACTCCTTCTCCGGGACGTCGAACCTTGAAGAGGGGGTAATGTCACAGATTTTTCCTTATTTTTAGCTATTTTTCCTGCTTTTATACTCCAATATCTACGTTGTAGCATAGAATACGTATAACTAGCATATCACGTGACCAAGCGCTTACGTCCATGGAACTTACCGGAACCTTCTAGCAGGTTCCATACCAACCAGAATCACATGCATCGTCTACGCTCACATGATCGCTGACTGATGCTCTTACCTAGAATCACATGTCGAAGTATTAGATCACATGTAGCGTTACTCATCCTTAGGTACCGTAGGTCCTAGTAGTATTAGGGGTCTCGCAACACGTGTATATATACTAGGGCAGACTGAGCGTTAAACCTCAGTTCTGTTCTCCTCGATATTGAACTACAGCCTAACAAGCTACTTCATCGCCTCTCTACTTTGCTTTCTACCCTCTAAGACACCCCCCAAAGGATCTCAGTAAGTATTGTAGTTTGGTTTGTGTCACCTAGTTTGTCGATACCGAAGAGTTTCTCAGGCTCTTGTTCGGTGTAGTGACGAGATGTATTCCTAATTGGAAGATAGGAAACAGATCCGGATTTATTTATTACGTGTCACGACGACGTAGGTTTCCGTAAACCAAGCAATTGTAATGATATCCGATTGCCAAATCGGAGTGATTGTCCTAAAAGATGTGGCTCATCTGTTACTTCGGAGGATTTTCGAGTTTCCTTTTGAAGCCTTTTGCGGACAATCGCATTGTATTGCTGAGGTGTATTTTTCGAATTTCGGTTATTCTCCCCACAGAGAAAAGTTGAATCGAAGTGAAATCAAAGATGAGGTAGCTAGCCTCGTGACGAATTTTGCGAGTGGCGTGCAAAATTGTCAATTTCAATACAGGGGGGACCGGTTTGGGACCGGTGTGAATTCGGCGATGTGCGAAGATGCCGAATGAAGTGTGATTCTGGAAGTCTTGCCGACCTCCGCTACACTTCAAGGGAACGCGTATCAATAGCGTGTGTCCCTTGTTTTCCCTTCCTCTAACCCAGATTGCGAGATTCAATTAAGTAATCTATTGCGATCTGTTTGTACATGGAACACCGGTGAGAACGGCAGTGTTTCCAATTATTTATAGACGCTTGTCAGACGTCTCTTCCCAAACGGATGGTAATTTCCTTGCCAGGGATTCCATTATCGAAAGGGGTGCCCCCGTTCTAAGGTTCTTAACTTAACGAATGAAATGACCGTGACTAATGCTCAATAACCCGAATCCCTTTTTCAGGAGCGAAGACCGAAGTCAAACGGGGGCCGACGGATTATTGGTAATCCTTATCGACTTGGTAATAGGTATTTCCCACAGTAATGATAGTTATAAGCATATATATTTTGCCTAGCGTACGCGATCCTACGTCGAGTAAGGTACTAGTATCGTTTTTCGATTGACTTATTGTACCTAAGATGTAAAAGGTTGCTTTTTATGTACATAAGCGACCTTAACCAGCCTAGATAAGCTGGGAACCAACAGGTGACGCAGGATTTCCAAAGGCTGAATACAAATGCTATTGGGCGGTTACTAAACTACTTTACAAGGTAAGTAAATTACTGGAGCCGCCGCTAAAACCATATATTAACTACTATTGACTGGGATACCAGGGTACCTAGAAGAGCGAGTCATCAGCGAACTATCGCTGAGTGGTCATGTTCATTGAACACAATAAGAACGGGGGCATGGTTAGGGGCAACCTCTTGAGGGTTGCCACGCGGAATTAAACCGCCAGGTGTCTTCATAGATGTGCATGACCCTGTGCCAAGAGGCGGAGATATTCGCTTGTGCTTGTAACAGAGGCGCTCGCTCCAGGGGTAGGGTCGGTGGTTGCCAGAATTTGATCGTCTGGACCACATGGTTGGGAAGAAGATACACGGCCCGCATCCCCTAAGGAGCAGACCGGAAAGTGGGCCGCAGTATTACACCGCAGCCCTTACCACGCCTCAATGGCAAGGCTTGCCATCTTAGGCCCCCCGAGGTATCCAACAGGGCAGCTCCTACTGTCGATCTAAGATCGCGCATTCACGAGCGCTCCATACATCTAGGATGGTGGGCTACGCCGCATGCTTCCAGAGGGACCCCATATCACCTGACAGGGAGAGCACACCAGCTGCCCGAAGGACTAACGCTTGGCTATCGCTCTGTAACCTAGGCCGGCGCGGCCTTGCGAGCCGCGCCACCTGATGGCAGAAGCCCGGGACTTGGAGAACACCGAGTCCGTGGGATGGCCGAGAAGGCCGAGCCTATAGCGATATTGCCTTGGTGCTAATATAGTGCTATTTGGCCGTGTTGCCATAATTATGCGAAGGCGTGGCGCGCCTGAGGTGCCATTATGATCGAGGATCTTATGGCGGTGGGAAGCCGGGAAGGCCTACCCAATAGTACAAGGCCATGAGGCACTGTTTGTACTTGTGGACATTATTATGCGAGCGTGCCGCGCTCGGCCTATCATTATGATCTAGGATCTATGACGTGGCTGGTCTTGCTCTGACGGGCGAGACCTGTATGACGTATGCTGTAGTGTTGCTATTGGACGTGGTTGTACCGTAGCATTACGTAAGCTAGTCATGTGGTTTGATAAGCCCAGTAAAGAGCTTGTCGTGGTGGCTGACACAAGCGCAACCTTAAGACACACACCGGGGGAAGGTGGGTCGCATGAAAGCGCCTTCCTGGTCCGGGCATCTCAAGGCACAAAAGGCCAAGACAAGTCTGAGGTTTACGCTCAAGACTGTCCGGCATATATACTCCTAATCTATTTGTACATGTTTGTGTACGGCGGCTCAGAGGCCTCTACGTACTGGTATCTAACTGGCTATGAGCTATGTGCCGGTAATGGCATCGGAGCGCTGATGTCCATGGCGACGTAGCGTATAAGGGGCGGATCTAAAGGATAGCCAATCTGTCGGGTTCGATCGGTGGTTCTCGTCGATCGTGGGTGCGCCGGTAATGGCGGGGTTCTAAGTCCGTGATCGGGCGTGGTCTGCCACGATCGGGTATGCGACCGGTGTTCCTCGTTGGTCGGGTTCATGCCAGTAATGGCGGGACGACCGTTGGTTCATCGGTCAGGGTTCTGCCATCCCACGGGCAGGAGTCTATACAGGGTGTGGTCAGAGGACGCGTCAGGGGCCTCTGTTCCCGAAGTTACGGTACTGAGGGTCGATCGTTCACGGCCCGGGTTCCCAGAGGTTGCGGTACTGGAGGGAAGCCGTAGCGTGGACTCGTAGACTGAGGTCTATTGCCTGTAATGGGGAGTGTCCGTGCGGTGGGGACGCGAGGTGTTAGGTTTAATGTTCTGGGTCACGTGCGAGTGTAGACCGTGCCCCTAGTTGGCGTACAGCATAGTGTGCGGTGGCGGTTTAGCCTGAAGGTTGTACCAGGCGTACCGTCGTGCTATTGTAGCCTGTTGGACTCTAGGGGTCGGCTCGTGACTCCGGGGTTTAGGGACTAGGCCGCGTATGACTTGCGGCCAGGACTTGGACTGAGTTTAGGGTTAGACTGCTGGTGGCCTGCTAGTGCCCGTAGTGGCCTGTATTGCGGAGGGCTTCTACTAGCGTTGCCGTGGGGTTCCAGCTGGGCTCGGATAGAGTGCTGTAGCGTGCGTATGGCGTGAGTGGGGTGCCAAGCTAGCGTGTTCTACTAGGCTTTGAAATTGGCTTGTGACAGTGGCAATGGGAGTTAACCCGTAGATAACTTGTAGGTAGACGTATAAATCCCAGGTAAATTGCTATAATCGTAGGAAAAATGCTGTAAGCCCCAGATAAATCTGTGACAGTGACACTCCCCCTAACTCTGATGCCAAATACGACTCGCAGGTAATCCATCAAGCAGGTTTGCTCTCCGGGCCACGTGTGCTTGCCGACGGCGGGGTGGTAGGCCGTAGCCACCTTGTGGGTGTTGTACAAAGCGCCTGGGACGATTGTGTATGACACCATTGCTGGACAGTATTTGTCAGCTTGAGTTATTTTCTTCCTTAAACGATAATTCAAGAAAAAAGTGCCTTTTCAGGGCTTAAATGCCTTTTCAGGACTTTTTGCAATCAATGCCATGCACCAAAAATAATGCCTTTCCAGGACTTTCTATCTACTACAGCTGGGGTTTGCCAAGGTCGAAGTCGAGACCGCTATGTACTGGATGAGTTTTTAAGTACGTAACGTGCTGCTTTACGTCTAGGTCTCCAAAAACGTGCTCCACCCTCCTGAGATATTTTTCAAGACGGCGGAGGTCTTGGTTCTTCATGGAGTCCTGACGGACCCTTTGCTCCAGGTGTGTGGAGAGATCGTCAAAGTCGGTGATGAGGGTGGTGAACTTTGTTATGATGGGGGCCGTGGTGGTTGCATCGGGAACCTTCCATAGCCGGAAGAGGTTCTGGTGGGCAGTGTTCATCTGTTTGTCGATTTCCAGGAACCAATCCCACTTCTTTTCCGTGCAATGGACGTCCTTGGGGTTCGCAAGACCCCGTTTCTCGACCCACTCGGCTGGCATCCTAAGCTCCTCCACTCTCTCCAACAGTGACTTCTTTGGGGCTGGATTCGCTCCCGAAGACTCCTCACCATCCTCAACCCTCTTCCTGGCCGCCTTGGCGATCAGCTGATCCAGGGATTGTTTCTGGATCCGAGCTTTGAGCTTCTCCTTCTGTCGGAGAAGCTTGTCGAGCTTCTTCCGCCTGATGTTGTCGAGGGCGGCCTCGTGGTTGACCCTTCGGATCTCCTCTGGGTCAGGATTCGGCTTCCGGTAGACGACGTCTTTGCCCTTTCGGGACTTTCCCCGCTTTGGGGCTGTGACCGCGGAGATGCGGTCTTCGAGCGATTTAGAGCGATTTAGAGGAGGCAATGTGCCATTCCTCGCGCTCCCCCATAGTGGCGTTTCTCGGAGTAACCGTGAAACGTGGTGCTTTCGGCATGACTACGTAAAAAGAAGTCTAAGTAAGCTATTCTAGTGGAAATCACGCGGTCTTCTGTCGGGGCTTATCGTCGCTTCTTGATGTGTCGTGCGCTTATCCTCCGGCGTCAATGGGCGCTCCGCCCTCGACCGGAGTTAGTGTCGGCGACTGGATTGCATCTCTCTCACGCTACCAGGTGGGGGATACAGCAGGTCGTCTTCCCTTGACGCCTGGGAATGCAGGATTTGGGGTATTACACCCCGCATGTGCCCACGCCTCACTCCAGTTAGGTGGCTGCCAGTGTTTACACCAAACCCATGCCCTGAGGGACTTAGAGGGTGCCAAGGCCAGAACTCGATCGTTCTGAAGCCGTATCGGCAGCGGTTCTAGGCAGGGCAACTTGTGCCCACCATCCCAACTCTAAATAGAGTGGCCCCTGTGCGCCTGGGGATAGGCGAGAAGGTCGTCTCCGGCCCGGTCAAGAAGTTACACCGTTGCCATCAATTCCCAACATATGGGGAAAGGCTTGACAGCCAGTCCCCTGGTTCCGCTTAAGCCTACGGTCCGGCTATTTGCCCGAAGGCGGGGATCCCCCACAGCCCACTAAGGATACCCCGCTGCCTGTCGGCGAGCAGGGGTGTGCAGACGGCAAAGAAAACCCCTAAGAAGAAAAAATCCCAGACCCTCAAAGAGGGCGGGGGCGAAAGCAAGTTCTATTCATATAACACAAGATAACACTTACTTGTAATGTTCTTGGTATTTGCTGGTTAGACAAGGGATAAGCAGGTGTTAAGCAGGATACGTTGAGTGGTTAACTCGTAGTATGAATGCAATGAATGACACAGACTAGACTGTGGGACTCACACTATAACCTTATAGGCGACTTGAAGATGTTGCAGAAGGTTGGTGAGGAGGCTAGTGGGCGCAAGCAGAGATGGTATGTAACTGTGCGAATGCAGAGAACAAATCTAAGGCTTATCCGCAGTGATAGCCCTACTTATATACATGCTTTGTTTGGTTACCGGTAAGGGAGCCAAACATGAAGGTGGTCTGTGCGCAGACATAACTAATATGGTTAAGTCGTAAACTGCAATAGACCATGTGCGCCGGTAATGGCCGCACCAGTAAGATCGTTTGTTTGGACTGTAGGTCCATGTTGTGGAAGTGGCTGTAGCTACGTTAGTAAGCCATGCATGTGATTCTTATATACCGGCATCGGGATATGAGTAATCGTAAGGGCATTGGCATGTGACAACGAGCAGGCCGCTTATCCAATTGTACTGACATAGCCCGGTATCGGGATATGAGTAAGGCGCGTGACACCGGAGGTTAGTCCGCTGAGTCATTGACGCGTACAAACGTGTTATGTACGTGTTGTTATGACAAGTGGACGTATACCGCGTTGTGTACGTGTTGTTTGGTTGCGTGTACGTGTAGACGGGCGCTTAGCAGCGTAAATGTCTACAAGGTCGTAGAAATACCAGATAAATAGGTAAAAATACGGGAAAAATAGTGGCATGTCACAAATCTGTGACATTACCCCCTCTTCAGGTTTCATTGTCCCTAATGGAACGATTACTTTCCTGTGGAGCCGAAACCACCAGTACCGCGCTCGGATTTAATCTTTTCAAAGTAAGATTTTCCGTGTAGCGTAATGTGCGGGTCCTTAGCAACTTCGCAGATGAGCTGGGCAATCTTATCACCGGCCCGAATATCGATAGATATGTCGGAGTGATTCCGGAGAATGATGATTACTTCACCTTGATAATCGTGGTCGATAACGCCACCCATTACGTCTATGCCTTTGCGGGCAAGACTAGAGCGGGGGGCGATGCGTCCGTAAGTGCCGAAAGGTACCTGGATTTTCAGTTTGGTATTGTATTCTGTCTGCCCGTGAGCTGGCAGAACGTCGCCTGTTGCAGTGTACAGGTCAAACCCAACCGAGTCCTTGGTTCCCTTTTCTGGCATTCGGCCGCCTTCACCGACTACGATTTTCAAATCCGCATTTTGGTTAATGTCAGCTGACATCCATCCCCCGTCGGGGTGTCTAACCATGCGTTGCTTAGGATCCTTCGCAAATTCTTCGCGATACTGCGGCCAGTCGTCTGGCCACGTGCATTCGTCGGCTTCCCAGTCGTTGCTGTCAGGGTCGAAGACATGAACTGCTTCTTTCCTTCTAGCTGATCGCCTGAGGGGGACATCCTGCATTGGAATGGCATGTGAAGCCTTGTATTCCTGCAGAATGTCGTATGCTGTGTCGAGATCGGCTTCGCGTACCCAGGAGTCGTCATTGATACCAAATCCTTTCCATCGGATTCTGTATTCAACTCTTCCGGCGCGTAGACGATGATCTAAGATCTTCTCGACTTCCCATAATTCCTCGCCATCGACCATTTCTGGTTGAGGCTCTGGTTTCTTCTGATGCACAGGGTCCTTGTACATGACCAACTTGGAAGCGTGAAATACTGGGTGATAGGCCCTGTATTGCTCGTCCATGTGTACCCTAAAGGTGACCGGAGATAATTGTTCAATTATCCTAAATGGTCCCAAATAGCGTGGACTAAGACTTCTTTCGGAGTCTTGCCAGCTACGGGCGTCAACGAGAACTTTGTCGCCGACTTTAAACGGTACCGAGCGCTTATGTTGATCATAATACCAAGACCAGCGTTCAGCAGCCAGTTTCATGGCTGCCTTAGCTTGTTCTTGTGCTGACCATCGTTCGTAAGCAATGATATTTAGGTCCGTGTATGGTGTTGGACGTAAATTTGTAGGTCCTGCATTAGGGTGCCTTCCTAGTTCGACAAAGAATGGGCTATTCTTTGTTGTCTCACTAGCCGCGTTGTTGTACGCGAATTCAGCCGTTGGGAGAAACCATGACCAGTTATCCTTTTGAATAACATCGATGTAACATCTAAGATATTGTTCTAGGATCTGGTTAACTCTCTCCGTCTGGCCATCCGCTTGCGGGTGATAGGCGGTTGTCATTGACCGTTGGATTCCCAATTGCTCACACCATCCCTTGAATAAGGCGGCTGCGAATTGCGGGGCTCTATCCGAAATGATTTGTTTCGGAAGTCCGTGGTTCGGATAAATCCGAAGGTACAGGAGGTTCGCTAATTCTTTTGCCGTTATCTTGTCTGACGTGGGAATGAAGTGTGCTCGTTTGGTAAGCCGGTCCACTATTACCATAATAGCATTGAATTGTTTCAATTCGCCGCTGGGTGGTAGGTGGACGATAAGGTCAATTGTGACGGTGTCCCAAGGTGCTTCCGGAACTGGGAGCGGTTGCAGGGGTCCGTACGGGGTCTGGTTGTGGTTCTTCATGCGTTGACATGTGTCACAACCTTCCACGTATTGCTTTACCATCGTGGTCATTCCAGGCCACCAGTAATTACGTGATAGAAGTTCATAGGTCTTCCATCGTCCGAAGTGTCCGGCAGTCACATGGTCATGATGTAACTCCAGAATCTTCGTGCGCAATTCCTTAGGCTCTTTTGGAACGTACACTTTTCCTCGTCTGAGGAGTAATCCGGCCTCCATGTTCCATTCCTGGAGATCTTTACCGAATTCCTTGGGACCACTTTTCAGTAGTTCCTGGTAATCCTTGGTAATCTGATCGTCCATGAGGGCTTGTCGGATTTGTCGGAGTAGGTCCTCGTCGCCTGATTGTATCTCCTGCTGTGACGCTTCTAGCGCCCTAACCGTAAAGTATTCCGGTTTCAGCAAAATTTGATCGCGATTGTCGAGTTCCACCCCCTCTTCATGGTCTGGCCTCCGTGACAGAGGATCAGCCGTAAGCATTGTTTTACCGGGTTTGTGGCACATGGTGAAGTTGAACCTTGTCAGGTAAAGACTCCAACGTGCCTGTCTCCGGGTTAGCCGTTGTGCCGATTTGAAATATGTCAGATTGAGATGATCCGACCAGACTTCAAATTTGTGTGGGTGTCCTTCGAGGTAATGTCTCCATTCCTCTAGAGCGCGGATGATTGCGAGCAACTCCTTGTCGTAAATCTCATAGTTCCTTTCGGGTGCTGATAGAGATTTCGAGTAGAAGGCTACCGGGTGCCAGAGCTTATCCTCCGAAGAATATTGTGATAGCACTGCACCAGTTGCGTAATCGGAAGAATCCGCTTCCACGCGGAACGGGGACTCCTGATCTGGGATCCGGAGTATTGGAGCCGATGTGAAAGCTTCCTTGAGAGTTTGGAAGGCTTCCGCTTGTTCGGGTCCCCAGTTCCATTGCGTGTTTTTCTTGGACAGTTCGGTTAACGGCTTAACCACTTTGGAGAAGTCTTTAATGAACCGCCGGTAGTAGTTGGCGAAGCCAACAAAGGCCTGGACGTCCTTCACCTTGGCAGGTGTAGGCCAGTCCATGACACCGGCTACCTTCTTAGGGTCCATTTCGACTTTTCCTTTGGAAATGATCATTCCCAGGTATTCAATACTGCTTTGTTCGAAGAAGCACTTTTCAGGCTTCGCGAACAAGTCGTTGTCTTGCAAGATTTGTAATACTTGCTTGACAATACGACGGTGTTCCAACAGGTCGTTTCCGAACACAAGGATGTCGTCTAGGTAGACAATGACCTTTCCTTCTCTGATAAGGTCACCTAGAATATTGTTCATCATGTGCTGGAACGTGCTGGGTGCATTACAAAAACCGAAGTACATGACTACAGCTTCGTAAAGGCCGTTAGGCGTAATGAATGCGGTCTTCCATTCATCTCCCTCCTTGATTCTTACGTTGTTGTAACCCCAACGCAAGTCGAGCTTCGTAAATATCGAAGCCTGGCTAAGCTTATCGATAAGCTCGTCTATGCGTGGGAGAGGGTACCTGTTTTTAATGGTCAAGTCGTTTACTTTCCGGTAATCGACTACCATTCGGGCTCCGCCGTCTTTTTTAGGGACGAAGAAGACCGGGCTCGCGATCGGGGATTTTGAGTGTCGGATGTAGCCCTTCCGTAACTCTTCCTGAATCCACTGATCTAGCGAGTTCGCTTCCTGAGGAGACATCTTGTATGCCTTACTCGGGGGCGGTAGTACCGCGTCATCGGGGAAGTCGATGGCGTGGTCATATGGTTTCCGTTCGGGCATCCTTTCGGATGCGCGTTGAGAAAATACCGTGGGACCAAACTCCTGGTATTCCTCCGGAACCAAGGATTTCCATTTCTGGAGATCCGCATCTGTCAGGAATTCATCATCCGACTTCTCCGTTATCGACTGAATGGCATCGATAAGGAGTTCCGTTCCTTCGTCAAGGGTGTTCACCCAAGCGACAAAGGGATTCTCCGGCTCCTCTAAGCCGAGAAAATCTATTGGAAAGTCATTGATGATCTGATAGATGTTGCGGGGTTCGATTTCGTCCTCTTCCTCTGAAATCGAAACCCGTTTGCCATGTTTGCATTTTTCCGTACATCGATATGTGAAGGTTCCTTCCGGCCAGTTGAAGTCCGGGTTGTGTTTCAGGAACCAATCATATCCGAGGATCACATCCGCATTCTGTACGTCCATTACGTACAAGAATTCGGTGGACTTGTGTTCCTCGTGCACCATATAAGCTTTTACTGCCATATTGATATTACCGGCGGTATTAGAGGTACCGTCGGCGTTGCGAATCTCGAGAGGCGAAGGTAGTTTTTGAGTGACTAACTTTTCCTCATGTACGAGTTTCTTATCAATGACGCTTATTGATGCACCGGTGTCGATTAATGCCATGGCGTTGACTTTCTTTCCATATACCCACAGTTCCACTTCGATAGAGAACGATTTATTGTCGTCTCGAGAATCGTTTCCATGTACATTATACAAAGTGAAAAACTTTAGCGCGAGCGGGTCAGGGTAGAAGTATTGTACAGGAGGGGCACGTGTAGCTAGTGTCCTTGTCCTCCGGGCAAAGTCCATTGCCGAGTTACCGAATATACCGAGATGGGATACCGGGTGACGTACGACCGCCTTATCTTCCCACAAGATAAGGGGTCTCTGTGAAGCCTCTTCGTAGAGGTTCGCTTCTTCGGGGCGCTGTACACTCCCAGCCGCTGCGGGGCTGGTGTGTTCTTCACAGAACGTCTTCGAGACGTGTAGTTGGGGCGAGGGGAACCGAGATGGTCCCGACATTGGCGACGGTGGTGGCGGGGGCCGAGGGTCCTGCTGAACTTGAGTCAGCCGTCACTTCTTCCCAGATCGTTCGGGCACGATACGTCTTGCCATCCGCGGGGGGCGCCGAGTACGGCTTCTTGTCAGAAGCCTGTCCCTTTCCACTACCCGAAGGAGCAGCCGTGGTCTTTCCAGACGCGGCAGCTGCATCCTTCGCCCTTTGTTGCTCGGCCCGCTGAGCGGCAGGCACGAATGTTCCCGCGGCCTTGTCTGCCGCAAGCTTAGGACACTTGTTGAAGTAGTGTCCTGTCTGCTTGCAGTATGTGCAGACGGCGTTGGTGGTGTCGGCGGGGGCTTTGGCGGGCGCCTTTCCCTTGTCCTTTTTCTTCTCCGACTTCTTTGCAGAAGCGGAGGACGTCTCCTTCTTTTCGGCAGGTGCCGAGTCCTTCTTGCCGGCCTTCTCGAAGATTGAGCCCTTGATCTTGTCTGGATATGACGTTTGATACATTTCCAGAGCGAAGTCGATGAGGGGCTCAATGTCGGTCGGGGCCTTGAAGAAAGGGGTTTTGCCGAGGACGTTTAAGGTGTCCTTGACCTTTTCAGGGAGAGTCTCGGTGAATTCCCACACCAGAGTCTCGTTGGCGGTTTCGGAGAGTCGGCCGAGGGTGCGGAATCGTTCGCAGTAATTGAAATAGTTAGATTCTGCCAGTTCCTTGCCCTTCGTGCCGTAGTAGCCGCGAATTTCCTTCTTCGCGATCTCCTTATCCGTCATTTTCCCATATTGCACCATTACTGATTTGGTGAAGTCCTCCCAGGTGCCGAGAGGTTCACCGTTTCCTGCCTTCTTGATGAGAGGTGAGAAAAACTTGTATGCGTCCCCTGTGACGCGGAAGAGGGCCGTGGTGATACGGTCATGGTCATCGTAGACCCTGAGCGTACCGAAGTACAGGCCCATCTTCTCCACCCATTCCTGTGCAGTCACCTTTCCAGATGACCCAGAGAATTCGGGGGGAGGGGGAATTTTCAGGTTTTGAGGCAGACCTGGAATCTGCGGGGCGACGGCTGCTGCAGCAGCGGCTGCGGCTTGTGCGGCGGCAGCGGCCTCGGCTGCTCTGGCTTGAGCATGACCGGGGGCCGGTGCCGGGTCTTCCGGGGGCGTGCGGACACCGGGAGGGTTGGGAACGGAGGGATTCTTGCGAATCCTCCGGAGTTCCTCGTCCACCTTCTCCATGCGCTCAGCGAACGCATCCTCGAGGTCGTCAAGGCGGTTTCGGTAGTCCTTCCGGAGGTCTTTCTCCATTGCGGAGAACTTGGCGGTGTACTCCTGTCGGAGTTCCTTGCCGAGGTCCACCAGAGTGGACAGTACCTCGTTGCGGACCGAATTGACCGCTTCGTGTAGCTCGTCTTGGGCCTTTTGTTCGATGGCCCTGGATTGCCCAACCAGGGAGTCGATTCTGCCGTGGATTCGCTCCAGGCGAGCGTGCACCATTCGACCGAGGGTGTCAGTGGTGTCGTGGGAGATGGCCGCACTTCGTTGTACGGCGGCGTCGATGATCGGCCCATGTAGGGACCCATCCACCTTGTGGTGTTCCTCCTCGGGGAGGTACGCCTTGAGTTGGTTTTCGACCACGGCGTTGGTCTGCCGTATTGGTCCGGAGAACTCCATTTCCAGAGTGGTGGCGGGCCCGATTGGGCGGGTGCGACGAGCCGGGGGATAACCGGCAATGGGGGTGCCTGGGCGTGTACCCATGGGGTTGGTCGGAGAGTCCCTTTGCGGGGGAACGAACTCCTGTACGTCTTCTTCCTCTTCCTCTTCCTCTTCCTCTTCCTCGCTTAGGTGCTCCAGTGTCACCAGTTGCTGAGTTCCCGAGGGACCAGCTACCGGTGTCACCGGGCCTTCTGAGCGGAGGCGCATCTTGCGGGGGGCGAGAGGAGTGCTGACGGAGGAGGTGGAGGACATTGTGAATCTGTTTGTGACGAATGTTAGTTTCCGGTTACTCATTGTCTTAGATTCTTTTAAGAAGGGATTGGTTTCGAAAGCTGCAACTTTCGTTATAGATCACACTCGCACTCTATTTCAGAGTTAAAAGATGATAGTATTTCTACTATACAATCGCGAGTATATCCTCTTCTACCGAAGTAGTTGAGGGCCCTGTCACCTTGTCAGGTGGTGTTACACCGAAGGCAAAAGTAATTTGTAGCGCTACGCATTCTGCTACGATACGAGCCAAGTCCGTACGCCAATCCAAAAAGGAAATATTGCCGAGTTGTTTGCAATACTTTTTCATAATTCTCCAGTCTCTATTGGTGATCCTCCCCCGTCTCGCTCTATCCTTTACGTTATCCACCAGATCCTCCAATTCTACTACCATAGTATGGAAACGCATGTCGTTTTCCATATGGAAGCCTGGGTAATTAGGGGGGTGGTTGGCGAGAGGAGTAAGACGAGTGAGAGTGCCTTCTAGCATGGGAATAACTTGATCGCATGCTTGGAGGGGTTTCTTCTTCCCGAAGACGAGGGAAGGGTCGAGAATCTTGTGGTTGGCCGGAACAGAAGGTCCGGCCGCCGGGCTGGAGAGACGGAGGGCCAGTGAAGAAGCTGCTTGATTGGCTTCCTTGGCGGCTTGCTTGGCGGCGATTCGCTTATTCAGCTTATCGCGGGCGAGCTTGAGCTTGTTGAGTTCGCGGAGTTCGATAAGGTTTTCCATGGCGGTAATGGAAGCGGCTAGCTTCTCTTCCTCTGTCCAGATGCGCTTGGCGAGCGGAACTGGCTTGGGAGGTCGAGGAGCGGGTTTCCCAGCCTCAGCGATGTGCTTTGGCATGTGGACGGGAATCTCCCAAAGATGGAGCTTCCCGGTGTAGTCTTCCTTTACAGGAAGAGTGTACGTGACGTCCTCTGCCCGAGGAATGTCGGCGGTGTCGATGCGGCTGAGAAGGGACCGCTTCGCCGGTTTGACGTAAGGGGCAGTGGAGGAGCCACGGGTGCGACGGGTAACGCGGGGCATGATTCTAAGAAAGTGCAGCTTTCATGAGAAACGAAGTTTCCCAGTGATACGTCCAAGAACAGGAATAAAAGGGATTATGTAAGGTAGGGTAGTGGACTCCTTTTCAGGAGCAAAGAAGGTGTACTGCGGGGCATAATTACTCTTATGTTGCGCGCAAACCCTGTGCCGAGACGGCGCGGATATTCGCATGACCCTAACGGTCAGAGGCGCCGACTCCAGGGGTAGAGTTGCTGACTGCCAGGCCGGTTCCTGGGTCAGATGATTGGGAATCGGATACACGACACCGCCCCGGAGGGACGATGCCGGAAAGTGGCTGGGATTTTACATCCCTTAGCCTGTCCATGCTTCAACAATGAGGTTGCCGTCTGTAGCCACATGGGTGTCACATCAGGGCTAAAAAACCACTGTCGATCTAAGATCGCGAGACAGCAGCGCTCCACATCCCGAAGGAGTGGGCCACGCGCTTCTCTTCCAATGGGGCCCCAAATCCGTTTGACCCATGCTCGCACGCCGAGCTGCCCGGAGGACTTATGCTATTGGCTACCGCGAGTGACCTATGGCGGGGTGATTTTTTACGTCACCCCCCTCACTGCTTTTCCCATAACGGGTTCAAAGCAGGTCCCTTACGCCTGGGAGGCGGCTTTGGAAAATTCCCATGCCATCATAATGATGACCCTATGGATAGTGATGGGGCGCTGAACAACGCTTGCCATGACAGGGGGTTGGGCGCACACAGGCAGACCGTCCCCTTTTCTCCACAGGCGGGTTTTAACCGCGCATAGTCCAAGCTTGTCAGCGAGGACCATGTCTCCTTGACCCTGGAGTCCGGGTTAGGTAGGCCTCCTGCCTAAAAAGGCGGTGTGGCTTCCCTGGTTGCCAATCCTCTGCCGAGGATGGCGATGTATCCCCCAGTTCTCAACTATCACCCCAATCGCCTTGTCAGGCAGGAAGGGATGTGCGCAGCAACAAGTAATAGCCCCTGTAGGATAGAAACCCAGACCCAAGCGCAAGCGCAAGGGCGGGGGTAGGGGGGAGATTTGTTCTTATGACACAGACTAGACTGTGGGACTCACACTATAACCTTATAGGCGACTTGAAGATGTTGCAGAAGGTTGGTGAGGAGGCTAGTGGGCGCAAGCAGAGATGGTATGTAACTGTGCGAATGCAGAGAACAAATCTAAGGCTTATCCGCAGTGCTAGCCCTACTTATATACATGCTTTGTTTGGTTACCGGTAAGGGAGCCAAACATGAAGGTGGTCTGTGCGCAGACATAACTAATATGGTTAAGTCGTAAACTGCAATAGACCATGTGCGCCGGTAATGGCCGCACCAGTAAGATCGTTTGTTTGGACTGTAGGTCCATGTTGTGGAAGTGGCTGTAGCTACGTTAGTAAGCCATGCATGTGATTCTTATATACCGGCATCGGGATATGAGTAATCGTAAGGGCATTGGCATGTGACAACGAGCAGGCCGCTTATCCAATTGTACTGACATAGCCCGGTATCGGGATATGAGTAAGGCGCGTGACACCGGAGGTTAGTCCGCTGAGTCATTGACGCGTACAAACGTGTTATGTACGTGTTGTTATGACAAGTGGACGTATACCGCGTTGTGTACGTGTTGTTTGGTTGCGTGTACGTGTAGACGGGCGCTTAGCAGCGTAAATGTCTACAAGGTCGTAGAAATACCAGATAAATAGGTAAAAATACGGGAAAAATAGTGGCATGTCACAAATCTGTGACAATGAATAGAACTGAGGCAATAGCGCTCAGCAAGTCCAGTATATATACATGATAAATAAGACCCCTAACAGTCTTATTAGATAATACTAGTGTCCGTATTCGTATGTACAAGTCCCCAGGTACCTAAGTACTTAGTAATATTTGATAAATACATATACCGATCAAAACCGGGATATAGAAAGGCGGCGTAGGCCGCACGAATGGCGTTTTGCGCTCTTGTCATTACAAAGACGGGGCGTGACCAAAGCCCGGTCCGCTGACGTTTATACGCTGACTGCTTCCGGACGGAATGTCCGATTGGCTGGAACTAGACATGTGACTGATGGTAACTACTAGTGATAAGATAAGACCGTTGTTACGGGAGATAACGCGGCCATCATTCGGCACGTATGTAACCGTTAACTTATAAACCAGATAAGCTAGTTATTGGTCTAGAAAGTCGTAGATAATTCGTAGAATTGCCGGAAAAATAGTAAGAAATATAGGGAAACTAGGAGAATTCTTGTGACATTACCCCCCCTTAGATTTCAACGACCCCGTTGAGAGTAGAAGTTGTGCTAGAGCCCATTAAAGGGTTAGTCCTTACGATTTTTCCACTTTTATCGTCCTGTCGATCCAAAACCTTGTGTACCGCGCTTGGTTGGCTTGTTGAACTGCTCGTTGTAGGGCCCACTCCCATGTAGGTGAGGTCGAATTTCTTTTTCGAACTTCTCCTTGGTCATGGATTCCTGTATTTCGGGTGTGATCGCTACTTCGCAGATTAGCTGCGCAATTCTGTCGCCTTTCTTTACTTGGTATGGGTCTCCAGTGAGGTTCATCAACATGACAAAGACTTCTCCGCGGTAGTTATGGTCTATTACACCTGCGAGGACGTCAATGCCCTTTTTCGCAAGTCCAGACGTTGGCGCTATCCGACCATATGTCCCATAAGGCACTTTGATACGGATATCGGTGGGGACCAAAGCGGATTTCCATGAATTGATTAGGATATCCTGCGCGGCATATACATCATAGCCGATCGCATCAGTTGTTCCCCTGGTCGGTAGTTGGCCATTGACTCCTACTTCGATTTCCAAGTCTTCGTTGAACTCAACATCGGAATGTACCCATTGCCCTGTAAAGGGGTCGCGCTTGTAGTACACTTTCGGTGACACAGACTCACTAGGCTGTGGGACCCTGGCTACAGGGGAGTCCCTAACGCGCCTACAAGGCGGTGTACCAGTCGGCCAGAGGCCAACGCAGAGGCAACGTGGGAGCTTGGAGCATCCCTTGTGTACGACGGCGTAGTCGACTAGCACACAGACAAGCAAGAACGTGAGGGCCCCCGGGGCAGAGAACGCACACAGCGCAGAATGAGAAAGGAGCCTAAGCTCAGTTGTCGAGAATCCTAAAGATGAGGATGTAAGTCCTCATCTTGTCGTACTTATACATGGGGAGTTGGCCAGTAATGGCCGCCCTAAAGTATGGGCCTGTGCGCCGTAACTAAGAGAGCACATGACAATGTAACTACCGTGACGTATGTACTTGTGTGACCCTAACGTGAGTACCTAAGGCGCGCGCTACCCTACAGCGCTAACCTATGGTCAGATGATCTAGATAGAGTCCTGGACGGGCGCTGGAGGTGGCTGAGGATCAGGGAAGCGCGCGCGCACCTAGCGGCGCCTATAATACCTATAGCGAAGGAATGTAGAACCCCCCACTGGGAATTCTGTGACATTTGGTTGTGTAGGATCAACATCGTCTCGGTATTGGGGCCAGTCATCGGGCCAGACACATGTGTCCGAGTCCCAATCTGGTGAGTCAGGGTCGAAGACGGCTATGGTCTGCCGTGTTCCGCCGAGTCTAGTTGATCGGCGAAGGGGTTGATTTGGGTCGGTACTAAGGGCTGAATATTTTGCCTTGTACTCGTCCAGTATCTCCTTAGCGTTAGCCAAATGTTCCTCGATTTCCCACGTGTCTTCCGCAGTTCTGGTGCCTTTCCAATGGATAAGGTATTCCCACCGGCCGCGTCGGTTACGATGGTCGAGAATGGCTTCCACTTCCCATTCTTCCGGGTCTTCCATCTCCATTGGCTTGTCAGCCGCAGGAGGATGACTTTTCTGACCTTTGATGGTTGATTCCTTGTACATGACCAGTTTTGAAGCGTGGAATACAGGGTGGTAAGCCCTATATTGTGCGTCCATGTACACCTTGAACGTTACCGGTCCCAATTTTTCCATGATTCAGAATGGGCCGATGTAGCGAGGGGCTAGACTCCTTTCGGTGTCTTGCCAGCTTCGCACGTCCACGAGTACTTTGTCACCCACTTTGAAGGGGACAACTTGCTTCTTTTGGTCATAGTACCAGGACCATCTTTCGGCTGCAATTTTCATTGCTGCTTTAGCTTTTTCTTGTGCAGAGAACCGCGTGTTCGCAATTTCTACTAAGTCTTTGTTTTGTGTTTCGACTTGGTTCGACACTGCTTGGTCCTGCAATTGGATGACGACCTAATTCCACCAGGAACGGGGATTCCTTGGTAGTTTCGCTGGCTGCATTATTGTACGCAAATTCCGCTGTTGTGTCACAAGAATTCTCCTAGTTTCCCTATATTTCTTACTATTTTTCCGGCAATTCTACGAATTATCTACGACTTTCTAGACCAATAACTAGCTTATCTGGTTCATAACTTAACGGTTACATACGTGCCGAATGATGGCCGCGTTATCTCCCGTAACAACGGTCTTATCTTATCACTAGTAGTTACCATCAGTCACATGTCTAGTTCCAGCCAATCGGACATTCCGTCCGGAAGCAGTCAGCGTATAAACGTCAGCGGACCGGGCTTTGGTCACGCCCCGTCTTTGTAATGACAAGAGCGCAAAACGCCATTCGTGCGGCCTACGCCGCCTTTCTATATCCCGGTTTTGATCGGTATATGTATTTATCAAATATTACTAAGTACTTAGGTACCTGGGGACTTGTACATACGAATACGGACACTAGTATTATCTAATAAGACTGTTAGAGGTCTTATTTATCATGTATATATACTGGACTTGCTGAGCGCTATTGCCTCAGTTCTATTCATTGCATTCATACTACAAGTTAACCACTCAACGTATCCTGCTTAACACCTGCTTATCCCTTGTCTAACCAGCAAATACCAAGAACATTACAAGTAAGTGTTATCTTGTGTTATATGAATAGAACTTGCTTTCGCCCCCGCCCTCTTTGAGGGTCTGGGATTTTTTCTTCTTAGGGGTTTTCTTTGCCGTCTGCACACCCCTGCTCGCCGACAGGCAGCGGGGTATCCTTAGTGGGCTGTGGGGGATCCCCGCCTTCGGGCAAATAGCCGGACCGTAGGCTTAAGCGGAACCAGGGGACTGGCTGTCAAGCCTTTCCCCATATGTTGGGAATTGATGGCAACGGTGTAACTTCTTGACCGGGCCGGAGACGACCTTCTCGCCTATCCCCAGGCGTACAGGGGCCACTCTATTTAGAGTTGGGATGGTGGGCACGAGTTGCCCTGCCTAGAACCGCTGCCGATACGGCTTCAGAACGATCGAGTTCTGGCCTTGGCACCCTCTAAGTCCCTCAGGGCATGGGTTTGGTGTAAACACTGGCAGCCACCTAACTGGAGTGAGGCGTGGGCACATGCGGGGTGTAATACCCCAAATCCTGCATTCCCAGGCGTCAAGGGAAGACGACCTGCTGTATCCCCCACCTGGTAGCGTGAGAGAGATGCAATCCAGTCGCCGACACTAACTCCGGTCGAGGGCGGAGCGCCCATTGACGCCGGAGGATAAGCGCACGACACATCAAGAAGCGACGATAAGCCCCGACAGAAGACCGCGTGATTTCCACTAGAATAGCTTACTTAGACTTCTTTTTACGTAGTCATGCCGAAAGCACCACGTTTCACGGTTACTCCGAGAAACGCCACTATGGGGGAGCGCGAGGAATGGCACATTGCCTCCTCTAAATCGCTCTAAATCGCTCGAAGACTGCATCTCCGCGGTCACAGCCCCAAAGCGAGGAAAGGGCAAAGACGTCTTCTACAGGAAGCCGAACCTTGACCCGGAGGAGATCCGAAGGGTCAACCACGAGGCCGCCCTCGCCGACATCAGGCGGAAGAAGCTCAACAAGCTTTTCCGACAGAAGGAGAAGCTCGAGGCTCGGATTCAGAAACAATCACTGGATCAGCTAATCGCCGAGGCAGCCAGGAAGAGGGTTGAGGATGAGAGAATGGTGAGGAGTCTTCGGGAGCGAATCCAGCCCTCAAAGAAGTCGCTGTTGGAGAGAGTGGAGGAGCTTAGGATGCCGGCCAAGTGGGTCGAGAAGCGGGGTCTTGCGAACCCCAGGGACATCCACTGCACGGAGAAGAAGTGGGACTGGTTCTTGGACGTCGATAAACAGATGAACGCCGCCCACAAGAATCTTTTCCGGCTGTGGAAAGCCCCCGACGCAACCACCACGGCCCCCATCATAGCAAAATTCACCACGCTCATCACCGACTTCAACGATCTCTCTACACACTTGGAGCAAAGGGTCCGTCAGGACTCTATGAAGAACGAAGATCTCCGCCGCCTCGAAAAATATCTCAGGAGGGTGGAACACGTTTTTGGAGACCTAGACGTGAAACAACACGTTACGTACTTAAAGACACACCTAGTACATAGCGGTCTCAACTTCGACCTTGGCAAACCCCAGCTGTAGTAGATAGAAAGTCCTGAAAAGGCATTATCTTTGGTGCATGGCATTGATTGCGAAAAAGTCCTGAAAAGGCACTTAAGTCCTGAAAAGGCACTTTTTTCTTGAATTATCGTTTAAGGAAGAAAAAAACTCAAGCTGACGAATACTGTCTAGCAATAGTGTCTTACACAATCGTCCAAGGCGCTTTGTACAACACCCACAAGGTGGCTACGGCCTACCGCCCCGCCGTCGGCAAGCACGCGTGGCCCGGAGAACAAACCTGCTTGATGGACTACCTGCGAGTCGTATTCGGCATCAGAGTTAAGGGGAGTGTCACCTCCTTCAACTCAATTCCGGCGCATGTGCGCCCATTCCTGAACATAAACCATACGGCGTACATCAAGTACTATGGGGAAGATTCGACCAGGAACCACATATCGTGGTGGAGGTGGGACAATTACTGCACCGCCATCCCCCTGTCGGACCTCATAGTCCTGTACGGTGACGTCCACTGGTACTCCCAGGAAGAAGCGTCCCCACGCACAAGAGCCGCCAGGCTCTTCAACCCGGAAACACCCGCACGCCGAGCAGTCATCACCCCCGAAGGCAGCGAGACTCCACAGCCGGAGGAACCAGTCGACACGGAGCCCCTATTTGGGACGCTCCCTGACCTCCTCCCATTCTATTAAAGAAGGACTCTGGAAATCGTCGCGCAGCCCGAAAGAAGCAAGAACGAATTGATGGGAAGGCTACAGCGCACTCTGGAAGTGCCCGCCTCAGACGAAGTTCTGCAGGTGGGAAAAGAAGCTTACAGGGAGGCGCTGTACCAAGCCAAGAACCATCTATACAGCAACCTCGCGGCTTACAAAAGCCGGGTGGACACGGATGTGGAAATGGTCTGGAACAAGACCAACCAGATTCGGAGTCACAACCAAGTGCTTCAAAATAGAATCGAAGCATCAGAGGAAGCGGAGAGTTTGCGGCAACAATTGGACACCCTTTCCGAAAATCGGTTTGTCCGCATAGAAAAAGACATCGCAGTACTGCAAAAGCGTCCGGCAGTCCCAACCGCGGGACCCAGCGGTGCCCAGGTCACGGCACTAATTAATAGAATCGACCAACTCGAAGCGGAGTTAACCGCTCTAAAAAACGCACCGGCAGCCGCGACAGCAGCCGCCACAACGGTCAACTTCCAACAGACCAAACCGACTCAGCCGCCCAAATTCTCGGGCCCTAAGGATTCCATCTCGTCGAAAGAATGGATCCAGAAAATGGGCATGTATTTTGCAGACGCCAAGGTGACCCTCGAGGAAGACAAGGTCCGCCAAGCCCTACTACGGCTTTCGGGCGAGGCCTACCACTACATGTTGCCGGTAGTTGATAAAATCGCCGCCGGACAAACCTCGGGGCACACCTGGAAAACGTTTGCGGAAACGATCGAGAAGGTGTACGGCAAGAAGACAGACAAGGAGATTGCCGAAAAGGAGATTGAAGGGTACTTCGGAGACGAAGGGAAAAAGAAGCTCCAATCGGACTTCTTCTCTTGGGCACAGAAGCTCAGAACCCTGGCTCGCCTGGCCGAGACTGACAACAAAATGTTGTTCAGTCACATCAAACGGATCCTCCCGGAAAAGGTGCGAGAGACCCTCACTACCTTGGAATCGGTGCCCGGCTTCACAATGCCGACCGACTGGGAGGTATACCTCGACATGGCCATTGACCTCTATAAGAGGCAATACCCGGATAAGCTCAAAGGCAAAATCTTTGAGGAAGAAAAGAGGAAGGAGTCGTCGGGGTCTGGCAAGACCGCCGACAAAGCTACGTCGAAGCCTGCCAAGGCTGATGACAAAGGCAAAGGCAAGGCAAAGGAAACTGGCTCTTACGGGAAGGACTGTCGCAAGCACCCTGGACAACACAAGTGGGGCGACTGTCCTGAGAACCCTAAGAACAAGCCGAAGGAAGCCAAGCCGGCCAGTAGTGGAAGCGGAACGACGAAGCCGACAGGCTCGTCGAGCGGAACGCAACAGTCGGGCCAGAAGAAATTGGACCCGAAAAAGAAATACAAGGTCCGAGTTGTCAGCACCCAGGAACTGGTGACTGACGATGAAGATGAGTCTCCCCAAGCCACCGTAGGGACCATCCGGACCAACGTTCCGAAGCAACCAGAGGTGGTTCCTCTGGCCCCCACTACGCGCATCAGCGATGAGGAGAAAAGCGGGAGCCCGGTGCGATCGGCAGAAAGCACCAGCCCCGTCCAGACCCAGTCGACTGGTTTGACTTCGACTGCGCCTACACCGTTGGGCGACTCCATCAGGACACATCTGCCCTGGCTTCGCAAGCGGATAGCCGACTCCGCAAATACCCTGGGCATCTACGGAAGCTCTGCCTCGGGTTTTCCCACCGAGCACATGTGATGACCTGCCCACTTGTGCTCCCATGTAACTTTAGTCCCGTACCCGCTGTAAAGAGTGTATTCAAGTCAATGTATCATATTTTTGGCAACGATGCGCGCGACTTCGCTCGATCATTCCGTGTCGAAGTAACACTCTGGGTATATGGGCAAAAAGTGCAGGCTCTGGCTTTAATGGACAGCGGTGCAACCATATCGGTCATATCACAACGATTGGTCGATAAACATAAGCTGGTCACCGACAAACTAGCGTTTCCCATTACAGTTACAAACGCAGACGGAACAGAAAACATCGCCGGCCGCTTAACGCAATCAGTAAAAGCATTCATGCAACATGGCACACACAAGGAAAAAATAGGTCTGACGGTCATGCACCTAGAACCAGACCTAATCCTTGGCTATGACTGGTTGCGTCTCCACAATCCTACCTTTGATTGGAGGAAAGGAGAAATGGAATATGCACGCTGTACACACGACCAACCTTACGCCAGAAAAAAGGGTAACCGCCCTTCTGAGGAGGAAGCAGTTGAACTCCCAGAAAAGGAAATCATCGAAGTAAATTCGATTTGGGACACTCCCGTGGACATATTAGGAGAGGAGGACCCCGAAAATCCTTTGATCGCTTGGGTGGCAACCCTTGACGACGAGGAAATGAACCTGCTGACACAGTTGGTAGCCGAGGTACTTGACAAAGACCTCGACGAAGCAGACGACTGTGAGGAAAACACACCACCGATTGACATTGAAAAATGGTGATCGTTAGTGCCCGAACAATACCAAGAGTATGGGCCAACGGTGTTCTCACAAAAGGCGTCAGAGAGGATGCCGGAACGGAAGCCCTGGGATCACGCCATAGTGCTTGAACCAGATGCGCAGCTTCCTCCCCCGGTAAAACCATACAAAATGTCTCCCCAAGAGCGTAATAGCTTGGATGAGTGGATAGACACCGAACTACGGAAGGGTTACATTCGACCATCCGAAAGTCCGATGGCATCCCCGGTCTTCTTCGTCCATAAAAAGGACGGAGGACTGCGGATGGTTGTCGATTACAGGAGGCTAAACGAAATAACCTTGAAAAATCGTTATCCGATACCTCGGATCGATGATCTTATCGATCAATTGTCCCATGCGACCATCTTCACCAAAATAGACCTTAGATGGGGATACAATAATGTCCGCATCAAGGAAGGTGATGAATGGAAGACGGCGTTTATTACACACCGTGGACTATATGAGGCAACGGTAATGTATTTCGGTTTCTGCAATGCCCCCGCAACGTTCCAAGCGATGATGAATTCCATCCTCGCACCATTCATTTGGACCGGCAAGGTGGTTGTCTACCTAGACGACATCTTGATCTTCGGGAATGATATGGAGGAACATCGGCGACTTACCAAAGGGGTTCTCCAAACCCTGAAGGACTCAGACTTGTATGCGAAGCCCGAAAAGTGCTTTTTCGAACAGTCTTCCATCCAATACCTAGGAATGATCATATCCGACGGTAACATCATGATGGATCCGAAGAAGTACACCGGAGTTCAGGACTGGCCCAGACCTACTAAGGTCAAAGAGGTTCAAGCTTTCCTTGGATTCGCCAATTTCTACAGGCGATTCATAGAAGGTTTCTCAAAAATAGCCAAACCACTCACCATGCTGACCAAAAAGTCAGAAGCTTGGCATTGGGACGCCGAGCAGGAAAATGCCTTCCAAACCCTAAAGGAAGCATTTACCAAAGCGCCCGTGCTTCGAATTCCGTCGCACGATCAGCCTTTCCGCGTAGAAACAGATGCGTCAGACTTCGCTACCGGAGCAGTACTATCTCAGTTAGATCCTACGGATAAAAAATTCCACCCCGTGGCGTACTATAGCAAATCACTAAGTGCCCCGGAAAGGAACTACGAGATCTACGACAAGGAAATGTTGGCTGTCATCAGGGCTCTAGAGGAGTGGCGACACTACCTAGAAGGACACCCTGAAAAATTTGAGATATGGTCGGATCATCTAAACCTAACATATTTCAAAACGGCGCAAAAACTGATGAGACGACAAGCCCGTTGGGCACTGTACCTCTCACGCTTCAACTTCCAAATGAAGCACAAACCTGGCAAAACAATGCTAACAGCGGATCCTCTGTCCAGGCGGCCAGACCATGAGGAGGGTGACACAAACAAGGTTGTGGGACTCACACTATAGCTTGATAACGACTTGAAGGAGTTGTTGAAGCTGGTGAGGAAACGCTTGTAGGCGCAGTAGAGATGTTGTGTGACTATGCGATAGCAGAGAACAAATCTAAGGCTTATCCGCGATGATAGCCCTACTTATATACATGCATTGTTTGGTTACCAGTAAGGGAGCCAAACATGAAGACGGTCTGTGCGCAGACATAACTAATACAGCTAAGTCGTAAACTACAATAGACCATGTGCGCCGGTAATGGCCGCACCAGTAAGATCGTTTGTTTGGACCGTAGGTCCATGTTGTGGAAGTGGCTGTAGCTACGTTAGTAAGCCATGCACGTGATAACTATATACCGGTATCGGGATATGAGTAATCATAAGGGCATTGGCATGTGATAACGAGCGGGCCGCTTATCCAATTGTGTTGACATAGCCCGGCATCGGGATATGAGTAAGGCGCGTGACACCGGAGGTTAGTCCGCTGAGTCATTGACGCGTACAAGCGTGTTATGTACGTGTTGTTATGACAAGTGGACGTATACCGCGTTGTGTACGTGTTGTTTGGTTGCGTGTACGTGTAGACGGGCGCTTAGCAGCGTAAATGTCTACAAGGTCGTAGAAATACCAGATAAATAGGTAAAAATACGGAAAAAATAGTGGCATGTCCCAAATTTGTGACAGAGGGGGTGGATCTCGATAATCGCGACCAGGTTCTTCTGAAACCTGAGTGGTTCGAGCAAGAGTACATGGCAATGGCTCTTGATACCTCCCATGCTGCCCCACAATTGGAAGATGAATCGATACTCCGAGAGATTCGCAAAGTGTTGCTAGACGACAAGGTCACAAAAGACTACAAGGAGCTGCTCTCGTCCGGCCCTCGTGAATTCAAAAAGACCTATCAGAATGGAACTACGAAGGAGGGTTACTCCTCCGAAGAGGCAAAGTCTACGTTCCAGCTACACCAGCGGATATCAGACGGCAAGTGGTCGAGTATCATCACGATCACAAGTCAGCTGGGCATTTCGGACGCTACAAAACGTACGAATTGCTAAGCCGCAACTATTGGTGGCCCGGAATGTTCTTTTACGCCAAAAAATACGTAGATGGATGTGACACATGCCAACGTATGAAGAACCACCCGCAGAGGCCGTACGGCCCCCTGCAACCCTTACCGGTGCCGTCAGGCCCGTGGGAAGTGGTGACAATAGACCTGATTACTCAGCTACCCCCATCGGGAATGCATGACGCGATTATGGTCGTGGTGGATCGGTTGACCAAAAGAGCAAGGTTTTTCCCAATAGAAAACACCTTCTCAACGAAAGACCTAGCTACGATACTCTATCAAAAGGTGTATCCCTTACATGGGTTGCCGAAACAGATAGTATCGGACAGAGGAACACAATTCGCCTCAAAACTATTTAATTAATGGTGCACCCTGCTAGGAATTCAAAGGTCGATGACTACTGCGTACCATCCGCAGGCAGACGGACAAACCGAACGAGTGAACCAAATACTCGAACAGTATCTACGGTGCTACATCAACACGTACCAAAAAGATAACTGGTCGGAGTTCCTGCCAACAGCGAAATTTGCGTACAATAATGCAGCCAGCAAAACTACCAAGGAATCTCCGTTCCTGGTAGAATTAGGTCGTCACCCTATCGCAGGACCAAGCAGTTTCGAACCAAGTCAAAACAAAGACTTAGTAGAAATTGCGAACACGCGGTTCTCTGCACAAGAGAAAGCTAAGGCAGCAATGAAAATTGCAGCCGAAAGATGGTCCTGGTACTATGACCAAAAAAAGCAAGTTGTTCCCTTCAAAGTAGGCGACAAAGTACTCGTGGACGTGCGGAGTTGGCAAGACACCGAAAGGAGTCTAGCCCCTCGCTACATCGGCCCATTCCGAATCACAGAAAAATTGGGACCGGTAACGTTCAAGGTGTACATGGATGCACAATATAGGGCTTACCACCCTGTGTTCCATGCTTCGAAACTGGTCATGTACAAGGAATCAACCATCGAAGGTCAGAAAAGTCACCCTCCTGCGGCTGACAAGCCAACGGAAATGGAAGACCCGGAAGAATGGGAAGTGGAAGCCATTCTCGACCATCGTAACCGACGCGGCCGGTGGGAATACCTTATCCATTGGAAAGGCACCGGACCTGTGGAAGACACATGGGAAATCGAGGAACATTTGGCCAACGCTAAGGAGATTCTGGACGAGTACAAGGCAAAATATTCAGCCCTTAGTACCGACCCAAATCAACCCCTTCGCCGATCAACTAGACTCGGCGGAACACGGCAGACAATAGCCGTCTTCGACCCTGACTCGCCAGATTGGGACTCAGACACGTGTGTCTGGCCCGATGATTGGCCCCAATATCGAGACGATGTTGATCCTACACAACCGAAAGTGTACTACAAGCACGATCCCTTTACAGGGCAATGGGTACATTCCGACGTTGAGTTCAACGAAGACTTGGAAATCGAAGTAGGAGTCAATGGCCAACTACCGACCAGGGGAACAACCGATGCGATCGGCTATGATCTATATGCCGCGCAGGATATCCTAATTAATTCATGGAAATCTGCTTCGGTCCCCACCGATATTCGTATCAAAGTTCCATATGGAACATACGGTCGGATAGCGCCAAGGTCTGGACTTGCAAAAAGGGGCATCGATGTCCTCGCAGGTGTAATAGACCATAACTACCGCGGAGAAGTCTTTGTCATGTTGATGAACCTCACTGGAGACCCGTACCAAGTAAAGAAAGGCGACCGAATTGCTCAGCTAATCTGCGAAGTAGCGATCACACCCGAAATACAGGAATCCATGACCAAGGAGAAGTTCGAGAAAGAAATTCGACCTCACCTACATGGAAGTGGACCCTACAACGAGCAGTTCAACAAGCCAACCAAGCGCGGTACACAAGGTTTTGGATCGACAGGACGATAAAAGTGGAAAAATCGTAAAGACTAACCCTTCGATGGGCTCTAGCACAACTTCTACTCTCAACGGGGTCGTTTAAATCTAAGGGGGGGTAATGTCACAAGAATTCTCCTAGTCTCCCTATATTTCTTACTATTTTTCCGGCAATTCTACGAATTATCTACGACTTTCTAGACCAATAACTAGCTTATCTGGTTCATAACTTAACGGTTACATACGTGCCGAATGATGGCCGCGTTATCTCCCGTAACAACGGTCTTATCTTATCACTAGTAGTTACCATCAGTCACATGTCTAGTTCCAGCCAATCGGACATTCCGTCCGGAAGCAGTCAGCGTATAAATGTCAGCGGACCGGGCTTTGGTCACGCCCCGTCTTTGTAATGACAAGAGCGCAAAACGCCATTCGTGCGGCCTACGCCGCCTTTCTATATCCCGGTTTTGATCGGTATATGTATTTATCGTATATTACTAAGTACTTAGGTACCTGGGGACTTGTACATACGAATACGGACACTAGTATTATCTACTAAGACTGTTAGGGGTCTTATTTATCATGTATATATACTGGACTTGCTGAGCGCTATTGCCTCAGTTCTATTCATTGCATTCATACTACAAGTTAACCACTCAACGTATCCTGCTTAACACCTGCTTATCCCTTGTCTAACCAGCAAATACCAAGAACATATCAAGTAAGTGTTATCTTGTGTTACGCCGCCGTACAACGAAGTGCGGCAATCTCCCACGACAAGGTGAACACCCTCGGACGGATGGTGTACGCCCGCCTGGAGCGCATCCATGGCAGAATCGACTCCCTGGCTGGGCAATCCAGGGCAATCGAACAGATGGCCCAAGACGAGCTACGCGAAGCGGTCAATTCGGTCCGCAACGAAGTTCTGTCCACTTTGGTGGACCTTGGCAAGGAACTCCGGCAGGAGTACACCGCCACGTTCTCCGCAATGGAGAAAGAACTCCGGAAAGACTACCGGTCTTGGCTGGACGACCTCGAGGATGCGTTCGCCGAGCGCATGGAGAAAGTTGAGGAAGAACTTCGGAGGAGTCGCAAGAATCCCTCCGTTCCCAACCCTCCCGGTGTCCGCACGCCCCCGGAAGAACCCCCACCGGCCCCCAACACTGCTCGAACCCGTGCAGCCGAGGCTGCTGCCGCCGCACAAGCCGCAGCTGCCGCTGCAGCAGCCGTCGCCCTGCAGATTCCAGGTCTGCCTCAAAACCTGAAAATTCCCCCTCCCCCCGAGTTCTCTGGGTCATCTGGAAAGGTGACTGCATAGGAATGGGTGGAGAAGATGGGCCTGTACTTCGGTATGCTCAGGGTCTACGACGACCATGACCGTATCACCACGGCCCTCTTCCGCGTCACGGGGGACGCATACAAATTTTTCTTGCCTCTCATCAAGAAGGCAGGAAATGGTGAACCTCTCGGCACCTGGGAGGACTTCACCAAGTCAGTCATGGTGCAATATGGGAAGATGACGGATAAGGAGATCGCGAAAAAGGAAATTCGCGGCTACTACGGTACCAAGGGCAAGGAACTGGCAGAATCGAACTACTTCAATTACTGCGAACGGTTCCGAACCCTTGGCCGTCTCTCCAAAACCGCCAACGAGACTCTGGTGTGGGAATTCACCGAAACTCTCCCCGAAAAGGTCAAGGACACCTTAAACGTCCTCGGAAAGACCCCGTTCTTCAAGGCCCCGACCGACATCGAGCCCCTCATCGATTTCGCTCTGGAAATGTACCAAACGTCATATCCGGACAAAATTAAGGGTTCAATCTTCGAAAAAGCCGGCAAGAAGGACTCGGCCCCTGCCGAAAAGAAGGAGACGTCCTCCGCTTCTGCGAAGAAGTCGGAGAAAAAGAAGGATAAGGGAAAGGCGCCCGCCAAAGCCCCCGCCGACACCGCCAACGCCGTCTGCACCTACTGCAAGCAGACAGGACACTATTTCAACAAGTGCCCTAAACTTGCTGCGGACAAGGCTGCGGGAACGTTCGTGCCTGCCGCTCAGTGGGCCGAACAACAAAGGGCAAAGGATGCAGCTGCCGCGTCTGGAAAGACCACGGCTGCTCCTTCGGGTAGTGGAAAGGGACAGGCTTCTGGCAAGAAGCCGTACTCGGTGCCCCCCGCGGATGGCAAGACGTATTGTGCCCGATACATCTGGGAAGAAGTCACGGCTGACTCAAGCTCAGCAGGACCCTCGGCCCCCGCCACCACCGTCGCCAATGTCGGGACCCTTTCAGTTCCCCTCGCCCCAACCACACGTCTCGAAGACGTTCTGTGAAGAACACACCAGCCCCGCAGCGGCTGGGAGTGTACAGCGCCCCGAAGAAGCGCACCTCTACGAAGAGGCTTCACAGAGACCCCTTATCTTGTGGGAAGATAAGGCGGTCGTACGTCACCCGGTATCCCATCTCGGTATATTCGGTAACTCGGCAATGGACTTTGCCCGGAGGACAAGGACACTAGCTACACGTGCCCCTCCTGTACAATACTTTCATCCTGACCCACTCGCGTTAAAATTTTTCACTTTGTATAATGTACATGGAAACGATTCTCGAGACGACAATAAATCGTTCTCTATCGAAGTGGAACTGTGGGTATACGGAAAGAAAGTAAACGCCATGGCATTAATCGACACCGGTGCATCAATAAGCGTCATAGATAAGAAACTCGTACACGAGGAGAAGTTAGTCACTCAGAAACTACCTTCCCCCCTCGAGATTCGCAACGCCGACGGTACCTCTAATACCGCCGGTAATATCAATATGGCAGTAAAAGCTTATATGGTGCACGAGGAACACAAGTCCACCGAATTCTTGTACGTAATGGACGTACAGAATGCGGATGTGATCCTCGGATATGACTGGTTCCTGAAACACAACCCGGACTTCAACTGGCCGGAAGGAACCTTCACATATCGGTGCACGGAAAAATGCAAACATGGCAAACAGGTTTCGATTTCTGAGGAAGAAGACGAAATCGAACCCCGCAACATCTATCAAATCATCAACGACTTTCCAATAGATTTTCTCGGCTTAGAGGAGCCTGAGAATCCCTTTGTCGCTTGGGTGAACACCCTTGACGAAGGAACGGAACTCCTTATCGACGCCATTCAGTCGATAACGGAGAAGTCGGATGATGAATTCCTGACAGATGCGGATCTCCAGAAATGGAAATCCTTGGTTCCGGAGGAATACCAGGAGTTTGGTCCCACGGTATTTTCTCAACGCGCATCCGAAAGGATGCCCGAGCGGAAACCATACGACCACGCCATCGACTTCCCCGATGACGTGGTACTACCGCCCCCGAGTAAGGCATACAAGATGTCTCCTCAGGAAGCGAACTCGCTAGATCAGTGAATTCAAGAATAGTTACGGAAGGGCTACATCCGACACTCGAAATCCCCGATCGCGAGTCCGGTCTTCTTCGTCCCTAAAAAAGACGGCGGAGCCCGAATGGTAGTCGATTACCGAAAGGTGAACGACTTGACCATTAAAAACAGGTACCCTCTCCCACGCATAGACGAGCTAATCGATAAGCTTAGCCAGGCTTTGATATTTACGAAGCTCGACTTGCGTTGGGGTTACAACAATGTAAGAATCAAGGAGGGAGATGAATGGAAGACCGCATTCATTACGCCTAACGGCCTTTACGAAGCTGTAGTCATGTACTTCGGTTTTTGTAATGCACCCAGCACGTTCCAACACATGATGAACGATATCCTAGGTGACCTTATCAGAGAAGGAAAGGTCATTGTCTACCTAGACGACATCCTTGTGTTGGGAAACAACCTGTTGGAACACCGTCGTATCGTCAAGCGAGTATTACAAATCTTGCAAGACAACGACTTGTTTGCGAAGCCTGAAAAGTGCTTCTTCGAACAAAGCAGTATTGAATACCTGGGAATGATCATTTCCAAAGGAAAAGTCGAAATGGACCCTAAGAAGGTAGCCGGCATCATGGACTGGCCTACACCTGCCAAGGTGAAGGACGTCCAGGCCTTTGTTGGCTTCGCCAACTACTACCGTCGGTTCATTAAGGACTTCTCCAAAGTGGTTAAGCCGTTAACCGAACTGTCCAAGAAAAACACGCAGTGGAACTGGGGATCCGAACAAGCGGAAGCCTTCCAAACTCTCAAGGAAGCTTTCACATCGGCTCCAATACTCCGGATCCCAGATCAGGAGTCCCCGTTCTGCGTGGAAGCGGATTCTTCCGATTACGCAACTGGTGCAGTGCTATCACAATACTCTTCAGAGGATAAGCTCTGGCACCCGGTAGCCTTTTACTCGAAATCTCTATCAGCACCCGAAAGGAACTATGAGATTCACGATAAGGAGTTGCTCGCAATCATCCGCGCTCTAGAGGAATGGAGACATTACCTCGAAGGACATCCGCACAAATTTGAAGTATGGTCGGATCATCTCAATCTGATATATTTCAAATCGGCACAACGGCTAACCCGGAGACAGGCACGTTGGAGTCTTTACCTGACAAGGTTCAACTTCTCCATGTGCCACAAACCCGGTAAAACAATGCTTATGGCTGATCCTCTGTCATGGAGGCCAGACCATGAAGAGGGGGTGGAACTCGATAATCGCGATCAAATTTTGCTGAAACCGGAATACTTTACGGTTAGGGCGCTAGAAGCGTCACAGCAGGAGATACAATCAGGCGACGAGGACCTTCTCAGACAAATCCGACAAGCCCTCATGGACGATCAGATTACCAAGGATTACCAGGAACTACTGAAAAGTGGTTCCAAGGAATTCGGTAAAGATCTCCAGGAATGGAACATGGAGGCCGGATTACTCCTCAGACGAGGAAAAGTGTACGTTCCAAAAGAGCCTAAGGAATTGCGCACGAAGATTCTGGAGTTACATCATGACCATGTAACAGCCGGACACTTCGGACGATGGAAGACTTATGAACGTCTATCGCGTAATTACTGGTGGCCTGGAATGACCACGATGGTCAAGCAATATGTGGAAGGTTGTGACACATGCCAACGCATGAAGAACCACAACCAGACCCCGTATGGACCCCTGCAACCGCTCCCAGTTCCGGAAGCGCCATGGGACACAGTCACAATTGACCTTATCGTCCACCTACCACCCAGCGGCGAGTTGAAACAATTCAATGCTATCATGGTAATAGTGGACCGGCTTACCAAGCAAGCACATTTCATTCCCACATCAGACAAAATAACGGCAAAGGAATTGGCAAACCTCCTGTACCTTCGGATTTACCCGAACCACGGACTTCCGAAACAAATCATTTCGGATAGAGGCCCGCAATTCGCTGCCGCCTTATTCAAGGGATGGTGTGAGCAATTGGGAATCCAACGGTCAATGAAAACCGCCTATCACCCGCAAGCGGATGGCCAGATGGAGAGAGTTAACCAGATCCTGGAACAATATCTTAGATGTTACATCGATGTTATTCAGAAGGATAATTGGTCATGGTTTCTCCCTACAGCCGAATTCGCGTATAACAACGCGGCTAGTGAGACAACAAAGAATAGCCCATTCTTTGTTGAACTAGGAAGGCACCCTAACGCAGGACCTACGAATTTACGTCCAACACCATACACGGACCTAAATGTCATTGCTTACGAAAGATGGTCAGCACAAGAACAAGCTAAGGCAGCAATGAAATTGGCTGCTGAACGCTGGTCTTGGTACTATGATCAACATAAGCGCTCGGTACCGTTTAAAGTCGGCGACAAAGTCCTCGTTGACGCCCGTAGCTGGCAAGACTCCGAAAGAAGTCTTAGTCCACGCTATTTGGGACCATTTAAGATAATTGAACAATTATCGCCGGTCACCTTTAGGGTACACATGGACGAGCAATACAGGGCTTATCACCCAGTATTTCACGCTTCCAAATTGGTCATGTACAAGGACCCGGTGCATCAGAAAAGACCAGAGCCTCAACCAGAAATGGTCGACGGCGAGGAATTATGGGAAGTTGAGAAGATCTTGGATCATCGTCTCCGCGCAGGAAGAGTTGAATACAGAATCCGATGGAAAGGATTCGGTATCAATGACGACTCCTGGGTACGCGAAGCTGATCTCGACACGGCATATGACATTCTACAGGAATACAAGGCTTCACACGCCATTCCCATGCAGGATGTTCCCCTCAGGCGATCAGCTAGAAGGAAAGAAGCAGTTCATGTCTTCGACCCTGACAGCGACGACTGGGAAGCCGACGAATGCACGTGGCCAGACGACTGGCCGCAGTATCGCGAAGAATTTGCGAAGGATCTTAAGCAGCGCATGGTTAGACACCCCGATGGGGGATGGATGTCAGCTGACATTAACAAAAATGCGGACTTAAAAATAGTAGTCGGTGAAGGCGGCCGAATGCCGGAAAAAGGAACCAAGGACTCGGTTGGATTTGACCTGTACACTGCAACAGGCGACGTTCTGCCAGCTCACGGGCAGGCAGAATACAACACCAAACTGAAGATCCAGGTACCTTTCGGCACTTACAGGACGTATCACCCCCCGCTCTAGTCTCGCACGCAAAGGCATAGACTGTAATGGGTGGCGTTATCGACCACGATTATCAAGGCGAAGGTAATCATCATTCTCCGGAATCACTCCGACTATATCTATCGATATTCGGGCCGGTGATAAGATTGCTCAGCTCATCTGCGAAGTTGCTAAGGACCCGCACATTACGCTACACGGAAAATCAAAAGATTAAATCCGAGCGCGGTACTGGTGGATTCGGCTCCACAGGAAAGTAATCGTTCCATTAGGGACAATGAAACCTGAAGAGGGGGTAATGTCACAGATTTGGGACATGCCACTATCTTTCCCGTATTTTTACCTATTTATCTGGTATTTCTACGAACCTTGTAGACATTTACGCTGCTAAGCGCCCAGTCTACACGTACACGCAACCAAACAACACGTACACAACGCGGTATACGTCCACTTGTCATAAAAACACGTACATAACACGCTTGTACGCGTCAATGACTCAGCAGACTAACCTCCGGTGTCACGCGCTTTACTCATATCCCGATACCGGGCTATGTCGTCCTGAGCTTCTGTGCCCAAGAGAAGAAGTCGGATTGGAGCTTCTTTTTCCCTTCAGTCTCCGAAGTACCCTTCAATCTCCTTTTCGGCAATTGCCTTGTCCGTCTTCTTGCCGTACACCTTCTCGATTGTTTCCAAGAACGTTTTCCATGTGTGCCCCGAGGTTTGTCCGGCGGCAAATTTGTCCACTACCGGCGACATGTATTGGTAGGCCTCGCCCATAAGCCAGTAGCAGGGCTTGGCGAACCTTGTCTTCCTCGAGGGTCACCTTGGCGTCTGCGAAATACATGCCCATTTTCTGGATCCATTCTTTCGACGAGATGGAGTCTATAGGGCCCGAGAATTTGGGCGGCTGAGTTGGTTTGGTCTGTTGGAAGTTGACCGTTGTGGCAGCTGCTGGTGCGGCTGCTGGTGCGCTTTTTAGAGTGGTTAACGTTAACTCCGCTTCGAGTTGGTCAATTCTATTGATTAGTGCCGTGACCTGGGCATCCGCTGGGTCCTGCGGTTGACACTGCCAAACGCTTTTGCAGTGTAGTGATGTCTTTTTCTATGCGAGCGAATCGATTTCCGGTTAGGGTATCCAATTGTTGCCGCAAACTCTCTGCCTCCTCTAGTGCTTCGATTCTGTTTTGAAGCACCTGATTGTGGCTTCGGATTTGGTTGGTCTTATTCCAGACCATTTCCATATCCGTATCCACCCGGCCTTTGTAGGCCGCGAGGTTGCTGTACAGATGGTTCTTGGCTTGGTACAGCGCTTCCTTGTAAACTTCTTTTCCCACCTGCAGGACTTCGTCTGAGGCGGGCCCTTCCAGGGTACACTGTAACCTTCCCCTCAATTCTAACACAAGATGACTTGTAATGATCTTGGGATTGCTGGTTAGGCAAGAGATATAAGCAGTTGTTAAGCAGGATACGTTGAGTGGTTAACTCGTAGTATGAATGCAATGAATAGAACTGAGGCAATAGCGCTCAGCAAGGCTAGTATATATACATGATAAATAAGACCCCTAACAGTCTTATTAGATGTCCGTATTTGTATGTACAAGTCCCCAGATACCTAAGTACTGAGTAATATGCAATAAATACATATACCGATCAAAACCGGGATATAGAAAGGCAGCGTAGGCCACACGAATAGCGTTTTGCGCTCTTGTCATTACAAAGACGGGGCGTGACCAGAGCCCGGTCCGCTGACGTTTATACGCTGACTGCTTCCGGACAGAATGTCCGATTGGCTAGAACTAGACATGTGACTGATGGTAACTACTAGTGATAAGATTAGACCGTCGTTACGGGAGATAACGCGGCCATTATTCGGCACGTATGTAACCGTTAACCTATGAGCCAGATAAGCTGGTTATTGGTCTAGAAAGTCGTAGATAATTCGTAGAATTGCCGGAAAAGTAGTAAGAAATAAAGGGAAACTAGGAGAATTCTTGTGACACTTGGTCCTTCCTATGTGGCTACACGGGGCTCCGAATCCTCGCCGTGAGCAGACACGCGCCCTACGCTGACACCAGCGCGCACGACGCCGCGACGGCATGCGCAGTGGGAGCGTTCATCCTGAGCTTCACCATCGCCGCGGTGTGGACCGTCGACCTTATTCTCACCATGGCAGACGAGGACGGCTGGTTCACGCTCATGCCGTGGAATTGGGCGCATTGGGCGGTCAACAACGTGAGGCTGTTGTGCGTGGTGCTCATCGGCTTCCTCAGCCAGGGGATGTGTTGCAGCATCGGCTTGGTGGGGCGCTGGATGTATTGAGCACATTCTGTGCGAGCGCCGTCGGAGAGGCGGTGCTTTTGCTGGTACCTGTGGTGACGGTCCCGATTGTACACCGCTTTCAGGACAGCATGTCATACAAGGACTAGAGTCACTATACCCGCCAGTAGACATCACCATCATATGAAATGACGTACATATTATTATAGGTAGCTTATAGAGTTGTAGTCCCAAGCCTAACATAATCTGTAGTCTATGAAGAAGGAAGAACAAAATAGAACGCTCACCAGGCACCGCACAATTTCTTGCTCTGCATCCATATCGACGTATCAGCAAACAAGGGATTGCTGCCTCCCGATAAGCTGCTTCTTCTGCTCACGCGACTACAGTGCGACGGGATCAACGTCCGATGTCCGACATCCAGCGTTCCACGGCTCGCGCCAGCACACCGCATTCCATCATCGTCTCAGTAAGGATCAGCACATCGTACATTCCAGCAACCTTTCAACTTCTATCTTACACCTCGCGCCACCTTCTCTCCCCGCGCGTCCCACCTTCGCCCGCGATGCTCCTTGCCGGCGCGGCGCTCAGAGCCCCTCCTGGCTGCGGTACCACACGTCCAAGCTGTTGTATACCTCGCCCGCCGCGAGCAGCGCGTCGTGCCCGGACGGACCGAGCGTATTGGGGTGCATCCACGCCGCGAGCGGCTCGTGGAACTCGAGGAACGCGGCGGCTGTGGACGTGCGGTGGATTCAAAGGCCACAGTTCGAGGAAGGGGCGAGGCATGCGGAATTCGCAGGATGGAGTGCGCGCGGTTGAGAGTGAGGAAGCGACGAGAGAGGAGACTCCAATGTCAGCATCGCACACGACTTGAAATACGGTCGACGTACAGCCCGCCTCGTATCCGTCGCCCTTCTCGCCAGAGCCGCCGTGGATCTTCTTCCTCGCGGTCTTCTTGGGGTCGACAAAGTTGTTCGAGTAGAACTGCACACCCGACTCTGCGCGCGCGTCAGCGGCGGGGATCAGCAGAGGCAAACCAACAAAACGCGCGACGTACGGTTCGTCGTAAAGTCGACCCGGAGCCCGCTCTTCGCGCCTGCGAGCTCAACGACGGGGTCGCGTGCCTCGAGCGCAGGCGTGAGCAGGTCCGCCTCCGGCCCCAGCTCCGCCTCAGACACGCGCGGCGGCGGGAGCACGGGGGAGTCCGGGCGCGGCGCGAACACGTAAAACTCATCTGCGGGTGCGTCAGCGCCAGGGCTGCATTCACGGCCGCACCACACGCACCGTATCCGTTCTCAGGGAACCGCTCCCCGATCGTGCGCGTCGTCTTCTCCGCATGCGCGTGGTGCGTGCCCGCGACGGGCGCGAGCGCGCCGGCCGAGTTGGCGTCGGGGAGGTACGCAAGCGTGTGGTCCGCCTGCGCCGCGGCGGGCATCAGTGCGCGCAGACCACCAGCACTCGCGGGGGACGCACCTTGATCGTGAGGCTGTGGTCCCTGACGCTCACGCCCTCCTGGAGGGACGCGTCGAGGTTGAATCCCCAGTGCTAGAGCGCGCGTCAGCCCGCGCCGCGCCGCACACCGCACGCACGCACCTGCGTCATATTCACGGCCGTGACGGCGCCGTCGAGGAGCTTCGCGCGGTAGACGAGGAGCACGCTCCCGAGGTGCCACTCGCCGTCGCGGGCGCCGTCGGGGCGCCCGCGCGCGTCGAGGAGCGCGACGAGCACCTCGACGCGGAGGCGCCCGGGGAAGCCCTCCTCGCCGTCGGGCGACTCGCGCACGAAGAACGTGTACGCGCCGGCGGGGATGGCCGCCTGCACGCGCGCGAGCTCCGCGGCGGTGAACAGGGTGACGCGCGCGGCAGGGTCCGCGTCCACGGCGGTGTCGAGGACGGGCGTCCACGGGGTGAGGTCCCACCCGGTGAGGCCGCCGTGGAGCGAGACGGTCGGACGCTCGTTCGCGCGGGGCGATCTCCGCGGACGCGCCGTTGCGCGCGATGGGGAGCGTGGCGGGCGAGCAAGACAGAGTGTGACACCATTGCTGCGGGGAGTCACGGATTATCACACGGGTGTGACAACCAAGGACGCCACAACACACGTTCAACTTCCAACCACCACGACCAACTGATTCCAAGCCATGTCAACGGTCACAGTTTGGTATCTTCGAAACGATGGCAAAGCGAACCCAAGCGGAGTCGATGTTCCTGTGGGTACTCGCATGGACCAATTGCGAAAGGCCATTGGCGACGACATGCGAGCTAACGGGTTTGCGGTGGACTCATCGGTGCTGACTCTGTGGAAGGTATGTGGCGACCTCATGCCGCATCTTGATGACCCTCACACCCGCTTAGCCCAAGGACGAACTACCCATCGTAGATGAGCAGGGCAATGATGCAGATCCACAGAAGGCCTGGGACGACAGGAAGGCCAATCGCCGCCTTGATGCTATAGCCACAAAGTTGCCTCCTAGTCAAGTCATCAGCTCTGTATTGCAGCTTAACACTGGCAAGGAGTTGGTGCACGTCATTGTCGAATTGCCCGAACGTGAGTTTTATTTATCACATCTTGTCGCAATCATGACGATATTCTAGTACAAAAACGGCCTGCAGACGACGAAGCTTCGGAGGGGCGGAAGCGGCGGAAGCTTGAGAGTATGGGTGAGCCTCTCGTTTTGATAGCATTGCAGTTTTTGGATTGAAACTGACTGTCGCCTGACCAGGAGTCGAGAATCGCCTTCAATCGGTGTTAGCCGGGCGTCAGAAGGTGCTCGATGCCTTGAGAAATTTGCCTGCGCCTTCAACAGCTGCAAAAACCGATAATTTCAAACATTACATGTCTCAGGACCAGTCTTGGCTAAAGGCTGGCCGACCTTATGGTGCCGTTGGCCCTCCCGTTTCGATCTACCACTCTGTCTTCGCCATATTCTTGGAGCTCGTAGCGAACACTGACAGCATCCCCGACTCGGATGCTCTGGACACAGCTCGCAAGCTTCTGGAGGAGTCGTCCAAGTTCCACCCAGATGAGGGCACGCGACAGAAAAAGATCAACGACCTGCTCGCTAAGTTCTTGACACATGACATAGTATCGATGCGGCTGTCTGACAGCTCAAGTAACGATGGCATGATTCGTGTTCACTGTCAGAAGATCCATGTAAATGCGGGTCCGCTGTTCTTAGAGTACAAGAGTGAGCCGGATTCAGTCAAGGCTGAGCCATGTATGCAGGCTGCCTTCGGATATGCCAGATATTATCTTGTCGAAGTTCGTTTATCATCATTGTGTTCAGCTTCAGTTTATGTTTACTGACTGCGGTCTGTGACACCAGGCGGAAGATCTCCTTGAATACTGCTGTTGTCCAAGTTTTACCCTCGCCATCACAGGCCCCTCATTGCAAGTGTCTGGAGTGGTTATCGTTGACGAGATGCTTGTTCAAGATCTCATGCACCCACTCTGCCTGAAAGACGCCGCCCTTCCTCCCCAGCACTTCCTTCGTGTGGCGCGGGTCCTCGATGCACTAAAGGTCTGCACGCAGCAACTACACAGCTTCTACGAGGGCCTCGAAAAGCCTCTTCCCCAATCGGCAAGGCATCTTCTCCCCTCCTTCACATCCTACACGAATGCCGAGGGACAGGATGTTCGGATGGAGTATCTGGGCCGGGTCAGACCCAAGGAAGAAAGCTCGAGGCGCGCGTTATTCGTGGCCGAGACCGAGGGTGGCAAAAAGGAAAAGGTAGTAGTAAAGTTCGTCCACCAATATGGAGAACGCGGACACCGGTTGCTCGCGAAAGAAGGCCTCGCTCCTGCACTCCACTACTTCGCGTCGCTGGGAGGCGGCACGTACGTCGTCGTTATGGAGTTTGTGACTGGTGACACAGTCTTCCAGGCAAACAGCAAGAGCCTCTCCCCGGACGTCCTGGCTGACATTGAACGAGCTGTGAAACTCCTGCATGATAACAATCTGGTCTTCGGCGACCTGCGCCAACCCAACATCATGGTGGTAAAGCGCGAGGACGGGAAGGACGGCGCGATGCTGATTGATTTTGACTGGTGTGGAGAGGACGGAGAGGCACGATACCCTTTACAACTCAACAAGGGGTTGGGTTGGCATGGCGAAGTTGTGTGTGGTGGCATCATAATGAAGGAGCATGACTTGCACATGTTGTCAAAGATACAGCGGAAGTTCTAAGGTCGTTAAATTGTTTTCTTGTTCACTTGTTAACTATGTATTCATGTATCGCCATGGCGGGGTCCTGTATGACGTTCAAATTGTACATTTATGTAATCAGCGATAATGAAAATGTGAACAATCTTCTCACCAGAGAACAATAAATCCTTTCCGCGCGATCTCCGTTGCACCAAAATAAGGACCCTACGGATCAATCAGAACTAGACCCATTTGTGCAAAATACCGTAATGCCACTTCATTGGAAAAGGATAATCCTCTGTTGGCAGCGAACCAACAGGAATCGATGTTCCTGTGCGCACTCGCATGGACCAACTGAGAGATGCCATTGGTGACAAGCTAGGGTAGAGAGAGAATCGTTGAACCTGTGGAAGGTATGTGGCGACCTCATGCCGCATCTTGATGACCCTCACACCCGCTTAGCCCAAGGACGAACTACCCATCGTAGATGAGCAGGGCAATGATGCAGATCCACAGAAGGCCTGGGACGACAGGAAGGCCAATCGCCGCCTTGATGCTATAGCCACAAAGTTACCTCCTAGTCAAATCATCAGCTCTGTATTGCAGCTTAACACTGGCAAGGAGTTGGTGCACGTCATTGTCGAATTGCCCGAACGTGAGTTTTATTTATCACATCTTGTCGCAATCATGACGACGTTCTAGTACAAAAACGGCCTGCAGACGACGAAGGTTCGGAGGGGCGGAAGCGGCGGAAGTATGGGTGAGCCTCTTGTTTTGCCTCGTTATGATAGCATTGCAGTTTTTGGATTGAAACTGACTGTCGCCTGACCAGGAGTCGAGAATCGCCTTCAAGCCATATTGGATGGGCGCAAAAGGCTCCTCGCAGGCTTGAAGAAGCTACCTGCTCCCTCCGAAGCAGGGAAAACAAACTATGTCCAGAAGTTGGCGCAAGAAACTCAACCTTGGTTGAAGGCTGGTCGTCCTTTTGGCGTCATTGGTCTCCTCGTTTCAATCTATCATCCCGTATTTGCCAATTTCCTGGACCTTCTAGCGTGCCCCGACGATCGCCTTGACCCGGACGTGCTGGTTAAGACTCAACAGCTTGTGGAGGCGTCGTCCATGTTTTATACAAATGAGGGCTTGCGGAAGCATGAGATTAATCGTCAACTCTCTAATTTCTTGGGCACCAATATCGTACCAATGACATTACCGGACCGGTCGAGTAACGATGGTCTGGTTTCGGTGACATGCCTCAAGATCGATCAAGACGCCGCTCCGGTGTTCTTGGAGTACAAGGCTGAAGCGGATAGAGTCACCACTGAGCCGCATACACAGGCTGCCTTTGGGTACGCTAGGTACTATCTCAATCTTGTCCGTATTCAACCTCTGTTCTTCTGCGTTGGTTCATGTTCACTCACTCCAGTATGTGTAACAGAGCAAGGAGTTTATGAATCACTGCTGTTGCCCAAGTTTTACCCTTGCCATTACAGGTCCCACTTTGCAAGTATCTGCGGTGGTTTTGGTTGACGACATGCTCGTTCAAGAGCTCACACTTCCACTGTTACTCAAGGATTCGCCTCTCCCCCTCAGCACTTCGCGCGAGTCCTCAATGCTCTCAAGGTCTGCATACCGAAATTATGCAACTTCTACAAAAACCTCGAGAAGCTCGACCCAGGATCGATAGAACATCTTCTCCCCTCTTTCAAATCCTACGAGAATGCCAAAGGGCAAGATGTTCGGTTAAAGTATGTGGGGTGAGTCAAACCAAAGGAAGAGAACCCGGCGCGCGCGTTATTCGAAGCCGAGACTAACCAAAAAGGCAAGGTAGTAGTGAAGTTCGTCCATCAATATGGCAAACGCGGACACGAGTTGCTTGTGAAGGAAGGCCTCGCTCCTGCACTTCACTATTTCGCTCCGCTGGGAGGCGGCATATACGTCATCGTCATGGACTTTGTGACTGGCGACTAAGGCTCCAACCATATAATATACATGTACAGAAAATCGGTAAATATATGGTATATGGTATATACATAGTATATACATAGTATATACATGGTTTACATGGTTTTTGGATGGTAGATTTTTTGGACATCTTGGCATAGCCATTGCTTTGCCCATATTGCTATGGAGATTGTCTCTTCCTTTAATGACATGCTGCAGGTATCAGCACTTGGCTGATGTGAGGAAAGAATCGGTGTTCAACATTCGACAGCCACACTAGTAGCAGGAATGGCTTAGGAATTGTGCACAATGTGTGAGGTGGTGGGAAACTTGTATGCATGAGTCTAATGCATGATGCAATCATTATGTGGGATGATATATAGCATAAACATAAAGCTGATCTTGCCTTCTGCCAAATGAGAGGGTAAGCCAAGCATGTGAATTATGTCCTGACCTCTTTGCATTTGTGCAGCAGCCACCAGAATCTCATATCACCATTGCATTGTACATTCTGTAAGACACATAACTAGTTCAGATACACTATTCAAATTGTCAATAGTGATGTGCCAGGCCCGGCCCGGCTCAAAAGCCCCGGCTTTGGCCCGGCTTTGGACGGCCTTGGCTTTTCAAAACCTCAGGCCGGGCCCCCATTGACGGCCCAGGGCTTGGCCCGGCCCGGCCTGGGGCTTGCCTGGGGCCTGGCACTGTGAGAATGATCATCACTGTAGCCACACAAACTCATAATGTACCTACTATCTTCTGACAAAGCCAAGCTCCAGCTTCAATAATTAGTGATATAGATCATTTCACCGGCACGGTGCTCCGTGGCGTGCCTTCCAAATGGGGCATCGTATAGGCGCCCAAAAGTGAGCGACAGGCTTCAGCACCAAATATTCAATCCATGGGACTATCCTCTTGCTTGAATTTAATAATATAGACATACTTCATTGGAATATGGCATACTGCTACTTTATATATCCTTATGTCATAGTTACTAGACATTTTATCCGTTAGAGCTTTCAGGCCGGGGCTCACGGCTTGGCCCGGCCCGGCCCGGCTTGAGACACAAGCCGGGCCCTGGGCTGTCTCAAGCCGTGGTGTAGGTGTCACGGTTTTACGCCGTGGCATGGGGTCGAACCCCCGCACCCTAGTGTTGTAGTCACATGACCTCGTTTCAGTCGTAGTATAGTGGTCAATCGCCCCCATAGCAGCGTAACCACTCACGTGTATAGGTCGCCTCTTGCTTACGTACTATAGCACATGACTTAGATAGCGCACGGGCCCTTACTGTAGGGTAGGTAGTAGTGCGCGTCTCTACGTCTGAGCATGTATATAGTCTACTGCGCTGGGGCCTTACAGCCCCATGCTAGTTATTCTCGACGTTGGGGCTTGTCCCCCTGTATACCATCTCTCCCACTGTGTGCGACTGCTGGCTTAGCCACCCCTTGACTTGCTCGTCTGCGCCTCGACACTGCGGTGTGGGCTTATGCCCAAAGGACTTGCGCGTTAGCTTGAGGGCCACTAGGATAGCGGTACACAGGTTATACGGTGAGGGTATAACTGTGTCAGTAGGGCCTGGCCTGGCTCAGCCCAAGTAGGGCTTGGCCCGGCCTTGCCTATGGCCCAAAGCCGCGCCTGGCACATCACTAATTGTCAATTGAGGGTCTAATATGAATGCATTCACAACAACCATATACCATATAATATACCATGTATATACCATGTACTCGGCCACATGTAAATATATGTATATAGTATATATATAAAACCATGTATATATGGTTGGAGCCTTACTGGCGACACAATCTTCGATGCAAAGAGCGAGAGTCTCTCTCCGTCAGATGTCTTGACTGACATCAAACGAGCTGTAAAGCTCCTGCACACCAACGATCTGGTCTTCGGTGACCTGCGCCAACCCAACGTCATGGTGGTAAAGCGCGAGGACGGGAAATATGGCGCGATGCTGATTGATTTTGACTGGTGTGGAGAGGACGGAGAGGCACGAGACCCTGTACGACTCAATATGGGGATAAAATGGCACAGCAAAGTTGTGTGTGGTGGGATCATAGCAAAGGAGCATGACGCATACATGTTGTCCAAGATACGGCAGAAGTTCTCGAGTCGTTAGACGTTAGTTGTGTCTGGTTCACTCATAACAGTAATACCGCTCCTATATTCTTCTATAGAATTCTCTCACGTACTGCTCACAGCTTGTTAAAGCCATTTCTCCCCCAGCGCCTTCGGTGGCTCGTCATTCTACATGTGCTTCCATTGCCAGTGCAGGTATTCGCTCGCTGCACATGTGCACGTCGAAACACCCTGGCCAAATCGACAGCATCCTCTTCCACAATGCCACTGACGAACTCCTTAGCACATACCCTGATATCTCCGTCACCATTCACTGGCGCCCCAGTCACAAGGGCATTCCGGGCAATGAGCACGTCGACCAGCTAGCGCGCGCAGCAGTTCTCCTACCTGACCACATACCACCCACCATAACATGGTTACGGTCCAATGCTCGCCACCGCATGTTACGACGCTGGCAAAAGGAGTGGGTTTCTAAAAACCGCATAAACTCTTCGAGACATGCGTTAACCGCACTACCTACGTACACGCTCCACCCCGTCGTACAAAAATTTACGGAGACTCGACATATCCAATCTCACCTCTTACAATGCATTACCGGCCATGCCTTTATCGGCGAATACTACCAACGTTTTGTGCCTAACGAATCACCACTTTGTCCTTGTGACAACAACACGATCCAGACAAGACGTCACGTCTTACTGCACTGCCCTTTACACAACCACGCACGTTCTTTCCTTCGCAAAGCTTCACCTTCGCTACAACTCTCCTTCATCCTCGGTACCGTCAAAGGCTGGCGGGCAATCATATCATTCCTCAAGCACTCCTGCGCATTTATCAAACAAGATGGCCCCCGAAGGATTTTGATTTTCGACCCAGGGTAAGCCAACATCACCGCCATTACAGGCAACGACCATGACATTCCGTTATGATACCTAACACAAGTACGACTGCTCACACCACCCTACTCATTACTACGATAATCTTTACTTCCACCGTGGCTCTAGTTAGCTGCTGCACATGTACATAGGATACTGACTGCGGGGTATAAATGGTTGTCTCTCTCTCTCTCTCTGCACACGTGCCCTCTTTCATTGTAGTGTTGCCGAAGTTCGGTTCAGTTCAGGTTCAGGGGGGTCTGGGGCTGAACCTAGAACTGAACCGACTGCAGGGAGCCTGAACCTGAACCTGAACCTGGACTGAACCTGCTGAACTGGTTCAGCAGGTTCGGTTCACGGTTCGAACTAGGTTCGAACCACTAAATGACTTGCTTTTCTAGAATGTAAAAATAATATTGAGTCCACTGGAGTAACCAATGTGCTGCAAAATAAATGTGCCATAGACATTAGAACCATGTGAGAACACCGAGACGTGACCAAACACGCATCAAAATGACGCAGAATGCACCACGGAAAGTCAGCTGGTAGGCAGAATGCTCATCCGAGGTGGTTTAGTCACAGCTCGACCGATCGTGATCGACCTCGATCGTGCTCGCACAGTGAACGTTGAACCTTCACTGGTTTGCGCACAATCTGAAATGTCGCAAAAGCCCTGCGGACACTCTCTGGCTGCTCATTTAGTCAAAGACAGATACTATCCGACATTTCTCTAGGCTCTCTAGCATAGACAGGTCTGTCCCAACCTCGACTGCTTTCCTATAGCTTTTTCCATGTCTTGCCTCTCTAACCTCTGCGCACCACCTTAGATCTACGGTCTATCGGTCTCGTAAAATAACTTTCTAGTATTCCAGGACAATCTTCACTGTTTCAGGGTTCGTCTCCGACTTGTCTAGCTTATAGGGTGCATACTCAAATTTTAGGGCACTCAAAATGTTGTAGAAAACCTGATAGCTCTCTATGTATTTAGGCGATGTGCAGATACGAGAAAATACATTGATTACTGCCAAGACGAAATTAGACGAAGAGCTGTACTCGAGGCGTTCGCTCAGGACTTAGGGAATCAGTTACCAATGTTTTGATTTGATTTCTATTATTCCTGATCCATTCAACGTAACGCCGCCGTTTGGATCGTTACAAGCTGCGTGTCTCCTGGGTACATTGCTCGCCATCGACCCATTAAACACCTCACCTATCATGGCACATCCTGACCTGCCCGGAGGGAAATATTTTTCTGACAACACCAAACTTCAAGTTCTGCAGTGCCTCTATTTGGTGTCTATTGGGCTGCTACATTCCAAATTGGCTCTTAGTCTTCTTTACAGTGGTAAAACATAATTTTTGATGCACAATAGTCACTCAAGGCAGCAAATCTGAGCAGTTCAGTAATCAGAATCCATGAGCAGAATGAGTGTGAATTAGCCTGAGACAGCTCTGTATATAACCTAGGTTCATGGATATGAAGTGAAACATTGTGAACTACATTTTTTACTTCATCTGACAGCAGTGAATGTAGCCCAGTGCCAAAGAAAGCACAGTACTTCCAACATGGGGCAGAGCTCTCACCATATTCCGGGGAGACTGGAGTATATCAGTGCTGATTAAGGCTCCAACCATATAATATACATGGTATATTATATAGTATATGGTTGTTGTGAATGCATCCATATTAGACCCTCAAATTGTTGTTTTGAATATGTACTTGAGCTAGTTATGTGTCTTACAGATTGTATGGTGCAGTGGCAATATGAGATTTGGACAATCTGCTGGCCATTGCACAAATGCAAGGATGTTAAGTTGTAATTCACACACTCTGCTTACCCTCTCATTTGGCAGAAGGTGAAATCAGATTTATGTTTATGCTGTATATCATCCCACATAGTGATTGCATCATGCATTTGACTCATGTGTAAAAGTTTCCCATCATCTCACACATTGTGCACAATTTTTAAGCCATTCCAGCTACTAGTGGGGCTGTTAACACCAATTTCTGACTTGCATCAGCCAAGTGCTGATACATGTGGCATGTTGTTGAAGGAGGAGACAATCTCCATAGCCATATGGGCAAGGCAATGGCTATGTCAAGATGTCTGAAAAATCTACCATCTGAAAACCATGTAAACCATGTATATACCATGTATATACCATGTATATACTATATACCATATATTTACTGATTTCCTGTACATGTATATTATATGGTTGGAGCCTTAGTGCTGATGCTTGCCATTGTGAAGCCAGTTATCCATAGCTTACTGCAACAATACTATAGCAAAGATGGCAAGAATATGATTGTAATTTATGCTTATCCACCAGCAGTTGCCAAGAATATGTTAATGCTAAGTGGTTCAAGGTTCAGTCCGGTTCAAACCTGGTTCAAGGGTACCCATGGCCCCCCTGAACCAAGAACCGAACCTTGACATCCTACCCTGAACCGGACCTGGACTGAACCTGAACCTAGGTTCGGTTCCGGCGGTTCAGGTTCCGAACCTTGGTTCTGAACTGAACTTCGGCAACACTATTTCATTGGTCCCCATTTCACCACATACTGTGACAGCGCAGGCAAGAAGGTCGTGCTCAAGTACAGGGAGCGCCTTGTTCCCTACATCAGCATCAGCGCGAAGGCAGTATTCGTGGCAGAGGCCGAGAGCGAGTCTGAGACAGCAAAGGTCGTCGTCAAATTCGCGTACACGTACAATCAAAAAGTGCACGAGCTGCTCGCTAGAGCCTTGCGCCCAAAGCTTCGGCACTGTGTGCATGAGCCCAGCATTGGAATGCAGGTTGTCGTCATGGATTTTGTTGAGGGTAGCGAGGTCGATGGTGCACTGTTGGATCCCACACACATCCAGTCGCTCTGCAGCGCAGCGCAGTCACGACGTTGCACCAGGACAAGTTTGTGTCACGAGCACATCACGACCATGTGCCGTAATAGCTTAAGTACTGAGAACCACCGATGCCAACAGAGTTGGCATTGTGCCCTTTTGGCGCAATGGTTATTGCATTACGGCTGGAGAATTGTATTGGGTCCACACCAGCACGTGATAGTTTGTGTTTGGTGACTTGCGTGCTCCGAATGTGTTGATTGTGGGAGACGGGATTGTGCTGGTCGACTTTGACTGGTGTGGGAAGGACGGTGAAGTGCAGTATCCTAGCGATATTCTCCTGGATGAGCAAACCATATGTTGGCACCGTGGAGTGAAGCGGGGAGGGCTTATAGAGAAGGAGCATGATGCGCACCTTTTCACGCATCAAAACTTAAACCCGTGATTACCACCTCGACAAAAGTACAAGTACCGCAGATCATGTCACCCTCTATGTCCCCGCCCTACGAGACGGTTGCGCTTATCATTGCCGAGGAAAAGTTCGAAATGGGAACTGGAGGCTGTGATCCTACTGTGCAGGATTCCTATTCTTATGAGCACTTCTGGGCATCCCCAGAGGTACGCATCGCTGCCTTGTCTCCCAACATTTCTGATTTCTTCTTCTCAACAGCATCAGAAAGTACAAAGTGTGTCCTACTGCCCCTCCTTCCTCGTCGCACTATCCGGGTCGTGGCTTTGCGTGCTCAGCACTGTATGGACAGATTACATTGTCATTCAGCGCCTCACGGATTTCCTGTGGCTGGGAACCAGTACGCTTATCGACTACAGTCACTGCCTCAACATTGCATGCGTCCTTAGTTCTTTCGGGATAGCTAGTGATGTGCAAAGCACGGCTCAAAGCCATGAGCCAGGCCTGGCCGAGCCGACTTAAGCCGGGCTGAGCCGAGCCTGGGGGGGCGGCTTGAGACGGCTCAGGGCCCAACTTGGATCGTGAGCCGGCCGTAGCCAAGCACTGAGCCGGCAACTTTAGGTGCGCAGCTGTGGTGTTGTTACAATTAGCGAAAATGGGCCCTTTGGTTTAAGATTTTGCATGAATTCACCTTATATGATCTCAACGACCATTACAATGACTTGTGATCTGCTAACACGGTGCGGAACGTTGTGACTACTATTGCGATTGGGGTTGTGATTAGTGATGTGCAAAGCACGGCTCAGCTCAAAGCCCGGGGCTTGGGCCTGGCTTTGAAGGGCTTGGGCTCAGCGGAATGTCAAGCCGGGCCCTCCTTGATGGCTCAGGCCAGCTTGGGCCTGGCTCAAGCTCAGGGCGGGGCTTATGGGTAATCATGTAGGACCTCGAAATTATTGACTTGTGCAGCTCAAATGGCAGCACAACATATTCAGAATGCTTATATGTCTACTATTTGTTGTTATTCTGATCTACAAGTGTTTTTACAGCTGCTTATGATGTTGACCAAAAATCCAGATCTTGATCACAATGTCACGGTTTCTCTTATTTTTCCCTATTTTTCCCTATTTTTCTCTGATTTTCTACAGCTCGTTCTACTCGCTTTCCAAGTCACGTTATGTCCTATCTTATCTCACTCTCGCAGATAACTCTTATCTTATCTCTTGTGCACGTTAGCTCAGCGCCTATCATGGCGCCTCGTCTTATCTGTAGACTTATCTTATCTTTCCTGCACGTGACCCTACAAAGAGTTCACAACATACGTTGCCACACGTCACATGGCTTTCTAGTGACTCGCGTCACCTGCCGCTGCCTCACGCTCAGTCAGCGACCTTTAGAACTATCACAAGCTTCGGGTCGTACCATTACCGGTACATAACCCTACGCCCTGCGGTATCACTAGTCTTACCTACGGTGTTACGGGTCTTACCCTTCATGTATATAAGCTGGCCTCTGAGTACGTTGTAGACTCAGAATAGTTCTCCTCGACAATCGACTAGTTGTTCTTACCAACTGCTTGACTCTTACACCTCACTCTTATCGACACCGCCCCTCAACTACATTTTCAGTCATAAGTGAGTGTCTGTGTCATTAGAACTATTCTTTTCATCGCCCCCCGGCCTTTTGGCCCTGGGGATTTGTGTTTCTAGGCCGGCGGTTTGGTGTCTTCCCTTTACAGGTATTTTTTGTATTGGGATCTGGGGGATACATGGCGACGACCAGCCATTCAATAGGTTATTAGCGGCACCTGCAAAGGGCCGTTAATGTGAACAGCGGCGGTGGATCAGACATGGGCGATGCCCCAGACCTATCCCCGTTACTTAGTAACACGTTTATTGTCCAGACGTAAGGACACAGCCTCGTTCCTTCGGGAACCAGACTAAAACCCGGCTTGCCGGCCTAATGACCATATGGGATTGAACCTTAACGGGATCTCCCGGTCACCGCTTCTCAGCGGCGGCTAGCTTGCCTGCGGTGGACGTTTGGGAGCGCTGCGGCTAGCCACCATGGGTGTAATACCCTAATCTGGCCTGTTACCGGGACCGCAAGGGAAGCGGGACCCGTTGTATCTTCCACTCCGGACGTGTATGAGAGAGATGCACGCCGTCGTCGACTCACCGACATGACACCTTACCGCATCAAGAACGGCCGTTCCCGGACTTTTTACGTAGTTATTTAGTACAAGCTTTCTCACGAAGTTACACAGCCATGCCTGCCGAGCGACAAGAGAAGTCCATCAAGATGGTCGAGGCGCGCCTGAGGGCCGGCCCGATTGTCAAGAAGCAGAAGCAGAAGGGTGACACCGGCAAGATGCCGGACAAGATGGTCGTTACCAACGCGGCTAACGGCAAACCGGAGCTCTGGAACATTCCGTCCAAGAGCCGAAAGGAGGTAGAAGACCTCATCCGGAAGCCCAAGTATCACGGGCCTCGCCTCGGCCCCGTTGCCATCAAAACAAGGAACCAGCAGATCGCGGAGGAAGAAGCCAAGGCCATGTGAGAGTACGCGGCCCTTTCTGCTAAGCGCGCCCGCGAGCGACGCTTAGAGGAAGAAGCCGAAGTAGCTCGCCATGTCGAGGCCGACGCCGCTTCCCGCGCCCGACGCGCGCCTCCACCCCCCGATCAGTCTCTTATGAACCGCATCCTCACGCCCGACGAACTTCAAAAAATCGTCGACCTCGTCCGCTTGCCGTGGGCCGAATGGGCTGAAAGACGCCTCTACGACATCCCTCGAGACTTCAACGTCTTCGACATCTCCTGCACGGAGAAGAAGTTCGATTGGGGTGCCAAGGTAATACCCACGCTCCTGGAGACCGCGAAGGTACTTTCCCCGGTGTACACTTGCATCGTGGCGAATGCCGATCTCTGCAACGGTCATCCCACATATGAGGTAACCAACCTCATACGGGACCTCCAGACAGTCTGTAAGGGTTTCATCGAGGCGGTCCTTATGGATCGGATCGATAACAAGCAAATGCGCTTGTTAGTTAAGAACTGCAAGATCATAGGGAACTTTATGGTTGGATATCCTAGCGTAGATAGGGAGCACATACAGCGTATAATACGGGGCCTCAATGCCCTTAATGTATAGTTCCCGGTCCACCAAATGTAAACCCTCGCAGACCACCTGAGAAGGGGTCTTGCTCTACGCTTCTTATCGTGTGACTTCAAGCTCGCGCTCAAGAAAGGCACAACACATGGCAGTAGATAATTTTTAGTAATTACGTAGCTTTTTTTCTCGGTTCTCCTCCTTTTACAGGCTGTCCCGCGCTTTTCAAGCAAGTGCTTACCAGTCATAACCATGTCGCAGACCCCCCAGCCCGAAGCTTCCGGTTCCCGCACCGCGGTCAACTCACCTGTGCACACCCCGGAGCGAACCACCTCCCCCACACCCGTCTCGCATCCACCACGGACACCCGCTCCCCGCTCAGCCCCTCGCCCCAGACTCCCCCCGTCTGAGCTCTGGCCATCTCATTTCTCGGGTCCCGTAGTAGGGAACGAGCAGCTACCGCCGATCTTCGGCGAGTACACAGCCCTAGAGTTCGAGAGTCAGGAGGTCCTACCCGTCAGGGAGGAATTTGAGGTGGCCGAAGATGCTTTCGAGTCTATACCCGAAGCGGAGCATGCCGCCCTTAGGCAGACCTTCCAGCTCTGTCTAAACTTCATGAACGAGAACGCGAACGTCGCCGCGAGGTACACAGACGAGGAAATTCGTCGGTTCCGATATGCTCTCAATTCCAGGCTACGTCTTGTCCTTCACAGGGCAGACGAGCACCGCCAGTACACCAGATTCCTGGAGGCGTGCCTGACAGCATCGGAAAACCGGGTCAAGTCGGCCCGAGACGACCTCGACTCCGCCCTCACCAGACTCCGAAAATTGGAGTCCACGACCACGCGCGATCTCGCCGATCGCCTCGCCAAACTCGAGGCTGCTGCCACAACGACAGCCGCCTCCGCTTCCACCACCACCGCCGCTGCTCCTGCTGGAGTAGCACCTCTTCGCCCCAAGGCGACGCCCCCCCCGACCTTTACCGGCGATGGATCTAAGATCCCGGTGAAGGAATGGCTCCAGAAGTGCATCATGTACTTCTCGGTAGCAAAAATCTACCAGGAGCGGGAGCAGATCGTCGAGGCCCTGCAGCGTCTATCAGGGTCGGCTTTCCAATACCAGGAAAAGAGGATTAGGGACTCGGTAGACGTAACAAAGTCCCTGGGAACGTGGAAGGAGCTTGAGGACGACATGGAGCGCGTCTACGGCAAGAAGACGGACCAGGAGGTGGCCCGTAAGGAGATCAAAGGGTATTTCGGCGACGAGGGAAAGAAGAAGGCAAAAGCCAACTTCTTCACGTACGCGGAGAGACTTCGCCAACTTGTCAAAGCGGCGAAGTCCGAGAACTCGACGGTGCTGGAGGAGCTTAAAGACGCGCTACCCGAAAAGGTACGCGATGGCTTCTCGATGTTGAAGATCATCAAGCACCCTGCCCCCACCGAGTGGGAGAAATATCTCGATATGGCAATCGAGTTCTACAAGGACGCGTACCCCGACGCTATTACCGGGAGTATCTTCGAAGACGGGAAGAAGGAGACGAAGAAGGCGGAGGTTAGCTCGGGCGGCAAGAAGGCCGCCACTATCACTACGTCCCAAACCAGCGGATCTGAAAAGACCGCCAGCGGTGGGGGCAACAAGGCGAAGAAGGCGGGGCAGAGTTTGCCCGACAACGCAAGGCCCAATGCATCGTGGCGCGTACTGAAGGACGGGAAGAGAATTCTAGTCTCTCCCCCCCACAAGTGCGCCCAGTGCGGTCGCGACAACTGTACGACCGGCTGGACCGATTGCAAGTGGAAGGGCCAGCCGAAGGGAACCGCCCCCTCTGCGCCAAAGACGACAGCCGGGTCGTCATCAAACACATCATCAACGTCGAGCAGGCCGGCACCTGCTAACGACGGCAAGAAGCGCCGATTCGTCCGCATCATTGAGAGATATGAGACAGACGAGGAGGACAACGACGAGGGGCAGAGTGCCACCACATCCACCGTGGGGACGCTCACCCGCGCGCATATCGAGGAGGTCGCGGGCACGGACTCGGACGCCGACAAGGATACCGTCCCCGACACAACTGGTGTTATCGTTCACCAGTCCACCCTCTCGGAGCCGCCGAAGAGGCTCTTAAAGAAAAAATATACTTCGGATTTTTACTACGATCGTATGTGACGGCCTGTCCATGTACGATGACCGAGCGTAGTTGTATTATACCCACTGCAGAGATCAATCATATTTATCATAATCAATCGCGCGACACGTTTACATCTTTCAAGATTAACGTGGATCTCTGGGTATATGGAAAGAAAGTACAGGCTACAGCGCTTGTAGATAGTGGCGCTCAAATCAGCGTCATTAATTCCGACTTCGTCGCCACCCACAACCTGTTAACCCAACCGCTTCGCCCAGTCATTAACGTACATAATGCAGACGGCACCTACAACAAAGCGGGAAAAATCGACACTTTAGTTAAGGCCTTCATGGTCCACGGCATTCATAAAGAGACTATCGGTCTCGCCGTAACTAAACTAAGTGGTCAAGATCTTATACTAGGGTACGAATGGTTCACACTTCATAACCCGCACTTCGATTGGAGTGCAGGAACGATATCTTATGACCGGTGCACGAAAGAAGGAAAATGTATACATGCTGCTAAAAGGCAAAGGCCCGCCAAACCGTCGGAGGAGGAGGCAGATGAACTCCCTGACGAAGTGGTCAGTATATGGGATCTCCCTTTGGACACACTAGGAGAAGGAGATTCCGACAACCCCTTCGTTAACTGGCTATCGCAGCTAGATAACGAAGACAACAAAACTCTAGCTCAACTTGTAGCAGAGATACTCGAAAAGGATGAAGAATCCTTAGACTCGTCTTCAACTGAAAAGTGGAGATCGTTAGTCCCTAAAGAGTATCATGAGTTTGGTCCGACAGTGTTCAGTCACAAGGCTTCAGAGCGGATGCCTGTCCGCAAGGACTATGACCACGCCATTGACTTTGTCGAAGGCGCAACACTGCCGAAACCCGTAAAACGTTACCCAATGTCTAAGCTTCAACAAAACTCCTTAGACGAGTGGATTGACAAAGAACTTCGCAAAGGTTACATCCGAGAATCCAAATCGCCGATAGCATCACCCGTTTTCTTTGTAGCAAAGAAAGACGGGTCACTGCGCATGGTAGTCGACTATCGAAAGCTAAACGAAATCACGGTACAGAACAAGTATCCCATTCCTTGTATATCCGAGTTAATAGATCAACTCGCATCCGCATCAATCTTTACAAAGATCGACCTCCGTTGGGGGTACAACAACGTGCGGATAAAGGAAGGGGACGAGTGGAAGACAGCCTTCATCACCCATAGGGGGCTGTACGAAGCTACTGTTATGTACTTTGGCTTTTGTAACGCGCCAGGCACATTCCAAGCGATGATGAATAGCGTCCTTTCCGACTTCATTCAGTCGGGAAAGGTTATCGTTTACCTAGACGATATTCTGATTTTCGGAAACGACCTCAAAGAGCATCGGAAACTAGTCAAAGCCGTATTGCAGCGACTTCAGGATTCCGACCTCTATGCGAAACCCGAGAAATGCTTCTTCGAACAAAAGTCCATCGAGTACTTGGGGATGATTATCTCCCATAACTCCGTGGCGATGGACCCAAAGAAGTACGAGGGTGTTCTTGAATGGCCTCAACCAACCAAGGTTAAGGAAGTCCAAGCCTTCTTAGGCTTCGCCAATTTCTATAGGCGATTTATCAAGGACTTTTCTTACAAGGCCAAACCACTCACACAGCTCACCCGCAAGAACCAGAAATGGGCTTGGGGCGAGAAGGAGCAACAGGCGTTTGAGGACCTGAAAAAGGCCTTTACGTCTGCGCCAATCCTTAGAATACCAGACCAAGATTCGCCTTTCAGGATCGAGGCGGATGCCTCCGACTTTGCGACCGGTTCAGTCCTTTCACAACTAGACCCTAAGGATGGTTTATACCATCCTGTTGCTTACTATAGCAAGTCTATGACTGAAGCCGAACGCAACTACGAGATATATGACAAGGAACTCCTCGCTATTATTCGTTCACTCGAAGAATGGCGTCATTATCTCGAGGGGCACCCCAAGGTATTCGAAGTATGGACAGATCACGCAAATCTTACATACTTCAAGACGGCGCAAAAGCTTACCAGACGACAGGCACGTTGGGCATTATACCTAACTCGATTCAACTTCAAGTTGTATCACAAGCCCGGAAAGACAATGCTTACCGCGGATCCTCTGTCCAGGAGGCCAGATCATGAAGAGGGGGTGGAACTCGACAACAGGGATAAAATCCTCCTTAAACCGGAATTTTTCGCGACCGAATTCGCCATTTGGGCCCTGGAAACCTCTTCTGATGAAACCACAGCGATGGCCGAAGACTCTAATCAGTCCTTACTCGAGGCTATCCGCTTAGCATTACAAGACAATAAGCTAACTTCGTCCTATCAATCCCTTCTCTCATCGGGACCAAGGGAATTCAAGAAAGAGCTCCAAGACTGGAACTACGAGAACGGCCTACTACTACACAAGGGCAAGGTCTATGTCCCTAACGTCGAGCAGACACGCCGACGCGTAGTAGCCGCACACCACGACCACATTACCGCTGGTCACTTCGGACGCTGGAAGACCTACGAACTAGTAACTCGTAACTTCTGGTGGCCAGGCATATCAACGTTCGTTAAGAAGTACGTTCAGGAATGCGACATCTGTCAAAAGATGAAGAGTCGACCTGAGAAGCCGTACGGATTACTTAAACCTAATCCCGTACCAACCCAGCCATGGGAAGTCATTACAATCGACTTCATCATGTACCTACCCAAGTCTATCGATAACAAGAAGACTTACGACTCCATTATGGTTGTAGTGGATCGACTAACGAAGAGGGCACATTTCTATCCGATCAGTTCCAAGTTTGGAACAAAGGATTTGGCCGATATCTTGTATACACGGGTTTACCCGTTACACGGCCTGCCTCGTCAGATCATTAGCGATAGAGGTGTCCAATTCGCGTCAAAGCTGTTTAAGGAATTCTGTCAATTCCTCAACATTGAACACTCGATGTCAACAGCTTATCATCCACAGACCGATGGACAGACAGAGAGGGTTAACCAAACCCTGGAACAGTACCTTCGCTGCTACGTCAATTCGTATAGAAAAGACAATTGGAGTAGACTCTTGCCTACGGCAGAGTTTGCTTACAATAACGTAGCGTCGGAAACTACCAGGCACTCGCCTTTCTTTGTCGAACTAGGTAGACACCCCTTGGCTGGACCCCGCGATCAGGAACTCCCCCGCACAGTCAATCCTGACTTAAACGACATCGCACACGAACGATGGAAAGCACAAGAAGAAGCGAAAGCCGCTATGTTAGTAGCTTCTGAACGATGGAAATGGTACAGCGATCGAGGACACAAACAACTCGATCTACGCGTTGGTGATAAAGTACTAGTTAATACTAAGGATTACCAGACATCTGAAAAGAGTCTGGCCCCACGATATATCGGTCCGTTCAAGATTGCAGAAATCTTATCGCCGGTGACCTTCAGATTAACAATGGGGTCACAATATCGTCAATATCACCCCGTATTCCACGCATCCAAGCTAGTACCATACGTCCAAACCGAAGATCGGTCGTCGTCCCCTGAACCCTCGGAAGACGACGACAGAGAATGGGAAGTATCGGAAATCCTTAACCATCGGAAGCAAAGAGGGAAACTTGAGTACCTCGTCCGATGGTCAGACACTACGTCTAAGGACGATACATGGGAACCCGAAGAAAACCTTGAGCACTCTAAGGAAGTACTGGACGAATACAAAGCTCGGTTCTTCGACGCTCAGACAAACCACCTCTCGGCACACCGAACGATTGCTGTTGCTGAATCCGACGATGATCCTAACTGGAAAGTGGGAGATCGTTACCTCTGGCCCGATGACTGGCCCATGCACTCGGACAATGTAGACGACGAGGCCGAGGGCTACGACTCCGACGAGGAGAGGCCAGTCAAACCCACCAGCCGATGGCTGAAAAGAGATCCGTACGGAAACTTCGTAGAAGACAACATTGTCTTCAATGACTATCTGGAATTCGCCGTACCATTCGGTGACAAGGATGCGGCTCCACTCTATCCCGTAAAAGGGACCCCACACTCCGCTGGATACGATATTTATGCTATGGAAGGATTAACAATCCAACCCGGCCAAACCGCTACAATTTCAACAGGACTTCAAGTTCTGTTCCCTTACGGGCATTACGGACAATTGGCGACACGGTCTAGCATGGCGAAGCAAAGCCTAATCGTACTTGGAGGAGTTATCGACTGGGACTATAGAGGAGAAGTCAAAGTCATGATTCATAACCTTGGATCAACCGCATACGAAGTTAAGGCAAAAGACAAAGTAGCCCAGCTACTAGTTCATCGGATGTACTATCCCGACGAACATGTCTCGTCGCCCTCCGCTTACAATCTCTTACACGGTCAACAAGGTCAACGAGGTACAAAGGGTTTTGGCAGCACAGGCAAGTAGCGCAAGCAAAGTCTAACCCTTTAGTGGGCTCTAGCATTTTTAGCTGCTTCATCGGGACGCTGAATTTTGAGGAGGGGGTAATGTCACAAGTTCTCTTATTTTTCCCTATTTTTCCCTATTTTTCTCTGATTTTCTACAGCTCGTTCTACTCGCTTTCCAAGTCACGTTATGTCCTATCTTATCTCACTCTCGCAGATAACTCTTATCTTATCTCTTGTGCACGTTAGCTCAGCGCCTATCATGGCGCCTCGTCTTATCTGTAGACTTATCTTATCTTTCCTGCACGTGACCCTACAAAGAGTTCACAACATACGTTGCCACACGTCACATGGCTTTCTAGTGACTCGCGTCACCTGCCGCTGCCTCACGCTCAGTCAGCGACCTTTAGAACTATCACAAGCTTCGGGTCGTACCATTACCGGTACATAACCCTACGCCCTGCGGTATCACTAGTCTTACCTACGGTGTTACGGGTCTTACCCTTCATGTATATAAGCTGGCCTCTGAGTACGTTGTAGACTCAGAATAGTTCTCCTCGACAATCGACTAGTTGTTCTTACCAACTGCTTGACTCTTACACCTCACTCTTATCGACACCGCCCCTCAATGTCACAAGAAATAATTTGTGATTTTTCCCTTATTTTTGCGCTTTTTATTCCGATTTCTAGGCTTGTTAGACCGACGCTGGCGGTATCACGTGCATAGGTAGATAAGTCTTCATCTTATCTTGTTATCTATACAGGTCACGTTGTTATATCTAGAGTCACGGTAGTTACCTCGTCACATGGGCGTTACCTAGTTACCTACTGTAGGCACATGATCCTGATGCGCACAGACCGTCACTTTAGGGTAGACAAAAGGTCTTTAGCTAGAGGTCTCCTACATGTATATATACTGGCGACGTCTGAGGCTACTCCTCAGACTTAAGATTTTGGCCTAGGGGGCGTGTCCCCTGGTCACCTCTTTTTATCCCTCTGCTATCTGTCTTCGCGTGCAGGGTCCTTGACGACAAAGCCTGCTGCGTCCTACTTGGGCGTGGGGGCTCCTATTCATTGCATCCAACTTGTCTATTCTCTATTACTTGCTAGTCTGGGGGCGTACCGGTACACTTATGGGTCGGTACCTCAGGCAATACGGCAGGACCTCTCAATAGAGGTGCCTTCTTGTTCTCCGCCTATGGAGGGTGGGGGGCTATTGGAGATAGGATGGGGCGGATATGGGGGTTCCCCGTTAGGACGGGTGGCACGGATGGTTTCCGTGTCATAATCTTAAGTCTATTTTTTCTTCCCTCCTCGCGCTGATCGTCGGGGAGCCAAGGAATTTTCCACTCTAGGTACTCCAGCGTGCGCGGCGGGACACCCACTGAGCCACAAGCGGCCTTGGGCGGTACATTTACCAGTCCCCACTAAGCGCGCGCATCACCATGGAGACCATGAGGAGTGAAAACGGCCACAAAGGGGCGCTGCAAGACACAGCAGTAGCCCACGTCCTGGGCAGGACAGCGGACCTAGCGGGTATGTGAAGCACCTCGGTGTAACCCCGCGTCGGCAGGTCTTTCGGTATGCAAGAATTTCGACGACCACCAAGGCGACCCGACTCCATGGTCGGCCTTAGGCGTAACGTCAACCGGTAAGGTCGCTCACACTCAGAACTGCGCCCCAAAACGCGCAAGGGAGTAACTTGGCAGTAACACAAGATAACAACTTACTTGTAATGTTCTTGGTTTTGCTGGTTAGGCAAGGGATAAGTAGATGTTAAGCAGGATACGTTGAGTGGTTAACTCGTAGTATGAATGCAATGAATAGAACTGAGGCAATAGCGCTCAGCAAGTCCAGTATATATACATGATAGATAAGACCCCTAACAGTCTTATTAGATAATACTAATGTCCGTATTCGTATGTACAAGTCCCCAGGTACCTAAGTACTTAGTAATATACGATAAATACATATGCCGATCAAAACCGGGATATAGAAAGGCGGCGTAGGCCGCGCGAATGGCGTTTTGCGCTCTTGTCATTACAAAGACAGGGCGTGACCAAAGCCCGGTCCGCTGACGTTTATACGCTGACTGCTTCCGGACGGAACGTCCGATTGGCTAGAACTAGACATGTGACTGATGGTAACTACTAACGATAAGATAAGACCGTCGTTACGGGAGATAACGCGGCCATCATTCGGCACGTATGTAACCGTTAACTTATGAACCAGATAAGCTAGTTATTGGTCTAGAAAGTCGTAGATAATTCGTAGAATTGCCGGAAAAATAGTAAGAAATATAGGGAAACTAGGAGAATTCTTGTGACATTACCCCCCCCTTAGATTTCAACGACCCCGTTGAGAGTAGAAATGGTGCTAGAGCCCATTGAAGGGTTAGACTTTACGATTTTTCCACTTTTATCGTCCGGTCGATCCAAAACCTTGTGTACCGCGCTTTGTTGGCTTGTTGAACTGCTCGTTGTAGGGCCCACTTCCATGTAGGTGAGGTCGAATTTCTTTCTCGAACTTCTCCTTGGTCATGGATTCCTGTATTTCGGGCGTGATCACTACTTCGCAGATTAGCTGAGCAATTCTGTCGCCTTTCTTTACTTGGTACGGGTCTCCAGTGAGGTTCATCAACATGACAAAGACTTCTCCGCGGTAGTCATGGTCTATTACACCTGCAAGGACGTCGATGCCCTTTTTCGCAAGTCCAGACCTTGGCGCTATCCGACCGTATGTCCCATAAGGAACTTTGATACGAATATCTGTGGGGACCGAAGCGGATTTCCATGAATTGATTAGGATATCCTGTGCGGCGTATAGATCATAGCCGATCGCATCGGTTGTTCCCCTGGTCGGTAGTTTGCCATTGACTCCTACTTCGATTTCTAAGTCTTCGTTGAACTCAACATCGGAATGTACCCATTGCCCTGTAAAGGGGTCGCGCTTGTAGTACACTTTCGGTTGTGTAGGATCAACATCGTCTCGATATTGGGGCCAGTCATCGGGCCAGACACATGTGTCCGAATCCCAATCTGGTGAATCAGGGTCGAAGACGGCTATCGTTTGCCGTGTTCCGCCGAGTCTAGTTGATCGGCGAAGGGGTTGATTTGGGTCGGTACTAAGGGCTGAATATTTTGCCTTGTACTCGTCCAATATTTCCTTAGCGTTAGCCAGATGTTCCTCGATTTCCCATGTGTCCTCCGCAGGTCCGGTGCCTTTCCAATGGATAAGGTATTCCCACCGGCCGCGTCGGTTGCGATGGTCGAGAATGGCTTCCACTTCCCATTCTTCCGGGTCTTCCATTTCCATTGGCCTGTCGGCCGCTGGGGGATGACTTTTCTGACCTTCGATGGTTGATTCCTTGTACATGACCAGTTTTGAAGCATGGAACACAGGGTGATAAGCCCTATATTGTGCATCCATGTACACCTTGAACGTTACCGGTCCCAATTTCTCCGTGATTCGGAATGGGCCGATGTAGCGAGGGGCTAAACTCCTTTCGGTGTCTTGCCAACTTCGCACGTCCACGAGTACTTTGTCGCCCACTTTGAAGGGGACGACTTGCTTCTTTTGGTCATAGTACCAGGACCATCTTTCGGCTGCAATTTTCATTGCTGCCTTAGCTTTCTCTTGCGCAGAGAACCGCGTGTTCGCAATTTCTACTAAGTCTTTGTTTCGACTTGGCTCGAAACTGCTTGGTCCTGCAATTGGGTGACGACCTAATTCCACCAGGAATGGGGATTCCTTGGTAGTTTCGCTGGCTGCATTGTTGTACGCAAATTCCGCTGTCGGCAGGAACTCCGACCAGTTATCTTTTTGGTACGTGTTAATATAGCACCGTAGATACTGTTCGAGTATTTGATTCACTCGTTCGGTTTGTCCGTCTGCCTGTGGATGGTACGCAGTAGTCATCGACCTTTGAATTCCCAGCAGGGTGCACCATTCACCAAATAGTTTTGAGGCAAATTGTGTCCCTCTGTCCGATACTATCTGTTTCGGCAACCCATGTAAGGGGTATACCTTTTGATAGAGTATCGTAGCTAGGTCTTTCGTTGAGAAGGTGTTTTCTATTGGGAAGAACCTTGCTCTTTTGGTCAACCGATCCACTACGACCATGATCGCGTCATGCATTCCCGATGGGGGTAGCTGTGTAATCAGATCTATTGTCACCACTTCCCACGGGCCTGACGGCACCGGTAAGGGTTGCAGGGGACCGTACGGCTTCTGCGGGTGGTTCTTCATACGTTGGCATGTGTCACATCCGTCTACGTATTTTTTGACGTAAACGAACATTCCGGGCCACCAATAGTTGCGGCTTAGCAATTCGTACGTTTTATAGCGTCCGAAATGCCCGGCTGACTTGTGATCGTGATGATACTCGACCACTTGCCGTCTGATATCCGCTGGTGTAGCTGGAACGTAGACTTTGCCTCTTCGGAGGAGTAACCCTCCTTCGTAGTTCCATTCTGATAGGTCTTTTTTGAATTCACGAGGGCCGGATGAGAGCAGCTCCTTGTAGTCTTTTGTGACCTTGTCGTCTAGCAACGCTTTGCGAATCTCTCGGAGTATCGATTCATCTTCCGATTGTGGGGCAGCATGGGAGGTATCAAGAGCCATTGCCATGTACTCTTGCTCGAACCACTCAGGTTTCAGAAGAACCTGGTCGCGATTATCGAGATCCACCCCCTCCTCATGGTCTGGCCGCCTGGACAGAGGATCCGCGGTTAGCATTGTTTTGCCAGGTTTGTGCTTCATTTGGAAGTTGAAGCGTGAGAGGTACAGTGCCCAACGGGCTTGTCGTCTCGTCAGTTTTTGCGCCGTTTTGAAATATGTCAGGTTTAGATGATCCGACCATATCTCAAATTTTTCAGGGTGTCCCTCTAGGTAGTGTCGCCACTCCTCTAGAGCCCTGATGACAGCCAACATTTCCTTGTCGTAGATCTCGTAGTTCCTTTCCGGGGCACTTAGCGACTTGCTATAGTACGCCACGGGGTGGAATTTTTTATCCGTAGGATCTAACTGAGATAGTACTGCTCCGGTAGCGAAGTCTGATGCGTCTGTTTCTACGCGGAAGGGCTGATCGTGCGACGGAATTCGAAGCACGGGCGCTTTGGTAAATGCTTCCTTTAGGGTTTGGAAGGCATTTTCCTGCTCGGCGTCCCAATGCCAAGCTTCTGACTTCTTGGTCAGCATGGTGAGTGGTTTGGCTATTTTTGAGAAGCCTTCTATGAATCGCCTGTAGAAATTGGCGAATCCAAGGAAAGCTTGAACCTCTTTGACCTTAGTAGGTCTGGGCCAGTCCTGAACTCCGGCGTACTTCTTCGGATCCATCATGATGTTACCGTCGGATATGATCATTCCTAGGTATTCGATGGAAGATTGTTCAAAGAAGCACTTTTCGGGCTTCGCATACAAGTCCGAGTCCTTCAGGGTTTGTAGAACCCCTTTGGTAAGTCGCCGATGTTCCTCCATATCATTCCCGAAAATCAAGATGTCGTCTAGGTAGACAACCACCTTGCCGGTCCGAATGAACGGTGCGAGGATAGAATTCATCATCGCTTGGAACGTTGCGGGGGCATTGCAGAAACCGAAATACATTACCGTTGCCTCGTATAATCCACGGTGTGTAATAAACGCCGTCTTCCATTCATCACCTTCCTTGATGCGGACATTATTATATCCCCATCTAAGGTCTATTTTGGTGAAGATGGTCGCATGGGACAATTGATCGATTAGGTCATCGATCCGAGGTATCGGATAACGATTTTTTACGGTTATTTCGTTTAGCCTCCTGTAATCGACAACCATCCGCAGTCCTCCGTCCTTTTTGTGGACGAAGAAGACCGGGGATGCCATCGGACTTTCGGATGGTCGAATGTAACCCTTCCGTAGTTCGGTGTCTATCCACTCATCCAAGCTATTACGCTCTTGGGGAGACATTTTGTATGGTTTTACCGGGGGAGGAAGCTGCGCATCTGGTTCAAGCACTATGGCGTGATCCCAGGGCTTCCGTTCCGGCATCCTCTCTGACGCCTTTTGTGAGAACACCGTTGGCCCATACTCTTGGTATTGTTCGGGCACTAACGATCGCCATTTTTCAATGTCAATCGGTGGTGTGTTTTCCTCACGGTCGTCTACTTCATCGAGGTCTTTGTCAAGTACCTCGGCTACCAACTGTGTCAGCAGGTTCATTTCCTCGTCGTCAAGGGTTGCCACCCAAGCGATCAAAGGATTTTCGGGGTCCTCCTCTCCTAATATGTCCACGGGAGTGTCCCAAATCGAATTTACTTCGATGATTTCCTTTTCTGGGAGTTCAACTGTTTCCTCCTCAGAAGGGTGGTTACCCTTTTTTCTGGCGTAGGGTTGGTCGTGTGTACAGCGTGCATATTCCATTTCTCCTTTCCTCCAATCAAAGGTAGGATTGTGGAGACGCAACCAGTCATAGCCAAGGATTAGGTCTGGTTCTAGGTGCATGACCGTCAGACCTATTTTTTCCTTGTGTGTGCCATGTTGCATGAATGCTTTTACTGATTGCGTTAAGCGGCCGGCGACGTTTTCTGTTCCGTCTGCGTTTGTAACCGTAATAGGAAACGCTAGTTTGTCGGTGACCAGCTTATGTTTATCGACCAATCGTTGTGATATGACCGATATGGTTGCACCGCTGTCGATTAAAGCCAGAGCCTGCACTTTTTGCCCATATACCCAGAGTGTTACTTCGACACGGAATGATCGAGCGAAGTCGCGCGCATCGTTGCCAAAAATATGATACATTGACTCGAATACACTCTTTACAGCGGGTACGGGACTAAAATTACACGGGAGCACAAGTGGGCAGGTCATCACATGTGCTCGGTGGGAAAACCCGAGGCAGAGCTTCCGTAGATGCCCAGGGTGTTTGCGGAGTTGGCTATCCGCTTGCGAAGCCAGGGCAGATGTGTCCTGATGGAGTCGCCCGACGGTGTAGGCGCAGTCGAAGTCGAACCAGTCGACTGGGTCTGGGCGGGGCTGGTGCTTTCAGCCGATCGCACCGGGCTCCCGCTTTGCTCCTCATCGCTGATGCGCGTAGTGGGGGCCAGAGGAACCACCTCTGGTTGTTTCGGAACGTTGGTCCGGATGGTCCCTACGGTGGCTTGGGGGGACTCATCTTCGTCGTCAGTCACCAGTTCCTGGGTGCTGACGATTCGGACTTTGTATTTCTTTTTCGGGTCCAGTTTCTTCTGGCCCGACTGTTGCGTTCCGCTCGACGAGCCTGTCGGCTTCGTCGTTCCGCTTCCACTACTGGCCGGCTTGGCTTCCTTCGGCTTATTCTTAGGGTTCTCAGGACAGTCGCCCCACTTGTGCTGTCCGGGGTGCTTGCGACAATCCTTCCCGTAAGAGCCGGTTTCTTTTGCCTTGCCTTTGCCTTTGTCATCAGCCTTGGCAGGCTTCGACGTAGCTTTGTCGGTGGTCTTGGCAGACCCCGACGACTCCTTCTTCTTTTCTTCCTCAAAGATCTTGCCTTTGAGCTTGTCCGGGTATTGCCTCTTGTAGAGGTCAATGGCCATGTCGAGGTATACCTCCCAGTCGGTCGGCATTATGAAGCCGGGTACCAATTCTAAGGTAGCGAGGGTCTCTCGCACCTTTTCCGGGAGAATCCGTTTGATGTGACCGAACAACGTCTTGTTGTCAGTCTCGGCCAGGCGAGCCAGGGTCCTGAGCTTCTGTGCCCAAGAGAAGAAGTCCGACTGGAGCTTCTTTTTCCCTTCGTCTCCGAAGTACCCTTCAATCTCTTTCTCGGCAATCTCCTTGTCCGTCTTCTTGCCGTACACCTTCTCGATTGTTTCCGCAAACGTTTTCCAGGTGTGCCCCGAGGTTTGTCCGGCGGCGATTTTATCAACTACCGGTGACATGTACTGGTAGGCCTCGCCCGTAAGCCGTAGCAGGGCTTGGCGGACCTTGTCTTCCTCGAGGGTTATCTTGGCGTCCGCGAAATACATGCCCATCTTTTGGATCCACTCTTTCGATGAGATGGAATCCTTGGGGCCCGAGAATTTGGGCGGCTGAGTCGGTTTGGTCTGTTGGAAGTTGACCGTTGTGGCAGCTGCTGTCGCGGCTGCCGGTGCGTTTTTTAGAGCGGTTAACTCCGCTTCAAGTTGGTCGATTCTATTAATTAGTGCCGTGACCTGGGCACCGCTGGGTCCCGCGGTTGGGACTGCCGGACGCTTTTGCAGTTGACACAGACTCACAAGGCTGTGGGACCCTGGCTACAGGGGAGTCCCTAACGCGCCTACAAGGCGGTGTACCAATCGGCCAGAGGCCGACGCAGAGGCAACGTGGGAGCTTGGAGCATCCCTTGTGTACGACGGCGTAATCGACTAACACACAGTCAAGCAAGAACGTGAGGGCCCCCGGGGCAGAGACGCACACAGCGCAGAATGAGAAAGGAGCCAAAGGCTCAGTTGTCGAGAATCCTAAAGATGGGGAAGTAAGTCCCCATCTTGTCGTACTTATACATGGGGAGCTGACCAGTAATGGTCGCCCTAAAGTCGCGGCCTGTGCGCAGTAACTAAGAGGGCACATGATAATGTAGCTACCTGTAACGACATGTGACGGTGTGACCCTAACGTGAGTACCTAAGGTGCGCGCTACCCTACAGCGCTAACCTATGGTCAGATGATCTAAATAGAGTCCTGGACGGGCGCTGGAGGTGGCTGAGGATCAGGGAAGCGCGCGCGCACCTAGCGGCGCCTATAATACCTATAGCGAAGGAATGTAGAACCCCCCACTGGGAATTCTGTGACAGCAGTACTGCAATGTCTTTTTCTATGCGGACGAATCGATTTTCGGAAAGGGTATCCAATTGTTGCCGCAAACTCTCCGCTTCCTCTAGTGCTTCTATTCTGTTTTGAAGCACCTGGTTGTGACTCCGAATCTGGTTGGTCTTGTTCCAGACCATTTCCATATTCGTGTCTACTCGGCTTTTGTATGCCGCGAGGTTGCTGTAGAGGTGGTTCTTGGCTTGGTACAGCGCCTCCCTGTAAGCTTCTTTTCCCACCTGCAGAACTTCATCTGAGGCGGCCACTTCCAGAGTGCGCTGCAACCTTCCCATCAATTCGTTTTCGCTTCTTTCCGGCTGCGCGACTATTTCCAGGGTTCCCCTTTCATAGGAGGGGAGGAGATCGGGGAGCGACCCAAAGAGGGGCTCCGTGTTGACTGGTTCCTCCGGCCGTGGAGTCTCGCTGCCTTCGGGGGTGATGACTGCTCGGCGTGCGGGTGTTTCCGGGTTGAAAAGCCTGGCGGCTCTCGTGCGTGGCGACGCCTCTTCCTGAGAGTACCAGTGAACGTCACCGTAGTAGACTATGAGGTCCGCTAGGGAGATGGCGGTACAATAGTTGTCCCACCTCCACCACGAAATGTGGTTCCTAGTCGAATCTTCCCCATAGTACTTGATGTACGCCGTATGGTTTACGTTCAGAGAAGGGCGCACATGCGCCGGAATTGAGTTGAAGGAGGTGACACTCCCCCTAACTCTGATGCCGAATACGACTCGCAGGTAGTCCATCAAGCAGGTTTGCTCTCCGGGCCACGCGTGCTTGCCGACGGTGGGGCGGTAGGCCGTAGCTACCTTGTGGGTGTTGTACAACGCGCCTTGGACGATTGTGTATGACACCATTGCTGGACAGTATTCGTCAGCTTGAGTTTTTTCTTCCTTAAACGATAATTCAAGAAAAAAGTGCCTTTTCAGGACTTAAATGCCTTTTCAGGACTTTTCGCAATCAATGCCATGCACCAAAAAAAATGCCTTTTCAGGACTTTCTATCTACTACAATTCGGGTTTGCCGAGGTTGAAGTTGAGACCGCTATGTACTAAATGTGTTTTAAGGTACGTAACGTGCTGTTTCACGTCTAGGTCTCCAAAAACGTGCTCCACCCTCCTGAGATATTTTTCGAGGCGGCGGAGGTCTTTGTTCTTCATGGAGTCCTGACGGACCCTTTGCTCCAGGTGTGTGGAGAGATCGTCGAAGTCGGTGATGAGGGTGGTGAATTTTGCTATGATTGGGGCCGTGGTGGTTGCGTCGGGGACTTTCCATAGCCGGAAAAGGTTCTTGTGGGCGGCGTTCATCTGTTTGTCGACGTCCAAGAACCAATCCCACTTCTTTTCCGTGCAGTGGACGTCCCTGGGGTTCGGAAGACCCCGTTTCTCGACCCACTCGGCCGGCTTCCTAAGCTCCTCCACCCTTTCCAACAGCGACTTCTTTGGGGGCTCAATTCGCTCCCGCAAACTCCTCACCATTCTCTCTTCCTCAACCCTCTTCCTGGCTGCCTCGGCGATCAGCTGATCCAGGCTTTGTTTCTGAATCCGAGCCTCGAGCTTCTCCTTCTGTCGGAGAAGCTTGTTAAGCTTCTTCCGCCTGATGTCGTCGAGGGCGGCCTCGTGGTTGACCCTTCGGATCTCTTCCGGGTCGGGGTTCGGCTTCTTGTAGAAGACGTCTTTGCCCTTTCGGGACTTTCCTCGCTTTGGGGCTGTGACCGCGGAGATGCGGTCTTCGAGCGATTTAGAGGCGGCAATGTGCCATTCCTCGCGCTCCCCCGTAGCGGCGTTTCTCGGAGTAACCGTGAAACGTGGTGCTTTCGGCATGACTACGTAAAAAGAAGTCTAAGTAAGCTATTCTAGTGGAAATCACGCGGTCTTCTGTCGGGGCTTATCGTCGCTTCTTGATGTGTCATGCGCTTATCCTCCGGCGTCAATGGGCGCTCCGCCCTCGACCGGAGTTAGTGTCGGCGACTGGATTGCGTCTCTCTCACGCTACCAGGTGGGGGATACAGCAGGTCGTCTTCCCTTGACGCCTGGGAATGCAGGATTTGGGGTATTACACCCCGCATGTGCCCACGCCTCACTCCAGTTAGGTGGCTGCCAGTGTTTAAACCAAACCCATGCCCTGAGGGACTTAGAGGGCGCCAAGGCCAGAACTCTATCGTTCTGAAGCCGTATCGGCAGCGGTTCTAGGCAGGGCAACTCGTGCCCACCATCCCAACTCTAAATAGAGTGGCCCCTGTGCGCCTGGGGATAGGCGAGAAGGTCGTCTCCGGCCCGGTCAAGAGGTTACACCGTTGCCATCGATTCCCAACATATGGGGAAAGGCTTGACAGCCAGTCCCCTGGTTCCGCTTAAGCCTACGGTCCGGCTATTTGCCCGAAGGCGGTGATCCCCCAGAGCCCACTAAGGATACCCCGCTGCCTGGCGGCGAGCAGGGGTGCGCAGACGGCGACGAAAACCCCTAAGAAGAAAAAATCCCAGACCCTCCAAGAGGGCGGGGGCGAAAGCGAGTTCTATTCATATAACACAAGATAACACTTACTTGTTATGATCTTGGTATTGCTGGTTAGGCAAGAGATAAAGCAGATGTTAAGCAGGATACGTTGAGTGGTTAACTCGTAGTATGAATGCAATGAATAGAACTGAGGCAATAGCGCTCAGCAAGTCCAGTATATATACATGATAAATAAGACCCCTAACAGCCTTATTAGATAATACTAGTGTCCGTATTCGTATGTACAAGTCCCCAGGTACCTAAGTACTTAGTAATATACGATAAAATACATATGCCGATCAAAACCGGGATATAGAAAGGCGGCGTAGGCCGCACGAATGGCGTTTTGCGCTCTTGTCATTACAAAGACGGGGCGTGACCAAAGCCCGGTCCGCTGACGTTTATACGCTGACTGCTTCCGGACGAAATGTCCGATTGGCTGAAACTAGACATGTGACTGATGGTAACTACTAGTGATAAGATAAGACCGTCGTTACGGGAGATAACGCGGCCATCATTCGGCACGTATGTAGCCGTTAACTTATGAACCAGATAAGCTAGTTATTGGTCTAGAAAGTCGTAGATAATTCGTAGAATTGCCGGAAAAATAGTAAGAAATATAGGGAAACTAGGAGAATTCTTGTGACATAGGGTCATGCGAATATCCGCGCCGTCTCGGCACAGGGTTTGCGCGCAACATAAGAGTAATTATGCCCCGTAGTACACCTTCTTTGCTCCTGAAAAGGAGTCCACTACCCTACCTTACATAATCCCTTCTATTCCTGTTCTTGGACGTATCACTGGGAAACTTCGTTTCTCATGAAAGCTGCACTTTCTAGAATCATGCCCCGCGTTACCCGTCGCACCCGTGGCTCCTCCACTGCCCCCTACGTCAAACCGGCAAAGCAGTCCCTTCTCAGCCGCATCGACACCGCCGACATCTCTCGGGCAGAGGACGTCACCTACACCCTTCCTGTAAAGGAAGACTACACTGGGAAGCTCCATCTTTGGGAGATTCCCGTCCACATGCCAAAGCATATTGCTGAGGCTGGGAAACCCGCTCCTCGACCTCCCAAACCAGTTCCGCTCGCCAAGCGAATCTGGACAGAGGAAGAGAAGTTAGCCGCTTCCATTACCGCCATGGAGAACCTAATCGAACTCCGCGAACTCAACAAGCTCAAGCTCGCCCGCGATAAGCTGAATAAGCGAATCGCCGCCAAACAAGCCGCCAAGGAAGCCAAGCAAGCAGCTTCTTCACTGGCCCTCCGTCTCTCCAGCCCGGCGGCCGGACCTCCCGTTCCGACCAACCACAAGATTCTCGACCCTTCCCTCGTCTTCGGGAAGAAGAAGCCTCTCCAAGCATGCGATCAAGTTATTCCCATGCTAGAAGGCACTCTCACTCGTCTCACTCCTCTCGCCAACCACCCCCCTAATTACCCAGGCTTCCATATGGAAAACGACATGCGTTTCCATACTATGGTAGTAGAATTAAGAGGACTTGGTGGATAACGTAAAGGATAGAGCGAGACGGGGGAGGATCACCAATAGAGACTGGAGAATTATGAAAAAGTATTGCAAACAGCTCGGCAATATTTCCTTTTTGGATTGGCGTACGGGCTTGGCTCGTATCGTAGCAGAATGCGTAGCGCTACAAATTACTTTTGCCTTCGGTGTAACACCACCTGACAAGGTGGCAGGGCCCTCAACTACTTCGGTAGAAGAGGATATACTCGCGATTGTATAGTAGAAATACTATCATCTTTTAACTCTGAAATAGAGTGCGAGTGTGATCTATAACGAAAGTTGCAGCTTTCAAACCCAATCCCTTCTTAAGAATCTAAGACAATGAGTAACCGGAAACTAACATTCGTCACAAACAGATTCACAATGTCTTCCACCTCCTCCGTTAGCACCCCCCTCGCCCCCCGCAAGATGCGCCTCCGCTCAGAAGGTCCGGTAACCCCGGTAGCAGGAACCTCAGGGACTCAACCCCTGGTGACCTTGGAGCACCTAAGCGAAGAAGAGGAAGAGGAAGAGGAAGAAGACGCACTCGAGTATGTCCCCCCACAAAGGGACTCCCCGACCAACCCCATGGGAACGCGTCCGGGTACGCCTATCCCCGGATACCCCCCGGCGCGCTACACCCATCCGATCGGGCCCGTAACTACTCTAGAAATGGAGTTTTCGGGTCCAGCACGCCGAACCAATGCCGAGGTCGAAATAGGCCTCAAATCGTACCTCCCAGAAGAGGAGCACCACAAGGTGGATGGACCCCTTCACGGGGCAATTCTCGACGCCGCCGTACAACGAAGTGCGGCAATCAGTCACGACACGACCGAGACCCTCGGTCGGATGGTGCACGCCCGCCTGGAGCGAATCCATGGCAGAATCGACTCCCTGGCTGGGCAATCCAGGGCAATCGAACAGAAGGCCCAAGACGAGTTACACGAAGCGGTCAATTCGGTCCGCAACGAGGTGCTGTCCACTCTGGTGGACCTTGGCAAGGAACTCCGGCAGGAGTACACCGCCAAGTTCTCTGAAATGGAGAAGCAGCTCCGAAAGGACTACCGGTCCCGGCTCGACGACCTCGAGGATGCGTTTGCCGAGCGCATGGAGAAGGTCGAGGAGGAACTTCGGAGGAGCCGAAAGAACCCCTCCGTTCCCAACCCTCCCGGCGCCCGCACGCCCCCGGAAGACCCGGCACCGGCCCCCGGCAATGCTCAAGCCCGTGCAGCCGAGGCCGCTGCCGCCGCACAAGCTGCAGCCGCTGCTGCAGCAGCTGTCGCCCCGCAGATTCCAGGTCTGCCTCAAAACCTGAAAATTCCCCCTCCCCCCGAATTCTCTGGGTCATCTGGAAAGGTGACTGCACAAGAATGGGTGGAGAAGATGGGCTTGTACTTCGGTACGCTCAGGGTTTACGACGACCACGACCGCATTACCACCGCCCTGTTCCGAGTAACCGGGGACGCCTACAAATTTTTCTCGCCTCTTATCAAAAAGGCAGGAAACGGCGAGCCCCTCGGCACATGGGAGGACTTCACCAAGTCGGTGATGGTCCAATACGGTAAAATGACGGACAAGGAAATCGCGAAAAAGGAGATCCGAGGCTACTACGGTACCAAGGGCAAGGAACTCGCCGAATCGAACTATTTCAATTACTGCGAGCGTTTCCGTACCCTTGGCCGCCTATCGGAAACCGCCAACGAGACCCTGGTGTGGGAGTTCACCGAAACACTCCCCGAAAAGGTCAAGGACACCTTAAACGTCCTTGGCAAGACCCCGTTCTTCAAGGCCCCAACCGACATTGAGCCCCTCATCGATTTCGCCCTGGAAATGTACCAAACGTCATATCCGGACAAGATCAAGGGCTCGATCTTCGAGAAGGCCGGCAAGAAGGACTCGGTCCCTGCCGAAAAGAAGGAGACGTCCTCCGCTTCTGCGAAGAAGTCGGAGAAAAAGAAGGATAAGGGAAAGGCGCCCGCCAAAGCCCCCGCCGACACTGCCAACGCCGTCTGCACGTATTGCAAGCAGACGGGACACTATTTCAACAAGTGTCCTAAGCTTGCCGCGGACAAGGCTGCGGGAACGTTCGTGCCTGCCGCTCAGCGGGCCGAGCAACAAAGGGCGAAGGATGCAGCTGCCGCATCTGGAAAGACCACGGCTGCTCCTTCGGGTAGTGGAAAGGGACAGGCTTCTGGCAAGAAGCCGTACTCGGCGCCCCCCGCGGATGGCAAGACGTATTGTGCCCGATACATCTGGGAAGAAGTCACGGCTGACTCAAGCTCAGCAGGACCCTCGGCCCCCGCCACCACCGTCGCCAATGTCGGGACCCTTTCAGTTCCCCTCGCCCCAACCACACGTCTCGAAGACGTTCTGTGAAGAACACACCAGCCCCGCAGCGGCTGGGAGTGTACAGCGCCCCGAAGAAGCGCACCTCTACGAAGAGGCTTCACAGAGACCCCTTATCTTGTGGGAAGATAAGGCGGTCGTACGTCACCCGGTATCCCATATCGGTATATTCGGAAACTCGGCAATGGACTTTGCCCGGAGGACTCGGACACTAGCTACACGTGCCCCTCCTGTACAATACTTTTATCCTGACCCGCTCGCGTTAAAATTTTTCACTTTGTATAATGTACATGGAAACGATTCTCGAGACGACAATAAATCGTTCTCTATCGAAGTGGAATTGTGGGTATATGGAAAGAAAGTTAACGCCATGGCATTAATCGACACCGGTGCATCAATAAGCGTCATCGATAAGAAACTCGTACACGAGGAGAAGTTAGTCACTCAGAAACTACCTTCGCCTCTCGAGATTCGCAATGCCGACGGTACCTCTAATACCGCCGGTAATATCAATATGGCAGTAAAAGCTTATGACACAGATGGCTCTGTGGGACTCACCAAGCCAGTATCCTTGCGATGAACTAAGGCGACTTAGGTGAGGAAGAGGTTATCAGACGCAGCAGGAGGTAGGAGGTTCTTCTACGGCGTACGCCGAGAAGAATAGAACTAAGGTTATAGGCCGTCAAGGCCCTACTTATATACACATATATAACGGGTCATGTGCTACTGTATAGTGCATGCCCGATAAGGAGTGTGGGCTTGGTTGCCATAAGGGCGACCAAGTGGTACGACTACTCTACAAAGGCCGTGACCCGCCGGTAATGGCCGAGCCAATGGTAAAAGAGAGAGCGTGTGGTCTCATCGTTAGATGGACATGTGAATACGGGCGCAGCCCGGGTATAAGGGATGCCGGTTGCCGGATACCGTGAGGTATAATGGCGATTGGCCGGTCATCGTGTGCTGACCAAGGCGTAACGCCGAGGTCGTAATGCTATTGGGCTAGCAGGCACCGTAGCATGTGATATGTCCGAACCGGATGGTTACCGGAACATATGGTGGTCTTAGCCGTGAGGCGAGGACCGGTGTTTGGGCGACGCCGTGATGGCAGAAGCCCGGGACTTGGAGAGCGCCGAGTCCGTGGGATGGCCGAGAAGGCCGAGCCTATAGCGATATTGCCTTGGTGCTAATATAGTGCTATTTGGCCGTGTTGCCATTATTATGCGAAGGCATGGCGCGCCTGAGGTGCCATTGTGATTGAGGATCTTATGGCGGTGGGAAGCCAGGAAGGCCGACCCAATAGTACAAGGCCGTGAGGCACTGTTTGTACATGTGGACATTATTATGCGAGCGTGCCGCGCTCGGCCTATCATTATGATCTAAGATCTATGACGTGGCTGGTCTTGCTCTGTCGGGCGAGACCATATGGTTTGGCGTTAGCCAAGCGTGAGCTTAGCGTGAGCCAAGGGTTACACTTAGCGTTAGCGAGGCGTGAGCCAAGCGTGAGCGTAAGCGTGAGTGGCGTAGACGACTTGTAGTTAGACGTATAATTCCCAGGTAAATTGCTATAATCATAGGAAAAATGCTGTAAGCCCCAGATAAATCTGTGACAGCTTATATGGTGCACGAGGAACACAAGTCCACCGAATTCTTGTACGTAATGGACGTACAGAATGCGGATGTGATCCTCGGATATGATTGGTTCCCGAAACACAACCCGGACTTCAACTGGCCGGAAGGAACCTTCACATATCGGTGTACGGAAAAATGCAAGCATGGCAAACGGGTTTCGATTTCTGAGGAAGAAGACGAAATTGAACCCCGCAACATCTATCAGATCATCAACGACTTTCCAATAGATTTTCTCGGCTTAGAGGAGCCTGAGAATCCCTTTGTCGCTTGGGTGAACACCCTTGACGAAGGAACGGAACTCCTTATCGATGCCATTCAGTCGATAACGGAGAAGTCGGACGATGAATTCCTGACAGATGCGGATCTCCAGAAATGGAAATCCTTGGTTCCGGAGGAATACCAGGAGTTTGGTCCCACGGTATTTTCTCAACGCGCATCCGAAAGGATGCCCGAGCAGAAACCATACGACCACGCCATCGACTTCCCCGATGACGCGGTACTACCGCCCCCGAGTAAGGCATACAAGATGTCTCCTCAGGAAGCGAACTCGCTAGATCAGTGGATTCAGGAAGAGTTACGGAAGGGCTACATCCGACACTCAAAATCCCCGATCGCGAGTCCGGTCTTCTTCGTCCCTAAAAAAGATGGCGGAGCCCGAATGGTAGTCGATTACCGAAAAGTAAACGACTTGACCATTAAAAACAGGTACCCTCTCCCACGCATAGACGAGCTTATCGATAAGCTTAGCCAGGCTTCGATATTTACGAAGCTCGACTTGCGCTGGGGTTACAACAACGTAAGAATCAAGGAGGGAGATGAATGGAAGACCGCATTCATTACGCCTAACGGCCTTTACGAAGCCGTAGTCATGTACTTCGGTTTTTGTAATGCACCCAGCACGTTCCAACACATGATGAACGATATCCTAGGTGACCTTATCAGAGAAGGAAAGGTCATTGTCTACCTAGACGACATCCTTGTGTTCGGAAATGACCTGTTGGAACACCGTCGTATCGTCAAGCAAGTATTACAAATCTTGCAAGACAACGACTTGTTCGCGAAGCCTGAAAAGTGCTTCTTCGAACAAAGCAGTATTGAATACCTGGGAATGATCATTTCCAAAGGAAAAGTCGAAATGGACCCTAAGAAGGTAGCCGGCGTTATGGACTGGCCTACACCTGCCAAGGTAAAGGACGTCCAGGCCTTCGTTGGCTTCGCCAACTACTACCGTCGGTTCATTAAAGACTTCTCCAAAGTGGTTAAGCCGTTAACCGAACTGTCCAAGAAAAACACGCAGTGGAACTGGGGACCCGAACAAGCGGAAGCCTTCCAAACTCTCAAGGAAGCTTTCACATCGGCTCCAATACTCCGGATCCCAGATCAGGAGTCCCCGTTCCGCGTGGAAGCGGACTCTTCCGATTACGCAACTGGTGCGGTGCTATCGCAATACTCTTCGGAGGATAAGCTCTGGCACCCGGTAGCCTTTTACTCGAAATCTCTATCAGCACCCGAAAGGAACTATGAGATTTACGATAAGGAGTTGCTCGCAATCATCCGCGCTCTAGAGGAATGGAGACATTACCTCGAAGGACATCCACACAAGTTTGAAGTATGGTCGGATCATCTCAATCTGACATATTTCAAATCGGCACAACGGCTAACCCGGAGACAGGCACGTTGGAGTCTCTACCTGACAAGGTTCAACTTCATCATGTGTCACAAACCCGGTAAAACAATGCTCACGGCTGACCCTCTGTCACGGAGGCCAGACCATGAAGAGGGGGTGGAACTCGACAATCGCGATCAAATTTTGCTGAAACCGGAATACTTTACGGTTAGGGCGCTAGAAGCGTCACAGCAGGAGATACAATCAGGCGACGAGGACCTTCTCCGACAAATCCGACAAGCCCTCATGGACGATCAGATTACCAAGGATTACCAGGAACTACTGAAAAGTGGTCCCAAGGAATTCGGTAAAGATCTCCAGGAATGGAACATGGAGGCCGGATTACTCCTCAGACGAGGAAAAGTGTACGTTCCAAAGGAGCCTAAGGAATTGCGCACGAAGATTCTGGAGTTACATCATGACCATGTAACAGCCGGTCACTTCGGACGATGGAAGACCTATGAACTTCTATCGCGTAATTACTGGTGGCCTGGAATGACCACGATGGTCAAGCAATACGTGGAAGGTTGTGACACATGTCAACGCATGAAGAACCACAATCAGACCCCGTACGGACCCCTGCAACCGCTCCCAGTTCCGGAAGCACCTTGGGACACCGTCACAATTGACCTTATCGTCCACCTACCACCCAGCGGCGAATTCAAACAATTCAATGCTATTATGGTAATAGTGGACCGGCTTACCAAACGAGCACATTTCATTCCCACGTCAGACAAAATAACGGCAAAAGAATTAGCGAACCTCCTGTACCTTCGGATTTATCCGAACCACGGACTTCCGAAACAAATAATTTCGGATAGAGGCCCGCAATTCGCAGCCGCCTTATTCAAGGGATGGTGTGAGCAATTGGGAATCCAACGGTCAATGACAACCGCCTATCACCCGCAAGCGGATGGCCAGACGGAGAGAGTTAACCAAATCCTGGAACAATATCTTAGATGTTACATCGATGTTATTCAGAAGGATAATTGGTCATGGTTTCTCCCTACGGCTGAATTCGCGTACAACAACGCGGCTAGTGAGACAACAAAGAATAGCCCATTCTTTGTCGAACTAGGAAGGCACCCTAATGCAGGACCTACGAATTTACGTCCAACACCATACACGGACCTAAATGTCATTGCTTACGAACGATGGTCAGCACAAGAACAAGCTAAGGCAGCAATGAAATTGGCTGCTGAACGCTGGTCTTGGTACTACGATCAACATAAGCGCTCGGTACCGTTTAAAGTCGGCGACAAAGTCCTCGTTGACGCCCGTAGCTGGCAAGACTCCGAAAGAAGTCTTAGTCCGCGCTATTTGGGACCATTTAAGATAATTGAACAATTATCCCCGGTCACCTTCAGGGTACACATGGACGAGCAATACAGGGCTTACCACCCAGTATTCCACGCTTCCAAGTTGGTCATGTATAAGGACCCGGTGCATCAGAAAAAACCAGAGCCTCAACCAGAAATGGTCGACGGCGAGGAATTATGGGAAGTCGAGAAGATCTTAGATCATTGTCTCCGTGCAGGAAGAATTGAATACAGAATCCGATGGAAAGGGTTCGGTATCAATGACGACTCCTGGGTACGCGAAGCCGATCTCGACACGGTATACGACATTCTGCAGGAATACAAGGCTTCACACGCCATTCCAATGCAGGATGTCCCCCTCAGGCGATCAGCCAGAAGGAAAGAAGCAGTTCATGTCTTCGACCCTGACAGCGATGACTGGGAAGCCGACGAATGCACGTGGCCAGACGACTGGCCGCAGTATCGCGAAGAATTTGCGAAGGATCCTAAGCAGCGCATGGTTAGACACCCCGACGGGGGATGGATGTCAGCAGACATTAACCAAAATGCGGACTTGAAAATTGTAGTCGGTGAAGGCGGCCGAATGCCGGAAAAAGGAACCAAGGATTCGGTTGGGTTTGACCTGTACACTGCAACAGGCGACGTTCTGCCAGCTCACGGGCAGACAGAATACAACACCAAACTGAAGATCCAGGTACCTTTCGGCACTTACGGACGTATCGCCCCCCGCTCTAGTCTTGCCCGAAAAGGCATAGACGTAATGGGTGGCGTTATCGACCACGACTATCAAGGCGAAGTAATCATCATTCTCCGGAATCACTCCGATATATCTATCGATATTCGGGCCGGTGATAAGATTGCGCAGCTCATCTGCGAAGTTGCTAAGGACCCGCACATCACGCTACACGGAAAATCTTACTTTGAAAAGATTAAATCCGAGCGCGGTACTGGTGGATTCGGCTCCACAGGAAAGTAATCGTTCCATTAGGGACAATGAAACCTGAAGAGGGGGTAATGTCACAGATTTGGGACATGCCACTATTTTTCCCGTATTTTTACCTATTTATCTGGTATTTCTACGACCTTGTAGACGTTTACGCTGCTAAGCGCCCGTCTACACGTACACGCAACCAAACAACACGTATACAACGCGGTATACGTCCACCTGTCATAACAACACGTACATAGCACGTTTGTACGCGTCAATGACTCAGCGGACTAACCTCCGGTGTCACGCGCCTTACTCATATCCCGATACCGGGCTATGTCGGTACAATTGGATAAGCGGCCCGCTCGTTATCACATGCCAATGCCCTCACGATTACTCATATCCCGATACCGGAATATAAGAATCACATGCATGGCTTACTAACGTAGCTATAGCCACTTCCACAACATGGACCTACGGTCCAAACAAACGATCTTACTGGTGCGGCCATTACCGGCGCACATGGTCTACTGTAGTTTACGACTTAGCTGTATTAGTTATGTCTGCGCACAGACCATCTTCATGTTTGGCTCCCTTACTGGTAACCAAACAATGCATGTATATAAGTAGGGCTATCACTGCGGATAAGCCTTAGATTTGTTCTCTGCATTCGCACAGTCACATATCATCTCTGCTTGCGCCTACTAGTATCCTCACCAACCTCCAGCAACTACTTCAAGTCGCTTAACAAGGTTATAGAGTGAGTCCCACAACTAGTTTGTGTCATCATGTTCATCGTTTATTAGCTGATAGATGGCGTTCAACCGCCATCATTCCTATCCATCGTCTCCAGTATATCACTACATACCTATCAAACGTTTGGTACTATAGCGTAGATAGTATCGGTGACATCTGGGACGGACTTGACCCCTAAAACCCAACGTAGTATATAAACCAATGTACTTACTGTCGAGGCTCTTCAGCTCGATCTTGTTGTATAAACAAGAAGTCTTATACTCGTTCTCAAACGTAGGAAACTACGCTCAGTATTTCTCACTCGAGCAATCAAACGACTAAGTCCTCGAAGTGCACACTGACTTCTCGGACTTAGGCAAGTCTTATATTCTATTCGACTCGCACTTGAACAGATTATATCCTCTAACGCGTATTGGATATTAACCGATCTCCTAAGAACTTCACTTAGGACCCGAAGGCATCTAACGAGTATTTGCCTCGCATACGGCGACGTGCCTACGTGCAGAAGAACGATCTATATTCACGACTCGAATATACGAACGGGTATTCAACCCGTAACATAGGGTTTCCCTCGATGCCTAATCTACGGTATACATCTTTGATGAAGTCTGATACAAACGTGGTCCTCTGTCACTAAATACTTTCTTTGGTAGTCCATGCTGTGCGTATACTTTATCTACAAATATGTTGGCCCAACCTTCAGCAGTTAGCCTGGTTGTGGTTGGGACCGCGATATAGTCCTTGGATTTCATATCTACAACTACAATAATAGCGTCCCGACCCTTGGATACTGGGAGTCCCGTGATCATGTTGACGGAAATGTTCTCCCAATTGTGCGCGGGTGTTGGATTCGGGTTTAGTGGTGCAGCTCTCTTCGAGCGGTCTGGCTTGGCGCGCTGGCATTTGATACATGCCTTCACGTATTGGCGGATGTCGTTCCACATCTTTGGCCACCAATACGATCGGTGAATGGTGGTGTACGTGTTTTCTGTGCCGGGGTGCCCTGCCGAGACCGTGTCGTGGAATGAAGAAATGATTTTTCCGATTAATTCCTCGTCTCTCGGAATGATCAACTTCCCCCTTCTGTAGCGTAGGCCGTCCTCGGCCGTTTCCACTGATCCTTCTACTACCTCCTTGTCGTAGAGAGCGGCTTCCGCTTTGACCCTCTTGTCACAGAAAATCCCAGAAATAGGTACCCCCCCCCTGTCTCGAACCAAGGGACTCATGGTACATACGTCACGTGCCATAGAATGGACTCTGTAGAAGTAGCGCAGCGGTATAGGTGCCTACCCCGCTGTACAGGTCACATGGTCAAGGCTTACATAAGTAGCACATGACTTAGGAGCGCTAACGCTGCGCACAGACCCTGCCTTTAGGGCGGGTCTCTAGTAGATATGCGACGTCTCCTCATGTCCTCAAGCCGCGACGTTCTGGGGCTTACTCCCCAGAACTGTTATTCTAGACGTTGGGGCGTTTCCCTCATTACTCTAAGTCTTATGCGTGCTCGTCTGGGGGTCCCACCTTGCCTTGGTAGAAGGCCCTTGATGACGGTACGCCCTTAGGCGTTTTGTGTCACCTCTCTTTTACCTCCTCGTGGGTGATCCCGTGAGGTAGGGTATAGAATGAGGATCTTAGCCTTTCTGCGCTGTCTTTGGCGAAGAGGTGTTCCTTCAGGACGATCTGTCCTTCGAGGTTGTCACAGACGTACCACGTCTGTGCGACCCAGGCAACTGGGGAAGTCCTATAAGCCTGACAAGGCGGTGCACCACCCAACAGAGGTGACGACGTCGGCTGTACCCCGCACTGGGGACTCCTAAGACGCGACGTATTGAGGTAACGCACAGACAAGTAAGTCATAGAGGGGCCCCGGGCCAGTAGTCACACAGGAAGGTTGGTAAGAGAGGGACCTAAGTCCATTGACGAGAATCTTAGAGATGGGGTATCAACCCACATCTCGACGTATTATATACATGCGCATGGTAACTACCGAGCAGGCCCTAAAGTAATGGTCTGTGCACCACTATCTAAGGGGTCATGTGCAAGGACATGTGACATGTAAGTAATGTGACCATTAAGTAGGCACCTGACGTGCGCGCTACCCTACAGCGCTAATCTACTGGGTCAGCTGATCTAGACGGAGTGAAACGAACGTGGAGGTGGCTGAGGCTCAGAGAGGCGCGCGCGGCACGTAGCGGCGCCCATAAGACCTATAGCGAGAGCTGTTACGATATCCCCCGGATATTCTGTGACAGAGGTGATTCTTGTTGTCGTCGTGATTGCCTCTGCGGGATAGTCCGTCCGCCCTTCCATTGGTCTTCCCGGGGATGTGCATGAGTTGTAGGTCATACTCGGCAAGTTCCGTCATCCACCGGGCCTGTCGCGAATTAATCTTCTGTGGGGTTTTAAAGTATTCTAGACTCTTATGGTCCGTTAATACTTCTACAGGGTGTTTGGCACCCATTACGAAATGCCGCCATTCATCCAGGGCGCGCATTATGGCCAGTAACTCGCGATCGTAAATCTCGTAGTTTCGTTCTGCCGGTAGTAGCGTTTTTGAATGGTACGCTATAGGTTTCCAGATGCCGTCCTGGTTCTGCATGAGGCAGGCTCCAGTTGCGAAGTCTGAAGAGTCTGCCTCGATGCGGAATGGGTCGTCATCGTTTGGTATCCCCAGTACAGGTGCTGTGACGAAGATGTTTTTTAACTTGTTGAAGCATTCCTGTTCTGTTGCGCCCCATTGCCATTCCCCGTCTTTGGTTAGATTGATAAGGGGGCGCGCTACCATTGAGAACTTCGGGATGAATCTCCGGTAGAAGTTGGCAAATCCAATGAAGGATTGCACTTCTTTCTTGTTCCGAGGTGCTGGCCATTTGGCTACTGCAGCAACCTTCGCGGGGTCCATACCGATCTCCCCGTGAGAGATTATGTGTCCCAGGTACTCTACTTCGGATTTCTCGAACTCGCATTTCTCTGGCTTGCATGTCAACTTATTTTGACGGAGAACCAAAAGAACCTTGCGCAGGATCTCTCTATGTTCTTTCTGATTCTCCGTGAAAATAAGTATGTCGTCCAAATATACAATGACCTTCCCATTAAAGACTAGGTCTCTAAATATGTCGTTCATCAAGGTCTGGAACGTGCCTGGTGCGTTGCACATTCCAAAGAACATCACTAATGGCTCATAGAGCCCTCTATTAGTGATGAAGGCAGCTTTTTCCTCGTCGCCTTCCTTGATTCGGACGTTGGTGTATCCCCAACGAATGTCCAATTTGGAAAAGTAAAGTACTTAGCACGTTTAAGCTTGTTGAGTAGCTCCGTGATGAGCGGGAGCGGGTACTTGTTCTTTTTGGTCATCTGGTTCAACTTTCGATAGTCCTGGATAGGTCGCAGTTTCCCATCCTTCTTTTTGACAAAGAAGAATGGTGCTCCCCATGGGGACTTCGATGGGCGGATGCGGCCCGTGTGCAGTTGCTCTTCTAAGAAGTCGTCCAAAGCTTCTTGTTCTCTAGGTGAAAGGGTGTATATCTTGCCCACGTATGGTTCTGAATTGGGGAGGAGCTCGATGGCATGATCCCACGGTCGCCGTTCTGGGAGTGTGTCGAATTCCTTTTCCTCAAACACGTCTTTGAATTCGTGCAAGTACTCGGGTACGACCTCCTCAAACGTCTTGGCTTCCGTGGTCTTGCCAGTCGTGATGGCGATTTCAGTTGCCTTCATGGCGCGGACTCGCTTGGCGATGTCCGCTCTACACTTGTCCCTGTTTCTGATCCATGCGTCAGCGAAAATGTAGTAAATGTGATCACCGTCCTCAATCTGCTCATGCTCGCAGTCGCAAGAGAACGTGATCCGTCGCTTCTTCCAGTCGATGAAAGGGTTGTGGTCTTCGAGCCAGTTGAATCTCAAGAAAATGTCCGCGCTGCTAAGTTCCGTAACGTGGAACTTGCACGTCTCCAAGTGCGTGTCGATCTGCATTTGAAGCTCGACATAGTGCGTCATGAGCCCCATGCTGTTGGTTGATCCGTCCACGTTGAACAGCTTGATAGGGCGGTCCAGTGGGATCTGCTCGAGTCGGTGTTCTTCCACATAGGACTCACTGATCACTGATCCGGTAGAACCAGAATCGATGAGAGCCTTTGTGAAGAGGGCACGTCTGTCAGGGCGTGTTACGATTATTTTGATTTTTCGAATATCGACAGAACTCACCATAGGGCGAATTCAATACAGGGACTTGTTGCGCAACCAACCCCCCTGGCTACTCGTGATGCTACTGGGCGTATCCCCAGTTGTACTAGTCTGTAGGGCTCATTTCATCTTTGGCAGATCCAACCCTGCCACCGTTTCATGTTCATCGTTTATTAGCAGATAGATGGCGTTCAACCGCCATCATTCCTATCTATCGTCTCGGATATATCACTACATACTTATCAAACGTTTGGGACTATAGCGTAGATAGTATCGGTGACATCTGGGACAGACTTGACCCCTGAAACTTAGCGTAGTATAAAAACTCATGTACTTACCGTCGAGGCTCTCCAGCTCGACCTTGTTGTACAAACAAGAAGTCTTATACTCGTTCTCAAATGTAGGAAACTGCGCTCAGAATTTCTCACTCGAGCAATCGAACAACTAAGTCCTCGAAGTGCACACTGACTTCTCGGACTTAGGCGAGTCTTATATTCTATCAGACTCGCACTTGAACAGACTATATCCTCTAACGCGTATTGGATATTAACCGATCTCCTAAGGACTTCACTTAGGACCTGAAGGCATCTAACGAGTATTTGCCTTGCACACAACGACGTGTCTACGTGCAGAAGAACGAACTATATTCGCGACTCGAATATACGAACGGGTATTCGACCCGTAACAGTGGCGTCAGAAACCACCAAGTATTCGCCGTTCTACATGAAACTAGGATGGCACCCACGGGCAGGTCCACTCGACATTCAGATAAGTCCTGACAAGGACTTGAATGACATAGCACACAAGCGCTGGCAAGCGCAGGACCAGGCGGTAGCAGCAATGCAATTAGCCGCAGATAGATGGAAATGGTATGCGGACCTGTCACAGAATCTCAGAAATAGGTACCCCCCCTGTCTCGAACACAGGGCCTTAGGTGTACGGTATGTCATGTGACGTCTAGTAGATACAGTCGAGTAGTATAGTGGTTATGCGCCAGACAGCGCCTACCCAGGTCATGCGGACTGCTTACGTATACAGAGGCTGTGTAGATAGCGCACGGACCCTCACATTAGGGTGGGCCTTACTGCCTGCCATGCGCATCCCCTTTGTATATAAGGCTTCATGGTCTGAGGCGTACTCCTCAGACCTTTCAATCTCACTCTGGGCTTGGCCCCTTACTCTCATACTCATGCGTGCTAGTCTGTGACGGCGCCCTTTGTGGTAGAAGCGCCATAGATGGGTTATGCGTGAGTGACACCATGGGATTTGTGTCAGGACCAAGGAAAGAAATCTCCACCATTTACAATGGGAGATAAAGTACTTGTAAGCACCAAGGATTATCAGGACACCGAACGCAGCCTAGCGCCCCGATACATCGGCCCTTTCAGGGTCCTCGAACAAATATCCCCAGTCACCTTTAGACTAAAGATGGGAATTCAGTATCGTGCTTATCACCCTGTATTCCACGCGTGCAAATTAGTCCTATACCACCATCCAGAAGGCAAGGAGGAATCCGAGTCCGATATCGAAAAGGACTTGATAGCACCCATAGAATACGAAGTGGAGGAGATACTCAGCCATAGGAAACGAGGTCACAAGACCGTGTTCCTAGTACTATGGAAAGATCATACAGCTGAGGCCGACACTTGGGAAACAGAAGAGAACCTGACAGGTGCTGAGGAGGTGCTCAATGAGTACAAAGCCAAATCATTTAATGCACCAGCCCCACCTCGACGCTCTACGCGTCACCAGATTGCAGTAGCAGACCCAGAAGATGACGACGACTGGAAAGTCGGAGACAGATACCTTTGGCCAGACGGCTGGCCTCTCCAGAGCGAGGAATATACCGAAGAGGCAGAATGAAAATGGGTTAAACGCGAAATCTACGGAAACTTCGTAGACGACAACGTAAAATTCAACAAGTACCTAGAACTCGCCGTGGGAGTTAAGGGAATGTATCCTGACAAGGGTACCCCTCACTTGGCGGGTTACGATATATCCTCAGCCAAAGACATATCTCTAAAACCAAATACAACAACCACAGTTTCCACCGACTTACGTATCTGTTACGGTTATTTTAATTTTTGAAGTACAAACGGAATTCACCACCGAGCGAATACGATACAGGGACTTGTTGCACAACCAACCCCCTGGCTACTCATGACTGTACTGGGCGCATCCCCAGTTGTACTAGCATGTGGGGCGCGTTTCACCTTTGACAGATTCAACTCTGTCCCCGTTTCGTGTTTATCATTTGTTAGCTGATATATGGCGTTCAACCGCCATCTTCATTCCTATCTAACGTTTCGGATATATCACTACATACTTATCAAACGTTTGGTACTATAGCGTAGATAGTATCGGTGACATCTGGGACAGGCCTGACCCCTGAAACGTGACGTAGTATATAAACTCATGTACTTACCCTCGAGGCTCTTCAGCTTGACCTTGTTGTACAAACAAGAAGTCTTATACTCGTTCTCCAACATAGAAAACTATGCTCCGTATGTCTCACTCGAGCAGCCGAACGACTAAGCTACTCACCACTGAGCCACTCTGCCCACTCCTCCTGGTGAGCATGTAGCTCAGCTTGCTGGGCCTTTGCTGACGCCTATTACATTCATGCTAAACCAGCACCTTTGCTGCACACACCCTCCTCTCCCTGGCACACCTGTCTCACCTCGCTCTCTCAGCCACAGCAGGCAGCACACAGGCAGCGCCACCAACCCTCAAGTCACCATATATGCACTTCCCTGCACCTGATGTTACGGATCGAATATCCGTTCGGCCGAAATAAGCAATAACTAAGTTGAGTTACTCAGCGTATTGAGTAGCGCACTACTCGTCGGACTCAGCAGAGTCAAGCGTTGATATACCTAGCTGCAGGCTTAATTGCTTAAGCCTTTGAGAACAAGTATAAGATCCTTGTAATTCAACAAGGTCGAGCTGAGGAACTCAACCAGTATTTACAGCAGGGTTTTTATACTACAATTCTGTAATTGAGGTCATAGTGTCCTTGGTACTGCTACCACTAAGTCCATAAGGCTAGTATGCTACAATAACCAAGCTGAAACGCTGCGGTTGAATGCAACAGTGGCTTAAACGTAGAAGCTCTGTGGTTATACAACAGATATCACCTAGAACCTGATACACTACGAGACTATGGGCATAGGGCTGTTGTACATGAAACGAGGGTCGCTGGTTGAACAGGGAACCTTGGAAATAAGCGCGTGCTAATGCGGTTGAACGCTAAGTCCTCTTCTCCAGTGAGGTGCCAAAGATATACGAAATTGTGCGGACCGTAACATCTGAGTCCCTTCCCACACCTCTGTTTATTGCAGATGTGGTGCATGTCTGGTGGCCAGGCCTCCTCCACTCCGTCGTTCATGGCAGACATCGTGACTGCACTCATGTGAGTCACTTCTTTTCCTTCCTGCTTGTAGTAACTCATAGCTGATGTGCTGTGTACAGTGATAGTGAGCACCACATGTGGGACACGCTCGCCGTGGTGGCAGCGCGTGGTGTCCACACCCCATCCACAGTGGATGTTCATGCTGATACTAAGAGGTCGCCGCCGTGGGCGCCACAGGCAGGAGTGGAGGTCAGAGACTACTGCTCTGTGGTGGATCTTTCATAGCCCCTTCTGTTACTAGCCGGCTCTACTGACATGAATAAAATTGAACTTTTATTGGCACTGTACTATATGTATAAATATTAGTGATGTGCCAGGCCCAGCCCGGCTCAAAAGCCCCGGCTTTGGCCCGGCTTTGGATGGCCTTGGCTTTTCAAAACCTCAGGCCGGGCCCCCATTGACGGCCCAGGGCTTGGCCCGGCCCGGCCTGGGGCTTGCCCGGGCCCTGGCACTGTGAGGGTGATCATCACTGTAGCCACACAAACACCACACAAACTCATAACATACCTTCCCCAACTATCTTCTGACAAAGCCAAGCTCCAGTATCTTCAGTAATTATAGTGTGAAATCATCATTTCACCGGCACGGTGCTCTGTGGCGCGCCTTCCAAATGGGGCATCGTATAGGCGCCCAAAAGTGAGCGACAGGCTTCAGCACCAAATATTCAATCCATGGGACTATCCTCTTGCTTGAATTTGAAAATATAGACATACTTCATTGGAATATGGCATACTGCTACTATATATATCCTCATATCATAGTTACTAGACATTTTATCCGTTAGAGCTTTCAGGCCCGGGGCTCACGGCTTGGCCTGGCCTGGCTTGAGACACAAGCCGGGCCCTGGGCCATCTCAGGCCGTGGTGTAGGGCCCGAGCTGGCTCGGCCCAAGTAGGGCTTGGCCCGGCCCGGCCTATGGCCCAAAGCCGGGCCTGGCACATCACTAATTAATATATTCTATGAGCTGCATTTCTGGAACCGGTACCCTAGAGCAGCGCCCCTGCTCCACCAACCGCCCAAGGGACCACTATTTTGAGGTCCTCACAATAGCAAGGGCCTCAGGTGAGGTTAGTGATGCGCAAAGCACGGCTCAAAGCCGTGAGCCGAGCCTGGCCGAGCCGACTTAAGCCGGGCCGAGTGACACAGACTAGACTGTGGGACTCACACTATAACCTTATAGGCGACTTGAAGGAGTTGCAGAAGGTTGGTGAGGAGGCTAGTGGGCGCAAGCAGAGATGATATGTAACTGTGCGAATGCAGAGAACAAATCTAAGGCTTATCGTAGCGATAGCCTTACTTATATACATGCGTTGTTTGGTTACCAGTAAGGGAGCCAAACATGAGGGCGGTCTGTGCGCAGACATAACTAATACAGCTAAGTCGTAAACTACAGTAGACCATGTGCGCCGGTAATGGCCGCACCAGTAAGAAACAGTGTTTGGACCGTAGGTCCATGTTGTGGAAGTGGCGTTGCTACGTTAGTAAGCCATGCACATGATAACTATATACCGGTATCGGGATATGAGTAATACTAAAAGCATTGGCATGTGATAACGAGCGGGCCGCTTATCCAATTGTACTGACATAGCCCGGTATCGGGATATGAGTAAGGCGCGTGACACCGGGGGTTAGTCCGCTGAGTCATTGACGCGTACGAACGTGTTATGTACGTGTTGTTATGACAAGTGGACGTATACCGCGTTGTGTACGTGTTGTTTGGTTGCGTGTACGTGTAGACGGGCGCTTAGCAGCGTAAATGTCTACAAGGTCGTAGAAATACCAGATAAATAGGTAAAAATACGGGAAAAATAGTGGCATGTCCCAAATCTGTGACATTACCCCCTCTTCAGGTTTCATTGTCCCTAATGGAACGATTACTTTCCTGTGGAGCCGAATCCACCAGTACCGCGCTTGGATTTAATCTTTTCAAAGTAAGATTTTCCGTGTAGCGTAATGTGCGGGTCCTTAGCAACTTCGCAGATGAGCTGAGCAATCTTATCACCGGCCCGAATATCGATAGATATATCGGAGTGATTCCGGAGAATGATGATTACTTCGCCTTGATAATCGTGGTCGATAACGCCACCCATTACGTCTATGCCTTTTCGGGCAAGACTGGAGCGGGGGGCGATACGTCCGTAAGTGCCGAAAGGTACCTGGATTTTCAGTTTGGTATTGTATTCTGTCTGCCCGTGAGCTGGCAGAACGTCGCTTGTTGCAGTGTACAGGTCAAACCCAACCGAGTCCTTGGTTCCCTTTTCCGGCATTCGGCCGCCTTCACCGACTACGATTTTCAAGTCCGCGTTTTGGTTAATGTCTGCTGACATCCATCCCCCGTCGGGTTGTCTAACCATGCGCTGCTTAGGATCCTTCGCAAATTTTTCACGATACTGCGGCCAGTCGTCTGGCCACGTGCATTCGTCGGCTTCCCAGTCATCGCTGTCAGGGTCGAAGACATGAACTGCTTCTTTCCTTCTAGCTGATCGCCTGAGGGGGACATCCTGCATTGGAATGGCATGTGAAGCCTTGTATTCCTGCAGAATGTCGTATGCCGTGTCGAGATCGGCTTCGCGTACCCAGGAGTCGTCATTGATACCGAACCCTTTCCATCGGATTCTGTATTCAACTCTTCCTGCACGGAGACGATGATCTAAGATCTTCTTGACTTCCCATAACTCCTCGCCGTCGACCATTTCTGGTTGAGGCTCTGGTTTTTTCTGATGCACCGGGTCCTTGTACATGACCAACTTGGAAGCGTGGAATACTGGGTGGTAAGCCCTGTATTGCTCGTCCATGTGTACCCTAAAGGTGACCGGAGATAATTGTTCAATTATCCTAAATGGTCCCAAATAGCGTGGACTAAGACTTCTTTCGGAGTCTTGCCAGCTACGGGCGTCAACGAGAACTTTGTCGCCGACTTTAAACGGCACCGAGCGCTTATGTTGATCGTAGTACCAAGACCAGCGTTCAGCAGCCAATTTCATTGCTGCCTTAGCTTGTTCTTGTGCCGACCACCTTTCGTAAGCAATGACATTTAGGTCCGTGTATGGTGTTGGACGTAAATTCGTAGGTCCTGCATTAGGGTGCCTTCCTAGTTCGACAAAGAATGGGCTATTCTTTGTTGTCTCACTAGCCGCGTTGTTGTACGCGAATTCAGCCGTTGGGAGAAACCATGACCAGTTATCCTTTTGAATAACATCGATGTAACATCTAAGATATTGTTCTAGGATCTGGTTAACTCTCTCCGTCTGGCCATCCGCTTGCGGGTGATAGGCGGTTGTCATTGACCGTTGGATTCCCAATTGCTCACACCATCCCTTGAATAAGGCGGCTGCGAATTGCGGGCCTCTATCCGAAATGATTTGTTTCGGAAGTCCGTGGTTCGGATAAATCCGAAGGTACAGGAGGTTCGCTAATTCTTTTGCCGTTATCTTGTCTGACGTGGGAATGAAGTGTGCTCGTTTGGTAAGCCGGTCCACTATTACCATAATAGCATTGAATTGTTTCAATTCGCCGCTGGGTGGTAGGTGGACGATAAGGTCAATTGTGACGGTGTCCCAAGGTGCTTCCGGAACTGGGAGCGGTTGCAGGGGTCCGTACGGGGTCTGGTTGTGGTTCTTCATGCGTTGACATGTGTCACAACCTTCCACGTATTGCTTTACCATCGTGGTCATTCCAGGCCACCAGTAATTACGTGATAGAAGTTCATAGGTCTTCCATCGTCCGAAGTGTCCGGCAGTCACATGGTCATGATGTAACTCCAGAATCTTCGTGCGCAATTCCTTAGGCTCTTTTGGAACGTACACTTTTCCTCGTCTGAGGAGTAATCCGGCCTCCATGTTCCATTCCTGGAGATCTTTACCGAATTCCTTGGGACCACTTTTCAGTAGTTCCTGGTAATCTTTGGTAATCTGATCGTCCATGAGGGCTTGTCGGATTTGTCTGAGAAGGTCCTCGTCGCCTGATTGTATCTCCTGCTGTGACGCTTCTAGCGCCCTAACCGTAAAGTATTCCGGTTTCAGCAAAATTTGATCGCGATTATCGAGTTCCACCCCCTCTTCATGGTCTGGCCTCCGTGACAGAGGATCAGCCGTGAGCATTGTTTTACCGGGTTTGTGGCACATGGTGAAGTTGAACCTTGTCAGGTAAAGACTCCAACGTGCCTGTCTCCGGGTTAGCCGTTGTGCCGATTTGAAATATGTCAGATTGAGATGATCCGACCATACTTCAAATTTATGCGGGTGTCCTTCGAGGTAATGTCTCCATTCCTCTAGAGCGCGGATGATTGCGAGCAACTCCTTATTGTAAATCTCATAGTTCCTTTCGGGTGCTGATAGAGATTTCGAGTAAAAGGCTACCGGGTGCCAGAGCTTATCCTCCGAAGAGTATTGTGATAGCACTGCACCAGTTGCGTAATCGGAAGAATCCGCTTCCACGCGGAACGGGGACTCCTGATCTGGGATCCGGAGTATTGGAGCCGATGTGAAAGCTTCCTTGAGAGTTTGGAAGGCTTCCGCTTGTTCGGGTCCCCAGTTCCATTGCGTGTTTTTCTTGGACAGTTCGGTTAACGGCTTAACCACTTTGGAGAAGTCTTTAATGAACCGACGGTAGTAGTTGGCAAGGCCAACAAAGGCCTGGACGTCCTTCACCTTGGCAGGTGTAGGCCAGTCCATAACGCCGGCTACCTTCTTAGGGTCCATTTCGACTTTTCCTTTGGAGATGATCATTCCCAGGTATTCAATACTGCTTTGTTCGAAGAAGCACTTTTCAGGCTTCGCGAACAAGTCGTTGTCTTGCAAGATTTGCAATACTTGCTTGACAATACGACGGTGTTCCAACAGGTCGTTTCCGAACACAAGGATGTCGTCTAGGTAGACAATGACCTTTCCTTCTCTGATAAGGTCACCTAGGATATCGTTCATCATGTGTTGGAACGTGCTGGGTGCATTACAAAAACCGAAGTACATGACTACAGCTTCGTAAAGGCCGTTAGGCGTAATGAATGCGGTCTTCCATTCATCTCCCTCCTTGATTCTTACGTTGTTGTAACCCCAACGCAAGTCGAGCTTCGTAAATATCGAAGCCTGGCTAAGCTTATCGATAAGCTCGTCTATGCGTGGGAGAGGGTACCTGTTTTTAATGGTCAAGTCGTTTACTTTTCGGTAATCGACTACCATTCGGGCTCCGCCGTCTTTTTTAGGGACGAAGAAGACCGGGCTCGCGATCGGGGATTTCGAGTGTCGGATGTAGCCCTTCCGTAACTCTTCCTGAATCCACTGATCTAGCGAGTTCGCTTCCTGAGGAGACATCTTGTATGCCTTACTCGGGGGCGGTAGTACCGCGTCATCGGGGAAGTCGATGGCGTGGTCGTATGGTTTCCGTTCGGGCATCCTTTCGGATGCGCGTTGAGAAAATACCGTGGGACCAAACTCCTGGTATTCCTCCGGAACCAAGGATTTCCATTTCTGGAGATCCGCATCTGTCAGGAATTCATTGTCCGACTTCTCCGTTATCGACTGAATGGCATCGATAAGGAGTTCCGTTCCTTCGTCAAGGGTGTTCACCCAAGCGACAAAGGGATTCTCAGGCTCCTCTAAGCCGAGAAAATCTATTGGAAAGTCGTTGATGATTTGATAGATGTTGCGGGGTTCGATTTCGTCTTCTTCCTCGGAAATCGAAACCCGTTTGCCATGTTTGCATTTTTCCGTACACCGATATGTGAAGGTTCCTTCCGGCCAATTGAAGTCCGGGTTGTGTTTCAGGAACCAGTCATATCCGAGGATCACATCCGCATTCTGTACGTCCATTACGTACAAGAATTCAGTGGACTTGTGTTCCTTGTGCACCATATAAGCTTTTATTGCCATATTGATATTACCGGCGGTATTAGAGGTACCGTCGGCGTTACGAATCTCAAGAGGTGAAGGTAGTTTCTGAGTGACTAATTTCTCCTCATGGACGAGTTTCTTATCGATGACGCTTATTGATGCACCGGTGTCGATTAATGCCATGGCGTTGACTTTCTTTCCATATACCCACAGTTCCACTTCGATAGAGAACGATTTATTGTCGTCTCGAGAATCGTTTCCATGTACATTATACAAAGTGAAAAACTTCAGCGCGAGCGGGTCAGGATAAAAGTATTGTACAGGAGGGGCACGTGTAGCTAGTGTCCGAGTCCTCCGGGCAAAGTCCATTGCCGAGCTGCCGAATATTCCGAGATGGGATACCGGGTGACGTACGACCGCCTTATCTTCCCACAAGATAAGGGGTCTCTGTGAAGCCTCTTCGTAGAGGTGCGCTTCTTCGGGGCGCTGTACCCTCCCAGCCGCTGCGGGGCTGGTGGGTTCTTCACAGAACGTCTTCGAGACGTGTGGTTGGGGCGAGGGGAACCGAGATGGTCCCGACATTGGCGACTGTGGTGGCGGGGGCCGAGGGTCCTGCTGAGCTTGAGTCAGCCGTCACTTCTTCCCAGATCGTTCGGGCACGATACATCTTGCCATCCGCGGGGGGCGCCGAGTACGGCTTCTTGCCAGAAGCCTGTCCCTTTCCACTACCCGAAGGAGCAGCCGTGGTCTTTCCAGACGCGGCAGCTGCATCCTTCGCCCTTTGTTGCTCGGCCCGCTGAGCGGCAGGCACGAACGTTCCCGTGGCCTTGTCCGCGGCAAGCTTAGGACACTTGTTGAAATAGTGTCCCGTCTGCTTGCAGTACGTGCAGACGGCGTTGGCAGTGTCGGCGGGGGCTTTGGCGGGCGCCTTTCCCTTATCCTTCTTTTTCTCCGACTTCTTTGCAGAAGCGGAGGACGTCTCCTTCTTTTCGGCAGGTGCCGAGTCCTTCTTGCCGGCCTTCTCGAAGATCGAGCCCTTGATCTTGTCTGGATATGACGTTTGGTACATTTCCAGGGCGAAGTCGATGAGGGGCTCAATGTCGGTTGGGGCCTTGAAGAACGGGGTCTTGCCGAGGACGTTTAAGGTGTCCTTAACCTTTTCTGGGAGAGTCTCGGTGAACTCCCACACCAGAGTCTCATTGGCGGTTTCGGAGAGGCGGCCGAGGGTGCGGAACCGTTCGCAGTAATTGAAGTAGTTCGATTCTGCCAGTTCCTTGCCCTTCGTGCCGTAGTAGCCGCGAATTTCCTTCTTGGCTATCTCCTTATCCGTCATTTTCCCATATTGCACCATTACGGATTTGGTGAAGTCCTCCCAGGTGCCGAGAGGTTCACCGTTTCCTGCCTTCTTGATGAGAGGCGAGAAAAATTTGTATGCGTCCCCTGTGACGCGGAAGAGGGCCGTGGTGATACGGTCATGGTCGTCATAGACCCTGAGCGTACCGAAGTACAGGCCCATCTTCTCCACCCATTCTTGTGCGGTCACCTTTCCAGATGACCCGGAGAATTCGGGGGGAGGGGGGATTTTCAGGTTTTGAGGCAGACCTGGAATCTGCGGGGCGACGGCTGCTGCAGCAGCGGCTGCGGCTTGTGCGGCGGCAGCGGCCTCGGCTGCACGGGCTTGAGCATTACCGGGGGCCGGTGCCGGTTCTTCCGGAGGCGTGCGGACGCCGGGAGGGTTGGGGACGGAGGGATTCTTGCGAATCCTCCGAAGTTCCTCGTCAACCTTCTCCATGCGCTCGGCGAACGCATCCTCGAGGTCGTCGAGCCGAGACCGGTAGTCCTTCCGGAGCTCTTTTTCCAGCGTGGTGAACTTGGCGGTGTATTCCTGTCGGAGTTCCTTGCCAAGGTCCACCAGAGTGGACAGCACCTCGTTACGGACCGAATTGACCGCTTCGTGTAGTTCGTCTTGGGCTTTTTGTTCGATCGCCCTGGATTGCCCAACCAGGGAGTCAATTCTGCCGTGGATCCGCTCCAGGCGGGCGTGCACCATTCGACCGAGGGTGTCGGTGGTGTCGTGGGAGATGGCCGCACTTCGTTGTACGGCGGCATCGATTATTGGCCCATGTATGGACCCATCCACCTTGTGGTGTTCTGTCACAAGAAATCCCGGAATAAAGGGAGTTTCCTGTCGATTTATTAACCTTTATTCCCCAGATATTCGCTACGTTATACCTAACCGCCCGGGACTGCACGTGCATGGGAAATAGATAAGCTTCTCGTATCTTATCTCTTACATAGGTCATGTGGTACGTCACTGGAGTTACCCGCGTTACATAGTCATGTGTAGCGTAGTCACAGTGTGCACAGACCACGCCATTAGGGCAGGTCTTGTAGCTACAGAGGTCTGCGTTTACATGTATATATACTAGGTAGCGTTCTGAGGTACTCCTCAGAACTTATCTTCTCGTCGTTGGGGGCGCGTCCCCTGGCAACCTTTAATACCCTCTGCCTGCTTGTCTCTTGCGTGCAGGGTCTTAGACGACAAAGCCTGCTACGTCCTACTTGGGCGTGGGGGCCTCTATTCATTGCATCTACCTTGTCTCTTTATCTTTACCTGCTTGTCTGTGCAATACGGCAGGGCTCCTCAATAGGAGCGCCTTCTTGTTCTCCGCCATTAGGAGGGTGAGGGGTTTTAGGTGTTAGGGATAGGGCGGATATAGAGGTTCCCCGCTGGGGCGGGTGGCACGGTGGTTACCGTGACATAAGATAAGTTCTATTCTACCCGACCGCCCGTTGACGTCGTATACGGGCCCTTGGGGTCTTCAACGCATAGGTTCGACGACGTGGCGGGGCAGCCTCTGGCACAAGCGTCAGAGGTCGGCAGACATACATGCCAGCCCCCACATAAGCGTTGTCAGGGCGACGAGCGCCCAGGACCGACCGCGGATTGAAGAAGCCAGCTGGACTCCGCAGGTCACAGCGGAGTCCCTCGGCAGCGAGAGGATCGGCGACACTCGACCTTAGTGGGTATGTGAAGCACCCCGGTGCAACCCCACGTCGGCAGGTCAGCGAAGTGAAGCCAGACGACAGGTGTCCCGTACCTATGGACACCCTTAGACGACAGACGCGACCTCCACCACCAAGGAGGCCCAGAGACCAAAACGCCACCAGGGCAACCACCCACCATCCAACCGACGTCCTACCAACTGCGCGCAAATAACCAAGCACACCGTGTGGGAGCGCCAGTACCAAGAGCGCCGAAAACGGCTCCTACCGCCGGTGAAAATGCAAAAGCGGCGAGCGCAAGGACGGGACCGGCTTAGGGAGGTAGGCTGGGGATTAGGTGCCGAAACTGGAGAGCGGGCACTCAGGTCGACCAGCGGTGAGTGCGAGCGTCGAAGAATCGTCGACAGGGGGTAGCTAGGGGGAACATCCTTCGTCGGGCCGACGAAAATTCTAAGGGGGGGGTGATGTCACAAGAAATCCCGGAATAAAGGGAGTTTCCTGTCGATTTATTAACCTTTATTCCCCAGATATTCGCTACGTTATACCTAACCGCCCGGGACTGCACGTGCATGGGAAATAGATAAGCTTCTCGTATCTTATCTCTTACATAGGTCATGTGGTACGTCACTGGAGTTACCCGCGTTACATAGTCATGTGTAGCGTAGTCACAGTGTGCACAGACCACGCCATTAGGGCAGGTCTTGTAGCTACAGAGGTCTGCGTTTACATGTATATATACTAGGTAGCGTTCTGAGGTACTCCTCAGAACTTATCTTCTCGTCGTTGGGGGCGCGTCCCCTGGCAACCTTTAATACCCTCTGCCTGCTTGTCTCTTGCGTGCAGGGTCTTAGACGACAAAGCCTGCTACGTCCTACTTGGGCGTGGGGGCCTCTATTCATTGCATCTACCTTGTCTCTTTATCTTTACCTGCTTGTCTGTGCAATACGGCAGGGCTCCTCAATAGGAGCGCCTTCTTGTTCTCCGCCATTAGGAGGGTGAGGGGTTTTAGGTGTTAGGGATAGGGCGGATATAGAGGTTCCCCGCTGGGGCGGGTGGCACGGTGGTTACCGTGACATAAGATAAGTTCTATTCTACCCGACCGCCCGTTGACGTCGTATACGGGCCCTTGGGGTCTTCAACGCATAGGTTCGACGACGTGGCGGGGCAGCCTCTGGCACAAGCGTCAGAGGTCGGCAGACATACATGCCAGCCCCCACATAAGCGTTGTCAGGGCGACGAGCGCCCAGGACCGACCGCGGATTGAAGAAGCCAGCTGGACTCCGCAGGTCACAGCGGAGTCCCTCGGCAGCGAGAGGATCGGCGACACTCGACCTTAGTGGGTATGTGAAGCACCCCGGTGCAACCCCACGTCGGCAGGTCAGCGAAGTGAAGCCAGACGACAGGTGTCCCGTACCTATGGACACCCTTAGACGACAGACGCGACCTCCACCACCAAGGAGGCCCAGAGACCAAAACGCCACCAGGGCAACCACCCACCATCCAACCGACGTCCTACCAACTGCGCGCAAATAACCAAGCACACCGTGTGGGAGCGCCAGTACCAAGAGCGCCGAAAACGGCTCCTACCGCCGGTGAAAATGCAAAAGCGGCGAGCGCAAGGACGGGACCGGCTTAGGGAGGTAGGCTGGGGATTAGGTGCCGAAACTGGAGAGCGGGCACTCAGGTCGACCAGCGGTGAGTGCGAGCGTCGAAGAATCGTCGACAGGGGGTAGCTAGGGGGAACATCCTTCGTCGGGCCGACGAAAATTCTAAGGGGGGGGTGATGTCACAAGAAATCCCGGAATAAAGGGAGTTTCCTGTCGATTTATTAACCTTTATTCCCCAGATATTCGCTACGTTATACCTAACCGCCCGGGACTGCACGTGCATGGGAAATAGATAAGCTTCTCGTATCTTATCTCTTACATAGGTCATGTGGTACGTCACTGGAGTTACCCGCGTTACATAGTCATGTGTAGCGTAGTCACAGTGTGCACAGACCACGCCATTAGGGCAGGTCTTGTAGCTACAGAGGTCTGCGTTTACATGTATATATACTAGGTAGCGTTCTGAGGTACTCCTCAGAACTTATCTTCTCGTCGTTGGGGGCGCGTCCCCTGGCAACCTTTAATACCCTCTGCCTGCTTGTCTCTTGCGTGCAGGGTCTTAGACGACAAAGCCTGCTACGTCCTACTTGGGCGTGGGGGCCTCTATTCATTGCATCTACCTTGTCTCTTTATCTTTACCTGCTTGTCTGTGCAATACGGCAGGGCTCCTCAATAGGAGCGCCTTCTTGTTCTCCGCCATTAGGAGGGTGAGGGGTTTTAGGTGTTAGGGATAGGGCGGATATAGAGGTTCCCCGCTGGGGCGGGTGGCACGGTGGTTACCGTGACATGTTCCTCCTCTGGGAGGTACGCCTTGAGGTTATTTTCGACCGCGACATTGGTTTGTCGTGTCGGGCCGTAGAACTCCCGTTCTAGGTGGGTGGCGGGTCCGATTGGGCGGGTGTGACGAGCCGGGGGGTAACCGGCGATGGGGCTTCCTGGGCGCGTGCCCATTGGGTTGGTTGGAGAGTCCCTTTGTGGGGGGACGAACTCCTGTACGTCTTCTTCCTCGTCCTCTTCCTCTTCCTCGCTGAGGTGCTCCAGCGTCACCAGCTGCTGGGTTCCCGAGGGACCAGCTTCTGGGGTCACCGGGCCTTCTGAGCGGAGGCGCATCTTGCGGGGAGCGAGGGGGGTACTGACGGAGGAGGTGGAAGACATTGTGAATCTGTTTATGACGAATGTTAGTTTCCGGTTACTCGTTGTCTTAGATTCTTAAGAAGGGATTGGTTTTGAAAGCTGCAACTTTCGTTATAGATCACACTCGCACTCTATTTCAGAGTTAAAAGATGATAGTATTTCTACTATACAATCGCGAGTATATCCTCTTCTACCGAGGTAGTCGAGGGCCCTGCCACCTTGTCAGGTGGTGTTACACCGAAGGCAAAAGTAATTTGTAGCGCTACGCATTCTGCTACGATACGAGCCAAGTCCGTACGCCAATCCAAAAAGGAAATATTGCCGAGCTGTTTGCAATACTTTTTCATAATTCTCCAGTCTCTATTGGTGATCCTCCCCCGTCTCGCTCTATCCTTTACGTTATCCACCAAGTCCTCTAATTCTACTACCATAGTATGGAAACGCATGTCGTTTTCCATATGGAAGCCTGGGTAATTAGGGGGGTGGTTGGCGAGAGGAGTGAGACGAGTGAGAGTGCCTTCTAGCATGGGAATAACTTGATCGCATGCTTGGAGAGGCTTCTTCTTCCCGAAGACGAGGGAAGGGTCGAGAATCTTGTGGTTGGCCGGAACGGGAGGTCCGGCCGCCGGGCTGGAGAGACGGAGGGCCAGTGAAGAAGCTGCTTGCTTGGCTTCCTTGGCGGCTTGTTTGGCGGCGATTCGCTTATTCAGCTTATCGCGGGCGAGCTTGAGCTTGTTGAGTTCGCGGAGTTCGATGAGATTCTCCATGGCGGTAATGGAAGCGGCTAGCTTCTCTTCCTCTGTCCAGATACGCTTAGCGAGCGGAACTGGTTTGGGAGGTCGAGGAGCGGGTTTCCCAGCCTCAGCAATGTGCTTTGGCATGTGGACGGGAATCTCCCAAAGATGGAGTTTCCCGGTGTAGTCTTCCTTTACAGGAAGCGTGTAAGTGACGTCCTCTGTCCGAGGAATGTCGGCGGTGTCGATGCGGCTGAGAAGGGACCGCTTCGCCGGCTTAACATAGGGGGCAGTAGAGGAGCCACGGGTGCGACGGGTAACGCGGGGCATGATTCTAGAAAGTGCAGCTTTTCATGAGAAACGAAGTTTCCCAGTGATACGTCCAAGAACAGGAATAAAAGGGATTATGTAAGGTAGGGTAGTGGACTCCTTTTCAGGAGCAAAGAAGGTGTACTACGGGGCATAATTACTCTTATGTTGCGCGCAAACCCTGTGCCGAGACGGCGCGGATATTTGCATGACCCTAACGGTCAGAGGCGCCGACTCCAGGGGTAGAGTTGCTGACTGCCAGGCCGGTTCCTGGGTCAGATGATTGGGAATCGGATACACGACACCGCCCCGGAGGGACGATGCCGGAAAGTGGCTGGGATTTTACATCCCTTAGCCTGTCCATGCTTCAACAATGAGGTTGCCGTCTGTAGCCACATGGGTGTCACATCAGGGCTAAAAAACCATTGTCGATCTAAGATCGCGAGACAGCAGCGCTCCACATCCCGAAGGAGTGGGCCACGCGCTTCTCTTCCAATGGGGCCCCAAATCCGTTTGACCCATGCTCGCACGCCGAGCTGCCCGGAGGACTTATGCTATTGGCTACCGCGAGTGACCTATGGCAGGGTGATTTTTTACGTCACCCCCCTCACTGCTTTTCCCATAGCGGGTTCAAAGCAGGTCCCTTACGCCTGGGAGGCGGCTTTGGAAAATTCCCATGCCATCATAATGATGACCCTGCGGATAGTGATGGGGCGCTGAACAACGCTTGCCATGACAGGGGGTTGGGCGCACACGGGCAGACCGTCCCCTTTTCTCCACAGGCGGGTCTTAACCGCGCATAGTCCAAGCTTGTCAGCGAGGACCATGTCTCCTTGACCCTGGAGTCCGGGTTAGGTAGGCCTCCTGCCTAAAAAGGCGGTGTGGCTTCCCTGGTTGCCAATCCTCTGCCGAGGATGGCGATGTATCCCCCAGATCTCAACTATCACCCCAATCGCCTTTTCAGGCAGAAAGGGATGTGCGCAGCAACGAGCAATATACCCCTGTAGGATAGAAACCCAGACCCAAGCGCAAGCGCAAGGGCGGGGGTAGGGGGGAGATTTGTTCTTATGACACAAACTAGTTGTGGGACTCACTCTATAACCTTGTTAAGCGACTTGAAGTAGTTGCTGGAGGTTGGTGAGGATACTAGTAGGCGCAAGCAGAGATGATATGTGACTGTGCGAATGCAGAGAACAAATCTAAGGCTTATCCGCAGTGATAGCCCTACTTATATACATGCATTGTTTGGTTACCAGTAAGGGAGCCAAACATGAAGATGGTCTGTGCGCAGACATAACTAATACAGCTAAGTCGTAAACTACAGTAGACCATGTGCGCCGGTAATGGCCGCACCAGTAAGATCGTTTGTTTGGACCGTAGGTCCATGTTGTGGAAGTGGCTATAGCTACGTTAGTAAGCCATGCATGTGATTCTTATATTCCGGTATCGGGATATGAGTAATCGTGGGGGCATTGGCATGTGATAACGAGCGGGCCGCTTATCCAATTGTACTGACATAGCCCGGTATCGGGATATGAGTAAGGCGCGTGACACCGGAGGTTAGTCCGCTGAGTCATTGACGCGTACAAACGTGCTATGTACGTGTTGTTATGACAGGTGGACGTATACCGCGTTGTATACGTGTTGTTTGGTTGCGTGTACGTGTAGACGGGCGCTTAGCAGCGTAAACGTCTACAAGGTCGTAGAAATACCAGATAAATAGGTAAAAATACGGGAAAAATAGTGGCATGTCCCAAATCTGTGACACATGAAACGGTGGCAGAGTTGGATCTGCCAAAGATGAAACGTGCCCTATAGACTAGTACAACTGGGAATGCGCCCAGTAGAGTCACGAGTAGCCAGGGGAGTTGGTTGCGCAACAAGTCCCTGTATCGTATTCGACCGGTGGTGAGTTCTGCAGATATTCGAAAAATCAAAATAATCGTAACATCAGCCCCTTCCTAGGCATTCGTCGGCCTCGACGAATTCCCCAAGTTCCCCTCTTCAGAGTGCCTCGGCGTCCTGTTCGTTGTAGATGTCGCCGTTCCCGCTGAGGGACGGGGTCGTAGGAGTTCGCTATACAAAGTGTTGGCGGCATTCATTCTGTCGATGACCTGGTTGATTGAGCCCACAAGTTCTGCAAATATAGTCAGGACAGTCGAGGATCCAGTGGTTGGCGGAACCACATTGTCGACACGGTTGCTCAGGTGAGGGCCTCGCTGGTACCCGTAGGGAAGGGATATCTCTGAGGTATTCGTTATGTTGGTACCTCCAGTGGTGTGCGGCTCGGTGGAGGTTCCGTGCGGCCCATGTGGGTAGGGAGGCGGTGTCTCGTTCGTGCTCCCTCGCACCTCGCTCAAACTCCTCGCGGGTAATACTCTGCACCGACGGAGATCGTCGAATAGGCGGCGTGCTATTCGCTCTTCGCTGTCGCGCTGGGGTAGCCATAGGGCTCGTTGGGCGTGCAGGTGGTTCACGTCTCCCGTTGCCTCCCATACCAGAAATACGTGGCGTCGGGTCTCTAACTCCTGTTCGGCGGGCCCTCTGAGTCTCGGTAGGCAGAGGAAATAATACTCTATCGCCCTCCATAAAATTAAACGGCCTTGCAACTCGGCGTCGTTCGTCGGGGGTGAAAAAGCGGGCGGGTCGTGGTGTGTATTCGGGTCGACTGGGAGTAACGTGCTCGCGATCTGTCACAGACTTACCTGTCTGTGCGACCCTGGACTCAGGGGAACCCTCACAAGCCTGTATAGACGTGAGCCAACGGCCACGACGAACTCATACGGCCAACCCTAGGTGAACTCATAAGTCCATCCCGAGAGTGCTCAGCCACCTAAGGCCCCGCAGCCGTCGCAGTCGCTGACCTTCAGACTAGGCAGACGAGATGAGGCCCCGGGCCAGCAGCAACACAAACAGATGGTAAGAAAGGAGCTTTACGCTCATTGACGAGAATCCTAAAGATGGGGCTGTAAGGCCACCATCTTGTTGTATATATACATGTGGGAACGTTGAGACCACGAGTCCTACCCTAATGTAATGGCCTGTGCGCCGTAACTAAGGGATCACGGGAAACGTAACGTAACATGTAACGATGTGACCATAGTGTGTCCGTATGATGAGGCGCGCGCTACCCTACAGCGCTAACCGGACGGTCAGGTGATATACAGTAACTGGGCGCGACACGAGAGTAGCGTTAGCGTAGCGGTGCGGCGTACGCCTAGCGCCGCACATACAACTAAGGCGAGGAGACGTACAGTGACCCCCCTGGGTTCATCCGTGACATTACCCCCCCTCTCAAAAAGCGTCGTCCCTGACGTTCTATCTTGAAAACTACGGCCCCCACTGCCTTGGTTGCTTGTTTGACCCACGGCCCATCCCTACTTTGCGGAGGGTGGGGAGCATCCGAGGGCACGGTCCGTCCGCCGGTGGCTTGAGCGAAGTTGGGCGGGATCGGTATCGGTTCAGTCTTCGTCACAAAGGTTACTGGGTGATTTTTTAAATGGGGTCCCCTCCCCGCGTACCTCCGCTTGCCGCATGCCGCTTGTGTCGTTTTCGATAGTCGGTCGTGGAGTGCTGTTCTCTAACCTTCGGGACCGTCGGTGTGGGGTTGGAGACCCTTGCGGGTTCCTTCGCATACCCACTGGTCAAGGTTTCTTGAGGTGCTCCTGCCGCCCAGGGATAATGGCCGTCGATGCGCTAGCCTCCGTACTCATACCTCAACCCCGCAGGGTCGGCAGACGGAAGGCGTCGAACGCGGCTTACACCGGTCGATCCCTGCTACCTTAGTTCAAAGGGGGCGGTCTTGATTGTTCACTCCCTACGGCCGCTTTGCCTGGTGTAATGCTTAGTGGGGGCTCGTAAGACTACGGACCGTCGGTGCTTCTACCGACGGCTGCCCCGCCGCATTGCCATGGCGACCTGTAGGTGGAAAACCCTTCGGCCCCAACGCATGCGCGCCGGAGGGGAAGGTAAATATCTCTCAGATTATGTCACAGACTTACTGTCTGTGCGACCCCTGGGCTCAGGGGGGATCCATACAGGCCTACAGTCGAGGCCATGAGGCAACAGCCAGCGGTGAGCGCAGAGGCTACGTGGATAGGGCATCCCCCATTCCTAGTGTACGCCGACATAGTTGCTAACCTCACAGACAAGGTAGGAGAGATACGGGCCCCGGGCCAGGAGATCACACAGCGATAAGCAAGAAAGGGGATATACCCATTGACGAGAATCTGAGAGATGGGGTGTAAGCCCACATCTCGACGTAATATATACATGACGATAGTAACTACGAGTCGTGCCCTAAAGTAATGGCCCGTGCGCATTATCTAAGAGGCACATGACAAGTAACGTACATGTAACTACTGTGACCGTAACGTGTCCGTACCTGAGGCGCGCGCTACCCTACAGCGCTAAACTACTGGGTCAGATGATCTAGATGGCAAGAGGAGACGCTGGAGGTGGCTAGAGACCAGGAAGGCGCGCGCGCACCTAGCGGCGCCTATGAGTACCAATAGCGAGGGATGTACAGATACCCCCCCAGGAGTGATCCGTGACACGATCCTCGAAGTCGTTGAGCGCGTGTCATAGTCGGGCCGTTGTAGTGGCGGCCAATCGGTCGATAAGTCTGTCGGTGAGTAGCTCGAGTCCCTCTCTCTGCGCTCTGATCTGCCCCTCCATTCGGACGAGGTCCTCGGTGATGTTCTAGTACGAGCTGTAAACGTGGGTGAGGTCCTGCTGTCACGGTTTCTCTTATTTTTCCCTATTTTTTCCTATTTTCTCTGATTTTCTACAGTAACGTTATGTCCTATCTTATCTCACTCTCGTAGATAACTCTTATCTTATCTCTTGTGCACGTTAGCTCAGCGCCTATCACGGCGCCTCGTCTTATCTGTAGACTTATCTTATCTTTCCTGCACGTGACCCTACAAAGAGTTCACAACATACGTTGCCACACGTCACATGGCTTTCTAGTGACTCGCGTCACCTGCCGCTGGCTCACGCTCAGTCAGCGGCCCAACTCACGTCACATGCTGTAGCCTTATGCTCAGTCAGCGACCTCAGGAACTATCACAAGCTTCGGGTCGTACCATTACCGGTACATAACCCTACGCCCTGCGGTATCACTAGTCTTACCTACGGTGTTACGGGTCTTACCCTTCATGTATATAAGCTGGCCTCTGAGTACGTTGTAGACTCAGAATAGTTCTCCTCGACAATCGACTAGTTGTTCTTACCAACTGCTTGACTCTTACACCTCACTCTTATCGACACCGCCCCTCAACTACATTTTCAGTCATAAGTGAGTGTCTGTGTCACCTGCGCGATGTCGAAGAGGGCCGACCAGCCATCGGCTCGGCCAGCAAAAGGTCCCTCGGCCCTGTACCAGAGGAGGGCGTGTCTAATCTGTAGATGCTGGGGGGAGTACCTTCTTGGTGGCGTACCTCGCGGTCGGCCTTCTCGACGATCTGCATCACCGGGGGTCGCGGTACGGCGGGGAAGCTGGTGGCGAGTCGTCGACATACTATTACTGTCCTACTTTCGAGTGTCGGGGTTGTCCTGACTCTCGTCCTGTGGTAGTCTTTTATCAGCTCCTTGGAATGCTCCAAGTTCACCTCATCTTCCCATGAGTTGTCGGCTGTGGCATAGCCTTTCCACTTGACGAAGTACTGGTGCTTCTTCCCTCTCCATCTGTCAGCCAAGATGGCTTCGACTTCGTACTCTTCTTGTCCCTTGATGATATCAGGTGGTGGCCGTAGGTAATTGGGTCCGTGCACCCTCGTTTCTCTGAATGGTTTTAGTAAGGCGGCATGGAATACCGGGTGAATTTTCCAGTTCGTTGGTAACTGCAACCGGTATGTCGTGGGTCCCATCTTTTCTGCGATGGTGAAGGGTCCCTCTCTTTTTGGTGCTAGTTTGTTCGATTCGTAGGGGATTGTTAGGTTCTTGGCATCGAGCCAGACCTTGTCCCCTTTCTCAAGCTTTGGCAGTTCTCTGAGGAACCGTCCTGCCATTCTCTTCTGGGCTAATTCGTGCGCGATGAATGCCATCTTTCACGCCTCTTTGATCTTCTTGATCCTGTCAACCGCTGCCGGGACGTTCCCTACTCTGTCATAATCTGGGAATCCCCTCGGGACGTATCCCAGGATTATTTCAAGCGGCGCGGGTCGGTTTTCGGTTCGTCTGGTGTTGTGCGCAAATTCGACGTCCGGCAGTCGCTGTACCCATTGGAACGGGTCGTTCATGCAATAGATGCGAAGGTATACTTCGATCTGTTGTATCATCCTCTCCGTTTGTCCATCCGTCTGGGGGTGGTATGCTGTACTCATCGCTGACTCTGTCCCTTGCAGTCGGCACAACTCCTTGAAGAGCTTTGATGCGAACTGTGGTCCTCTGTCTGAAATGATTTTTCGGGGGATGCCGTACTGTGAATATATCTTTCGATGGAATATTTCTGCAGCCCCTTCGCTCGTGATTGTTTTGTCGCATGGGGTGAGAGGAGAGAGATGGCCTTGGATAGGCCATGGTCGACAATCACCATCATGGAGTCATACTTTCCGACTCTTGGCAGGTCGGTGACAAAATCAACCGAGCATTGTGAGAAGGGGAGGGCGTCTTCCCGTGTCGGTATTGGCTGTAAAGGGGGTTTTAGCGGGTTCCTATCAGGTTTCATCTGTTGACAGATTGCACAGCCCCGGACGTATTCCGCTATCATTGTTCCCATGTCGGGCCACCAAAAATGGGTCTTAACCTGTACTGTTGTACCCCAGATCCCAGGGTGTCCGGCCGGGATCGTGTCGTGGTATTTTGAGATGACGTCCCGTCGAAGGCCCTCGTCCCTTGGCACGTACATCCTGCCTCTGTAGAGCAGTATCCCATCCGTTTGTTGCCATTCATCTGCGGTGGTTCTTGCGGGGAATTCGCCTGTGCCCCCTAGAGCGCGGATCGCCTGTTCCGCAGATTCATCTCGATCGTTGGCATTCTTGATTCGATCGATGATCGGGATCTGGACTGCGTGGACGACGAGTTCGTCTGGAATCATGGTGATCCCCTCGTTGTCTTCGTTGCTTTCGTCCAGGTGGTACAACCTGGAAAGCGTGTTGGCCATGACTAATTTTCTTCCTGGGACGTGCTGCAATTTTAGGTCGAATTGCGAAAGGAATAGATGCCATCTCGCTTGTCGCCGATTTAGGCGCTGTGCGCTTCTCCAGTACGTCAGGTTCTGATGATCGCTTCGGATCAAGATCCGATGCGGTGCTCCTTCCAATAGGTGTCGCCATTCTTCTAATGCTCGGACTATTCCGAGTAGTTCGTGATCGTAGATTCCGTAGTTCCGCTCTGTTGATGTCAGGGATTGTGAGAGATATCCCACCAGCCATTCACGCCCTGTTTCATCTGTCTGTTTTAGTACTGCTCCTGTGGCGAACTGAGATACGTCTGTTTCGAGGATGAACGGTTTCTCCTTGTCTGGTGTTCCCAGTGCGGGCGCTGTCGTGAATGCTTTCTTCATGAATTCGAATGCTTTCTGTTCTTTCTCCGTCCATTGGAACCCTGTCCCTGTGACCGTTTTTGTGAGGTCTACCAAGGGTCGGGCGTGCGTAGAGTAGTGATCGATAAATTTCCGATAAAAGTTCGCAAATCCTAGGAAGGATCTGACTTCTTTGAGATTTCGGGGAGTCAGCCACTCCTTAATCCCATTGAGTTTCGCTGGGTCCATCTGGATATTTCCTGGGGTGATGACTAGTCCCAGAAATTCGACTCTGTCGACACCGAAGGCGCATTTCTCGGTGACACAGACACTCACTTATGACTGAAAATGTAGTTGAGGGGCGGTGTTGATAAGAGTGAGGTGTAAGAGTCAAGCAGTTGGTAAGAACAACTAGTCGATTGTCGAGGAGAACTATTCTGAGTCTACAACGTACTCAGAGGCCAGCTTATATACATGAAGGGTAAGACCCATAACACCGTAGGTAAGACTAGTGATACCGCAGGGCGTAGGGTTATGTACCGGTAATGGTACGACCCGAAGCTTGTGATAGTTCCAAAGGTCGCTGACTGAGCATAAGGCTACAGCATGTGACGTGAGTTAGGCCGCTGACTGAGCGTGAGCCAGCGGCAGGTGACGCGAGTCACTAGAAAGCCATGTGACGTGTGGCAACGTATGTTGTGAACTCTTTGTAGGGTCACGTGCAGGAAAGATAAGATATGTCTACAGATAAGACGAGGCGCCGTGATAGGCGCTGAGCTAACGTGCACAAGAGATAAGATAAGAGTTATCTACGAGAGTGAGATAAGGGCGAGACATAACGTGATACGGAAAGCGAGTAGAACGAGCTGTAGAAAATCAGAGAAAAATAGGGAAAAATAGGGAAAAATAAGAGAAACCGTGACATTACCCCCTCCTCTAAATTCAGCGTCCCGATGAAGCAGCTAAAAATGCTAGAGCCCACTAAAGGGTTAGACTTTGCTTGCGCTACTTGCCTGTGCTGCCAAAACCCTTTGTACCTCGTTGACCTTGTTGACCGTGTAAGAGATTGTAGGCGGAGGGCGACGAGACATGTTCGTCGGGATAGTACATCCGATGAACTAGTAGCTGGGCTACTTTGTCTTTTGCCTTAACTTCGTATGCGGTTGATCCAAGGTTATGAATCATGACTTTGACTTCCCCTCTATAGTCCCAGTCGATAACTCCTCCAAGTACGATTAGGCTTTGTTTCGCCATGCTAGACCGAGTTGCCAGTTGTCCGTAATGCCCGTAAGGGAACAGAACTTGAAGTCCTGTTGATATGGTGGCGGTTTGGCCGGGTTGGATGGTTGATCCTTTCATAGCATATATATCGTATCCAGCGGAGTGTGGGGTCCCTTTTACGGGATAGAGTGGAGTCGTATCTTTGTCACCGAATGGTACGGCGAATTCCAGATAGTCATTGAAGACGATGTTGTCTTCTACGAAGTTTCCGTACGGATCTCTTTTCAGCCATCGGCTGGTGGGTTTGACTGGCCTCTCCTCATCGGAGTCATAGCCCTCGGATTCGTCTTCATTGTTGTCCGAGTGCATGGGCCAGTCATCGGGCCAGAGGTAACGATCTCCCACTTTCCAGTTAGGATCATCGTCGGATTCAGCAACAGCAATCGTTCGGTGTGCCGAGAGGTGGTTTGTCTGAGCGTCGAAGAACCGGGCTTTGTATTCGTCCAGTGCTTCCTTAGAGTGCTCAAGGTTTTCTTCGGGTTCCCATGTATCGTCCTTAGACGTCGTGTCTGACCATCGGACGAGGTACTCGAGTTTCCCTCTTCGTTTCCGATGGTTAAGGATTTCCGATACTTCCCATTCTCTGTCGTCGTCTTCCTCTAATTCAGGGGACGGCGACCGATCTTCAGTCTGGACATATGGTACCAGCTTGGATGCGTGAAATACCGGGTGATAGTGACGATATTGTGACCCCATTTTTAATCTGAAGGTCACCGGCGATAAGACTTCTACAATCTTGAAAGGGCCGATATATCGTGGGGCCAGACTCTTTTCAGATGTCTGGTAGTCCTTAGTACTGAGTAGTACTTTATCACCAACGCGTAGATCGAGTTGTTTGTGTCCTCGATCGCTGTACCATTTCCATCGTTCAGAAGCTACTTGCATAGCGGCTTTCGCTTCTTGTTGTGCTTTCCATCGTTCGTGTGCGATGTCGTTTAAGTCAGGATTGACTGTGCGGGGAAGTTCCTGATCGCTAGGTCCAGCCAGGGGGTGTCTACCTAGTTCAACAAAGAAGGGCGAGTGCCTGGTAGTTCCCGACGCTACGTTATTGTAAGCAAACTCTGCGGTCGGCAAGAGTCTACTCCAATTGTCTTTTCTATACGAATTGACGTAGCAGCGAAGGTACTGTTCCAGGGTTTGATTAACCCTCTCTGTCTGTCCATCGGTCTGTGGATGATAAGCTGTTGACATTGAGTGTTCAATGTTGAGGAATTGACAGAATTCCTTGAACAGCTTTGACGCGAATTGGACGCCTCTATCGCTAATGATCTGACGAGGCAGGCCGTGTAACGGGTAAACCCGTGTATACAAGATGTCGGCCAAATCCTTTGTTCCAAACTTGGAACTGATCGGATAGAAATGCGCCCTCTTCGTTAGTCGGTCCACTACAACCATGATGGAATCGTAAGTCTTCTTGTTATTGATAGACTTTGGTAGATACATGATGAAGTCGATTGTAATGACTTCCCATGGCTGGGTTGGTACGGGATTAGGTTTAAGTAATCCGTACGGCTTCTCAGGTCGACTCTTCATCTTTTGACAGATGTCGCATTCCTGAACGTACTTCTTAACGAACGTTGATATGCCTGGCCACCAGAAGTTACGAGTTACTAGTTCGTAGGTCTTCCAGCGTCCGAAGTGACCAGCGGTAATGTGGTTGTGGTGTGCGGCTACTACGCGTCGGCGTGTCTGCTCGACGTTAGGGACATAGACCTTGCCCTTGTGTAGTAGTAGGCCGTTCTCGTAGTTCCAGTCTTGGAGCTCTTTCTTGAATTCCCTTGGTCCCGATGAGAGAAGGGATTGATAGGACGAAGTTAGCTTATTGTCTTGTAATGCTAAGCGGATAGCCTCGAGTAAGGACTGATTAGAGTCTTCGGCCATCGCTGTGGTTTCATCAGAAGAGGTTTCCAGGGCCCAAATGGCGAATTCGGTCGCGAAAAATTCCGGTTTAAGGAGGATTTTATCCCTGTTGTCGAGTTCCACCCCCTCTTCATGATCTGGCCTCCTGGACAGAGGATCCGCGGTAAGCATTGTCTTTCCGGGCTTGTGATACAACTTGAAGTTGAATCGAGTTAGGTATAATGCCCAACGTGCCTGTCGTCTGGTAAGCTTTTGCGCCGTCTTGAAGTATGTAAGATTCGCGTGATCTGTCCATACTTCGAATACCTTGGGGTGCCCCTCGAGATAATGACGCCATTCTTCGAGTGAACGAATAATAGCGAGGAGTTCCTTGTCATATATCTCGTAGTTGCGTTCGGCTTCAGTCATAGACTTGCTATAGTAAGCAACAGGATGGTATAAACCATCCTTAGGGTCTAGTTGTGAAAGGACTGAACCGGTCGCAAAGTCGGAGGCATCCGCCTCGATCCTGAAAGGCGAATCTTGGTCTGGTATTCTAAGGATTGGCGCAGACGTAAAGGCCTTTTTCAGGTCCTCAAACGCCTGTTGCTCCTTCTCGCCCCAAGCCCATTTCTGGTTCTTGCGGGTGAGCTGTGTGAGTGGTTTGGCCTTGTAAGAAAAGTCCTTGATAAATCGCCTATAGAAATTGGCGAAGCCTAAGAAGGCTTGGACTTCCTTAACCTTGGTTGGTTGAGGCCATTCAAGAACACCCTCGTACTTCTTTGGGTCCATCGCCACGGAGTTATGGGAGATAATCATCCCCAAGTACTCGATGGACTTTTGTTCGAAGAAGCATTTCTCGGGTTTCGCATAGAGGTCGGAATCCTGAAGTCGCTGCAATACGGCTTTGACTAGTTTCCGATGCTCTTTGAGGTCGTTTCCGAAAATCAGAATATCGTCTAGGTAAACGATAACCTTTCCCGACTGAATGAAGTCGGAAAGGACGCTATTCATCATCGCTTGGAATGTGCCTGGCGCGTTACAAAAGCCAAAGTACATAACAGTAGCTTCGTACAGCCCCCTATGGGTGATGAAGGCTGTCTTCCACTCGTCCCCTTCCTTTATCCGCACGTTGTTGTACCCCCAACGGAGGTCGATCTTTGTAAAGATTGATGCGGATGCGAGTTGATCTATTAACTCGGATATACAAGGAATGGGATACTTGTTCTGTACCGTGATTTCGTTTAGCTTTCGATAGTCGACTACCATGCGCAGTGACCCGTCTTTCTTTGCTACAAAGAAAACGGGTGATGCTATCGGCGATTTGGATTCTCGGATGTAACCTTTGCGAAGTTCTTTGTCAATCCACTCGTCTAAGGAGTTTTGTTGAAGCTTAGACATTGGGTAACGTTTTACGGGTTTCGGCAGTGTTGCGCCTTCGACAAAGTCAATGGCGTGGTCATAGTCCTTGCGGACAGGCATCCGCTCTGAAGCCTTGTGACTGAACACTGTCGGACCAAACTCATGATACTCTTTAGGGACTAACGATCTCCACTTTTCAGTTGAAGACGAGTCTAAGGATTCTTCATCCTTTTCGAGTATCTCTGCTACAAGTTGAGCTAGAGTTTTGTTGTCTTCGTTATCTAGCTGCGATAGCCAGTTAACGAAGGGGTTGTCGGAATCTCCTTCTCCTAGTGTGTCCAAAGGGAGATCCCATATACTGACCACTTCGTCAGGGAGTTCATCTGCCTCCTCCTCCGACGGTTTGGCGGGCCTTTGCCTTTTAGCAGCATGTATACATTTTCCTTCTTTCGTGCACCGGTCATAAGATATTGTTCCTGCACTCCAATCGAAGTGCGGGTTATGAAGTGTGAACCATTCGTACCCTAGTATAAGATCTTGACCACTTAGTTTAGTTACGGCGAGACCGATAGTCTCTTTATGAATGCCGTGGACCATGAAGGCCTTAACTAAAGTGTCGATTTTTCCCGCTTTGTTGTAGGTGCCGTCTGCATTATGTACGTTAATGACTGGGCGAAGCGGTTGGGTTAACAGGTTGTGGGTGGCGACGAAGTCGGAATTAATGACGCTGATTTGAGCGCCACTATCTACAAGCGCTGTAGCCTGTACTTTCTTTCCATATACCCAGAGATCCACGTTAATCTTGAAAGATGTAAACGTGTCGCGCGATTGATTATGATAAATATGATTGATCTCTGCAGTGGGTATAATACAACTACGCTCGGTCATCGTACATGGACAGGCCGTCACATACGATCGTAGTAAAAATCCGAAGTATATTTTTTCTTTAAGAGCCTCTTCGGCGGCTCCGAGAGGGTGGACTGGTGAACGATAACACCAGTTGTGTCGGGGACGGTATCCTTGTCGGCGTCCGAGTCCGTGCCCGCGACCTCCTCGATATGCGCGCGGGTGAGCGTCCCCACGGTGGATGTGGTGGCACTCTGCCCCTCGTCGTTGTCCTCCTCGTCTGTCTCATATCTCTCAATGATGCGGACGAATCGGCGCTTCTTGCCGTCGTTAGCAGGTGCCGGCCTGCTCGACGTTGATGATGTGTTTGATGACGACCCGGCTGTCGTCTTTGGCGCAGAGGGGGCGGTTCCCTTCGGCTGGCCCTTCCACTTGCAATCGGTCCAGCCGGTCGTACAGTTGTCGCGACCGCACTGGGCGCACTTGTGGGGGGGAGAGACTAGAATTCTCTTCCCGTCCTTCAGTACGCGCCACGATGCATTGGGCCTTGCGTTGTCGGGCAAACTCTGCCCCGCCTTCTTCGCCTTGTTGCCCCCACCGCTGGCGGTCTTTTCAGATCCGCTGGTTTGGGACGTAGTGATAGTGGCGGCCTTCTTGCCGCCCGAGCTAACCTCCGCCTTCTTCGTCTCCTTCTTCCCGTCTTCGAAGATACTCCCGGTAATAGCGTCGGGGTACGCGTCCTTGTAGAACTCGATTGCCATATCGAGATATTTCTCCCACTCGGTGGGGGCAGGGTGCTTGATGATCTTCAACATCGAGAAGCCATCGCGTACCTTTTCGGGTAGCGCGTCTTTAAGCTCCTCCAGCACCGTCGAGTTCTCGGACTTCGCCGCTTTGACAAGTTGGCGAAGTCTCTCCGCGTACGTGAAGAAGTTGGCTTTTGCCTTCTTCTTTCCCTCGTCGCCGAAATACCCTTTGATCTCCTTACGGGCCACCTCCTGGTCCGTCTTCTTGCCGTAGACGCGCTCCATGTCGTCCTCAAGCTCCTTCCACGTTCCCAGGGACTTTGTTACGTCTACCGAGTCCCTAATCCTCTTTTCCTGGTATTGGAAAGCCGACCCTGATAGACGCTGCAGGGCCTCGACGATCTGCTCCCGCTCCTGGTAGATTTTTGCTACCGAGAAGTACATGATGCACTTCTGGAGCCATTCCTTCACCGGGATCTTAGATCCATCGCCGGTAAAGGTCGGGGGGGGCGTCGCCTTGGGGCGAAGAGGTGCTACTCCAGCAGGAGCAGCGGCGGTGGTGGTGGAAGCGGAGGCGGCTGTCGTTGTGGCAGCAGCCTCGAGTTTGGCGAGGCGATCGGCGAGATCGCGCGTGGTCGTGGACTCCAATTTTCGGAGTCTGGTGAGGGCGGAGTCGAGGTCGTCTCGGGCCGACTTGACCCGGTTTTCCGATGCTGTCAGGCACGCCTCCAGGAATCTGGTGTACTGGCGGTGCTCGTCTGCCCTGTGAAGGACAAGACGTAGCCTGGAATTGAGAGCATATCGGAACCGACGAATTTCCTCGTCTGTGTACCTCGCGGCGACGTTCGCGTTCTCGTTCATGAAGTTTAGACAGAGCTGGAAGGTCTGCCTAAGGGCGGCATGCTCCGCTTCGGGTATAGACTCGAAAGCATCTTCGGCCACCTCAAATTCCTCCCTGACGGGTAGGACCTCCTGACTCTCGAACTCTAGGGCTGTGTACTCGCCGAAGATCGGCGGTAGCTGCTCGTTCCCTACTACGGGACCCGAGAAATGAGATGGCCAGAGCTCAGACGGGGGGAGTCTGGGGCGAGGGGCTGAGCGGGGAGCGGGTGTCCGTGGTGGATGCGAGACGGGTGTGGGGGAGGTGGTTCGCTCCGGGGTGTGCACAGGTGAGTTGACCGCGGTGCGGGAACCGGAAGCTTCGGGCTGGGGGGTCTGCGACATGGTTATGACTGGTAAGCACTTGCTTGAAAAGCGCGGGACAGCCTGTAAAAGGAGGAGAACCGAGAAAAAAAGCTACGTAATTACTAAAAATTATCTACTGCCATGTGTTGTGCCTTTCTTGAGCGCGAGCTTGAAGTCACACGATAAGAAGCGTAGAGCAAGACCCCTTCTCAGGTGGTCTGCGAGGGTTTACATTTGGTGGACCGGGAACTATACATTAAGGGCATTGAGGCCCCGTATTATACGCTGTATGTGCTCCCTATCTACGCTAGGATATCCAACCATAAAGTTCCCTATGATCTTGCAGTTCTTAACTAACAAGCGCATTTGCTTGTTATCGATCCGATCCATAAGGACCGCCTCGATGAAACCCTTACAGACTGTCTGGAGGTCCCGTATGAGGTTGGTTACCTCATATGTGGGATGACCGTTGCAGAGATCGGCATTCGCCACGATGCAAGTGTACACCGGGGAAAGTACCTTCGCGGTCTCCAGGAGCGTGGGTATTACCTTGGCACCCCAATCGAACTTCTTCTCCGTGCAGGAGATGTCGAAGACGTTGAAGTCTCGAGGGATGTCGTAGAGGCGTCTTTCAGCCCATTCGGCCCACGGCAAGCGGACGAGGTCGACGATTTTTTGAAGTTCGTCGGGCGTGAGGATGCGGTTCATAAGAGACTGATCGGGGGGTGGAGGCGCGCGTCGGGCGCGGGAAGCGGCGTCGGCCTCGACATGGCGAGCTACTTCGGCTTCTTCCTCTAAGCGTCGCTCGCGGGCGCGCTTAGCAGAAAGGGCCGCGTACTCTCGCATGGCCTTGGCTTCTTCCTCCGCGATCTGCTGGTTCCTTGTTTTGATGGCAACGGGGCCGAGGCGAGGCCCGTGATACTTGGGCTTCCGGATGAGGTCTTCTACCTCCTTTCGGCTCTTGGACGGAATGTTCCAGAGCTCCGGTTTGCCGTTAGCCGCGTTGGTAACGACCATCTTGTCCGGCATCTTGCCGGTGTCACCCTTCTGCTTCTGCTTCTTGACAATCGGGCCGGCCCTCAGGCGCGCCTCGACCATCTTGATGGACTTCTCTTGTCGCTCGGCAGGCATGGCTGTGTAACTTCGTGAGAAAGCTTGTACTAAATAACTACGTAAAAAGTCCGGGAACGGCCGTTCTTGATGCGGTAAGGTGTCATGTCGGTGTGTCGACGACGGCGTGCATTTCTCTCATACACGTCCGGAGTGGAAGATACAACGGGTCCCGCTTCCCTTGCGGTCCCGGTAACAGGCCAGATTAGGGTATTACACCCATGGTGGCTAGCCGCAGCGCTCCCAAACGTCCACCGCAGGCAAGCTAGCCGCCGCTGAGAAGCGGTGACCGGGAGATCCCGTTAGGGTTCAATCCCATGTGGTCATTAGGCCGGCAAGCCGGGTTTTAGTCTGGTTCCCGAAGGAACGAGGCTGTGTCCTTACGTCTGGACAATAAACGTGTTACTAAGTAACGGGGATAGGTCTGGGGCATCGCCCATGTCTAATCCACCGCCGCTGTTCACATTAACGGCCCTTTGCAGGTGCCGCTAATAACCTATTGAATGGCTGGTCGTCGCCATGTATCCCCCAGATCCCAATACAAAAAATACCTGTAAAGGGAAGACACCAAACCGCCGGCCTAAAAACACAAATCCCCAGGGCCCAAAGGCCGGGGGGCGATGAAAAGAATAGTTCTAATGACACAGACACTCACTTATGACTGAAAATGTAGTTGAGGGGCGGTTGACACAGACTAGACTGTGGGACTCACACTATAACCTTGGAAGCGACTTGAAGTAGTTGCTGGAGATTGGTGAGGAGACTAGTGGGCGCAAGCAGAGATGTTATGTGACTGTGCGAATGCAGAGAACAAATCTAAGGCTTATCGTAGTGATAGCCCTACTTATATACATGCGTTGTTTGGTTACCAGTAAGGGAGCCAAACATGAAGACGGTCTGTGCGCAGACATAACTAATACAGCTAAGTCGTAAACTACAGTAGACCATGTGCGCCGGTAATGGCCGCACCAGTAAGAGTGTTTGTTTGGACCGTAGGTCCATGTTGTGAAGTGGCTGTAGCTACGTTAGTAAGCCATGCACGTGATAACTATATACCGGTATCGGGATATGAGTAATACTAAGGGCATTGGCATGTGATAACGAGCGGGCCGCTTATCCAATTGTACTGACATAGCCCGGTACCGGGATATGAGTAAGGCGCGTGACACCGGAGGTTAGTCCGCTGAGTCATTGGCGCGTACAAACGTGTTATGTACGTGTTGTTATGACAGGTGGACGTATACCGCGTTGTGTACGTGTTGTTTGGTTGCGTGTACGTGTAGACGGGCGCTTAGCAGCATAAACGTCTACAAGGCCGTAGAAATACCAGATAAATAGGTAAAAATACGGGAAAAATAGTGGCATGTCCCAAATCTGTGACATTACCCCCTCTTCAGGTTTCATTGTCCCTAATGGAACGATTACTTTCCCGTGGAGCCGAATCCACCAGTACCGCGCTCGGATTTAATCTTTTCAAAGTAAGATTTTCCGTGTAGCGTAATGTGCGGGTCCTTAGCAACTTCGCAGATAAGCTGAGCAATCTTATCACTGGCCCGAATGTCGATAGATATATCGGAGTGGTTCCGGAGAATGATGATCACTTCGCCTTGGTAATCGTGGTCGATAACGCCACCCATTGCGTCTATGCCTTTTCGGGCAAGACTGGAGCGGGGGGCGATACGTCCGTAAGTGCCGAAAGGTACCTGGATTTTCAGTTTGGTATTGTATTCTGTCTGCCCGTGAGCTGGCAGAACGTCGCCTGTTGCAGTGTACAGGTCAAACCCAACCGAGTCCTTGGTTCCCTTTTCCGGCATTCGGCCGCCTTCACCGACTACGATTTTCAAGTCCGCGTTTCGGTTAATGTCCGCTGACATCCATCCCCCGTCGGGGTGTCTAACCATGCGCTGCTTAGGATCCTTCGCAAATTTTTCACGATACTGCGGCCAGTCGTCTGGCCACGTGCATTCGTCGGCTTCCCAGTCGTCGCTGTCAGGGTCGAAGACATGAACTGCTTCTTTCCTTCTAGCTGATCGCCTGAGGGGGACATCCTGCATTGGAATGGCGTGTGAAGCCTTGTATTCCTGCAGAATGTTGTATGCCGTGTCGAGATCGGCTTCACGTACCCAGTGTCACAGAATTCCCGGAAGGGGCTTCTGACATCCCTCGCTATTGGTATTCACAGGCGCCGCTAGGTGCGCGCACGCCTTCCTGATCCACAGCCACCTCCAGCGTCTCCTCTTCGCCATTTAGATCATCTGACTCAGTAGTTTAGCGCTGTAGGGTAGCGCGCGCCTCAGGTACGGACACGTTACGGTCACAGTAGTTACATGTACGTCACTTGTCATGTGCCTCTTAGATAATGCGCACGGGCCATTACTTTAGGGCACGACTCGTAGTTACTATCGTCATGTATATATTACGTCGAGATGTGGGCTTACACCCCATCTCTCAGATTCTCGTCAATGGGATAATCCCCTTACTCGCTATCTCGTCTGTGTTGCTGCTGGCCCGGGGCCCCCTCTTGTCTAGCTTGTCTGTGTGCTAGCCCCGACACGTCGCCTTGCGGAGTACCGTTGGTACTCCCGGTGGACTCCTATAAGGATGTCCCATCGGGCGCGCCGCGAGGTCACCGCTATCGCGGTTGGTACACCGCCTTGTTAGGCGTTAGGGAATTCCCCATGTAGCCATGGTCGCACAGACCGGTGGGTCTGTGACATAATCTGAGAGATATCTTACCTCCCCTCCGGCGCCACCTGCGCTGGGGCCGAGGGTTCTCCATCTGTAGGTCGCCAAGGCAGCATGGCGGGGCAGCCGACGGTAGAAGCACCGTCGGTCCGTAGTTTTACGAGCCCCCGCGAAATGCTACACCTGGCAAAGCGACCACAGGGAGTGAGAAAGCAAGACCGCCCCCTTCCGAACGAAAGGTAGCCGGGGTCGATCGACGTAAGCCGCGATTAGGGCCCGCCACCCATCCCCTGCAAAGGGAATGCGGTGTGTGGAGGCACAGTGCAGTCTGACCACTTACCCCTGGGCGGCGGGGATTACTCAAGAACTGATGACCCGTGGGTATGCGAAGGGCTCCGCAAGGATGCCCAACCCCACAACGACCGGTCAACACGATGAATATGGACACGACGCCGATAGAACTGGCCTTTGGGTACGACGGACACGGGTGACGGGCACCCACAGTAAGTAGCGGCTGGGAGCGATCCTTGCTGGCCGCGAAAGCTACAACAAAAACCTAGCTACAAAGCTGTCCCTCTCGAACCCGGTGAGTCTTGCCAACTCGATGCCGCGCTGGGTTGGCGTCCCCACCAGCGCGCGTCCTTTTCTCTTCAACCCTCTCCGACGGACGGACCGTCAGGAATCCCGGGTGCTCCCTGCTGCGATAGTGACGGGTGGTGCCGGCCCAGCAGTGCCGGGATCTCTATTAACCAACAGGAAGGGATGTCGTAGGATCAACGTCAGAGACGACGTTTTTTGAGAGGGGGGGTAATGTCACAGAATTCCCGGAAGGGGCTTCTGACATCCCTCGCTATTGGTATTCACAGGCGCCGCTAGGTGCGCGCGCGCCTTCCTGATCCACAGCCACCTCCAGCGTCTCCTCTTCGCCATTTAGATCATCTGACTCAGTAGTTTAGCGCTGTAGGGTAGCGCGCGCCTCAGGTACGGACACGTTACGGTCACAGTAGTTACATGTACGTCACTTGTCATGTGCCTGTCACAGATTTATCTGGGGCTTACAGCATTTTTCCTACGATTATAGCAATTTACCTGGGATTTATACGTCTAACTACAAGTTATCTACGGGTTAACTCCCATTGCCACCACGACAAGCTCTTAACTGGGCTTATCACCACATGACCAGCTTACATAACGCTACGGCACCTTCCGGTCCAATAGCATAGTACGGCTACGTCATACAGGTCTCGCCCGTCAGAGCAAGACCAGCCACGTCATAGATCCTAGATCATAATGATAGGCCGAGCGCGGCACGCTCGCATAATAATGTCCACAAGTACAAACAGTGCCTCGCGGCCTTGTACTATTGGGTCGGCCCTCCCGGCTTCCCATCGCCATAAGATCCTAGATCACAATGGCACCTCAGGCGCGCCACGCCTTCGCATAATAATGGCAACACGGCCAAATAGCACTATATTAGCATCAAGGCAATATCGCTATAGGCTACGGCCTTCTCGGCCTCTCACGGACTCGGCGTTCTCCAAGTCCCGGGCTTCTGCCATCACGGCGTTGCCCAAACACCGGTCCTCGCCTCACGGCTAAGACCACCATATGTTCCGGTAAACCTTCCGGTCCGGACATATCACATGCTACGGTGCCTGCTGGCCCAATAGCATTACGACCTCGGCGTTCCGCCTTGGTCAGCACATGATGACCGGCCAATCGCCATTATACCTCACGGTATCCGGCAACCGGCATCCCTTATACCCGGGCTGCGCCCGTCTTCACATGTCCATCTAACGATGAGACCACACACTCTCTATTTTACCATTGGCCCGGCCATTACCGGCGGGTCACGGCCTTTGTAGAGTAGTCATACCACTTGGTCGCCCTTATGGCAACCAAGCCCACACTCCTTATCGGGCATATACAGTAGCACATGACCCGTTATATATGTGTATATAAGTAGGGCCTTGACGGCCTATAACCCTAGTTCTATTCTTCTCGGCGTACGCCGTAGAAGAACCTTCCACCTACTATAGCGTCTGATAACCTCTACCTCACCTCGTCGCCTTAGTTCATCGCAAGGATACTGGCGTGGTGAGTCCCACAGAGCCATCTGTGTCATAAGAATAGAACTACCTACCCCCCTGCGCCTCCTTAACTGGTGGCGCCTGGGTTTTTCCTCCTACAGGTGTCTGAGATAGCGCAGGGGCCGCTGCTCTCCTGCAAAGGGGATGCATGCTCCGTGGTTGCGGTTATGGGATACATCGGCGGCGGGCTTAGCGGCCTGCTGCCACCCAGTGGGGCGCTGCTTGCCTAATCAGCAGCATGCGTCCTGCGAACCCGGACTCCAGGGTTAAGGAGAGACGGCCGCTTCCTGACAAGGTTGCGGCTGTCAGCGGTTGAGACCCGCCTATTGGGAAAAGGGGACCGTCTGCCTGTGTGCGCGCAGCCCCCTGTCTTGGCAATCCCTGTTCAGGGACCCAACACTACCAGTAGGATCCCCATAGGGATATGCGCTTCGGCGTATTCCCTTAGTTGGGTGTGGGAATCTTCCAAAGCCGCCCCCCAGGCGTAAGGGGCCCGCTTGGGATCTCCTTCGGGGAATCCAAGTGGTGAGGTGGTGCGGCTCGCAAGGCCAAACCAGCCGAGGTCACTCGCGGTAACCAATAGCGTAAGTCCTACGGGCAGCTCGGTGTGCGAGCCTGGGTCAAACGGATTTGGGGCCCCGTTGGAAGAGGATCGCGTAGCCCACCATCTTTGATGTGTGGAGCGCTGATCTCTCGCGATCTTTGATCGACAATGGTTTTTTAGCCCTGATGTGACACCCAGGTGGCTATAGATGGCAAGCCTTACCACTAAAGCGTGGACCGGTCGCGGTGTAATACTGCGACCACTTTCCAGCTCATCTCCGCGAGGAAATGGGCTGTGTATCCTATTCCCAACCATGTGACCCAGCCTGTCAAGCGCTGGCAGTCACCGACTCTCTTTCTAGAAGGAAGTCGCGCGCTTCGATGAAGACACCTGTCAGCTAACTTCCGCGCGGCGTCCTGACAAGGGCGCCCCTAACCATGCCCCCGTTCTTCTTGTGTTAGACATGACCACTCAGCGTTGATCGCTGATGACGAGCTCTCTTTCAGGTACCCTGGTATCCCAGTCAATAAGTAGATAAATATGTAGTTTTAGTGGCGGCTCCTAGTAAATAGCAATACTTGTATTAGCTTAGAAACCGTCCAATAGCATTTGTATTCGCCTTTGGAAATCCTGCGTCACCTGCTGGTTCCCAGGTTATCTAACCTGGTTAAGGTCGCCTATGTACATAAAAGGCAACCTTTACGTCTTACGGGTACACTTAGTCAATCGAAGAACGATACTAGTACCTGTTCCCTTAGACGTAGGATCGCGTACGCTTGGCAAATACATGCTTATAACTATTATTACTATGGGAATGCCAAAGTACCAAGTCGATTAGGATTCACATAATCCGTCGGCGCCCGTTTGACTTCGGTCTTCGCTCCTGAAAAGGGGATTCGGGTTATTTGAGCATCTGTCATTTGGTCACATGTCATAAGAACCTTTGAACGGGGGCACCCCTTTCGGTAATGGAACTCCTGAAAAGGAAATTACCATCCGTTTGGGAAGAGACGTCTGACAAGCGTCTATAAATAATTGGGTACAGCGCTGTTTCCACCAGCCACCCACGTACAAACAGATCGCAACAAGATTACTTCATTGAATCTTGCAATCTGGGTTAGAGGAAAGGAAAACAAGGGACACACGCTATTGATACGCGTTCCCTTGAAGTGTAGCGGAGGCCGCAAGGCTTCTAGAATCACACTTTATTCGGCATTCTCGCACAATCGCCGAATCTGCACCGGTTTCCACACCGGTTCCCCCCTGTATTGAAATCGACAATTTCGCACGCCACTCGCAAAATTCGTCACAAGGCTCGCTACCTCATTTATGATTTCACTTCGATTCAACTTTTCTCTGTGGGGAGAATAACCGAATTCGAAAAATACACCTTAGCAATTCAATGCGATCGTCCGCAAAAGGTCTCGAAGAAGCACTCGAAAACTTCCAGAGATAACAAGGGAGCCCCCCTTATTAGGACAATCAAGCCGGTTTGGCAATCGGTTATCATTTACTTGCTTGGTTTACGGAAACCTGCGCCGTCGAGACGCGCAATAAATAAATCCGGATCTGTATCCTTACAAGAAAGGATTACATCTCGTCACTACATCGAATATGGGCCTGGAAAACCCTTCGATTCCGACAAACTAGGGCTTGGAAACCTTAGTATAAAAATCTGGTCGCATATGCGAGCGACTACTGGATACAGCCGTATATGGATATACGTCAAGAATACCTTCGGCCCACATCCACCCACCCTTATCTGGGCATAGAGGCGGTTTAACCTCTTTAAAAACCAAAACCATCTGGATAGGTTTGATCGGGAGATCAAACGTGAAAGAGGGGGTGGAAACCCTAATTTCGCACCTAGGACCTTAACAAGTCCACTATCCCACGCTTACAAATGAACCTTACGGTCATTAAAGCAACAAACGACATGCACTAAGAGGCCCGATTACCCTCATTCATGCTCGTACTGTCCTATTTGTATATGGACGACAACCCTGTAATAGGAATATAGTAGCTATCTATCCAATAGCGAAATATACCCTTCCCCAACGATCATCTCAGTTCCCACGCTTACAATGTCATACTCAATCGAAGAACGACTTTAACGACATACAAGCACATTGGAAACTACCGTCATCGCCACCATGGGACTTCAGCCCTTACGGGATACACCTATACGAGACAACTCCTGACAAGGATGTATGTTCTCACGGTTACCCAATAAGGCCTCACTACGGCAACGACACTACAGTATTAGGGAATACAATCATAAGCATATAAACATAATGCACAATGATTAGTACCTATACTATGGGGTTTTACACGAGAAGCCTACTCGTTAATAAATAGTGCACACAACAACGAAGGCACAGCTTCATTCCGGAACTTACGACTCCGAAGAGATCGCTACATAGAAGCAATCTAACTAGGGGACACAACCCCTGTAACAAATGGGCATTGACAAATGTCTCACGCTTAGTACTTGCGATACTAGGGAGGCGACGCCTCATAAACGTTCACAAGGCGACGTCCTTTAATAACCGTTCAAACCGCATAAGTCGTACAAAGTAGGATTACCCCTGTACAAGCACAAAGCCTAAGACACCCGCTGACACAGACTAGACTGTGGGACTCACACTATAACCTTGTAGGCGACTTGAAGGAGTTGCAGAAGGTTGGTGAGGAGACTAGTGGGCGCAAGCAGAGATGATATGTGACTGTGCGAATGCAGAGAACAAATCTAAGGCTTATCCGCAGTGATAGCCCTACTTATATACATGCTTTGTTTGGTTACTCGAAGAGGAGCCAAACAGTTAGACGGTCTGTGCGCAGACATAACTAATACAGCTAAGTCGTAAACTACAATAGACCATGTGCGCCGGTAATGGCCGCACCAGTAAGAACGTTTGTTTGGACCGTAGGTCCGCGTTGTGGAAGTGGCTGTAGCTACGTTAGTAAGCCATGCATGTGATTCTTATATACCGGTATCGGGATATGAGTAATCGTAAGGGCATTGGCATGTGATAACGAGCGGGCCGCTTATCCAATTGTACTGACATAGCCCGGTACCGGGATATGAGTAAGGCGCGTGACACCGGAGGTTAGTCCGCTGAGTCATTGACGCGTACAAACGTGTTATGTACGTGTTGTTATGACAGGTGGACGTATACCGCGTTGTGTACGTGTTGTTTGTTTGCGTGTACGTGTAGACGGGCGCTTAGCAGCGTAAATGTCTACAAGGTCGTAGAAATACCAGATAAATAGGTAAAAATACGGGAAAAATAGTGGCATGTCCCAAATCTGTGACATTACCCCCTCTTCAGGTTTCATTGTCCCTAATGGAACAATTACTTTCCTGTGGAGCCGAATCCACCAGTACCGCGCTCGGATTTAATCTTTTCAAAGTAAGATTTTCCGTGTAGCGTAATATGCGGGTCCTTTGCAACTTCGCAGATTAGCTGGGCAATCTTATCGCCGGCCCGAATATCGATAGATATGTCGGAGTGATTCCGGAGAATGATGATTACTTCGCCTTGATAATCGTGGTCGATAACGCCACCCATTACGTCTATGCCTTTGCGTGCGAGACTAGAGCGGGGGGCGATACGTCCGTAAGTGCCGAAAGGTACCTGGATCTTCAGTTTGGTGTTGTATTCTGTCTGCCCGTGAGCTGGCAGAACGTCGCCTGTTGCAGTGTACAGGTCAAACCCAACCGAGTCCTTGGTTCCTTTTTCCGGCATTCGGCCGCCTTCACCGACTACGATTTTCAAATCCGCGTTTTGGTTAATGTCCGCTGACATCCATCCCCCGTCGGGGTGTCTAACCATGCGTTGCTTAGGGTCCTTCGCAAATTCTTCGCGATACTGCGGCCAGTCGTCTGGCCACGTGCATTCGTCGGCTTCCCAGTCGTCGCTGTCAGGGTCGAAGACATGAACTGCTTCTTTCCTTCTAGCTGATCGCCTGAGGGGGACATCCTGCATTGGAATAGGGTGTGAAGCCTTGTATTCCTGTAGAATGTCATATGCCGAGTCGAGATCGGCTTCGCGTACCCAGGAGTCGTCATTGATACCGAATCCTTTCCATCGGATTCTGTATTCAACTCTTCCTGCGCGGAGGCGATGATCTAAGATCTTCTCAACTTCCCATAATTCCTCGCCATCGACCATTTCTGGTTGAGGCTCTGGTTTCTTCTGATGCACAGGGTCCTTATACATGACCAACTTTGAAGCGTGAAATACTGGGTGATAAGCCCTGTATTGCTCGTCCATGTGTACCCTAAAGGTGACCGGAGATAATTGTTCAATTATCTTAAATGGTCCCAGATAGCGTGGACTAAGACTTCTTTCGGAGTCTTGCCAGCTACGGGCGTCAACGAGGACTTTGTCGCCGACTTTAAATGGTACCGAGCGCTTATGTTGATCATAGTACCAAGACCAGCGTTCAGCAGCCAGTTTCATAGCTGCCTTAGCTTGCTCTTGTGCTGACCATCTGGCGTAAGCAAATTGATTTAAATCCGAATATTGCGTCGGCTTCAAATCCGTAGGTCCTGCATTGGGATGCCTTCCTAGTTCGACGAAGAATGGACTATTCTTGGTCGTCTCACTAGCCGCGTTATTGTACGCGAACTCTGCCGTGGGGAGATAGAATACCCAGTTATCTTTTTGGATAACGTCGATGTAGCATCGTAGGTATTGTTCTAGAATTTGGTTAATTCTCTCCGTTTGGCCGTCCGCTTGCGGGTGATAGGCTGTTGTCATCGACCTCTGAATTCCCAATTGCTCGCACCATCCCTTGAATAGCTCAGAAGAGAATTGCGGTCCTCTGTCCGAAATGATTTGTTTCGGAAGCCCGTGGTTCGGATAAATCCGAAGGTACAGGAGGTTCGCTAATTCCTTTGCCGAGATATTGTCCGAAGTGGGAATGAAGTGTGCGCGCTTGGTCAATCGGTCCACTACTACCATAATGGCAGTGAATTGTTTACGTTCGCCACTAGGCGGTAAGTGGACAATGAAGTCGATGGTGATTGTGTCCCATGGTGCTTCCGGAACTGGGAGCGGTTGCAGGGGTCCGTACGGGGTCTGGTTGCGGTTCTTCATGCGCTGGCATGTGTCGCAACCTTCCACGTATTGCTTTACCATCGTGGTCATTCCAGGCCACCAGTAATTACGTGATAGAAGTTCATAGGTCTTCCATCGTCCGAAGTGTCCAGCAGTTACATGGTCATGATGTAACTCCAGAATCTTCGTGCGCAATTCTTTAGGTTCTTTTGGAACGTACACTTTTCCTCGTCTGAGGAGTAATCCGGCCTCCATGTTCCATTCCTGGAGATCTTTACCGAATTCCTTGGGACCACTTTTCAGTAGTTCCTGGTAATCCTTGGTAATTTGATCGTCCATGAGGGCTTGTCGGATTTGTCGGAGGAGGTCCTCGTCGCCTGATTGTATCTCCTGCTGTGACGCTTCTAGCGCCCTAACCGTAAAGTATTCCGGTTTCAGCAAAATTTGATCGCGATTGTCGAGTTCCACCCCCTCTTCATGGTCTGGCCTCCGTGACAGAGGATCAGCCGTAAGCATTGTTTTACCGGGTTTGTGACACATGGTGAAGTTGAACCTTGTCAGGTAAAGACTCCAACGTGCCTGTCTCCGGGTTAGCCGTTGTGCCGATTTGAAATATGTCAGATTGAGATGATCCGACCATACTTCAAATTTGTGTGGGTGTCCTTCGAGGTAATGTCTCCATTCCTCTAGAGCGCGGATGATTGCGAGCAACTCCTTATCGTAAATCTCATAGTTCCTTTCGGGTGCTGATAGAGATTTCGAGTAAAAGGCTACCGGGTGCCAGAGCTTATCCTCCGAAGAGTATTGCGATAGCACCGCACCAGTTGCGTAATCGGAAGAATCCGCTTCCACGCGGAACGGGGACTCCTGATCTGGGATCCGGAGTATTGGAGCCGATGTGAAAGCTTCCTTGAGAGTTTGGAAGGCTTCCGCTTGTTCGGGTCCCCAATTCCACTGCGTGTTTTTCTTGGACAGTTCGGTTAACGGCTTAACCACTTTGGAGAAGTCTTTAATGAACCGCCGGTAGTAGTTGGCGAAGCCAACAAAGGCCTGGACGTCCTTCACCTTGGCAGGTGTAGGCCAGTCCATTACACCGGCTACCTTCTTAGGGTCCATTTCGACTTTTCCTTTGGAAATGATCATTCCCAGGTATTCAATACTGCTTTGTTCGAAGAAGCACTTTTCAGGCTTCGCGAACAAGTCGTTGTCTTGCAAGATTTGTAATACTTGCTTGACGATACGACGGTGTTCCAACAGGTCGTTTCCGAACACAAGGATGTCGTCTAGGTAGACAATGACCTTTCCTTCTCTGATAAGGTCACCTAGAATATCGTTCATCATGTGTTGGAACGTGCTGGGTGCATTACAAAAACCGAAGTACATGACTACAGCTTCGTAAAGGCCGTTAGGCGTAATGAATGCGGTCTTCCATTCATCTCCCTCCTTGATTCTTACGTTGTTGTAACCCCAACGCAAGTCGAGCTTCGTAAATATCGAAGCCTGGCTAAGCTTATCGATAAGCTCGTCTATGCGTGGGAGAGGGTACCTGTTTTTAATGGTCAAGTCGTTTACTTTTCGGTAATCGACTACCATTCGGGCTCCGCCGTCTTTTTTAGGGACGAAGAAGACCGGGCTCGCGATCGGGGATTTTGAGTGTCGGATGTAGCCCTTCCGTAACTCTTCCTGGATCCACTGATCTAGCGAGTTCGCTTCCTGAGGAGACATCTTGTATGCCTTACTCGGGGGCGGTAGTACCGCGTCATCGGGGAAGTCGATGGCGTGATCGTATGGTTTCCGTTCGGGCATCCTTTCGGATGCGCGTTGAGAAAATACCGTGGGACCAAACTCCTGGTATTCCTCCGGAACCAAGGATTTCCATTTCTGGAGATCCGCATCTGTCAGGAATTCATCATCCGACTTCTCCGTTATCGACTGAATGGCATCGATAAGGAGTTCCGTTCCTTCGTCAAGGGTGTTCACCCAAGCGACAAAGGGATTCTCCGGCTCCTCTAAGCCGAGAAAATCTATTGGAAAGTCATTGATGATCTGATAGATGTTGCGGGGTTCGATTTCGTCCTCTTCCTCAGAAATCGAAACCCGTTTGCCATGTTTGCATTTTTCCGTACACCGATATGTGAAGGTTCCTTCCGGCCAATTGAAGTCCGGGTTGTGTTTCAGGAACCAATCATATCCGAGGATCACATCCGCATTCTGTACGTCCATTACGTACAAGAATTCGGTGGACTTGTGTTCCTCGTGCACCATATAAGCTTTTACTGCCATATTGATATTACCGGCGGTATTAGAGGTACCGTCGGCGTTACGAATCTCGAGAGGCGAAGGTAGTTTCTGAGTGACTAACTTTTCCTCGTGGACGAGTTTCTTATCAATGACGCTTATTGATGCACCGGTGTCGATTAATGCCATGGCGTTGACTTTCTTTCCATATACCCACAGTTCCACTTCGATAGAGAATGATTTATTATCGTCTCGGGAATCATTTCCATGTACAACGTTATACAAAGTAAAGAACTTGAGCGCGAGTGGGTCAGGATGAAAGTATTGTACAGGAGGGGCACGTGTAGCTAGTGTTCTTGTCCTCCGGGCAAAGTCCATTGCCGAGTTTCCGAATATACCGATATGGGATACCGAGTGACGTACGACCGCCTTATCTTCCCACAAGATAAGGGGTCCTTGTGAAGCCCCGTCGTAGGGGTGCTCTTCTTCAGGGAGCTGTACACTCCCAGCCGCTGCGGGGCTGGTGTGTTCTTCACAAGACATCTTCGAGACGTGTAGTGGGGGCGAGGGGAACCGAGATGGTCCCGACATTGGCGACGGTGGTGGCGGGGGCCGAGGGTCCTGCTGAGCTTGAGTCAGCCGTCACTTCTTCCCAGATCGTTCGGGCACGATACGTCTTGCCATCCGCGGGGGGCGCCGAGTACGGCTTCTTGCCAGAAGCCTGTCCCTTTCCACTACCCGAAGGAGCAGCCGTGGTCTTTCCAGACGCGGCAGCTGCATCCTTCGCCCTTTGTTGTTCGGCCCGCTGAGCGGCAGGCACGAACGTTCCCGCGGCCTTGTCTGCCGCAAGCTTAGGACACTTGTTGAAGTAGTGTCCCGTCTGCTTGCAGTAAGTGCAGACGGCGTTGGTGGTATCGGCGGGGGCTTTGGCGGGCGCCTTTCCCTTGTCCTTTTTCTTCTCCGACTTCTTTGCAGAAGCGGAGGACGTCTCCTTCTTTTCGGCAGGTGCCGAGTCCTTCTTGCTGGCCTTCTCGAAGATCGAGCCCTTGATCTTGTCCGGATATGACGTTTGGTACATTTCCAGGGCGAAGTCAATCAGAGGTTCGATGTCGGTCGGGGCCTTGAAGAACGGAGTCTTGCCGAGGACGTTTAAGGTGTCCTTAACCTTTTCGGGGAGAGTCTCGGTGAATTCCCACACCAGAGTCTCGTTGGCGGTCTCGGAGAGTCGGCCGAGGGTTCGGAACCGTTCGCAGTAGTTGAAGTAGTTCGACTCGGCGAGTTCCTTGCCCTTGGTACCGTAGTAGCCGCGAATTTCCTTCTTGGCTATTTCCTTATCCGTCATTTTCCCATATTGCACCATTACGGATTTGGTGAAGTCCTCCCAGGTGCCGAGAGGTTCACCGTTTCCTGCCTTCTTGATGAGGGGCGAGAAAAATTTGTATGCGTCCCCTGTGACGCGGAAGAGGGCCGTGGTGATACGGTCATGGTCGTCGTAGACCCTGAGCGTACCGAAGTACAGGCCCATCTTTTCCACCCATTCCTGTGCAGTCACCTTTCCAGATGACCCAGAGAACTCGGGGGGAGGGGGGATTTTCAGGTTTTGAGGCAGACCTGGAATCTGCGGGGCGACGGCTGCTGCAGCAGCGGCTGCAGCTTGTGCGGCGGCAGCGGCCTCGGCTGCTCTGGTTTGAGCATGACCGGGGGCCGGTGCCGGGTCTTCCGGGGGCGTGCGGATGCCGGGAGGGTTGGGAACGGAGGGATTCTTGCGGATCCTCCGGAGTTCCTCGTCAACCTTCTCCATGCGCTCTGCGAACGCATCCTCGAGGTCGTCCAGCCGGGACCGGTAGTCCTTTCGGAGCTGCTTCTCCATTTCGGAGAGCTTGGCGGTGTACTCCTGTCGGAGTTCCTTGCCGAGGTCCACCATGGTGGACAATACCTCGTTCCGGACCGAATTGACCGCTTCGTGTAGTTCGTCTTGGGCCTTCTGTTCGATTGCCCTGGATTGCCCAGCCAGGGAATCGATTCTGTCGTGGATGCGATTCAGGCGGGCGTACACCATTCGCCCGAGGGTATCGGTGGTGTCGTAGGCGATGGCCGCACTTCGTTGTACGGCTGAATCAATGATTGGTCCATGCAGGGCCCCATCCACCTTGTGGTGTTCCTCCTCTGTGAGGTACGCCTTGAGGTTGTTGGCGACCACTGCATCGGTCCACCGTACTGGACTGGAAAATTCCATTTCCAGGTTGGTGACGGGCCCGATAGGGCGGGTTCGACGAGCCGGTGGGTATCCGGCAATGGGGGAGCCTGGGCGTGTACCCATGGGGTTGGTCGGAGATTCCCTTTGCGGGGGAGCGAACTCCGGCATTTCCTCTTCTCCTTCCTCTTCCTCTTCTTCTCCCTCGCTTAGGTGCTCCAGCGTCACCAGTTGCTGAGTTCCCGAGGGACCAGCTACCGGGGTCACCGGACCTTCTGAGCGGAGGCGCATCTTGCGGGGAGCGAGAGGGGTGCTGACGGAGGAGGTGGAAGACATTGTGAATCTGTTTGTGACGAATGTTAGTTTCCGGTTACTCATTGTCTTAGATTCTTAAGAAGGGATTGGGTTTGAAAGCTGCAACTTTCGTTATAGATCACACTCGCACTCTATTTCAGAGTTAAAAGACGATAGTATTGCTACTACACAATCGCGAGTATATCCTCTTCTACCGTAGTAGTCGAGGGCCCTGCCACCTTGTCAGGTGGTGTTACACCGAAGGCAAAAGTAATTTGTAGCGCTACGCATTCTGCTACGATACGAGCCAAGTCCGTACGCCAATCCAAAAAGGAAATATTGCCGAGTTGTTTGCAATACTTTTTCATAATTCTCCAGTCTCTATTGGTGATCCTCCCCCGTCTCGCTCTATCCTTTACGTTATCCACCAAGTCCTCTAATTCTACTACCATAGTATGGAAACGCATGTCGTTTTCCATATGGAAGCCTGGGTAATTAGGGGGGTGGTTGGCGAGAGGAGTGAGACGAGTGAGAGTGCCTTCTAGCATGGGAATAACTTGATCGCATGCTTGAAGAGGCTTCTTCTTCCCGAAGACGAGGGAAGGGTCGAGAATCTTGTGGTTGGCCGGAACGGAAGGTCCGGCCGCCGGGCTGGAGAGACGGAGGGCCAGTGAAGAAGCTGCTTGCTTGGCTTCCTTGGCGGCTTGTTTGGCGGCGATTCGCTTATTCAGCTTATCGCGGGCGAGCTTGAGCTTGTTGAGTTCGCGGAGTTCGATAAGGTTCTCCATGGCGGTAATGGATTGCGCTAGCTTCTCTTCCTCTGTCCAGATGCGCTTGGCAAGTGGAACTGGTTTGGGAGGTCGAGGAGCGGGTTTCCCAGCCTCAGCGATATGCTTTGGCATGTGGACAGGAATCTCCCAAAGATGGAGCTTCCCGGTGTAGTCTTCCTTTACAGGAAGAGTGTACGTGACGTCCTCTGCCCGAGGAATGTCGGTGGTGTCGATGCGGCTGAGAAGGGACCGCTTCGCCGGCTTAACGTAGGGGGCAGTGGAGGAGCCACGAGTGCGACGGGTAACGCGGGGCATGATTCTAGAAAGTGCAGCCTTCATGAGAAACAAAGTTTCCCAGTGATACGTCCAAGAACAGGAATGAAAGGGATTATGTAAGGTAGGGTAGTGGACTCCTTTTCAGGAGCAAAGAAGGTGTACTACGGGGCATAATTACTCTTATGTTGCGCGCAAACCCTGTGCCGAGACGGCGCGGATATTCGCATGACCCTAACGGTCAGAGGCGCCGACTCCAGGGGTAGAGTTGCTGACTGCCAGGCCGGTTCCTGGGTCAGATGATTGGGATTCGGATACACGACACCGCCCCGGAGGGACGATGCCGGAAAGTGGCTGGGATTTTACATCCCTTAGCCTGTCCATGCTTCAACAATGAGGTTGCCGTCTGTAGCCACATGGGTGTCACATCAGGGCTAAAAAACCACTGTCGATCTAAGATCGCGAGACAGCAGCGCTCCACATCCCGAAGGAGTGGGCCACGCGCTTCTCTTCCAATGGGGCCCCAAATCCGTTTGACCCATGCTCGCACGCCGAGCTGCCCGGAGGACTTATGCTATTGGCTACCGCGAGTGACCTATGGCAGGGTGATTTTTTACGTCACCCCCCTCACTGCTTTTCCCATAACGGGTTCAAAGCAGGTCCCTTACGCCTGGGAGGCGGCTTTGGAAAATTCCCATGCCATCATAATGATGACCCTATGGATAGTGATGGGGCGCTGAACAACGCTTGCCATGACAGGGGGTTGGGCGCACACAGGCAGACCGTCCCCTTTTCTCCACAGGCGGGTCTTAACCGCGCATAGTCCAAGCTTGTCAGCGAGGACCATGTCTCCTTGACCCTGGAGTCCGGGTTAGGTAGGCCTCCTGCCTAAAAAGGCGGTGTGGCTTCCCTGGTTGCCAATCCTCTGCCGAGAATGGCGATGTATCCCCCAGATCTCAACTATCACCCCAATCGCCTTGTCAGGCAGAAAGGGATGTGCGCAGCAACAAGTAATATACCCCTGTAGGATGAAAACCCAGACCCAAGCGCAAGCGCAAGGGCGGGGGTAGGGGGAGATTTGTTCTTATGACACAGACTAGACTGTGGGACTCACACTATAACCTTGTAGGCGACTTGAAGGAGTTGCAGAAGGTTGGTGAGGAGACTAGTGGGCGCAAGCAGAGATGATATGTGACTGTGCGAATGCAGAGAACAAATCTAAGGCTTATCCGCAGTGATAGCCCTACTTATATACATGCTTTGTTTGGTTACTCGAAGAGGAGCCAAACAGTTAGACGGTCTGTGCGCAGACATAACTAATACAGCTAAGTCGTAAACTACAATAGACCATGTGCGCCGGTAATGGCCGCACCAGTAAGAACGTTTGTTTGGACCGTAGGTCCGCGTTGTGGAAGTGGCTGTAGCTACGTTAGTAAGCCATGCATGTGATTCTTATATACCGGTATCGGGATATGAGTAATCGTAAGGGCATTGGCATGTGATAACGAGCGGGCCGCTTATCCAATTGTACTGACATAGCCCGGTACCGGGATATGAGTAAGGCGCGTGACACCGGAGGTTAGTCCGCTGAGTCATTGACGCGTACAAACGTGTTATGTACGTGTTGTTATGACAGGTGGACGTATACCGCGTTGTGTACGTGTTGTTTGTTTGCGTGTACGTGTAGACGGGCGCTTAGCAGCGTAAATGTCTACAAGGTCGTAGAAATACCAGATAAATAGGTAAAAATACGGGAAAAATAGTGGCATGTCCCAAATCTGTGACACCCGCCACGCGAACGAAGGAACTTGCAATCCCATTCACCGCTAGGCAATAGACGTCGAAAAAGCACCGCTATGTCACACTCAATGGGTACTACGCATAAGCAACATATCCGCCCAAGGGCTCGAAGAGACACTAGAAAATCTCCAGAGCTAACAGTGAAGCCCTCACTCTAAGGAATATCGCACAATGCTATCCGAAATACGTACAACGACACAATGCACCCTCTAATACGCTTGGCAAGCTATTGGAGATACAGATTACAAGTAGATTCAAAGGCACTATATGATGACCATTTCCATATCGCCTTCTACTACGAGTAACGTCATAAGCAAAAGCAATAATCCGACCAAGGTCGCGAAAAGGCACTAGAACACCTTCAGCGATATGTCACAGATTTGGGACATGCCACTATTTTTCCCGTATTTTTACCTATTTATCTGGTATTTCTACGACCTTGTAGACATTTACGCTGCCAAGCGCTCGTCTACACGTACACGCAAACAAACAACACGTACACAACGCGGTACACGTCCACCTGTCATAACAACACGTACATAACACGCTTGTACGCGTCAATGACTCAGCGGACTAACCTCCGGTGTCACGCGCTTTACTCATATCCCGGTACCGGGCTATGTCAGTACAATTGGATAAGCGGCCCGCTCGTTATCACATGCCAATGCCCTCACGATTACTCATATTCCGATACCGGAATATAAGAATCACATGCATGGCTTACTAACGTAGCTACAGCCACTTCCACAACATGGACCTACGGTCCAAACAAACGATCTTACTGGTGCGGCCATTACCGGCGCACATGGTCTATTGTAGTTTACGACTTAACCATATTAGTTATGTCTGCGCACAGACCACCTTCATGTTTGGCTCCCTTACCGGTAACCAAACAAAGCATGTATATAAGTAGGGCTATCACTGCGGATAAGCCTTAGATTTGTTCTCTGCATTCGCACAGTTACATAACATCTCTGCTTGCGCCCACTAGTCTCCTCACCAACCTCCAGCAACTCCTTCAAGTCGCTTACAAGGTTATAGTGTGAGTCCCACAGTCTAGTCTGTGTCATAAGAACAAATCTCCCCCCTACCCCCGCCCTTGCGCTTGCGCTTGGGCCTGGGTTTCTATCCTACAGGGGCTATTGCTCGTTGCTGCGCACATCCCTACTCTTGACAAAGAGTTAGGGGTGATAGTTGAGATCTGGGGGATACATCGCCATCCTCGGCAGAGGATTGGCAACCAGGGAAGCCACACCACCTTTTTAGGCAGGAGGCCTACCTAACCCGGACTCCAGGGTCAAGGAGACATGGTCCTCGCTGACAAGCTTGGACTATGCGCGGTTAAGACCCGCCTGTGGAGAAAAGGGGACGGTCTGCCTGTGTGCGCCCAACCCCCTGTCATGGCAAGCGTTGTTCAGCGCCCCATCACTATCCACAGGGTCATCATTATGATGGCATGGGAATTTTCCAAAGCCGCCTCCCAGGCGTAAGGGACCTGCTTTGAACCCGTTATGGGAAAAGCAGTGAGGGGGGTGACGTAAAAAATCACCCTGCCATAGGTCACTCGCGGTAGCCAATAGCATAAGTCCTCCGGGCAGCTCGGCGTGCGAGCATGGGTCAAACGGATTTGGGGCCCCATTGGAAGAGAAGCGCGTGGCCCACTCCTTCGGGATGTGGAGCGCTGCTGTCTCGCGATCTTAGATCGACAGTGGTTTTTTAGCCCTGATGTGACACCCATGTGGCTATAGACGGCAACCTCATTGTTGAAGCATGGACAGGCTAAGGGATGTAAAATCCCAGCCACTTTCCGGCATCGTCCCTCCGGGGCGGTGTCGTGTATCCGATTCCCAATCATCTGACCCAGGAACCGGCCTGGCAGTCAGCAACTCTACCCCTGGAGTCGGCGCCTCTGACCGTTAGGGTCATGCGAATATCCGCGCCGTCTCGGCACAGGGTTTGCGCGCAACATAAGAGTAATTATGCCCCGTAGTACACCTTCTTTGCTCCTGAAAAGGAGTCCACTACCCTACCTTACATAATCCCTTTCATTCCTGTTCTTGGACGTATCACTGGGAAACTTCGTTTCTCATGAAAGCTGCACTTTCTAGAATCATGCCCCGCGTTACCCGTCGCACCCGTGGCTCCTCCACTGCCCCTTACGTCAAACCGGCGAAGCGGTCCCTTCTCAGCCGCATCGACACCGCCGACATTCCTCGGGCAGAGGACGTCACCTACACGCTTCCTGTAAAGGAAGATTACACTGGGAAACTCCATCTTTGGGAGATTCCCGTCCACATGCCAAAGCACATTGCTGAGGCTGGGAAACCCGCTCCTCGACCTCCCAAACCAGTTCCGCTCGCTAAGCGTATCTGGACAGAGGAAGAGAAGCTAGCCGCTTCCATTACCGCCATGGAGAACCTCATCGAACTCCGCGAACTCAACAAGCTCAAGCTCGCCCGCGATAAGCTGAATAAGCGAATCGCCGCCAAACAAGCCGCCAAGGAAGCCAAGCAAGCAGCTTCTTCACTGGCCCTCCGTCTCTCCAGCCCGGCGGCCGGACCTTCCGTTCCGGCCAACCACAAGATTCTCGACCCTTCCCTCGTCTTCGGGAAGAAGAAGCCTCTCCAAGCATGCGACCAAGTTATTCCCATGCTAGAAGGCACTCTCACTCGTCTCACTCCTCTCGCCAACCATCCCCCTAATTACCCAGGCTTCCATATGGAAAACGACATGCGTTTCCATACTATGGTAGTAGAATTGGAGGACTTGGTGGATAACGTAAAGGATAGAGCGAGACGAGGGAGGATCACCAATAGAGACTGGAGAATTATGAAGAAGTATTGCAAACAGCTCGGCAATATTTCCTTTTTGGATTGGCGTACGGACTTAGCTCGTATCGTAGCAGAATGCGTAGCGCTACAAATTACTTTTGCCTTCGGTGTAACACCACCTGACAAGGTGGCAGGGCCCTCAACTACTTCGGTAGAAGAGGATATACTCGCGATTGTATAGTAGAAATACTATCATCTTTTAACTCTGAAATAGAGTGCGAGTGTGATCTATAACGAAAGTCGCAGCTTTCAAAACCAATCCCTTCTTAAGAATCTAAGACAATGAGTAACCGGAAACTAACATTCGTCACAAACAGATTCACAATGTCTTCCACCTCCTCCGTCAGCACCCCCCTCGCTCCCCGCAAGATGCGTCTCCGCTCAGAAGGTCCGGTAACCCCGGTAGCTGGTCCCTCGGGAACCCAGCAACTGGTGACGCTGGAGCACCTAAGCGAGGGAGAGGAAGAGGAAGGAGAAGAGGAAATGCCGGAGTTCGCTCCCCCGCAAAGGGAATCTCCGACCAATCCCATGGGTACACGCCCGGGCTCCCCCATTGCCGGATACCCACCGGCTCGTCGAACTCGCCCAATCGGGCCCGCCACCACTCTGGAAATGGAGTTCTCCGGACCAATACGGCAGACCAACGCCGTGGTCGAAAACCAGCTCAAGGCGTACCTCCCCGAGGAGGAACACCACAAGGTGGATGGGTCCATACATGGGCCAATCATCGATGCCGCCGTACAACGAAGTGCGGCCATAAGCCATGACACCACCGACACCCTAGGTCGAATGGTGCACGCCCGCCTGGAGCGTATCCATGAACGAATCGATTCCCTGGCTGGGCAATCCAGGGCCATCGAACAGAAGGCCCAAGACGAGCTACACGAGGCGGTAAATTCAGTCCGCAACGAGGTGCTGTCCACGCTGGTGGACCTTGGTAAGGAACTCCGACAGGAGTATACCGCCAAGTTCACCACGCTGGAAAAGGAGCTCCGAAAGGACTACCGGTCTCGGCTCGATGACCTCGAGGATGCGTTCGCCGAGCGCATGGAGAAGGTTGACGAGGAACTCCGGAGGATCCGCAAGAATCCCTCCGTTCCCAACCCTCCCGGCGTCCGCACGCCTCCGGAAGACCCGGTACCGGCCCCCGGTCATGCTCAAGCCAGAGCAGCCGAGGCCGCTGCCGCCGCTCAAGCTGCAGCTGCTGCTGCTGCAGCCGTCGCCCCGCAGATTCCAGGTCTGCCTCAAAACCTGAAAATCCCCCCTCCCCCCGAATTCTCCGGGTCATCTGGAAAGGTGACTGCGCAAGAATGGGTGGAGAAAATGGGCCTGTACTTCGGTACGCTCAGGGTCTACGATGACCATGACCGTATCACCACGGCCCTCTTCCGCGTCACAGGGGACGCATACAAATTTTTCTCGCCTCTCATCAAGAAGGCAGGAAACGGTGAACCTCTCGGCACCTGGGAGGACTTCACCAAATCCGTAATGGTGCAATATGGGAAAATGACGGATAAGGAGATAGCCAAGAAGGAAATTCGCGGCTACTACGGCACGAAGGGCAAGGAACTGGCAGAATCGAACTATTTCAATTACTGCGAACGGTTCCGCACCCTCGGCCGACTCTCCGAAACCGCCAACGAGACTCTGGTGTGGGAATTCACCGAGACTCTCCCCGAAAAGGTTAAGGACACCTTGAACGTCCTCGGCAAAACCCCGTTCTTCAAGGCCCCGACCGACATCGAGCCCCTCATCGATTTTGCTCTGGAAATGTACCAAACGTCATATCCAGACAAGATCAAGGGTTCGATCTTCGAGAAGGCCGGCAAGAAGGACTCGGCACCTGCCGAAAAGAAGGAAACGTCCTCCGCTTCTGCAAAGAAGTCGGAGAAAAAGAAGGACAAGGGAAAGGCGCCCGCCAAAGCCCCCGCCGACACCACCAACGCCGTCTGCACTTACTGCAAGCAGACGGGACACTATTTCAACAAGTGTCCTAAGCTTGCCGCAGACAAGGCTGCGGGAACGTTCGTGCCTGCTGCTCAGCGGGCCGAACAACAAAGGGCGAAGGATGCAGCTGCCGCGTCTGGAAAGACCACGGCTGCTCCTTCGGGTAGTGGAAAGGGACAGGCTTCTGGCAAGAAGCCGTACTCGGCGCCCCCCGCGGATGGCAAGACGTATCGTGCCCGAACGATCTGGGAAGAAGTGACGGCTGACTCAAGCTCAGCAGGACCCTCGGCCCCCGCCACCACCGTCGCCAATGTCGGGACCATCTCGGTTCCCCTCGCCCCAACCACACGTCTCGAAGACGTTCTGTGAAGAACACACCAGCCCCGCAGCGGCTGGGAGTGTACAGCGCCCCGAAGAAGCGCACCTCTACGAAGAGGCTTCACAGAGACCCCTTATCTTGTGGGAAGATAAGGCGGTCGTACGTCACCCGGTATCCCATCTCGGTATATTCGGTAACTCGGCAATGGACTTTGCCCGGAGGACAAGGACACTAGCTACACGTGCTCCTCCTGTACAATACTTCTATCCTGACCCGCTCGCGCTAAAGTTTTTCACTTTGTATAATGTACATGGAAACGATTCTCGAGACGACAATAAATCGTTCTCTATCGAAGTGGAACTGTGGGTATATGGAAAGAAAGTTAACGCCATGGCATTAATCGACACCGGTGCATCAATAAGCGTCATTGATAAGAAACTCGTCCACGAGGAAAAGTTAGTCACTCAGAAACTACCTTCGCCTCTCGAGATTCGTAACGCCGACGGTACCTCTAATACCGCCGGTAATATCAATATGGCAGTAAAAGCTTATATGGTGCACGAGGAACACAAGTCCACCGAATTCTTGTACGTAATGGACATACAGAATGCGGATGTGATCCTCGGATATGACTGGTTCCTGAAACACAACCCGGACTTCAATTGGCCGGAAGGAACCTTCACATATCGGTGTACGGAAAAATGCAAACATGGCAAACGGGTTTCGATTTCTGAGGAAGAAGACGAAATCGAACCCCGCAACATCTATCAGATCATCAATGACTTTCCAATAGATTTTCTCGGCTTAGAGGAGCCGGAGAATCCCTTTGTCGCTTGGGTGAACACCCTTGACGAAGGAACGGAACTCCTTATCGATGCCATTCAGTCGATAACGGAGAAGTCGGACGATGAATTCCTGACAGATGCGGATCTCCAGAAATGGAAATCCTTGGTTCCAGAGGAATACCAGGAGTTTGGTCCCACGGTATTTTCTCAACGCGCATCCGAAAGGATGCCCGAACGGAAACCATACGACCACGCCATCGACTTTCCCGATGACGCGGTACTACCGCCCCCAAGTAAGGCATACAAGATGTCTCCTCAGGAGGCGAACTCGCTAGATCAGTGGATTCAGGAAGAGTTACAGAAGGGCTACATCCGACACTCGAAATCCCCGATCGCGAGTCCGGTCTTCTTCGTCCCTAAAAAAGACGGCGGAGCCCGAATGGTAGTCGATTACCGAAAAGTAAACGACTTGACCATTAAAAACAGGTACCCTCTCCCACGCATAGACGAGCTTATCGATAAGCTTAGCCAGGCTTCGATATTCACGAAGCTCGACTTGCGTTGGGGCTACAACAACGTAAGAATCAAGGAGGGAGATGAATGGAAGACCGCATTCATTACGCCTAACGGCCTTTACGAAGCCGTAGTCATGTACTTCGGTTTTTGTAATGCACCCAGCACGTTCCAACACATGATGAACGATATCCTAGGTGACCTTATCAGAGAAGGAAAGGTCATTGTCTACCTAGACGACATCCTTGTGTTCGGAAACGACCTGCTGGAACACCGTCGTATCGTCAAGCAAGTATTACAAATCTTGCAAGACAACGACTTGTTCGCGAAGCCTGAAAAGTGCTTCTTCGAACAAAGCAGTATTGAATACCTGGGAATGATCATTTCCAAAGGAAAGGTCGAAATGGACCCTAAGAAGGTAGCCGGCGTAATGGACTGGCCTACACCTGCCAAGGTGAAGGACGTCCAGGCCTTTGTTGGCTTCGCCAACTACTACCGGCGGTTCATTAAAGACTTCTCCAAAGTGGTTAAGCCGTTAACCGAACTGTCCAAGAAAAACACGCAATGGAACTGGGGACCCGAACAAGCGGAAGCCTTCCAAACTCTCAAGGAAGCTTTCACATCGGCTCCAATACTCCGGATCCCAGATCAGGAGTCCCCGTTCCGCGTGGAAGCGGATTCTTCCGATTACGCAACTGGTGCGGTGCTATCACAATACTCTTCGGAGGATAAGCTCTGGCACCCGGTAGCTTTTTACTCGAAATCTCTATCAGCACCCGAAAGGAACTATGAGATTTACGACAAGGAATTGCTCGCAATCATCCGCGCTCTAGAGGAATGGAGACATTACCTCGAAGGACATCCACACAAGTTTGAAGTATGGTCGGATCATCTCAATCTGACATATTTCAAATCGGCACAACGGCTAACCCGGAGACAGGCACGTTGGAGTCTTTACCTGACAAGGTTCAACTTCACCATGTGCCACAAACCCGGTAAAACAATGCTCACGGCTGATCCTCTGTCACGGAGGCCAGACCATGAAGAGGGGGTGGAACTCGACAATCGCGATCAAATTTTGCTGAAACCGGAATACTTTACGGTTAGGGCGCTAGAAGCGTCACAGCAGGAGATACAATCAGGCGACGAGGACCTTCTCCGACAAATCCGACAAGCCCTCATGGACGATCAAATTACCAAGGATTACCAGGAACTACTGAAAAGTGGTCCCAAGGAATTCGGTAAAGATCTCCAGGAATGGAACATGGAGGCCGGATTACTCCTCAGACGAGGAAAAGTGTACGTTCCAAAAGAGCCTAAAGAATTGCGCACGAAGATTCTGGAGTTACATCATGACCATGTGACGGCCGGACACTTCGGACGATGGAAGACCTATGAACTTCTATCACGTAATTACTGGTGGCCTGGAATGACCACGATGGTAAAGCAATACGTGGAAGGTTGTGACACATGTCAACGCATGAAGAACCACAACCAGACCCCGTACGGACCCCTGCAACCGCTCCCAGTTCCGGAAGCACCTTGGGACACCGTCACAATTGACCTTATCGTCCACCTACCGCCCAGCGGCGAATTGAAACAATTCAATGCTATTATGGTAATAGTGGACCGGCTTACCAAACGAGCACACTTCATTCCCACGTCAGACAAGATAACGGCAAAAGAATTAGCGAACCTCCTGTACCTTCGGATTTATCCGAACCACGGACTTCCGAAACAAATCATTTCGGATAGAGGCCCGCAATTCGCAGCCGCCTTATTCAAGGGATGGTGTGAGCAATTGGGAATCCAACGGTCAATGACAACCGCCTATCACCCGCAAGCGGATGGCCAGACGGAGAGAGTTAACCAGATCCTGGAACAATATCTTAGATGTTACATCGATGTTATTCAAAAGGATAACTGGTCATGGTTTCTCCCAACGGCTGAATTCGCGTACAACAACGCGGCTAGTGAGACAACAAAGAATAGCCCATTCTTTGTCGAACTAGGAAGGCACCCTAATGCAGGACCTACGAATTTACGTCCAACACCATACACGGACCTAAATGTCATTGCTTACGAACGATGGTCAGCACAAGAACAAGCTAAGGCAGCAATGAAATTGGCTGCCGAACGCTGGTCTTGGTACTACGATCAACATAAGCGCTCGGTACCATTTAAAGTCGGCGACAAAGTCCTCGTTGACGCCCGTAGCTGGCAAGACTCCGAAAGAAGTCTTAGTCCACGCTATCTGGGACCATTTAAGATAATTGAACAATTATCGCCGGTCACCTTTAGGGTATATATGGACGAGCAATACAGGGCCTATCACCCAGTATTTCACGCTTCCAAGTTGGTCATGTACAAGGACCCGGTGCATCAGAAAAAACCAGAGCCTCAACCAGAAATGGTCGACGGCGAGGAATTATGGGAAGTTGAGAAGATCTTAGATCATCGCCTCCGCGCAGGAAGAGTTGAATACAGAATCCGATGGAAAGGATTTGGTATCAATGACGACTCCTGGGTACGCGAAGCCGATCTCGACACGGCATATGACATTCTGCAAGAATACAAGGCTTCACACGCTATTCCCATGCAGGATGTCCCCCTCAGGCGATCAGCTAGAAGGAAAGAAGCAGTTCACGTCTTCGACCCTGACAGCGACGACTGGGAAGCCGACGAATGCACGTGGCCAGACGACTGGCCGCAGTATCGCGAAGAATTTGCGAAGGACCCTAAGCAACGCATGGTTAGACACCCCGACGGGGGATGGATGTCAGCGAACATTAACCAAAACGCGGATTTGAAAATCGTAGTCGGTGAAGGCGGCCGAATGCCGGAAAAAGGAACCAAGGACTCGGTTGGGTTTGACCTGTACACTGCAACAGGCGACGTTCTGCCAGCTCACGGGCAGACAGAATACAACACCAAACTGAAGATCCAGGTACCTTTCGGCACTTACGGACGTATCGCCCCCCGCTCTAGTCTTGCCCGAAAAGGCATAGACGTAATGGGTGGCGTTATCGACCACGATTATCAAGGCGAAGTAATCATCATTCTCCGGAATCACTCCGACATATCTATCGATATTCGGGCCGGTGATAAGATTGCCCAGCTCATCTGCGAAGTTGCTAAGGACCCACACATTACGCTACACGGAAAATCTTACTTTGAAAAGATTAAATCCGAGCGCGGTACTGGTGGTTTCGGCTCCACGGGGAAGTAATCGTTCCATTAGGGACAATGAAACCTGAAGAGGGGGTAATGTCACAGATTTGGGACATGCCACTATTTTTCCCGTATTTTTACCTATTTATCTGGTATTTCTACGACCTTGTAGACATTTACGCTGCCAAGCGCTCGTCTACACGTACACGCAAACAAACAACACGTACACAACGCGGTACACGTCCACCTGTCATAACAACACGTACATAACACGCTTGTACGCGTCAATGACTCAGCGGACTAACCTCCGGTGTCACGCGCTTTACTCATATCCCGGTACCGGGCTATGTCAGTACAATTGGATAAGCGGCCCGCTCGTTATCACATGCCAATGCCCTCACGATTACTCATATTCCGATACCGGAATATAAGAATCACATGCATGGCTTACTAACGTAGCTACAGCCACTTCCACAACATGGACCTACGGTCCAAACAAACGATCTTACTGGTGCGGCCATTACCGGCGCACATGGTCTATTGTAGTTTACGACTTAACCATATTAGTTATGTCTGCGCACAGACCACCTTCATGTTTGGCTCCCTTACCGGTAACCAAACAAAGCATGTATATAAGTAGGGCTATCACTGCGGATAAGCCTTAGATTTGTTCTCTGCATTCGCACAGTTACATAACATCTCTGCTTGCGCCCACTAGTCTCCTCACCAACCTCCAGCAACTCCTTCAAGTCGCTTACAAGGTTATAGTGTGAGTCCCACAGTCTAGTCTGTGTCACGATAACAGGAGAGTCCCTCCTCTTAGGATCCGCATGCACAATGACAGCACACTCTAGTAACACGACTACATCTCCCTAACAACGGCATTTGACCTTTCGGTCATCACGCGTTGATAATCGCTAGTAACGGCATTTAGCACTTCGCTATCACGCGTTACAAATCACTATAAGGAATAAAATCGCCTTCCACGCTCAGGTTCCACCACAAGTCCTGAAACTCCCATTTATCCCTGTTCAATTGACAAATTGAAGCAGCACCATAACGGCATTTGACACTTCGTCATCACGCGTTATACCGCTCTTGGGACGTACACAATGAGGAATAGTTTCATCAGGGACGATGAAACCTAAAGCGGGGGTAATGTCACAGATTTATCTGGGGCTTACAGCATTTTTCCTACGATTATAGCAATTTACCTGGGATTTATACGTCTAACTACAAGTTATCTACGGGTTAACTCCCATTGCCACCACGACAAGCTCTTAACTGGGCTTATCACCACATGACCAGCTTACATAACGCTACGGCACCTTCCGGTCCAATAGCATAGTACGGCTACGTCATACAGGTCTCGCCCGTCAGAGCAAGACCAGCCACGTCATAGATCCTAGATCATAATGATAGGCCGAGCGCGGCACGCTCGCATAATAATGTCCACAAGTACAAACAGTGCCTCGCGGCCTTGTACTATTGGGTCGGCCCTCCCGGCTTCCCATCGCCATAAGATCCTAGATCACAATGGCACCTCAGGCGCGCCACGCCTTCGCATAATAATGGCAACACGGCCAAATAGCACTATATTAGCATCAAGGCAATATCGCTATAGGCTACGGCCTTCTCGGCCTCTCACGGACTCGGCGTTCTCCAAGTCCCGGGCTTCTGCCATCACGGCGTTGCCCAAACACCGGTCCTCGCCTCACGGCTAAGACCACCATATGTTCCGGTAAACCTTCCGGTCCGGACATATCACATGCTACGGTGCCTGCTGGCCCAATAGCATTACGACCTCGGCGTTCCGCCTTGGTCAGCACATGATGACCGGCCAATCGCCATTATACCTCACGGTATCCGGCAACCGGCATCCCTTATACCCGGGCTGCGCCCGTCTTCACATGTCCATCTAACGATGAGACCACACACTCTCTATTTTACCATTGGCCCGGCCATTACCGGCGGGTCACGGCCTTTGTAGAGTAGTCATACCACTTGGTCGCCCTTATGGCAACCAAGCCCACACTCCTTATCGGGCATATACAGTAGCACATGACCCGTTATATATGTGTATATAAGTAGGGCCTTGACGGCCTATAACCCTAGTTCTATTCTTCTCGGCGTACGCCGTAGAAGAACCTTCCACCTACTATAGCGTCTGATAACCTCTACCTCACCTCGTCGCCTTAGTTCATCGCAAGGATACTGGCGTGGTGAGTCCCACAGAGCCATCTGTGTCATAAGAATAGAACTACCTACCCCCCTGCGCCTCCTTAACTGGTGGCGCCTGGGTTTTTCCTCCTACAGGTGTCTGAGATAGCGCAGGGGCCGCTGCTCTCCTGCAAAGGGGATGCATGCTCCGTGGTTGCGGTTATGGGATACATCGGCGGCGGGCTTAGCGGCCTGCTGCCACCCAGTGGGGCGCTGCTTGCCTAATCAGCAGCATGCGTCCTGCGAACCCGGACTCCAGGGTTAAGGAGAGACGGCCGCTTCCTGACAAGGTTGCGGCTGTCAGCGGTTGAGACCCGCCTATTGGGAAAAGGGGACCGTCTGCCTGTGTGCGCGCAGCCCCCTGTCTTGGCAATCCCTGTTCAGGGACCCAACACTACCAGTAGGATCCCCATAGGGATATGCGCTTCGGCGTATTCCCTTAGTTGGGTGTGGGAATCTTCCAAAGCCGCCCCCCAGGCGTAAGGGGCCCGCTTGGGATCTCCTTCGGGGAATCCAAGTGGTGAGGTGGTGCGGCTCGCAAGGCCAAACCAGCCGAGGTCACTCGCGGTAACCAATAGCGTAAGTCCTACGGGCAGCTCGGTGTGCGAGCCTGGGTCAAACGGATTTGGGGCCCCGTTGGAAGAGGATCGCGTAGCCCACCATCTTTGATGTGTGGAGCGCTGATCTCTCGCGATCTTTGATCGACAATGGTTTTTTAGCCCTGATGTGACACCCAGGTGGCTATAGATGGCAAGCCTTACCACTAAAGCGTGGACCGGTCGCGGTGTAATACTGCGACCACTTTCCAGCTCATCTCCGCGAGGAAATGGGCTGTGTATCCTATTCCCAACCATGTGACCCAGCCTGTCAAGCGCTGGCAGTCACCGACTCTCTTTCTAGAAGGAAGTCGCGCGCTTCGATGAAGACACCTGTCAGCTAACTTCCGCGCGGCGTCCTGACAAGGGCGCCCCTAACCATGCCCCCGTTCTTCTTGTGTTAGACATGACCACTCAGCGTTGATCGCTGATGACGAGCTCTCTTTCAGGTACCCTGGTATCCCAGTCAATAAGTAGATAAATATGTAGTTTTAGTGGCGGCTCCTAGTAAATAGCAATACTTGTATTAGCTTAGAAACCGTCCAATAGCATTTGTATTCGCCTTTGGAAATCCTGCGTCACCTGCTGGTTCCCAGGTTATCTAACCTGGTTAAGGTCGCCTATGTACATAAAAGGCAACCTTTACGTCTTACGGGTACACTTAGTCAATCGAAGAACGATACTAGTACCTGTTCCCTTAGACGTAGGATCGCGTACGCTTGGCAAATACATGCTTATAACTATTATTACTATGGGAATGCCAAAGTACCAAGTCGATTAGGATTCACATAATCCGTCGGCGCCCGTTTGACTTCGGTCTTCGCTCCTGAAAAGGGGATTCGGGTTATTTGAGCATCTGTCATTTGGTCACATGTCATAAGAACCTTTGAACGGGGGCACCCCTTTCGGTAATGGAACTCCTGAAAAGGAAATTACCATCCGTTTGGGAAGAGACGTCTGACAAGCGTCTATAAATAATTGGGTACAGCGCTGTTTCCACCAGCCACCCACGTACAAACAGATCGCAACAAGATTACTTCATTGAATCTTGCAATCTGGGTTAGAGGAAAGGAAAACAAGGGACACACGCTATTGATACGCGTTCCCTTGAAGTGTAGCGGAGGCCGCAAGGCTTCTAGAATCACACTTTATTCGGCATTCTCGCACAATCGCCGAATCTGCACCGGTTTCCACACCGGTTCCCCCCTGTATTGAAATCGACAATTTCGCACGCCACTCGCAAAATTCGTCACAAGGCTCGCTACCTCATTTATGATTTCACTTCGATTCAACTTTTCTCTGTGGGGAGAATAACCGAATTCGAAAAATACACCTTAGCAATTCAATGCGATCGTCCGCAAAAGGTCTCGAAGAAGCACTCGAAAACTTCCAGAGATAACAAGGGAGCCCCCCTTATTAGGACAATCAAGCCGGTTTGGCAATCGGTTATCATTTACTTGCTTGGTTTACGGAAACCTGCGCCGTCGAGACGCGCAATAAATAAATCCGGATCTGTATCCTTACAAGAAAGGATTACATCTCGTCACTACATCGAATATGGGCCTGGAAAACCCTTCGATTCCGACAAACTAGGGCTTGGAAACCTTAGTATAAAAATCTGGTCGCATATGCGAGCGACTACTGGATACAGCCGTATATGGATATACGTCAAGAATACCTTCGGCCCACATCCACCCACCCTTATCTGGGCATAGAGGCGGTTTAACCTCTTTAAAAACCAAAACCATCTGGATAGGTTTGATCGGGAGATCAAACGTGAAAGAGGGGGTGGAAACCCTAATTTCGCACCTAGGACCTTAACAAGTCCACTATCCCACGCTTACAAATGAACCTTACGGTCATTAAAGCAACAAACGACATGCACTAAGAGTGACACAGATGGCTCTGTGGGACTCACCACGCCAGTATCCTTGCGATGAACTAAGGCGACGAGGTGAGGTAGAGGTTATCAGGCACGGTAGTAGGTGGAAAGTTCTTCTACGGCGCACGCCGAGAAGAATAGAACTAAAGTTATAGGCCGTCAAGGCCCTACTTATATACACATATTTAACGGGTCATGTGCTACTGTATAGTGCATGCCCGATAAGGAGTGTGGGCTTGGTTGCCATAAGGGCGACCAAGTGAAGCGTCTACTCTACAAAGGCCGTGACCCGCCGGTAATGGCCGGGCCAATGGTGAAAGAGAGAGCGTGTGGTCTCATCGTTAGATGGACATGTGAAGACGGGCGCAGCCCGGGTATAAGGGATGCCGGTTGCCGGATACCGTGAGGTATAATGGCGATTGGCCGGTCATCGTGTGCTGACCAAGGCGGAACGCCGAGGTCGTAATGCTATTGGGCCAGTAGGCACCGTAGCATGTGATATGTCCGGACCGGAAGGTTACCGGAACATATGGTGGTCTTAGCCGTGAGGCGAGGACCGGTGTTTGGGCAACGCCGTGATGGCAGAAGCCCGGGACTTGGAGAACGCCGAGTCCGTGAGAGGCCGAGAAGGCCGTAGCCTATAGCGATATTGCCTTGGTGCTAATATAGTGCTATTTGGCCGTGTTGCCATTATTATGCGAAGGCGTGGCGCGCCTGAGGTGCCATTGTGATCTAGGATCTTATGGCGATGGGAAGCCGGGAAGGCCGACCCAATAGTACAAGGCCGCGAGGCACTGTTTGTACTTGTGGACATTATTATGCGAGCGTGCCGCGCTCGGCCTATCATTATGATCTAGGATCTATGACGTGGCTGGTCTTGCTCTGACGGGCGAGACCTGTATGACGTAGCTATACTATGCTATTGGACCGGAAGGTGCCGTAGCGTTATGTAAGCTGGTCATGTGGTTGACGAGCCCAGTTAAGAGCTTGTCGTGGTGGCAATGGGAGTTAACCCGTAGATAACTTGTAGTTAGACGTATAAATCCCAGGTAAATTGCTATAATCGTAGGAAAAATGCTGTAAGCCCCAGATAAATCTGTGACATTACCCCCGCTTTAGGTTTCATCGTCCCTGATGAAGCTATTCCTCATTGTGTACGTCCCAAGAGCGGTATAACGCGTGATGACGATGTGTCAAATGCCGTTATGGTGCTGCTTCAATTTGTCAATTGAACAGGGATAAATGGGAGTTTCAGGACTTGTGGATGGAGCCTGAGCGTGGAAGGCGATTTTATTCCTTATTGATTTGTAACGCGTGATAGCGAAGTGCTAAATGCCGTTACTAGCGATTATCAACGCGTGATGACCGAAAGGTCAAATGCCGTTGTTTGGGAATTGTAGTCGTGTTACTAGAGTGTATTGTCATTGTGCACGCGGATCCTGGAAGGAGGGACTCTCCTGTTATCGCTGAAGGTGTTCAAGTGCCTTTTCGCGACCTTGTGCGGATTGTTGCTTTTGCTTATGACGTTACTCGTAGTAGAAGGCGATATGGAAATGTTCATCATATAGTGCCTTTGAGTCTACTAGTAATCTGTGCTCCAATAGCTTGCCAGGCGTATTAGAGGGTGCATTGTGTCGTTGTACAGTTTTCGGATAGCATTGTGCGATATTCCTTAGAGTGAGGGCTTCACTGTTAGCTCTGGAGATTTTCTAGTGTCTCTTCGAGCCCTTTGGCGGATATGTTGCTTATGCGTAGTACCCATTGAATGTAGCATAGCGGTGCTTTTTCGACGTCTATTGCCTAGCAGTGAAAGGGATTGCAAGTTCCTTCATTTGCGTGGCGGGTGTCTTAGGCTTTGTGCTTGTACAGGGGTAATCCTACTTTGTACGACTTATGCGGTTGAACGGTTATTAAAGGACGTCGCCTTATGAACGTTTATGAGGCGTCGCCTCCTTAGTATCGCAAGTACTAAGCGTGAGACATTTGTCAATGCCCATTTGTTACAGGGGTTGTGTCCCCTAGTTAGATTGCTTCAATGTAGCGATCTCTTCGGAGTCGTAAGTTCCGGAATGAAGCTGTGCCTTCGTGGTTGTATGCACTATTTATTAACGAGTAGGCTTCTCGTGTAAAACCCCATAGTATAGGTACTAATCATTGTGCATTATGGTCAATGCTTATGATTGTATTCCCTAGACTGTAATGTCGTTGCCGTAGTGAGGCCTTATTGGGTAACCGTGAGAACATACATCCTTGTCAGGAGTTGTCTCGTAAAGGTATATCCCGTAAGGGCTAAAGTCACGTGGTGGCGATGACGGTAGTTTCCAATGTGCTTGTATGTCGTTAAAGTCGTTCTTCGATTGAGTATGACATTGTAAGCGTGGGAACTGGGATGATCGTTGGGGAAGGATATATTTCGCTATTGGATGGATAGTTACTATATTCCTATTACAGGGTTGTCGTCCATATACGAATAGGACAGTACGAGCATGAATGAGGGTAATCAGGCCTCTTAGTGCATGTCGTTTGTTGCTTTAATGACCGTAAGGTACATTTGTAAGCGTGGGATAGTGGACTTGTTAAGGTCCTAGGTGCGAAATTAGGGTTTCCACCCCCTCTTTCACGTTTGATCTCCCGATCGAACCTATCCAGATGGTTTTGGTTTTTAAAGAGGTTAAACCGCCTCTATACCCAGATAAGGGTGGGTGGATGTGGGCCGAAGGTATTCTTGACGTATATCCATATACGGCTGTATCCAGTAGTCGCTCGCATATGCGACCAGATTTTTATACTAAGGTTTCCAGGCCCTAGTTTGTCGGAATCGAAGGGTTTTCCAGGCCCATATTCGATGTAGTGACGAGATGTAATCCTTTCTTGTCGTAAGGATACAGATCCGGATTTATTTATTGCGTGTCTCGACGACGCAGGTTTCCGTAAACCAAGCAAATAAATGATAACCGATTGCCAAATCGGCTTGATTGTCCTAATAAGGGGGGCTCCCTTGTTATCTCTGGAAGTTTTCGAGTGCTTCTTCGAGACCTTTTGCGGACGATCGCATTGAATTGCTAAGGTGTATTTTTCGAATTCGGTTATTCTCCCCACAGAGAAAAGTTGAATCGAAGTGAAATCATAAATGAGGTAGCGAGCCTCGTGACGAATTTTGCGAGTGGCGTGCGAAATTGTCGATTTCAATACAGGGGGGAACCGGTGTGGAAACCGGTGTAGATTCGGCGATTGTGCGAGAATGCCGAATGAAGTGTGATTCTAGAAGCCTTGCGGCCTCCGCTACACTTCAAGGGAACGCGTATCAATAGCGTGTGTCCCTTGTTTTCCTTTCCTCTAACCCAGATTGCAAGATTCAATGAAGTAATCTTGTTGCGATCTGTTTGTACATGGGTGGCTGGTGGAAACAGCGCTGTACCCAATTATTTATAGACGCTTGTCAGACGTCTCTTCCCAAACGGATGGTAATTTCCTTGTCAGGAATTCCATTACCGAAAGGGGTGCCCCCGTTCAAAGGTTCTTATGACATGTGACCAAATGACAGATGCTCAAATAACCCGAATCCCCTTTTCAGGAGCGAAGACCGAAGTCAAACGGGCGCCGACGGATTATGTGAATCCTAATCGACTTGGTACTTAGGCATTCCCATAGTAATAATAGTTATAAGCATATATTTGCCAAGCGTACGCGATCCTACGTCTAAGGGAACAGGTACTAGTATCGTTCTTCGATTGACTAAGTGTACCCGTAAGACGTAAAGGTTGCCTTTTATGTACATAGGCGACCTTAACCAGGCTAGATAACCTGGGAACCAGCAGGTGACGCAGGATTTCCAGAGGCGAATACAGATGCTATTGGACGGTTTCTAAGCTAATACAAGTATTGCTATTTACTAGGAGCCGCCACTAAAACTACATATTTATCTACTTATGGACTGGGATACCAGGGTACCTGAAAGAGAGCTCGTCATCAGCGATCAACGCTGAGTGGTCATGTCTAACACAAGAAGAACGAGGGCATGGTTAGGGGCGCCCTTGTCAGGACGCCGCGCGGAATTTAGCCGACAGGTGTCTTCATCGAAGCGCGCGACTTCCTTCTAGAAAGAGAGTCGGTGACTGCCAGCGCTTGACAGGCTGGGTCACATGGTTGGGAATAGGATACACAGCCCATTTCCTCGCGGAGATGAGCTGGAAAGTGGTCGCAGTATTACACCGCGACCGGTCCACGCTTTAGTGGTAAGGCTTGCCATCTATAGCCACCTGGGTGTCACATCAGGGCTAAAAAACCATTGTCGATCAAAGATCGCGAGAGATCAGCGCTCCACACATCAAAGATGGTGGGCTACGCGATCCTCTTCCAACGGGGCCCCAAATCCGTTTAACCCAGGCTCGCACGCCGAGCTGCCCGTAGGACTTACGCTATTGGCTACCGCGAGTGACCTCGGCCGGTTTGACCTTGCGAGTCTCACCGCCTCACCACTTGGATTCCCCAAAGGAGATCCCAAGCGGGCCCCTTACGCCTGGGGGGCGGCTTTGGAAGATTCCCACACCCAACTAAGGGAATACGCCGAAGCGCATATCCCTATGGGGATCCTACTGGTAGTGTTGGGGCCCTGAACAGGGCTTGCCAAGACAGGGGGCTGCGCGCACACAGGCAGACGGTCCCCTTTTCCCAATAGGCGGGTCTCAACCGCTGGCACCAGCAACCTTGTCAGGAAGCCGGCGCCTCTCCTTAACCCTGGAGTCCGGGTTCGCAGGACGCATGCTGCTGATTAGGCAAGCAGCGCCCCACTGGGTGGCAGCAGGCCGCTAAGCCCGCCGCCGATGTATCCCAATCCGCAACCACGGAGCATACATCCCCTTTGCAGGAGAGTAGCGGCCCCTGCGCTATCTCAGACACCTGTTGGAGGAAAAACCCAGGCGCCACCAGTTAAGGAGGCGCAGGGGGGTAGGTAGTTCTATTCTTATGACACAGATGGCTCTGTGGGACTCACCACGCCAGTATCCTTGCGATGAACTAAGGCGACGAGGTGAGGTAGAGGTTATCAGGCACGGTAGTAGGTGGAAAGTTCTTCTACGGCGCACGCCGAGAAGAATAGAACTAAAGTTATAGGCCGTCAAGGCCCTACTTATATACACATATTTAACGGGTCATGTGCTACTGTATAGTGCATGCCCGATAAGGAGTGTGGGCTTGGTTGCCATAAGGGCGACCAAGTGAAGCGTCTACTCTACAAAGGCCGTGACCCGCCGGTAATGGCCGGGCCAATGGTGAAAGAGAGAGCGTGTGGTCTCATCGTTAGATGGACATGTGAAGACGGGCGCAGCCCGGGTATAAGGGATGCCGGTTGCCGGATACCGTGAGGTATAATGGCGATTGGCCGGTCATCGTGTGCTGACCAAGGCGGAACGCCGAGGTCGTAATGCTATTGGGCCAGTAGGCACCGTAGCATGTGATATGTCCGGACCGGAAGGTTACCGGAACATATGGTGGTCTTAGCCGTGAGGCGAGGACCGGTGTTTGGGCAACGCCGTGATGGCAGAAGCCCGGGACTTGGAGAACGCCGAGTCCGTGAGAGGCCGAGAAGGCCGTAGCCTATAGCGATATTGCCTTGGTGCTAATATAGTGCTATTTGGCCGTGTTGCCATTATTATGCGAAGGCGTGGCGCGCCTGAGGTGCCATTGTGATCTAGGATCTTATGGCGATGGGAAGCCGGGAAGGCCGACCCAATAGTACAAGGCCGCGAGGCACTGTTTGTACTTGTGGACATTATTATGCGAGCGTGCCGCGCTCGGCCTATCATTATGATCTAGGATCTATGACGTGGCTGGTCTTGCTCTGACGGGCGAGACCTGTATGACGTAGCTATACTATGCTATTGGACCGGAAGGTGCCGTAGCGTTATGTAAGCTGGTCATGTGGTTGACGAGCCCAGTTAAGAGCTTGTCGTGGTGGCAATGGGAGTTAACCCGTAGATAACTTGTAGTTAGACGTATAAATCCCAGGTAAATTGCTATAATCGTAGGAAAAATGCTGTAAGCCCCAGATAAATCTGTGACAAAGAGGCCCGATTACCCTCATTCATGCTCGTACTGTCCTATTCGTATATGGACGACAACCCTGTAATAGGAATATAGTAGCTATCTATCCAATAGCGAAATATACCCTTCCCCAACGATCATCTCAGTTCCCACGCTTACAATGTCATACTCAATCGAAGAACGACTTTAACGACATACAAGCACATTGGAAACTACCGTCATCGCCACCATGGGACTTCAGCCCTTACGGGATACACCTATACGAGACAACTCCTGACAAGGATGTATGTTCTCACGGTTACCCAATAAGGCCTCACTACGGCAACGACACTACAGTATTAGGGAATACAATCATAAGCATATAAACATAATGCACAATGATTAGTACCTATACTATGGGGTTTTACACGAGAAGCCTACTCGTTAATAAATAGTGCACACAACAACGAAGGCACAGCTTCATTCCGGAACTTACGACTCCGAAGAGATCGCTACATAGAAGCAATCTAACTAGGGGACACAACCCCTGTAACAAATGGGCATTGACAAATGTCTCACGCTTAGTACTTGCGATACTAGGGAGGCGACGCCTCATAAACGTTCACAAGGCGACGTCCTTTAATAACCGTTCAAACCGCATAAGTCGTACAAAGTAGGATTACCCCTGTACAAGCACAAAGCCTAAGACACCCGCCACGCGAACGAAGGAACTTGCAATCCCATTCACCGCTAGGCAATAGACGTCGAAAAAGCACCGCTATGTCACACTCAATGGGTACTACGCATAAGCAACATATCCGCCCAAGGGCTCGAAGAGACACTAGAAAATCTCCAGAGCTAACAGTGAAGCCCTCACTCTAAGGAATATCGCACAATGCTATCCGAAATACGTACAACGACACAATGCACCCTCTAATACGCTTGGCAAGCTATTGGAGATACAGATTACAAGTAGATTCAAAGGCACTATATGATGACCATTTCCATATCGCCTTCTACTACGAGTAACGTCATAAGCAAAAGCAATAATCCGACCAAGGTCGCGAAAAGGCACTAGAACACCTTCAGCGATAACAGGAGAGTCCCTCCTCTTAGGATCCGCATGCACAATGACAGCACACTCTAGTAACACGACTACATCTCCCTAACAACGGCATTTGACCTTTCGGTCATCACGCGTTGATAATCGCTAGTAACGGCATTTAGCACTTCGCTATCACGCGTTACAAATCACTATAAGGAATAAAATCGCCTTCCACGCTCAGGTTCCACCACAAGTCCTGAAACTCCCATTTATCCCTGTTCAATTGACAAATTGAAGCAGCACCATAACGGCATTTGACACTTCGTCATCACGCGTTATACCGCTCTTGGGACGTACACAATGAGGAATAGTTTCATCAGGGACGATGAAACCTAAAGCGGGGGTAATGTCACAGATTTATCTGGGGCTTACAGCATTTTTCCTACGATTATAGCAATTTACCTGGGATTTATACGTCTAACTACAAGTTATCTACGGGTTAACTCCCATTGCCACCACGACAAGCTCTTAACTGGGCTTATCACCACATGACCAGCTTACATAACGCTACGGCACCTTCCGGTCCAATAGCATAGTACGGCTACGTCATACAGGTCTCGCCCGTCAGAGCAAGACCAGCCACGTCATAGATCCTAGATCATAATGATAGGCCGAGCGCGGCACGCTCGCATAATAATGTCCACAAGTACAAACAGTGCCTCGCGGCCTTGTACTATTGGGTCGGCCCTCCCGGCTTCCCATCGCCATAAGATCCTAGATCACAATGGCACCTCAGGCGCGCCACGCCTTCGCATAATAATGGCAACACGGCCAAATAGCACTATATTAGCATCAAGGCAATATCGCTATAGGCTACGGCCTTCTCGGCCTCTCACGGACTCGGCGTTCTCCAAGTCCCGGGCTTCTGCCATCACGGCGTTGCCCAAACACCGGTCCTCGCCTCACGGCTAAGACCACCATATGTTCCGGTAAACCTTCCGGTCCGGACATATCACATGCTACGGTGCCTGCTGGCCCAATAGCATTACGACCTCGGCGTTCCGCCTTGGTCAGCACATGATGACCGGCCAATCGCCATTATACCTCACGGTATCCGGCAACCGGCATCCCTTATACCCGGGCTGCGCCCGTCTTCACATGTCCATCTAACGATGAGACCACACACTCTCTATTTTACCATTGGCCCGGCCATTACCGGCGGGTCACGGCCTTTGTAGAGTAGTCATACCACTTGGTCGCCCTTATGGCAACCAAGCCCACACTCCTTATCGGGCATATACAGTAGCACATGACCCGTTATATATGTGTATATAAGTAGGGCCTTGACGGCCTATAACCCTAGTTCTATTCTTCTCGGCGTACGCCGTAGAAGAACCTTCCACCTACTATAGCGTCTGATAACCTCTACCTCACCTCGTCGCCTTAGTTCATCGCAAGGATACTGGCGTGGTGAGTCCCACAGAGCCATCTGTGTCACCTGGGGAGACATTTTGTATGGTTTTACCGGGGGGGACGCTGCGCATCTGGTTCAAGCACTATGGCGTGATCCCAGGGCTTCCGTTCCGGCATCCTCTCTGATGCCTTTTGTGAGAACACCGTTGGCCCATACTCTTGGTATTGTTCGGGCACTAACGATCGCCATTTTTCAATGTCGATTGGTGGTGTGTTTTCCTCCTGGTCGTCTGCTTCGTTGAGGTCTTTGTCAAGTACCTCGGCTACCAATTGTGTCAGTAGGTTCATTTCCTCGTCGTCAAGGGTTGCCACCCAAGCGATCAAAGGATTTTCGGGGTCCTCCTCTCCTAATATGTCCACGGGAGTGTCCCAAATCGAATTTACTTCGATGATTTCCTTTTCTGGGAGTTCAACTGCTTCCTCCTCAGAAGGGCGGTTACCCTTTTTTCTGGCGTAAGGTTGGTCGTGTGTACAGCGCGCATATTCCATTTCTCCTTTCCTCCAGTCAAAGGTAGGATTGTGGAGACGTAACCAGTCATAGCCAAGGATTAGGTCTGGTTCTAGGTGCATGACCATCAGACCTATTTTTTCCTTGTGTGTGCCATGTTGCATGAATGGTTTTACTGATTGCGTTAAGCGGGCGGCGACGTTTTCTGTTCCGTCTGCGTTTGTAACCGTAATAGGAAACGCTAATTTGTCGGTGACCAGCTTATGTTTATCGACCAATCGTTGTGATATGATCGATATGGTTGCGCCGCTGTCGATTAAAGCCAGAGCCTGCACTTTTTGCCCATATACCCAGAGTGTTACTTCGACACGGAAAGATCGAGCGAAGTCGCGCGCATCATTGCCAAAAATATGATACATTGACTCGAATACACTCTTTACAGTGGGTACGGGACTAAAATTACGTGGGAGCACAAGTGGGCAGGTCATCACATGTGCTCGGTGGGAAAACCCGAGGCAGAGCTTCCGTAGATGCCCAGGGTGTTTGCGGAATCGGCTATCCGCTTGCGAAGCCAGGGCAGATGTGTCCTGATGGAGTCGCCCGACGGTGTAGGCGCAGTCGAAGTCGAACCAGTCGACTGGGTCTGGACGGGGCTGGTGCTTTCAGTCGTTCGCACCGAACTCCTGCTTTGCTCCTCATCGCTGATGCGCGTAGTGGGGGCCAGAGGAACCACCTCTGGTTGTTTCGGAACGTTGGTCTGGATGGTCCCTACGGTGGCTTGGGGGGACTCATCTTCATCGTCAGTCACCAGTTCCTGGGTGCTGACAATTCGGACCTTGTATTTCTTTTTCGGGTCCAATTTCTTCTGGCCCGACTGTTGCGTTCCGCTCGACGAGCCTGTCGGCTTCGTCGTTCCGCTTCCACTACTGGCCGGCTTGGCTTCCTTCGGCTTGTTCTTCGGGTTCTCAGGACAGTCGCCCCATTTGTGTTGTCCAGGGTGCTTGCGACAGTCCTTTCCATAAGAGCCGGTTTCCTTTGCCTTGCCTTTGCCTTTGTCATCAGCCTTGGCAGGCTTCGACGTAGCTTTGTCGGTGGTCTTGCCAGACCCCGACGACTCCTTCTTCTTTTCTTCCTTAAAGATCTTGCCTTTGAGCTTATCCGCGTATTGCCTCTTGTAGAGGTCAATGGCCATATCGAGGTAAACCTCCCAGTCGGTCGGCATTGTGAAGCCGGGCACCGATTCCAAGGTAGCGAGGGTCTCTTGCACCTTTTCCGGGAGGATCCGTTTGATGTGGCTGAACAACGTTTTGTTGTCAGTCTCGGCCAGGCGAGCCAGGGTCCTGAGCTTCTGTGCCCAAGAGAAGAAGTCCGATTGGAGCTTCTTTTTCCCTTCGTCTCCGAAGTACCCTTCAATCTCCTTTTCGGAAATCTCCTTGTCCGTCTTCTTGCCGTACACCTTCTCAATTGTTTCCGCAAACGTTTTCCAGGTGTGCCCCGAGGTTTGTCCGGCGGCGATTTTATCAACTACCGGCGACATGTACTGGTAGGCCTCGCCCGTGAGCCGTAGCAGGGCTTGGCGAACCTTGTCCTCCTCGATGGTCACCTTGGCGTCTGCGAAATACATGCCCATTTTCTGGATCCATTCTTTCTATGAGATGGAGTCCTTAGGGCCCGAGAACTTCGGTGGCTGAGTCGGTTTGGTCTGTTGGAAGTTGACCGTTGTGGCAGCTGCTGGCGCGGCTGCCGGTGCATTTTTTAGAGCGGTTAACTCCGCTTCGAGTTGGTCAATTCTATTAATTAGTGCCGTGACCTGGGCACCGCTGGGTCCCGCGGTTGGGGCTGCCGGACGCTTTTGCAGTACTGCGATATCTTTTTCTATGCGGACAAACCAATTTTCGGAAAGGGTGTCCAGTTGTTGCCGCAAACTCTCCGCTTCCTCTAGTGCTTCGATTCTGTTTTGAAGCACCTGGTTGTGACTCCGAATTTGGTTGGTCTTATTCCAGACCATTTCCAAATCCGTGTCCACCCGGCCTTTGTAAGCCGCGAGGTTGCTGTAGAGATGGTTCTTGGCTTGGTACAGCGCCTCTCTGTACGCTTCTTTTCCCACCTGCAGAACTTCGTCTGAGGCGGGCACTTCCAGAGTGCGCTGCAACCTTCCCATCAGTTTGTTTTCGCTCCTTTCCGGCTGCACGATGATTTCCAGAGTCCTCCTTTCATAGGAAGGGAGGAGATCGGGGAGCATCCCAAATAGGGGCTCCGTGTTGATTGTTTCCTCCGGTCGTGGAGTCTCGCTGCCTTCAGGGGTGACGACTGCGCGGCGTACGGGTGTCTCCGTGTTGAAGAGCCTGGCGGCTCTCGTGCGCGGCGATGCTTCTTCTTCCGAGTACCAGTGGACGTCACCATACAGGACTATGAGGTCTGACAGGGGGATGGCGGTACAGTAATTGTCCCACCTCCACCACGATATGTGGTTCCTAGTCGAATCTTCCCCGTAGTACTTGATGTACGCCGTATGGTTCATGTTTAGGAATGGGTGCACATGCGCCGGAATTGAGTTGAAGGAGGTGACACTCCCCCTAACTCTGATGCCGAATACGACTCGCAGGTAGTCCATCAAGCAGGTTTGCTCTCCGGGCCACGCGTGCTTGCCGACGGCGGGGCGGTAGGCCGTAGCCACCTTGTGGGTGTTGTACAAAGCGCCTTGGACGATTGTGTAAGACACCATTGCTGAACAGTATTCGTCAGCTTGAGTTGTTTTCTTCCTTAAACGATAATTCAAGAAAAAAAAGGTGCCTTTTCAGGACTTAAATGCCTTTCAGGACTTTTTGCAATCAATGCCATGCACCAAGAAATAATGCCTTTCCAGGACTTTCTATCTACTACAGCTGGGGTTTCCCAAGGTCGAAGTCGAGACCGCTATGTACTAGATGCGTCTTTAAGTACGTAACGTGCTGTTTAACGTCTAGGTCTCCAAAAACGTGTTCCACCCTCCTGAGATATTTTTCGAGGCGGCGGAGATCTTCGTTCTTCATGGAATCCTGACGGACCCTTTGCTCCAGGTGTGTGGAGAGATCGTCGAAATTGGTGACTAGTGTGGTGAATTTCGCTATTATGGGGGCCCTGGTGGTTGTGTCAGGGACTTTCCATAGCCGGAAAAGGTTCTTGTGGGTGGCGTTCATCTGCTTGTTGACGTCCAAGAACCAGTCCCATTTCTTCTCCGTGCAATGGACGTCCTTGGGGTTCACAAGACCCCGCTTCTCGACCCACTCGGCCGGCATCCTGAGCTCCTCCACTCTTTCCAACAACGACTTCTTTGGGGGCTGGATTCGCTCCCGAAAACTCCTCACCATTCTCTCATCCTCAACCCTCTTCCTGGCCGCCTTGGCGATCAGCTGATCCAGGCTCTGTTTTTGGATCCGAGCCTCGAGCTTCTCCTTCTGTCGGAAAAGCTTGTCGAGCTTCTTCCGCCTAATATCGGCGAGGGCGGCCTCGTGGTTGACCCTTTGGATCTCCTCTGGGTCAGGGTTCGGCTTCCTATAGAAGACGTCTTGGCCCTTTCGGGACTTTCCCCGCTTTGGGGCTGTGACCGCGGAAATGCGGTCTTCGAGCGATTTGGAGGAGGCAATGTGCCATTCCTCGCGCTCCCCCGTAGCGGCGTTTCTCGGAGTGACCGTGAAACGTGGTGCTTTCGGCATGACTACGTAGAAGAAGTCTAAGTAAGCTATTCTAGTGGAAATTCACGCGGTCTTCTGTCAGGGCTTATCGTCGCTTCTTGATGTGTCGTGCGCTTATCCTCCGGCGTCAATGGGCGCTCCGCCCTCGACCGGAGTTAGTGTTGGCGACTGGATTGCGTCTCTCTCACGCTACCAGGTGGAGGATACAGCAGGTCGTCTTCCCTTGACGCCTGGGAATGCAGGATTTGGGGTATTACACCCCGCATGTGCCCACGCCTCACTCCAGTTAGGTGGCTGCCAGTGTTTAAACCAAACCCATGCCCTGAGGGACTTAGAGGGCGCCAAGGCCAGAACTCTATCATTCTGAAGCCGTATCGGCAGCGGTTCTAGGCAGGGCAACTCGTGCCCACCATCCCAACTCTAAATAGAGTGGCCCCTGTACACCTGGGGATAGGCGAGAAGGTCGTCTCCGGCCTGGTCAAGAGTTTACACCGTTGCCATCGATTCCCAACATATGGGGAAAAGCTTGTCAGCTAGTCCCCGGTTCCGCTTAAGCCTACGGTCCGGCTATTTGCCCGAAGGCGGTGATCCCCCAGAGCCCACTAAGGATACCCCGCTGCCTGGCGGCGAGCAGGGGTGCGCAGACGGCGACAAAAACCCCTAAGAAGAAAAAATCCCAGACCCTCAAAGAGGGCGGGGGCGAAAGCGAATTCTATTCATATAACACAAGATAACACTTACTTGTAATGATCTTGGTATTTGCTGGTTAGGCAAGGGATAAGTAGTTGTTAAGCAGGATACGTTGAGTGGTTAACTCGTAGTATGAATGCAATGAATAGAACTGAGGCAATAGCGCTCAGCAAGTCTAGTATATATACATGATAATTAAGACCCCTAACAGTCTTATTAGATAATACTAATGCCCGTATTCGTATGTACAAGTCCCCAGATACCTAAGTACTTAGTAATATACGATGAATACATATGCCGATCAAAACTGGGATATAGAAAGGCGGCGTAGGCCGCACGAATGGCGTTTTGCGCTCTTGTCATTGCAAAGACGGGGCGTGACCAAAGCCCGGTCCGCTGACGTTTATACGCTGACTGCTTCCGGACAGAATGTCCGATTGGCTAGAACTAGACATGTGACTGATGGTAACTACTAATGATAAGATAAGACCGTTGTTACGGGAGATAACACGGCCATCATTTGGCACGTATGTAACCGTTAACTTATGAACCGGATAAGCTAGTTATTGGTCTAGAAAGTCGTAGATAATTCGTAGAATTGCCGGAAAAATTAGTAAGAGATATAGGGAAACTAGGAGAATTCTTGTGACAATAAGGGAACCCTTCTAAGACTATTAGGCCTCCCCCAAAGAGAAGAATTGATCTGACAGCGAGTTTGAATGGTACATATCTCCAAGATGTGATGCACACATGGCAAAAAAAATGGACTCGCCACAAATATGATTTAGCCTGAGAAAAATGCCACAACAAGTGCAGGGGGATCCAGCTCTGTATCTAGAGCAGATGCAGGTGAATATCAGTTTACTCTTACTATTGCCTATCATTCTGAAAGTGGCACACATACATAGGACAGCCTCTTCCAAGATGATACCAGTTTATGGAAGCTGGAGCAAAGTCACAGCATTGTACACAATGCAACCAGTATGTATAGATTTTATGTAACTAATCAGTTTACAGCAAGCTGGATAGTGTAATTAATGTGATGAACTATGCTTTGAGGAATGAAAACAAAGACACAAGTGCAGACATGTTCTGAGAAAGCAGTCAATGACTATTCCCATTGCTTCTATGATTCAGGCCATGCAATGCTTGACAGAGGGGTTCTGTGCAGCTGAGTACTGTGCCACTGCTACTCAGCAGGCTCTTGCTTCATCTCAGAAGACCAATGGCAAGCTTGAGAAAAAATAGCAACTATATGCATGGTAAAGACTATCCCAAAGCCGTCATACATGGTGATATCAAAGATGAAGATACCTGTCTCATGTTTTCTATTGATGGCACACAGCTCTATGCTAGCAAGCTTTCAGACTGCTGAATGTTCATCTGAATACTTCTGAATTATGCACCTGATGTTCACTGTAAAAAATGCATATAATGCCTGCCAGCTTCATTCCAGGCCCCAAAAAGCCAAAGAATGTATAGTCTCTGATATATTGCTAGTTTTATGGGACAGCACAAGAAGCTCAAAATCTGGTGCAGGTGGTATGGGCTATATGAGTTTGAGCTCTATGTTGTTTTTGGTGCTGCTGATGGTCCTGCAATGGCCTATCTCAATGACACAGTAAGACACTCTGAAGATCAGGGTTGCTGACTTTATTGTCCACTGAAGGGACATCACAAGCCCAGCAAAAGCCATTCCTATCCTACATGCCAGCTTCCCTGCAACTACTCTGTTCCTAATTGCACCCATCCAGATATATCCCTGCATGGCACAATCTTGGACTCTGAGCAAGCTTCTTCTCACTATCATGCCAACCTAGAACCTACTATGCCAATCTAGAACACCTGCTGGATGTATCAACTTGATGTGAGTACAAAAATATTTGTCAAATGCCCCTCTCAGAGGAACAAGGCTCTACGGAATCCATTTGTGGCAAGAAATGTCCTCTAGAGCCAGATCATTTTGAAGGCTACATGAGCAAGCATACTAGCCAGCTCATAATTAAATTGGCTTTGTACTTTTTTTGTTGTTCTGTGCTTCGCTAACTACAATTAGTAGGAGTTGGACTCAAAGAGGTGCCACAACTCATACAAGATCACAGTCAAGCATAACATTTGCATTAACCACAGCTAATGATGACTGTGCAGGTGAGTCCTTGTTCCATCTTCTGCTTTAACAGCTTTTGAATGTTTCTATTTACACACTCCCTTATCATCAAACATGCAGAGCCAGGTACATGTCTATTCATATGTTGGTAAATTTTGTTGATGTTGTCTGCAATGTAGGTAACAAAGATACAATCTAAGAATTGGAGGCTATAAACAATACAACATCAGTGGATATGTCAGCGGCCAGCACCTTCCATTCCTCAGCTGCCTCAACAACTGTGGCTGCTATCAAGGCTTTTCGGGGTCACCACTACAGACCTAGGAAGGTTATAACTGCTAAGTAGGTCACAAAAAATTAAACAAATTTTTCTTCTCGTCACATATGAGCATCAATTTCAAGCCAGTGTTTGAACTAATCCCTTTCTTGAAAGTGTTTCCATGAGATATGCGAGAATTGCACTGTGTTCAGTACAGCATCATCAATAAATCCATTTGAGTTCCTGAATAGATTAAACCGCACAATGTTACTGGTATTGCATATCAAGTGTTTATGAAAACCTTGAAGTTGACGTTACCTGGCATACTGATCTTCATCAATAATAAACTCAGCTCCAATCAGCAGTAGCAGTGGTGTAGCTCTCTGTTCTGTAAGTAGCTGGACTTTATTATCATAGAGGCTGTCTATATTTAAAATGTGAACCAGGGCATTGTCTGAATACCACACAGAGGCAGCTCTCTGGATTTTGGACTTTAAAAGTGTACCAAATGAAGCTCCTTGATTGGGCAGCATGTGCCTTTGGTAGTGTTACTTATAAAGAATAATCGTGTAGTGTAAAGTTTCTCAAAACAATGTATTTCAATCAGAAGAAATCACATGAAGTCTCACCTGTGAGAAATATATTAAAACTTTATGTTTCTTCAGGTGTGTTGTGTCACAGATTATACCTGTAAAGGCATCTGGACATTACGGAGTAATTAACTAGGGTATACAGAGGGAATACGTGGGTATAACCTGAACAAGGCTACCCGTAGACGCTAAGCGTGGGAATCTGAACTGCAGATATAGCCGGACCCTTGATAACAGCCAAGCTGTTATCGTAGCCCTTTTGGGGGAGTGGTCTATAACACCACTCATAAGCGCGTTGCATTGGGTCCGCTGCGCGTCTTGTGATATGTTGCACCTCCGTGAATCTTAAGTCAGGGTTTGAGCTGTTTTCTTTTCTGGAAAATGTTTTCATGAAATCTACAAGGGGTGTACTTTGTGCAGTGCAGTGTTGTCGATGAATGTGTCCTTGGATAGATCAAGTGGTATTATTTCCATTGAATCTGAACAAAGTATATACAAAAATCAACATTGTTGGAAACATATTAGTCTTGATCAGACGTTCTGCCAGCACACGTGCTGCTTGGGAGCACCTGAGCGGAGATTGAAAAACAAAGCGCACTAACAGAACGTCTGATGGATTTTGATGGGGAGGATATAGGTGACCCCTGTCTCGTGATCGCGAGGCGGGCGTCTACACATCTACACATTGCACAAAGTCAATGGCATGCCAACGATGTTAGAATACATTAGCACCTTGCCCTGTTGTAGAAGTATTCTAAAAATTTTAAATCAATACAATGGATAATTCTGCCAATAGCAGTAATTTCATTTACTAGAAAAACAACAAAGACAGGGCTGAAGGAGCACGTTAATACCAGCTTGAAGACGCCACATTAAGATCATATGCGACGGCTATGCAACAATCTCAATAAATCAGGCGACATAGCTCTAAAGGGTCTTATGAATACTAGCATATATGCACTCCAAAGATCTAGACTGTCACAAGCCAATTTTCTAATGCTTGCAGACGACTAGGAGTACTCTTATCTTATCTAAGCGCCCGCCTATCAGTCACGTGCAGGACCCCGGACACTCTTCTCTCGGCTCTACCCCTAGGTTAGGGTTGGACATGGACTATTAGCTTACGTAATAACTGTACAGTAGCCAAACCTGTACAAACAGTCAAGTAGCATATATACCAGCCAAACAAGCAGGGAGCACCCCAGACTCATCTTGGCCTTTGTTGCCTTGAGTAGCTGACGCAGAAATACCGTCATTGCCCACAAGGCACTAACATGGCTTGAGGACCGTATAGAGGGGCGACGTAACGGCCACGAATGGCTGTCGCACAGACTAGCGGTCTAAGAGTGAAGCCAGAGGTTGTGGACAGAGACCTTGAGGGGGCCAACTAAGGCCAAAGGTCGATGTCGAGGTGCACAAGTAGACGCAGACTGGTAGGAATGGGGCACTAAGGCCCAAGGTCGAGAATAATCGTTCTAAGGCTCTAAGGCTGAAGAACGCAGCATATACATGGACAGACCACTATCTAAGGTACTACCCTAAAGTAATGGTCTGTGCGCCGATAAGGGCACACGTCACATGTAAAGAGATAAACATAAGGCCTAAACCCTAAAGGTCCAGGCTGGAGACCTAAGTATCTAGACTCATCATCATAGATACAAGGCTGTGCATAATGTGTGACGTCAGCTGTAAGGCTGACGCCGGTAGGACAGACGCTAGGTTAGTGCCAACGCTAAGGTAACGCTAAGGTAACGCTAGGCTAACGATAAGATAACGCTGTCTGGGGATGATGCTACTATCTAATCTATGGGTCACGTGACTACCTGGCTATGGTGAGCGTATGACGAGGACAGGGGGAACTAGGGGACTTGGGTGCGAGGCATACGCTAGAGGCCTAAGAAAAAGGCAAAAAGATAGGCGTACCCTTAGTCAACGGCGAAAACCGTGACAGTAGCCTCAGATCAGTAATATGCCTTTGTGCGAGTCATATTACCCTGAGCAGTTACTTGAGATAGCGCTTGTGTCATAGACTTGCCACCGTTTCTATAAGCTGCTTCACGGGCTGTCTTTAGCAGAACGTCGGAGTGCTTGTTGTTGAGATCATACATAGTCTGTAAAAATGGCTTGCGAGGCATTCTATTGGTATGTAGAATACAGTGAGCATGCAGTGGCATATTTATCACAATTTGGGGAGGACTTGCAACAATGCGTAGATGTATGGACATGCACCTTGCGGTCATGGGATAGGGTCATCTACATCCGTACTAGGAAAATCCGTCAGATGCTCTACAGCACTTCATTGTGTTTGGTTTTTCAATATCCACTCGGCTGTGTCTGTGGTGCAGCCACACCGCTGTAGAGCATCTAATCAAGACTAGAAACATATACTTTGAGATCAGCGAAAAGTTCATAAACCTCATCTAAGTGATAAGCGCGAGTCAATGCATACGTGTGGGATGTACACTTCATGCGTTGTTTGTGAGATTAAAGAAATGCCTATTGTGTCAATGAACATTGCACAGGCTCTTGACAGCAGAAGGAGAGAAGTAAATTGTTACGGTTATTCTGATTTTTCGAATATCGACAGAACTCACCACTGGGCAAATACGGTACAGGGACTTGTTGCGCAACCAACCCCCCTGGCTACTCGTGATCTTACTGGGCGCATCCCCAGTTGTACTAGTCTATAGGGCTCGTTTCATGTTTGGCAGATCCAACCCTGCCACCGTTTCATGTTCATCGTTTATTAGCTGATAGATGGCGTTCAACCGCCATCATTCCTATCTATCGTCTCAGATATATCACTCCATACTTATCCGACGTTTGGGACTATAGCGTAGATAGTATCGGTGGCATCTGGGACAGACTTGACCCCTGAAACCTAGCGTAGTATAAAACGCATGTATTTACCGTCGAGGCTCTTCAGCTCGACCTTGTTGTACAAACAAGAAGTCTTATACTTGTTCTCAAACGTAGGAAACTACGCTCAGTATTTCTCGCTCGAGCAACTGAACGACTAAGTCCTCGAAGTGCACACTGACTTCTCGGACTTAGGCGAGTCTTATATTCTATCAGACTCGCATCTGAACAGATTATATCCTCTAACGCGTATTGGATATTAACCGATCTCCTAAGGACTTCACTTAGGACCCGAAGGCATCTAACGAGTATTTGCCTTGCATACGGCAACGTGCCTACGTGCAGAAGAACGATCTATATTCGCGATTCGAATATACGAACGGGTATTAGACCCGTAACATAAATGAATAGAAGTTTTAATGAAGGACCTCAACTTTTTAAGGAGTCGACTTGGCTTAGAAGCAACGGTGAAGGTATTGTAACAACTCCTAGGGATGTACGTTCTGACATTTTGAGGGCTGAAAAAATGATGAGCAAGTGTTGTATTTTCTGAACAAGGAGCAACATGTAGATGTTTTCTATGCCATGACATTTGGGTGCAAAGATTTTGATGAATTTAAACTCTGCAAATTCTTGGATGAGATTATATTCTGGCATCTCAAGGGGTGTATGAATGGCAATGGTGATCAGATGTTATATTTTACAAAGAGATGGCAGAACATTATAAGACATTTGCGATTGAAGACCGATCATTGAAACTGGACAGATGGTTGTAAATTTGGTTTTAAGATGGGTTTCAAAGAAAGAAGCATAGATACAGCAGAGGACGAGACATGGTGTGATATGTTTTATAGGCTATAGGCTGCAAAAGAACATTGGTCAGATATGTTTAGTCAGATATGTAGACAGTAGAGAATAGAAGGAGAACAGAAGATAGGATAAAGAAGAATGGGACAGAAGAACAAGAGAGACAAAAAAGACAGGTTAGAAAAAGTTAAAGAAAGAACAATCATAAAAAACGACAAAACAGCAGCCAGTGGGAAGGAGATGCAGATGAATGCAGGAATATTAGAAGAGCAGTGGAATAAGAGGAAAAGGAAAAAAAAGACAGGGAAAGAAAAAAAAAGAAATAAAAGAAAATCAAAGAAAAGAAGAGCGGGATAAGGAGGAATAAAAAAAGAGAAGAAGAGAAAATAAGAAGAAGTTAAAGAAAGGAGAAGGATATTAAGAAAAAAAAATTGAGAAGGGATCAAAGATTGAAAGAATAGAATTAAGAAAACAAGAAAGCATCAAGAATGAGATTGAAAAAGGAAATTTTTTTTGAAAAGCAGACGAGGATAAAGAAAAAAAAATTAAAGGAGAAAGAAAGAATATTAAGAAGAAGAAAAAAGGAAAAATTGTAAAATGAAGAAAAAAAAGGAAGAATTTGAATGGGAAGCAGAATGAAGAAGGAGTATGAAGAGAGATTAAGAAGAAATAATTTGGAGATGAGAGTATAAGTAAAGAGTTGTTGTAGAGATTTGTGTATAATTTTGTGAAAAAGCAATAGAGTTATAGGGATGGAAGGAGATTTGAAAGGATGTAAGGGGAGATTTTGGGGAATTATAAGATGTATTAAGGGGTTAAAGGAAAATAGAAGGTGTTAGAGAGATTTGAAGAAAATGAATGAATTATGTGGTAGATTGGTGGGTGAGGTGAGTGGTACAGAAAAGAAAGGTGGAGAGGAGGCAGGAGAATGGGCGAGGAGAGGGAAAGTTTTGGAAAATGTGATTGATTTGTATATAATTTAGATTTTAGTTTTTAGATTTTAGATTTTAGATTTTAATTTTTAGGGGTTATGAGACGCCATAGGGTGTCTAACCCTGCAGTCTCACCACTAGGGTGCCATCCCTAGCTAGGGCATGACCCCTACAGTACTACTGCCTTGTTCACTACTGTATCTATTTATCCTGCAGTAGTAGCACAATTGTGCGCCCAGCTATTCTGCAATTGGACGTGCCATGTATTCAACCAGTGGTGCCTACATGGCAGCTCACACACTGTGTCCGACCATGTCGGACGTGGATGTCCACTGCTGGGTGGGGTCACATGCGGCTATGGGTAGATAGACGCTCACCCAGCGGTGGACATCCACATCCGACATGGCCGGACGGACAAGGGTGTCAAAGTTGATGTCACAAAATATTGAGTCATTCTGCTTCAGCAAGCCAGATATCATGCTTGGATCCTCTCACAGTGAATCTGAAGGGAACACAGGACCAGTATGAGAGGGAGGAGGAGGAGTGGAGGCTGCACAGATGGAGATGGGATGAGGACTCAATGAACATTGATGATGATGAGAGCCCTGTTGCCAAAGACTTTACTGATGAGAGTGGGGATGCCGAGGTGGATTTGGATTTAGTGAAGGTGCTGAAGATATTCAAACCGTGAAGCCAACTCTGACAGGCCAAAAAATCCGTCAATGTCGGATGCTCATGTCCACCACTGGGTGGGCGTCTATTTATCGCAATAATATACAGGCCAATAGATTACTAGAAATGTGCAGAAATGCGAAATTATGCAGCAGAAATACCTGGATTGGAAGAAATTTTCAAACCACGAAGCCAACTCTGACAGGCCAAAAAATCCGGCAATGTTGGATATGCATGTCCACCACCGGGTGGGTGTCTATTATTCAAGCCACGAAGCCAACTCTGACAGGCCAAAAAATCCGGCAATGTTGGATGCTCATGTCCACCATGGGTGGGCGTCTATTTATCGCAGTAATATACAGGCCAATAGATTACTAGAAATGTGCAGAAATGCAAAATTACACAGCAGAAATACCTGGATTAGAAGAAATTTTTAAACCGCGAAGCCAACTCTGACAGGCCAAAAAATCCGACAATGTCGGATGCTCATGTCCACCACTGGGTGGGCGTCTATAATTCAAACCACGAAGCCAACTCTGACAGGCCAAAACATCCAGCAATGTCGGATGCTCATGTCCACCACTGGGTGGGCGTCTATTTATCGCAGTAATATACAGGCCAATAGATCACCAAAAAATCACAGAAATGCGAAATTATGCAGCAGAAATACCTGGATTAGAAGAAATTTCTAAACCGCGAAGCCAACTCTGACAGGCCAAAAAATCCGACAATGTCGGATGCTCATGTCCACCATGGGTGGGCGTCTATTTATCGCAGTAATATACAGGCCAATAGATCACCAAAAAATCACAGAAATGCGAAATTATGCAGCAGAAATACCTGGATTAGAAGAAATTTTTAAACCGCGAAGCCAACTCTGACAGGCCAAAAAATCCGGCAATGTCGGATGCTCATGTCCACCACTGGGTGGGCGTCTATTTATCGCAGTAATATACAGGCCAATAGATCACCAAAAAATCACAGAAATGCGAAATTATGCAGCAGAAATACCTGGATTAGAAGAAATTTTTAAACCGCGAAGCCAACTCTGACAGGCCAAAAAATCCGGCAATGTCGGATGCTCATGTCCACCATGGGTGGGCGTCTATTTATCGCAGTAATATACAGGCCAATAGATCACCAAAAAATCACAGAAATGCGAAATTATGCAGCAGAAATACCTGGATTAGAAGAAATTTTTAAACCGCGAAGCCAACTCTGACAGGCCAAAAAATCCGGCAATGTCGGATGCTCATGTCCACCATGGGTGGGCGTCTATTTATCGCAGTAATATACAGGCCAATAGATCACCAAAAAATCACAGAAATGCGAAATTATGCAGCAGAAATACCTGGATTAGAAGAAATTTTTAAACCGCGAAGCCAACTCTGACAGGCCAAAAAATCCGGCAATGTCGGATGCTCATGTCCACCATGGGTGGGCGTCTATTTATCGCAGTAATATACAGGCCAATAGATCACCAAAAAATCACAGAAATGCGAAATTATGCAGCAGAAATACCTGGATTAGAAGAAATTTTTAAACCGCGAAGCCAACTCTGACAGGCCAAAAATCCGGCAATGTCGGATGCTCATGTCCACCATGGGTGGGCGTCTATTTATCGCAGTAATATACAGGCCAATAGATCACCAAAAAATCACAGAAATGCGAAATTATGCAGCAGAAATACCTGGATTAGAAGAAATTTTTAAACCGCGAAGCCAACTCTGACAGGCCAAAAAATCCGGCAATGTCGGATGCTCATGTCCACCATGGGTGGGCGTCTATTTATCGCAGTAATATACAGGCCAATAGATTACTAGAAATGTGCAGAAATGCAAAATTACACAGCAGAAATACCTGGATTAGAAGAAATTTTTAAACCGCGAAGCCAACTCTGACAGGCCAAAAAATCCGGCAATGTTGGATGCTCATGTTCACCATGGGTGGGCGTCTATTTATCGCAATCATTTACAGGCCAATAGATCAACCGTAAATGACAAATTATGCAGCAAAAATACATGAATAAAACAGAAAATTAAAGCTGCAGAGCCAGATGCAGTAGGCTCAAAGCCCCAGTCATGTTGGATTCATTGTGCATCCAATATAGGACACCCATTCATTGCAGAAAATAGAGGCAATTTATTTTGATCTTAACCTTCTGCTAGATTCATTTGGTTCTGCTTCATAATTTTGTGTTTCTATGGATCTGTTGGCATAGCAAGTGCACTGTTGGCTGTGTTAAATAGGTCTCTTGAGTGCATAGTGTACTCAACCTGGTCTGATCCATTTGTCTGTTGTGTCCAGTATGACACAGACATACCATCTGTGGGACTGGCCCATAGCCACGGTAGTCTTAATAGCCCTACGCCGTATTCCAAGGTCCATGGCACCTGTGGAGAGGCGGGGGTGACAAGCGAGTCTTGATGGCAGTACGCCGGGTGACAAAGCTGACGTCCCTAGACAAGCAAGCCAAGGACTAGGAGAGGAATGGCAGCCCACAAGATAGCATGAAAGAGGGTGTCATTACCCTACGTCGAGAATGCTAAACATGAGGATGCAAGTCCTCATGCTAGCGCATATATACATGGGGGTGCACCAGTACCTACGAGCCTGTCCTAAGGCACGAGGGTCTGTGCGTGTAATGCAGAGAGAAGGTAACATAATGACAAGGCACCAGTAATGGCGCAGAGTCATGTGGCATAGGGGTAGAGACGCCAGTAATGGCACTCTGGCATAACATGATGGAAGACGCCTGTAGGGGCGCTTCCACATAGAGGGTGGTGTCGGTAATGGCGCCCATGCATAAGGTGAGTGACGCTACTGAGGATAGCTACTTACAAGGCGTAGAATGGCGTAATAAATCCTATAAAAAGTAGCGGCGACATCCCAGAATAATCTGTGACACAGTACTGCAATTTCAATCTGCTACAATTTTTGCATTTCTGTGCTACACAGTTTTGTATTTTGTCAGTCTATTGCCATGTGAAAGATGCCATTTACTGCAGGAATAGGTGCCCAAGAGCATGTGCACAGAATATGCAGCCATGTGGAATCCCTTTGTTGTGCTGCGTCTGGCTCTGTAATTTTGACCTTTTATTCTATGCATGTTTTACTGCTGCATGATGCATTGGCATGAAAGGTAGACCATTTGCAGTGATAAATACTCACCCTACAGTAGGTGCACATGGCATCCAACCATGTTGAATGTATTTGGAGGTTCTATGACACTCTACAATTTCAATCTGCAGCCATACATGTATTTCTTTCGGTACACAATTTCATGTTTTTGTCAGTCTATTGCCGTGTGGATTAGACCTTCCATAGCAATAAATAGGCACCATAGAGTGGTTCACGGGGCACTCAATGATGTTGAATAGATATTCTATATTGGTTTACAATTTCAATCTGCACTCATATTTGCATTTTTCTGCTGCATAATTTCACATTTCTGTAGGTCTATTGCCACATGAATTGAATCATCTACAGCAGCAAATAGACACAGTAGAGTGGGTGCACAGGTCAGATGCTATGGGTATATATTGAAGCCGATTGGATCTACCATAGTTTTTCTAGAGTGTACTGCAGGCATTTGAGGGTCAGAGAGGCTACAGAATGGGGAGGTGATAAGTATCAGCACCATCATGTGACTTGATTGACATACCTTTTGGGCTGTGGCTGAGCTTCCAAGATAGGTAGTCCAAACTTCCAGAGGCTGTTCTGGGAGATCTGGTTGGCAGATTTTGATAATTGGAGTGTTGTGACAGTTATTGTCAGGATTTTACATTCAAAAGACTTGTGTCTGGGATTATCTTTTACATTTTATGCTTCAACCATCACATACCACACAGGCACTTATGTGTCACATGATGGTTTTCTTACAGGGCTACAATATTGCATATCAACTTGTGGCTGTGGGAATAGCTTAGATAAGCATTATCATGGTACCAGATTGTATAACTATAGTTACAAGCCACCAGAACGCGCCTAGCTTAGAAGTACAGTCTAGATCACAACAAATTTGAAGGTACATGAGATACACAGCGACACAGAGCTACATCTGTGTCTGTTGCCTATCTTCAGAGCCTATAAGGTAACACCAAAATGGCTGTCTTGGTTGCTAAGGTTGCATCACAGACTAGCAAGGGTATAACGTAGAGAATGTGTTGTAGATGAGCAGACATGGTAATGAGATGCAAGACTGGGGGCACATGCACCCCAAGTCGAGTATATTCAGACTGAGGTTGTAAGACCTCAGCATATGGTATATATACATCGGGGATCACTACACTAAGTAATTGGACCAGCTCTAAAGGCATGGTCTGTGCACGATGTATGATACCCTGTATGTAAGCAGTCACATCTAGATGACCAGGCTGAGGTATATCTAACTCTGCTACTTACAATGTAATCTACTGTAGGTTCAAGCTGGGGTAGAGCGGCTGACCCATGTCACAGGATCTGTGACACATGGTCACTTGATTATTGTTACGGATCAAATATCTGTTTAGCTGAAATAACCAAGTGGAGTTACTCAGCATATTGAGTAGTGCACTACTCATTGGACTCCACAGAGTCAGAGTGTGGATATAGAAGCTGGGCACTTGATTGCTCAAGCCTTTGAGAATGAGTATAAGATGCTTGTTATTCAACAAGGTTGAGCTGAGGAACTTGATCAGTATGTACATCAAGTTTTATACTGTGATTCGATAATCGGGGTCATAGTGTCCTTGGTACTGCTACTATTAAGTCCATCGAGCTAGCATTCTAAGTAACAAATGAGAAGTGCTGCAGTTGAGCATGACAAGGAATGAAACAGAGAAGACATATGATTAGACATAGGATATCAGCTAGAAGGCAACGAGACAGTAAGTAGACTATGGGCATAGGATTGTTATACATGAAACAGGGGCCTATGGTTGAGTGGAGGTCCGTAGAATAGAGCACACAGTGGAGCGGTTGAAGGCCAAGTCCTGATACACAGTGAGGTGTCAAAGGAATAAACTGAGTGTACCTGCAAAGACCATAACAATTATCAGACACATCTCAAACACACTACCAAGCTGGTTTATATCAGTGGTCTGGGTACATTTTCATGGCCTGCTAACTAACATCTTTTGTCATACTGGACAAACAAGGACCTACAGTCCCATACACAACCATGATTTGGATCATTCATTATAGGGCGTCCAAACAAATGTGTGCTTGTCATTACTTGCTTATGCACAGACCATCTAGCTTCAGGGCAGACGATTACTGATCGCTGCACCTTATGTATATAAGCTTGACTTCTAAGGTGTACTTTCCTTAGAACCGTTTTGTCACACTAATCCAATGTCTTAGTTGTGTCACAGAATTCTCTGTGAGGGGTTCTCGACATCCCTTTCTGTATTGTGGAAGTGCCCCTAGGCATGGGGCTAAGTCTTAGCGTACAGTTTCCTCTCGTCCGCTCCTTGTTATCTTATCAGACCACCCGACCCAGTAGATTAGCACTGTAGGGTAGCACGCGTCTCAGGTACTTACATCACGGTCACACTATGTACATGTTACATTACGGTAGTTACTCATCATGTGCTCCCTTAGTTACTGCACACAGGCTATGACTTTAGGGCCAGCCATTAGGTAGTTACCTCATGTATATAAGTATGTCGACTTGTTGCCTTATGCCTCAAGTCTAAGATTCTCGGCATTAGGGCTTGGCCCTCTTACTCCTTACCTCTCTGTGTGCTGGCTGTGGTCCTTACTGGCTCTTTGACTGCTAGTCCGAGGGTCACCACCTTGTTATGTCACCTTAGGCCTGGGGAGGCCTATGCAACCTCTGTCACATAGGTTCTAGGATCACTGCTGACGGCGCGGTCGCACCTCGTCTGACGGTTAGGGTCCCCAGTAGGACCGGTCCCACAGATGTGAGTAGTATGTGTCAAGTTGACGTCTCAAGCTGCCAGTACATAGTATAACACCAAGGGGTAAGCCTCAAATCAGACCATAAGTCATCCAGCAGGAGGTTAGAAGAAAAGTAGGGGAAACGCCCCCATAGAGAATATGGATGCCCTAGCGGCAATTGTTAAGTCTAGCGCTGTAGGATGCTAGATGTTCGGTTATATACATGATGTATACTATTCATGAGTAGACCTGTCCTAATGGCTTGGTCTGTGTGTAGTGCTAATATGGTGTGACTATGGTGTGATATGGCATGTACCTGGTAATGACATTCGTGAAGGTTTCTAGGCCTTCTTGTCATGATGGAAAGTAAGCGGGCTATAAGGCCACATTGTGACAGTGGAGTGCTACGCTAATAATAACACTTGATATATGGAACTGCTAGGCTTCTAGCTGGAAGGGTTGTCCTAATGGCTTCTAATGATGTTGATGATCATGTTTCAGGTATTTGATATGTAACGTATCAGAATGTCTTCTGATGAGCTTTTCTATGGTGTCATGACCTAGTAATAGTGTTGTCATGATGATGTCATGGTCTGGTCCAGTAATGGAACCTGATGTCATAACTTGTACAGATAAGATAAGAGATAAGGTCACCTGGTATGGTGCCTATGATTGGACTTAGTGGCACATATCTAATCTGATGTAGTTGAGTAGGTCACATGACCTGGAAGGTCATGTGACTTGGTAATTTCTAGTGCATCGGAAAGCCCTTGGTCATGTGATTCTAACAATGTAGATGAGAAGACCTGTACTAGTAAAGGGGCTGCACGACTTCCATTATGAGAATAGAGAATGTGGGAAATGCCTTGTAAAACTGTGACACATTCACTTTGTTTACTACTCTTGCAATTCCTGCTTGACGGGTCACTTATCTTATTGACTGCAACCAACCCTTACAACTGCATTAGCAAGTCCAAGCCTAGACTTGCATCAAAGATATAGATATATGGATTCTATTAGCCTTTCAGTATTTTATTCTGACGTTATCTTTACGTGAAACAATTTATTTGTCAGACACAATGAGAATAGACCAATGCAATGACAGTTTATTTTATATTCTCACATATGACACAGATTGTGGTCACCCTAAACTGATGGATCTACATCATACAAAACACTTTCTTCATACCTCAGGAATCGTAACCTATATGCAGTCAGATAAGTGACAGTAGATTGTTAGGCCTTATTGTCACAATCCTGTCTCTGTGACATCTCAAGCTGCCAGCACAAGATAGAGTTTTAAGAAGAAGAAAAGAGTTCCCAGGCAAGCACACGATGCTCAGCAAGAGTAGAAAAGAGTAGGGAAATGCTCCAAGTTCACATTGTTGAGTCTAGGAAAGTAAGTCCCTATGGTGCCAACGGCCTAGTCACTGCCTCTTTTGTACAAGTCTTACTGCTCGCTCAGATTGGTGCCTAGAGACAATCGGTCTAGCCAAAATGCTTAGATTGAACATAGGAACAAAATGGCTAGGCGGATTTCTCTGAAAATCAAAATCGAGAAATTTATATGTCCAAATTTGGCCAGTTGTGGGAAAGCAGTACTATATAAGGAAAGTATTGACATCTCTACCTATCTGACTAATTTAAATATAGTATATCAGTCAAGCTGACGTGCGAGGGTCTCTGGAACACGGTGGTGAGACTTGTATCGACGAGAACTGAATGCCTGCACCTGTAATTGAGCATCTTTTGTGCCCAATCCTGAGTGATAAGCATCCATCCACCTAACAACCCGGTGCTCCCATTTCCAGATTGTCTCGACACTTACCGATGCCAGTGCATCTGGCATATTGGCTTGTAATATTGGAAACGTATAATCACAGTGGTTGCGGAGATACTTCTTGACAGCACCCCAGAAGTATTCAATGAAATTCAGCTCACAGTGATATTTTGGTAAAAATATGCACATGTGGCCTGCATTCTCAATGACTTCCTGGACAAGAGTTTTCTGTTCCTTGAAGTCTGGCTGATTTTCGAGTATGTGCTTGGCACAGCAACTGATCACATCTGGGTCACATTTCCTGTGACACTGCATTCGCAGTCCATCAACCCGGAGGCTTCGCTTGATGAGAATTTGTCGAATCCCTTTGGGAAGATTGGGATGATCAGGATGATTGTATGGAAAATTCATTTGTTGGATAATTTTCTGATCATTCTTCATGAACCAGCCATCACGCATTTGTGCCTGCTTTCCACCAGGGCACAGATTCATGCGTGACACAAGAAGTGCATCCTCAGCGAAGGCAGAATGTCCTTGTGAGTGGTCAACAGCAATTAAGGCTTGGAATCCGGGGCCATGCAATTTTTCAAATGTCGGAATGATCTTTGTTTTCAGCTATGATCAATTATTTTGTGAGTCAAGTCTGCTACAGATTTGTCATGGCATACCTGGTTCACAAACATCTCACCGTTCCAGAAGCCATCATGATTTTTACCATATTCAAGGCCTTGTCCCGCATCCTTCAACCAACCGAATGTGGAACAGATTACGTCGCTGCAGGTGAATGCCCCTGCCGGGACCCTTTTTTTGTAGTGGCTGCTCACCTTTGAAAACCCAGCTTTTTTTTGACACCATCATGTGCTTGGGCAGTCATTTTGTCATGCACCACAAACACTAGATGGCACTCGACATAATTTTCTGTTTGCTTGTTGACCTCTTCCGAGACATTTCCAACGACATACTCGATCATTCAGTTTTTGATGCTGTGCCATTGCTGGCAGGAAGACTTCTTGACGATACCTGACAACATCTGGCCACTCATGACCATCATAATAGAGGCTCTTCTTGTGCTCGATGTACTGGAAGCCTTCTCGATGAAGCCAATCGTGCGCAGTGCTCAGGGAGATTTCTTGGCCAACCTTCAAGTGAATCCATGGGAAGAGTTCAAGCTCCATATACTTCTTTAACCCTGCTGGCATCTCCTTACGAATGATCTCTTTCAGATACTGCTGAGCAGCTGCTGGTACCATGCTGTTTTTGGTGAATTTGGTGAGTTTTTCGGGATTCATGGCCCATTTGTTTGACTGCACGTATGAGCGTAGCTCCACTTGCACCACAGGGTCCTGTAGCAATGTATAGGACTTGATATGCCGGCCCTTCAAGGATACGGGAAGTTCTCGCGCATTCAACCATCTTCGAGCCCACTTCTGCACCATCCTTACACCCCATTTTGCAGAAAAGCCATGGCTTTTCGCTGCACATTCCCCTGCCACAGTCATGGAGTGCTTGTATTTGACAATCAAGTGCAGATAGCTCTCAATACAGTGCCTGCAGCAGGCCTGCAGACTGTTATCGCCTGAAATAAAGGTATGTCGCTTTGATTTAATGAATTTCTGGATTGCATCAAGTCCATTCTCGAAGGTCCTGCATACGGTTCTCCTTGATGTGAGAGCGGGTAATGCATGCTGGCACTTCAAGCTTGCAGTGCTTTGGAGGGGGGGTTGTCTGGTTGGAGCGGACAGTGCGCTGCTGCTGTGAGGGGCTGGAATCCACAGTAAGTTCAGCCTCGTCCATTTTGCTCTCTTCCTCCTCCTCATGCATGAGTAACTGTAGCATCGCACTTTGATGCTCCTGGCTATTGTGGATGTTCTCTTCACTTCCTTCTCCACCTTCAGCACCCACATCTCCGGTTTCGTACTCATCCTCTGATGATGAGATATCAGAGAGATATCCACAGAAAATCTTATCTCCACTCAGTGCTGGCTGGCGAACACTTGGAATGGTATGTAAACCACCCTGTTGCTCATTTGACTGCTGCTCTGACAGCTCAGGACCCTTCTGTGTCGAGAAAAACGAGTGCATGAATTGCGCACCAGAGCTGTGCCCGAAACTCGTCAACACATACATTTTGCCCATGAATTGTGATAAGTACCTCTTACGGTGAGCCTGTTCATCCCGAAGCTTCTTATCGTGCCTCCGTTTCGTTCTGTCTGACATGCCATTGTAACCCAGAGCCCGGTTGCTCTCTGCTTGCTTCCAGACGCTCTGAGACATTGGTCTCATTAGGATACCGAAGGCATCCCTGTTGCGTTCTTTCCTCTGCTGTGCCATCTCCAGACTCTGACGCAGCTCATCACCCTTCAACTCAGACAAATCGTTGTTGTTGTTGTCATCATCTCCGTCATCATCTCCGTCATCATCTCCGTTGTTGCCCTCGTCATCATTCAAGTCCTCTCCATCTTCATTCTTGTCCGAGGAGATCATGTAACTCACATCCCCCATCCATGACGTGCACTTGTCATCCTCATCTGAGCTTATGCAGAGAACATCTCGCACAGCTGATACTTGGGCTTGTGATGTGCACGACTGCTTCCTGGCGCTGGCGTGTGTGCTCAACTGCTTCCCAGTACGTGCACGAGCAGCGGCAGCTTTGCGTGCTTTCTGTATCTTACTAGAGCGCGGCATGTAGTGAAATAGTACATACACAACAGGCCTGCGCCGTTGCCGTATCTACACCACAACAAGTGTTCAAATGTTCTCTCCGTGCCGTACTATACCCAAAATGTTTAATCTCAGGGTGCCGCCAGGTACCAGCACTTATGTAAACCCTGCATTAGGGTTAACGTGAAGTTGCCCACAGGATTTGGCTACTGTACAAAAGAGGCGGTGACTAGGCCGTTGGCACCATAGATGCCTAGACATATAAGACCTTATACTACTACTAATGTCTACCCTAATGCAGCTAGTCTGTGCACATGTTGTGGTATCATAGTGATGCCATAAGGCGTCATAATATGGTGCTATCTAGGAATAGTGCAGTATGTCATAGAGATGACACTGGCTCTGTAAATATGCCTTGTATGCCATAAATGTGGAGGAAGCAGGCCGCTATGTCATACCTGTCAGATAAGCAGGCCACACTAAGTATAGACCTATAATAATAGGCATGATGTCATAGACTGGGCCAGTATGGGCGCTGATGTTGTAAACGATGGAATGTGGGGCCTTGTAAACTAATAATAGTTCTGACCTCATAGTGTCACAGATTATTGTCACGGATTTGGGACATAGCACATTTTTCGCGCAATTATAGCACCAATTCTGGCCTTATACAAGCCTCTACAAAGTTATCCGGGACTTATCCCACCATGCCGAACCTGCCGAGGTATTATAACGGAACCTTACGGCCGAATAGGCCTTAACCTACACGTGACCCATAGCACCGGCCCAACGCTACACCACATGACTGATTACGTCATCACTAAGGCAACGTGCTTCGCTGTGCCTCATCCTGTGATCCACGTCATACGTCTAGGTCATAGCACCGCCACCGCTACGTCACAACCCCGTCATAGAGTCTAGAGTCCACAAGTCGACCAGCCTCTCCCTGTCAGCGAGCACCACTCGCATAATAATGGCAACATGGCACAACAGCTGACTAAGCTCTGTGCCCATCGGTCTACTACGCTGAGAAGCCTAACGACCACCACATGCATCACCGGCACTTCCTAAGCTCCGTGCTTCCCTCAATAGCACACGCTTCTATCACCGGCCTTATGCAACCCCCGGACTTCCCGTCACCGGCACAGTCCTACCTCCGGGCTTCTAGACCCGGCAATGTGCAACCTCCGTGCTTCTCACGCCGGCGTTGCCATACCTCCGAGCCAGCCGCAAGGCCTCGCTCCCACGCCACCACCGGCCTGATCATATCACCGGCTTCTGGCATACCACTCGGCCTTCTCGGCCTGAGTCACCAAGGGCCTGGCAAATAGCCATAGTCCCTCAAGGCACCGGTACAACCGGCCTTCCATATACCCGGGCTGCGCCCGCGTTCCACATGTCCACCGCAAGGTGACACCACCACTCTCTCATTTACCATTGGTCTGGCCATTACCGGCCTCCCACGGTCTCTTAGAGTAGAGTATACGTCAGCATACGCCGATAGGGCGCACTGACCATTCCTTTAGGGCAGACACACTAGTTAGTAGCACGTGTTCTCACCCTGTACATATTTAAAGACCAAGGCTTGACGCCTTGATATCTTAGTTCTATTCTTCTCGGCTACCGCCGCAGAAGCACCTCTCACCCTCTGTAGCTTGCCTTCTAACCCCTCACCAACTTGTCTGAGTAAGACCCTTAAGTTGGTGAGTCCCACAAGATGGCTTGTGTCAATTATTTTGTGCACATCCAGAATTGTCCTCTCTTACTATGTTTACTGTACTTATTGCACATGGCTGGGGTCGATCCAACGACCTGAAGGTCAGTGGGTCATGTGAGTTGTGTCACATGACTTGCCAAACTCTTAGATTAGATAGCAGCACCAGGTACTATCACAGGAATCATGTCAGGTGACCCTCCTTCTTATCTAAGATGTCAGGACTATTATTAGTCTACAAGCCTCACATTCTAGGTTTCTATAACCTCATGCCTATTATTATAGGCCCAGACTCAGTGTGGTCTGCTTACCTTACAGGTATGACATAGTGGTGCCATTTACTATACACATATGACATACAAGGCTAGTCTTACATAGTCAAGTCATCTTCTATGACATACAGTGATATTCTTAGGATACAAAGGACATCATTATGATATACTGCACTATCATTAGAGTAGCACCACACCATGAGGGCTTATGGCATCATGGGCTATACTTAGCCACTTATGCACAGATCACCTTAGTTTAGAGTGGTCTTACTTATTTGCGGTCATACAGACTTCTATATATTAAGGAACCGACGATCTTCAGCCTGGGGATCGCGATAACAAGCTTCGATCCAGATGCCGTAATTCCCGCTTCGACAAACCTGGCAAGCAGCTTATTAGCTGTACATGCAAACTCATACATGAACCTCTGAATATTCGAATTGCCTGCAACAGCCTTGTCGTCATAGTCAGTACTCGGACCCTTCACACCTACATCATCCACAAAAGCATCAGCTTCGTTCGGTAACATGTCACCCAACGTATGCAATATGCATTGACTGAATTCAGGCATTGCATTAGTATAGCCTTGTGGCAGCCTAGTCAATCGCAACGACCCAAAGGGGCATTGGAATGTTGTAAGGTCGCGCGAAACTGATGCGAGAATGCAGTTGTCGAAACCTGCCATAATGTCAGCTAGCATAAAAATGTGATGCCCTACAAAGCTTTCAGCGAAGTCATCTGGCCATGGAGGTAGCACCGCATCACATATAGTGATAGCGTTAAGGTCACCTAAATTGAATACGAGTCGCGGATCACCCTGTTTCTTTTTGACCGCAAAATATGCTGTCCGATACGACGCGGAGAATGGCTCAAACTTGCCAGCATCTAATTGGCATTTGATGACTGCTTTCACCTTCTCCCGATGGCCTTCGGAATTCGGATGTACGGTTGTGCCCATGGTACGTGTTCGATCACTGGTATTTCATAGTCAGGAAAGTATCTTGGGGAGAAAGTACCTCACTCATCGTCAGTCCACGCAAATGCTGCCTGTCACGAAACCACAACATGGACTAGCAAGTCAATTTCTGCATCTGATAAGAAGTTAGCGGGAATCTTCGCAATCACATCACTCAGCCGCTGCACGGTCCACCGATTGCCTGAGCCGAATTCATACTTCTTTCAGGGTCTCGGTTCAATTGGTAGCGGCATCAACTCAGGTATAGCAATAGGTTTGAATTTCTGTGTGAATGGGTTAGGCATATACGATGGCACTGGGCACACCTTTCGGTCAATGGGCTTATATCTTTTCAATGCTACTGTCACGCTATAATGCATTTGTACACGTTTGCGCCATGCTGAAGGGACTGGAGTCAAAGGAATGGGGCTTGCTGCAATATAATCCTGTAACAACCTGTCAGAAGAGTCTGGTGGATCAATCTGGGAAGCTATCGATAACTCTGAATCTGTGAGTGTAGAGATGTCGCTCGCAACACAATGAAAAATGTTACCCAACCTAGGAATTTCTGAGGACGCGATACTACCTATCGAGGCCAGTTCAGACATCACGCCTCTCTTCAAAAATCCTTGCGCGACACGAGTCCTGTCATGAACACTAATTTCTCCTTGTTTCGGTCAGTGCCTGTGTCGACAATACGCACCTGTATCGGCGTCATGGATCGATCACCGTTGCGATGTGCCACAAGGTACATTCCGTTCTTCCTTTCATATTCTAGATTAGCTGCCACCCACTGTAACCATGGCTGCCCGAGAATCCCATTGTGTTGCCCTAAGTCAGTCAGGGTGACAAAGAAATGGTGATCAAACCTTTCCCCCCCAATCTCGACAGGTGCGTCACGGATGCAGCCCTCAAGTGGTGTAAGCATACCATTAATACCTTTGAGTGTCCACCCACACCCATCTGGATCGATAGCTAGGTTAGTCTGATCCCACACTTTCTTCAATATTAAGTTCAGCTTTGATCCTGAGTCTACGAGGTACATTACTGCCTCAGTCCCAAACATCCCTTGTACAACTCCACATGCCATTGCAAAGAATCGTTCCTGTCCAACTGCCACAGCATAAACGTCAGCGTGCTGCGTTATTACCTCTTCGAGGTTCTCACCCTCCTGTAAGCTCAGCATCACCGACCCCTCTGTCACGACATTCTCGACTGCCTCTTTCTCATCTTCAACTGTGGCTATCCGATTTGCTTGTGCCACAGATCCACCTACCTCCTTGCGCGTCTTTGTGAGTGCCGCAAAACGCTTCTGCAAGGTAGGCGAAATTCCTATTATCTGTCTCAGTTGCAGCGTTAGCTTCTGATCAAGTATCTGATTAGCGACGTTGTCGGCGGACACCATATCCTATACGTCAGACGTGAACCTCGGCTGCTTCAGATGAGGAGGCATGTCCCTCTTGTGCGCAGTTACCTGATCCTTCTTCCTAGTCTTCCAACCCTCTTCCATGTTCACGGCTGGTGGCTTCTCGCTCGCAGCCTTACTGTCCACTTTCGCTGTCGGCGTCATCTTCGTAGCTTCAGACAGCCCCACAACCTTACCCTTCGACCTATCGTTAGTGTGCCTGTATTCAAACCTCTTGGCTATCGGCTCTTCATTGCTTGACTCCCCATCCTCTGCTGTCGACTTCTTGGCTTGTGCTTGAGTAGCTGCAAAAGTGTTCAGCACCCTCAATGAGTATGCATATACGTCACCTTCGATCAATTGTTCGCCGTCAACTAACACCCCTAGGCTCGAACAGGTACCTGAGGGACCTGCAACATTAGACATGTCACGGTTCTTTTCCTTACCGAAACAGATCTCCTCTTGCAGCACCACTGCAATGCCGCCACGTTGCCCGGCAGGCATCATCAGTAAGTTTGCTCCGTTCGCTTGAATGACCTTCCCAGTTGCTGGCGAAAACTGACACATCTTTTCTGCAATTAGTGCTATCGTCTCTGGACACTTACTCATCCCAATCGGATGATCGAGATTGACACCCTCCGTCTTGCCACACATGAAACATGTATGTGGTGCCCTTTCCATCTGGCCAGTCGATACCTGATGCGTATGCTGATGCTGTGTCGTTGGTTGTTCCTGTCGTACCTGTGTCGCTACCTCCTGATTTGCGATCGTCAGCTGTAATTTAGTCAATGCTTCACTCAGCTGTGCTATCTTTCCGTCTGTTCGTCTTTCTCGTTAGCCTTCGACTTCACTTTCTTACCACATTACTCTTTCTCAGCTCTCTTTCTAGCTCTACGCCTCACCTCCTTCCCGGAATCCGATTCGTCAGATGACAACTCCTTGTCGTCACTCGTCTCTTCGTCAGAACCTGAGTTCAATGTACCTAGACCATACTCAATGTTATTTCTGCTAAAATACAATCTTACTGCTTCAATCGTCATGCTTTGATCCGGAGGTGCATCCATTGTGATGTCTTTACCTATTTTCCTGCGCAAACTACCTGCAATACGATGCCTCACAGTCACCGGTAAGCCTTGGTAAAATAACAAATCTCTCTCTGTCTCTGTCATCTTACTCTTTCTCACCAGGTCCCCCTCTTTCAGAGCAAAGTTCCTAACATATCTGTCGAAGGAGCTACACAAGTTCACTCGCTCGTCCTCTCAGCAACGCCTTGAGAACTCACATAGACCCTCCGGCATAGGTACCGTTTTCTCCTCCTCAGAAGGAAAATAATGATAAAATACCTTCTTAGTATCTATCCAAGTCTTGTTCTTGAACAGCTCATGATTCTTGATGATCTGTCTAATGCTGGACTTACAATACTGTAGAACCTTGTCTGACCACTCGGTATACGGAATACCAGCAGCGTAAGCCTGTGCTTCAAAAACTAACAAGAAATCTGTTACGTTCTTACCGTCAAATTTAGGTGCATAGCGTGACCCTGCGCTCATCATCGGAACGACGAGTGCTGAAGTGATTGCCGACATGGTGTTTGCGATCGATGGTATGTTCGTCGTGTTTGTGTTTGTGTTCACGTTCGTGTTGAGGGGCTGCTGATTAGTAGAACTAGTGGATGACTTTGTCATGGAGCGGGTAACTGGTCTATTATTAGAGGATACGGTCTTATGCCCTCGCGCAGCGGCGCTAGACGCTTGTGTACGCGACGTTGCAGTCTATCTGTGCTGAAAGAACTAGTTGTAGCAAACAGGCTCAAACTTTTTTACTACAGAGAGGATCATCAGACCATCGAGACGTCATTCGTGCTACAGCGTGATGCTCCGAACTTCTCCATCGGCACTCGAAACTTTCACACCCAATATCACTGCATTGTATCCGACACCGCGTACATCCGCGAGGCACACCAAGCCGGTTCAATCACACTATACAACTCCACCGAAATCCGGGCAACATCATGCAAGTATCACACCAACCTTGACAAGTTGTATCCACTGGTACACTGGAGTAGCATGAAGCCATGGTTCTAGCCGATGAGGTCGCAGGGATGAATTGGTCTTAAGGTCAAGACAAAAAGTGTCGTCCTCTTGTGGAGGGGTAGCGCGTTTCTATACTCAAATCCGTATAAGTCACAAGATCACCATTCGAACAACGATTACAAGATAGCAAGCTCAAGTTCTCTACACTCAAACTCGCAGAAGCTTTAAGAATCAAGCACATACCAAAAACTTCATCGAGCGTACAGCATTAGTATGCGATTATACTCTTCGATCATGCATACAGGTCGTCGTCCTGCATGTATATTTTATTTCTGGTATTTTTGATTATTTTCCTTACTGTACTAAAACCTCTGCACCGACTCTAGCAGCGCGTGAGACATGTCCCAAGGGAGTGGTACGCAAAAGTGAAGTAGGATCTGTGACGTTCCAGACCGACGTTTCTGCGCTCGAGGGATGGCAAGATGCGCACGTAAATTGGATGTGGTCTTGACATTGTTGATGGAGTCCGAGCCATTGCGTGTTTCGTACGCCAATCCTGACGGTATGTCGGATGTGTCTGTGCCGACAACGTGGCCTCCATCTATTTTTTCTCCACTACTTCACATAGATTCATAGCCACAAGACTGTTATGGTAGTCATTTTTCCTTATCGAGTTACATGATCACTCGCTTCTCTCGATCGCATATCACTACTTTTTCTTCTGTCGTATTTCAGTTGGCTCTTGAAACTGTGTCGTTTGTAACATAAAACAGCTGCCATACCCAGGGTGCAATCCATCTCTCTCTCCTTGCATTTTCTGTGTGACGCTGTCCTCTAAGTCTTAGCGAGGCGACGCCAAGCTCAACCGTAGCTGATCAAGTGTTCGTGGTGAAGAGATCACCGGTGAGTCTTGAAGTTTTTAGTCGTTTCATCTCGTAGTATCTCCTCGTCGTTAGCAAACATGATCATGTGTTAGTATTCGTCATTGCGCGCACATTAGTTTGTGGCCAATCGGATATTTTGTTGTGGGTTTTTCTTGCATTCCCACACATACATTTTGTTCTCTCGCGCTACGTATCGGCGACCTGCTATTCGCTGCATTTTTGCACTGCCCTTCCACACCACTCAGCGACTTCTGACACGTCACTAATGCTTGGTGTTATCATCACTCTGCTTGTAATCGTGTGTGCAAAATGTAATCCCTCCCTGTTATTTATTGGGATTTTCTGTTGGGTATCTACAGGCCATTTAGATTACAACAGCTACAAAATTCCCATAGGGCAGTGCAGGAAGAAGATGCGCAACACAAGTTTTTGTCAAAGGGATTTGAAGATGTGCGTTGCAAGCACGGGGCATGGGAATTCACTGGCCAACTCTCTGGGTCAGTGGGACATGCCCTATGGGATGACGGATTGGACGTGGGGAATGTGACTGGTATGTGAGCATTGTCACGGGTGGCTCGTTTAGTAATTAGATGTATGCTATGGAAAGTTGGGGTATTTTGCAACTGTTTTCTACTGTTGCTGAGGATTGTGCACTTGGCTAGCAACTGTTTTGTTCTTAGCAGAAGTCTATGTTGTGTGAGCAGGTTGAGATGTGACAGAGACAGAATTGTGAGAGATAGATAAGAGATTGTGAGAGCTGAGATGGTATGTGTGATGATAGGTGATGGGACTATGTAGGAGTGTAGTAGGTGAGATGAGATTAGTTAGATGAGGGAGTGAGATTTAGATTGTTGGATTAAGGGTAGGTATGGAGGATGAATGTGATAGAGATGATAAAAGTGTGTGTGGTAGTTTGGGGATGATTTGATTTTGGGTGAATTTATTTGAAGTTGTGGGAATTTTAAATGAATTTAATGGGGTTGTGTGAGTATTGTATATATTTATGTGGGGATATGTGAGTATGAAATGAAATTATGTGGGGTTATGTGAGCATGAAATGAAATTATGTGAGGTCATGTGGTGTTGATTGAAATTATATGGTATTGTTTGGAGTTAGATTCAATTAGGTAACGTAAAATAAATTTTAATTTTAAATTTAAATTTAATTTTGCATTTTAGGGGTTAGGGGTTAGGGGTTAGGGGTTAGGGGTTAGGGGTTAGGGGTTAGGGGTTAGGGGTTAGGGGTTAGGGGTTAGGGGTTAGGGGTTAGGGGTTAGGGGTTAGGGGTTAGGGGTTAGGGGTTAGGGGTTAGGGGTTAGG